>JAPNXP010000002.1:3895422-4608906 GCA_028753945.1 Hexactinellida sp. DTS-2022
ACATATTCAATAACTCCTCAACATGATTACAAGTATAGTACAAGCTTATTTATATCCGCAATAAATAACGGCTGCCAGGGGGTTTAGTGGCTTTTGGTCCGATTTTTAAGCATATTTTGAGACGTTTCGACTGTTCCTGAAGAGACTATAATTTAGAATGTTCCGATGTAAATTTTAAAAAGGCGTATTATCAACGTCCAGTCACGGTGCAATTGCAATTGGAGCGTTCTGAATAAATTTGTTGAGAAATCCCATACAAAAATGTTAAAATTAGCCAAAATTAGCCTCGGTATCCTTAAGGTTCAGGTATACTCTACAAATTTCGAATATTTAGATAAAATCCAAATCATTGTCTATTTCTCTTTTATTGCATTTTGGGATTGTATTGATACCAATGAGTACTCTCAAGAGATTTCTAAGAAAGATTCCTATTATTTTTCCAGTTTGACACACTTAGGTCACCTCAATTTAGGAATAATTGCTGTAAATTTTTTTTCAAAAGCCCCTATCTCAAAACTAACATTTTCAGAATTGCGGAAGAAGTCATTTTGTCAATTTTGGTCGTAGAATCAAAAACTCAACGGTTTCGGAGAGATCTCGTAAAGATACAACTTTTCAGTGCTGCGATTTACCCTAATATGAATAGTTCATCTGTTTTTTGGATTTTGGATTAGGAAAATCTTCATTTGAAAATCGACATCACATAAAACTATTTGAAATCCAGAAAAATGTAGATATTCACAATTCCTGTACTCAAAAGTTATATTACATCCAGCTAAACACATTTTATCAATAATATTCTTGGTATTGTTTATCTTTTCTGATTGATCTATTCCGCAAAAATTGTAAAATTTAAAAAATGTTTTTTCCTCTATTAGTTTATTTGCCAATATTATTGTATTTTTGGCATCCTGAGGATGAAGTAAATCCGCTGTAAAAAAATTAATTCATTCGGGTAAATACTTATGGTAGAAGTACTCTAGAGGATACCTGAACCTTAACTTACTGGAGACGTTCTATAGAAACTGGCCATATTTAACTTTGTGACTCCTTATTATTATTTATAATATGACACCAATTTCAATGTAAACTTACAATTATTAAGTTAAGACATGGAAGACGCACACTGCAACGATTGCTGATAAATCTCCAACAGAGACTTTAACCACTAATGAGGTAACACCTAAGCGTAACTGTGCTGATGAAAGCCCAATTAATGACTATAATATCCCTGAAATTGATTTGCAAGAAGTGGAGGTTATGGACACTACGATATTCTCAGCAGATAATGTGTTAATTAGTTTAATTGGGATGAAAGAAGAAATTATAAACAGCATATCTACTGGAAGTTGTCTCTCAAAAATGCAACCAATATTGATGGAGCAAATTAACTTACCGCTTCGTGAATTTTCGGAATGGAAAAGTTTAATTACTCTAGAACTTTGTATTAAAGTTGAAAATCGACACGACATAATCCCGAAGAACAACTGACAAGGATCGTTTCCAGTCATAATGCGTTTCGACTGCTTTTCTAGTCGAAACGCGTTTCGACCAGTCCAAATGCGTTTCCATTCTTATTTATTTATCATGGGTATTTATTAAGCAAACTGTAAATAAATTAAATATCTAATTAGCTTAATGAGCAGAAATATAACTTGTAATATTTATTCTATTTAAGAAATATCAGTCATTCTAGTAGAATTGTTGTGCGTTCCTCAAGAGCTTTTTATGAAAATATTTGTGGTATGTATTGAGCCACTGTTGAGGCATTACAAGTTCGATTGTAATGCCTCAAGTATCTTAATATCATGATTCTCTATTACTTTGAAGTTGACGTAGGTAAGTACTAAGTGGAATGGACGGGCATTGGATAGAAATATATTCCTACTTTTTTATACCAAAATAACTCTCACTAGTAACCGCATCCATCCATTGATACAGTAGTAAATAATAACTATAACTAGTGAAGGGGAAATATTGTCAGGTTCGTATTATGAAATTCCAATCTACCAAAAATAGTGATCATCATAGAGATATTTCGTAATATGGGAACTCAACTTGACACAAATCCTATTAAATTTGTTAAATTGAGATCATGTCGATGTTTATAATATATATGTCATTTTAATTAATAAAGCAGACAAAACTTGTTAACAATAAACAGACCTACTGTAAAATGACTTTCCATGATGATAATCAATCTACAGTACACCCTCACTAATTGGAACCTCGTTAACCCTAATCATCGCTAATTCCAACGGTAGATAAGGCATTTTTTTTTTTTAAGTATAATTTTAAATGGAATTGGATATTAAATACGTAATATTTCGTTGGGACTAACGAGATTCGGATTAGCAAGGGCCGAGGGTGCACTGAACTGTTAAACTAACCGTTAAGTATAAGATCCAAGTTGTTAATAACTATTGCAATAAAATATTTGTATCGAAATTTACCAGTTACAACTTTAATTGTCAAGTGGCTGCTACTGATCCTAACTGGAGTTATTAGAATAATTTTACTTTTCCGTATTTTCTAATTCGGTTACTTTCCTACTTATTTGTTATGGCAAGACCGTTTTCTGTGTCACTTGGAGCTGCAGAGTTTTTGATAACGTCTACACCTACAGCGTTTAGTCCCACAGCCACTGGTGCAATTACAAACTAGTCTGCTCTTACCGAGAGATGATACTAGGATTGCTTTCCGGAGTGTCACTGTATTCTCAGGAACTTCTTCAGGTGACAGAAAATTTGATTGGGAAAATTCACATTCTGTGGAAAGATAACACCTGTCTAGTGTACCAGCCTGTGTACCAATTTTATAATACCTTTCTTCAGATCGGTGTGTTATCACCCCTGGAAGATTAGGGGGATCGAATGGAGACCTCTTATCGACCTCTGGAATAGGTAAGAGAATATTGTCACCAATTTCAAGTACCCTAGCCTTCTTTATTGATTGTTTTTCCATTCTTTTTATCTGTTTTTCTTGGCCACGTTTAGCTGTTTTTCGGCCTTGCTCAAGTGTGGTTTCTCTCTCTCCGAGACGACAACTCACACACCAAACAGGAGACCCATAACCCTCTGATCCTGCGACTGGAAATCCACATATGGTATGAACAGGAAGCTGACATCCAGGACATTGATGAGCGAGAGCAGAAATTTGACCACAAACGGCACAAAGAGGTTTGTTGACTCCCTTACTTCTAGGGCTGAGGCTTGGGAAATCCTACTACTAGTTCTAAAGTGTGATGAATTGAGTCTGTCGAGGAAGGTGGATCTAAGTCACAGGCGAGGTGAGTATTTGAATATAGACGACTATTATTAGGAGAATAAGACGATGTAGGGATAGGCATAAATTGATTAAGAGATGATGGATTAGGGAATGGTAGTGACATATATTACTCCTGTGTAGGCCAATTAGACTGATAGCAGGCTGGATTATCAATGGGAGTAGTAATA
This sequence comes from Hexactinellida sp. DTS-2022, assembly GCA_028753945.1. Taxonomy (NCBI): domain Eukaryota; kingdom Metazoa; phylum Porifera; class Hexactinellida; species Hexactinellida sp. DTS-2022. The sequence continues at coordinate 3,898,878 of JAPNXP010000002.1, forward strand.
TTTATATCGAATTTGCTATAAATATTTGATTGATTTATCTCTCTCATGTATGAATCCTGATACTCGTGGAAGCTAGCGATCTCCGGGAAGTTATCGAGTTCTACATCAGGAGGTTCCAAAATGCTCTGATCATCCTCCATCTCTTCAACATGAGCTAGGAAACTGGATGAGAGTATACATATCACAATATTCAGGTGAGTTTATGGTATTTATTTTATTGTTGTCTCAAAATTAGTGCCTAACAGTGGTGGTATAAAATTAAATGCAAATAATCTCGAATCCGAACGTGGATTTCTAAAGGCCTTAAACCTAGAAGATGAGCATTAATCAATATTCTCATATTATTCTAAAAGCCACAAAGCATATTTAGTTGTTTACCAAGACTTCGAGTGCTGACAATAATGAAGATCTTAAGAGTAAACTATATTCGGATCGTATCGACAATTTCGATGCGTTACCTATTTTACTCAAATCAAAGAAACAATGGATTGTAATTGTCTAGATACAAGAACAATGGAGACAGACATCATTATTAAAACCTCTAATGGATGCACAAGTTTGAAGAATATAGAACTGTCTTACTATGAATGATAATCAAAGAATATTTATTCTCAGCTATAATACTAATTTCATCCGGTTCGATCAAACTCCAAATTATTAAGAATTATTTAGACTGCTTGGAACTCGATTTAGTTGAATTGGATGGAATTTTATTTCATCCTCTTCAAGAGTGCATAACCCAGTTTATATTTGAGGCAGTAATTTTTAGACACTTTCTATTTACGTATAAATCAACTTACTGATTCATTTCTTCTTCTGTAGTTACATCCGCAGCAATATCTTCAGGGATCCCAAACTGTTCTAATCCTGAACAGGGTATCTGCCGAAGAGGATGCGGTAAGGAGTATTGTTTTCTAGCGTGGAGTGTGGACTAGTGTTTATAGAATATTGAGCGATGCTAACACAATTCACCCAACACGAATCATTTGTTTTACGCATGAGGGAACCTAATACCTTTTTAATCTCTCTGTTCACTCTTTCAACAGAGCCTTGAGATTGTGGATGTCTAGCCTTGCCATGAATTAGTTTACATTCTGGCCATTTCTCCCGGATCATCGTTGCAAGATTGATATTCTTGAATTCCTTACCATTATCGCTCTGTAGGATGTGTGGCGATCCAAACAGGCAGAATATGTCCAGAAGTTGTTCGACTACTTCCTGTCGCAGACTTGTTTCGCAATGGACGTAGCACACCAACTTTGTAAGGTGATCCTGATACACTAATAAGAAGCTGTAGGGTTTGTTGATTTCAGGAGTGTTCTGGAAATCAATTAGGTCGATTTGACCTCTTGAGGCAAAGTTTGAGGAATGCATAGGTTTACTGACTGTGCTCTTCAATTGTTTTTTACATTTCTGTTGTTGGCTCTCATTACAGGAATTCAGAAAAACTTGGACTAATTCTTTAGAAAATCCACAATACTTTTGCTTGAGGACTGCAAATAGTCTGTCTCTTCCAAGGTGTTTTCCTCCCTCTGCATGATTATTCTCAAACAAATCAAAGAGTGACTCTTTGGTGGCTACTCTCAACAAGTTATGTGAGTTAGTTGCGATTTCATAGAGGTATTTACGAGAATTTAACTCTTTGACGAGGGACTTTTTTCTAAGTCTGTAGAACCTCTGGCGGGCAGCACCTTTATTGCTCGGACAAGTTGCGGAGCAAATGTTAATGATTTCAGATATTTCATCTGAACTGATAACTGAATTGGGACGTTGACTAGATAGATAGTCATTGAACCTCTTCACGGCGTGACATGCCAACAAGCGAATCTTCTTCTTGAACAAAGCAACGGGTATTATTATGAAAGACCGATACTTTCTAGCTATTTAGGTGGGATGTGTTGAATATTTGAGAACCGATTTATACTTTCATTAACTTCAATCAAAAGATGAATAATAGCAGCTGTATCCAATAATAACGGTCATTCACAAGTCAACATTTCTGCTTTGTAGTATACTGCTGACTGCTCTTAGATTTGTGTTCAGTTACGATTGGATTCAGAATTAAGTTAAAATATATTTACATATAAAAATATCTCAATTCCCAAATTATACGGAGGTGTGGGGTAATTTATTAGAATTAGAATAAATAATACAAGTTATATTCTGCTCATCAAGCTAATTAGATATTTAATTTATTTACAGATGACTTAATAAATACCCATGATGAATAAATAATTTTGGAAACGCATTGGGACTAGCCGAAAGCGTTTCGACTAGAAAAGCAGTCGAAACAAATTCCAACTAGTCGAAACGCGTTCCAAAAGGTCGAAACGCGTTTCGACTGGAAAAGCGTTTGGACTGCAACATATACAGTGGATAGTATCACCCTCCCTCTGGCCGTTAGTGTCTTTTGAAAAGTGGGTCTAAATTGTAGAAATATGCATAATTAGAGTCAAACCAAAGTCGATACGTGAAACAATGTAAAGTAGTAGTGTATAGACTGGACAGTGTCTCCCTCCCCCTGGCCGTTAGTGCCTTTTGAAGTGTGGGTCTATATTATAGAAATATTCATAATTAGACTCAATCCAAAGTCGACCCTTGAAACTATATATACAGTGGACAGTGTCTCCCACCCCATGGCCGTTAGTGCCTTTTGAAGTTTGGGTCAATATTAGAGAAATATGCATAATTAGAATCAAACTATAGTGGACTCCGTTAAACAATATATTAACAAGAAAGTCTCCCCCTCCCCCTAGCAGGTTGTGCCTATTGAAGTGTGAGTCTATATTAGAGAAATATATTTAGAGTCAAATTTAAGTGAACTAGGTCAAAGTATATATTAAGTGATAAGTCTCTCCCTCTCTTTGGCTGTTAGTGCCTTTTGAAAAGTGGGTCTATATTATTAGAAATATGCATAATTAGATTCAAACCAAAGTCGATACGTGAAACAATGTATACAGTGCACAGTGTCTCCCTACCCCTGGCGGTTAGTGCATTTAGAAGTGTGGGTCTTTATTAGAGAAATATGCATATTTAGAATCAAACAAAGTTGACTAAGTAAGACAATATATTAAGGAGAAAGAATATCAAATTTTCGACACCCGATAACCCTCAATTATTATTGCGTTTTTAGAAATGACTTTTTAGTAGGAACAAATAACAGTATTATCACAATTCTCTAAAATGAAAATTTGAATTAGATATTGATAGTTGTAAAATAGCCTAATAGTGATCCATACTAGACAATAAAAGTTCTAGCTATTTACTCTATTTGGCGCAAGTTCAATTATAGTGCAATTTTAACTCTAATACATTAGTACAAGGGATTTCGCCACACAGAATTTTCAATTTCAATTTTATTCTTTTTTTCTATAGATTTTCAAATAATCACTCGATTTTATCAGAATTTAGTATTATTTAATTATTAACTCTATAATATTGAATTAAAGTTGAAAATAGACACGGCGAAATTTTAACAACTACTGATAATCATTTTTGCGGATTAGTTTTTTTCTCTCCGACTTAAACTTTATGAGATATCCGAGTATTACAAAGGTCACTTTCAGGAAATTACCGCGGAATCAATTTGTACAAAATGACGGTGATTCTGACCTTTAGTGACGTCCAAAAGGTCAAAAAAAATTCCGGATCGAATTTTTCTTTAGGATTTGGATAGATGGCATTTCAAAGTATAGCTAGGAGTTGCTAAACTAAAATTTATCCTTTTTCATGAATTTACAATTATTCACCACTCTATGGCCATAATATTTTATAAGACGATGATTTTGACATTTGGATGATGTCACAAAGGTTAAAAAAAGTCCGAATCCAAATTTTCTTCGGAATTGGATAGATAGTTTATTAAAGTATAGTTGGAATGCTTAAAGAATAATTATGCATGATTTAATAATATACTTTAAATTTGATATTCTATCTCCTTAAGTGGACAGTCTGTCTCTTCCACTAGCAGGTAGTGCCTGTTGCAGTGTGGGTCTATATTAGACAAATATGCATACTTAGAGTTGAACTTAAGGTTCAGGTATACTCTACAAAATCCCAAATTTCGATAAAATCCCAAACTATTGTAAAACTCGTTTTAATTGCATTTTCGGATTGTGTGGATACCCATGTGGACTCACACGAAATCTCTCAGAAAAACTCCAATTCTTTATATAGTTTGACTCACCTCGAGCTTTGAAAAAAACATAGGGGTTCTGGTGTGGGTTGCCGGTTGCAGTATACCCTAGAAACTTGATAATTTCGGGACATTGCCATAATATGTTTTTTCTTATATTTGGATAGAACAGCATATATCGCATCATAATTTCAAATCTTATGGAAAAATATTGAAAACTTTCAATGATACAGACTCTTTAGTGTACTCCACCCTAGCCACTTCCATAGGGGACACTTTTTTTCAAACCCCGCTATCTCCAAACACAATTATTGCCATTGCGGAAGTCATATTATGACTCATATACCACCTAGAAACAAAATCTCAACGGTTTTGGACAGCTCTCAATTACACTAACCAGCCAAAAGTATTTGGACAATAGGGATTTTGATGCCCACTCAATACTCCTTCGGTAGCTTATTAACGGCTATCTAAACTACTCTGAAATGACAACAAATATCATATTATAGATATACATTATATAAATTTTGTGATTTGAATCCAATTTAGAAGATATCAATGAAGTGGCCCTAGTGTTTCTGCCACGTGCCACTTATGGCATAAGTGGCACAAATGGAAATGTGGCTGTATCACAGTAGAAATTATTCTGATTGATTTGAAATTATGCACTGAGAGTAATTTAACCATGTGGAATTCAAATCTTCTATCAGAATTAATATATTAACATTGCATCTTAATGATCACAAATTAATTGTTTAATTAGCTCATTATATATTTAATGAGTTTAAAGCCTCCATGAAAATGTAAATTCGAAAGTTTTGCTGTTTGATTATACTTTACATATCGTTTCATGTAAATAGCCATTTTGTAACATCTACTAATGTTATTATGCTGGTATAACCTCAAATGTATAAATATAAATTATAAATGTTCAAATACTTTTGGCCGGTTAGTGTAGTTCTATCATATGAGTGCAGCGATTTCATTTGTGATTTTTCGTTTTATTTAATTTATTGATGATGAAAAAAGTGATGTCCACATTTATTGATGAAAAATTGGACTCATAAGTGATTAAAAGAATTATTGCACTGATATGATAGATTTGAAGTTTCTCCATGCAATGCAACAACAATCTACTCTCAAAGTTAAATTACGGCAGATTCGGGCAAAAAAACACATAAATTTCGTTTTGAAGTTTGGTGTTTGTTTTTCAAATATATGTTAGAAGACATTATAACTAGATCCAAACTGAAGACGAAATTAAAGTATCCTCTATAATCTCGATTATATGGGCCGTGCAGTTTTATGCTAATACTAAATTCCCATAGGGGGATTTCTTAGAACTCCACTTGATAGAAAAGTGGTTTTGGGAATCTATATTTGCTACAGACATATTCTGAGCTATGTATCCGATAGATCATCGTTATGGGCGGTTGGTGGCCGGTTTAGAATTTTGATTTGACCTATTTCAAAAAAAATTGCAACCTTTTGTACGGAAAAAATGTTTAAAATGTCACCTTTTTATGCGATATTTTATGATAAGTTTGAAAAAAATAATTTGGAGTCTTGATTCAAAAATGTAAACCGTCTACCAACTCCGTACGCTTATAATCTTCCAATATTGATTCTGATAACAAACATTGATGGCCGCATTGCGAAAATACCGCATAATAACAACCACCACTTTTGGAAATCGACTATGGGAGAATTACATTAACCAAAATTTGAAATCGACATAAAATAAAAAGTATAATATATAGAGACATTTCTTTTCGGTTTATTGCTTTGTATCGATTAGGGATATATTTCTCATAATTACAGATTGATACAAGAAATTTCATTCACCTGGGGTAATTTAACCGTAATTATTAACCGAATACTGCCAGAACGAATTGTTTGAAATTTCAATTTATTATATCAATGTTAATTCTTAGAATTTCTCTTAGCTTTTATATTATTATAACAATTAGGTGTTGTCCTTGTATTTCACTAGTTTCTTTAGTTTTGGTTTGCATCTTCACTGTCAAAATCTTTCTCATAGATTTACACCTTTTTGCAAATAACTCATCAAAAAATTCTTTAATCTTATTTATAATTTCTCACTTTGTTATTTAGTTCCGATATTTTATATCTAAAGATTTATAGGTGACCAGGATTCCTATGCAAGTTTCTATTCCAGTTTATAGAACTATCCTTATTTACTGCCTAACGTTGTCCTCTTTTAGGAAACTGATAAATCACTACAGAACATGTCTATAGATTCTCTGAATACTTCAAAGTAACCTCGTAACTTGGCCAGCCTAAAAATAGATAAGAATTCATTCATTCAAGTGCGTATTGAATTGTTTTGTCTAGGTATGGATTCTTTAATATACGTACAGTTATGCGCGTCTATCCATAGACATAGTCAAGCAATTACTTACTCTCTAATTGTTCTAGAATGTTCTCTAGCACAATTCAACTATATAAAAGCATAATCTTTCGAAAAATTTTTCCATAGAATGAGATTTCGAAATTCCATCAACGAATTTGAACGGGAGAGCGTCTGAAGGTAAGGATTTTTGATTGTTTATTTTATTTTGAGATTGTTTCTCTATTCATTAGTAGATGTTTGGTGTTTTTTGCTTATTCAATCACTCGTAGCTAAATGTTACTGGTATAGAACGTATAGAAAAAATTTGAGCTCTTAAGGTTAAATTACGGCAGATTCACCCAAAAAACACATGAGTTTAGTTTTGAAGGTGGGAGTTTGAATTTCACATATATGATGGAAGAGATTATAGCTATATCGAAACTGAAAACGAAATCTAATTATCTTCTAGAAATTCGAAATTATTGGGCTTGCAGTATTATGCTAATACAAAAGTCCCATAGGGGGATTTTTTCGACTCCACCTGATAAGTGTGTAGTTTGCAAGATCATTATTTGCTAAAGACCTGTACTGTGTGATCTATCAGAAAGATCATCGTTATGGGCGGTTGGTGAGTGGTTTAGAATTTTGATAAGATCTAAATAAAAAATATTGCGAACTTTTGGAACCAAAAAATGAATAAAAAGGTCATCTTTTCATTCATTCACGTGGGGTAATTTAACCTTAAGGTTAAATTACCCTACGTGAATGAAAGTTCTTGTATTAATCTGTAATTGTGAGAAAAATATACCTATACGGTACAAATCAATAAACCAAAAAGAAAATGACCCTATCTATTATACTTTTTATTTTTTGTCGGTTTCAAAATTTGGCTAATACAAATCTCCCATAGGGCGATTTCCAAAAGTTGTGGTAGATATTATGCGGTAATTTGGCAATGCGGCCACCAATGTATGTATCAGAATCAATATTCAAAGATTATAAGCGTAAGGAGTTGGTAGACGGTTTACATTTTTGAATTATGACTTGGAATTTTTTTTATCAAGCATTTTATCAAATTTCTCATAAAAAGATGACCTTTTTATCCATTTTTTGGTTCCAAAAGGTCGCAATATTTTTAATGTACATTTTATCAAAATTCTAAACCGCCCACCAACCGCCCATAACGATGATCTATCTGATAGATCACACATTACAGGTCTTTAGCAAATAATGATCTTGCAAACCACACACTAATCAGGTGGAGTCTGAAAAAATCCCCCTATGGGACTTTTGTATTTGCATAATACTGCAAGCCAAATAATTTCGAATTTATAGAAGATAATTAGATTTTGTTTTCAGTATCGATATAGCTGTAATGTCTTCCATCATATATGTGAAATTCAAACTCCCACCTTGAAAACTAAATTCATGTGTTTTTTTGGGTGAATCTGCCGTAATTTAACCTTAAAATGGATTATTGATATTACTAGGAAGTTGGAACTAAGCTCTAGCTTATTATTTAATTATAAAGTTCATGGTTTCAGTTCTGTAATGACACCACCATATATGGGTATGTAAATTTATAGAAGAGTGACCATTTGGTTACGAGTCTCATTTGTATTTCCAATGAGTTTGTAGTAGGATATTGATGTGAATAGATGGTTAGATCTAAGCTCTAGAGTTTATACTTTCGTTGATATAAATTTTGCTGTGTCATCAAAATTGGGCACATTACATGCCCTTATAGGGATCATTTTGAAAAAGGAGGGTGTTAGGGTCCCAAAATGTATTATGAACGTATTTGAAGTCGGGTAGATATATGGATATATGGATCATTACACTCATGCGCGGCGCCAGCTTTATCGAACTGGAGGGCATGGGGCGGCGGCCAATTTTTTATGGGGGAAGCTTTTCCATCAGTCAGAATTTATCTGAAAACAATGGAGCTAGGATGAACTTGTCATAATTACAAACTATCCAGGGATTTTTTGAAATTATATTTGCTTATATTCCCGTTAATAGACAAGTAATGTATTACAAATAATGTTATTCTTTTTGAAATAATTATCACAAATGGTGTTAATAAATTTGTTTTGCTATTTTGCTGGTGCGTCGATGCTACAATTCGAGATATTCGGTGATAATATTTATGTTGCGATGAAAGTCGAGCGAGCGTAGCGAGCGAGCTAAAAATTTTATTAAATATTTCGAGACTCTAGAAATGTTTCCAGGGAATGGGAACAACTTATCTGGTTTGAACGATGAATAAATAAAGAATGTATGAATACTTTAATGAAATACAATTATACAAACATATAAATGTTGTAAAACGTATATTGAATTTGGTTTCCCTTTAATTAAATAGTATAAATTTGCAAGAACAAATAACAATTTATATAATAAAATTTGTAAGAATATATCCAATAGTAAGCACCCAATATAAATATTAGCATCCTTGCTTGACACAATGAGTCCATCAGCCCAATGCATGAAGCCTCATTTATAATAATTTTCAAAAAACTCACAGAGTCCCGAAAGGCGCGGGGCCCTAGGCCATGGCCTATTTGGCCTATGCGGTAATCCGGCCCTGCTTCGTGCAACTCCCATGATATTCATTTTTCTATGTCCACTGATTTTATCTCGGTTACCATTACACTATGTAACAACATTTTTGTTTATGTTGCTTTCTCAACTAATCTTTGATAATTTGGACCTGGGGATTCAGAATATTACATTTGTTTTTACCAATCGTCAATATTTTTCTAAAAAAATCAGAACTGTGTACTGAAATTTCTTAGTCGTGGCAACAAAATTAGAAATGTTCGATAATTTTTGGTAACTTCGTTTCAGCACATGAGTGTTTTCAATTTGTAGAACATTACCCAATATCTCGAATCACAAACGTCATTATTATTAGCTGACCTTATCCCATTCAAATTTTGTTTATAGGGTTGGGAATTTAGTACCATTTCGAGATGCTGAAATCCTGTATATAGTGTTTGTATTTATTTAATACTTATTTTTCTTAGCAAATTACTCTTCTCTTGTCACATACATGTATGGCTTGTGGTTCTAGGCGAATTTGTAAACATTCTGCTGATTCATTTTGCTATGTATGTGGATACTACATTGGTCCCAAGCAGGTCAAAAGTGCAATTACGACTGGGACAAAGTTCGCCACAGCATATCATGAATATTTTGGAATGCCAATAGGAGATCAAGACAAATCATGGGCTCCTCACGTAAGTTGCGGTAGTTGCAGATCAACATTGGAAGGCTGGCTACGTGGTAATCGGAAACGCATGCCATTCTCGATTCCTCGGATTTGGAGGGAGCCAACTAACCACCATGATGATTGTAATTTCTGTATGGTGGATATCTCAAAGTTTAAGAAAGTTCGAGATCGAATGATTGTTTCATATCCTAGTATACCGTCTTCTATTGCACCGGTCTCACATTGTGAGTCACTATTAATTCCATATCCACCTTTATCTGAACAACAAACAGAAGAACAAGCCTCAGATTGAGATATGAATGATGATTCCAACTACGACGAACAAATCTCAAGCAGGTCACCACACTTCCCTAACCAAGAAGAAATGGACGACTTGATTAGAGATTTAGGCCATACAAAGTCCAATGCCGAACTTTTGACTTCTCGTCTGCAAGAATGGAATTTACTGGATCCTCGTTGCAAAGTTAGTGTATATAGGAAAAGGCATCAAACCTTTGCGTCTTTCTTCACATATTCTAAATCAGACTCTTTGTGCTACTGTTCTGATGTGTATGGACTTTTTCGCGAAATTAAATGCGAGTACAATTCAATTGATTGGCTTTTGTTCATTGACAGCTCGGCAAGAAGTCTGAAGGCCGTTTACTTCATAATGGGAATATTTTCCCATCAATACCATTGGCTCACTCAGCTCATATGAAGGAGGACTATGAAAATGTAAAGCAATTGTTAGATAGAATCAACTATCAGAGTTACAATTGGGATCTGTGTTGTGACTTCAAAATGATAGGATTCCTACTTGGGCCACAAGGTGGGTACACTAAGTATTCTTGCTTCCTTTGTCTATGGGACAGTAGAGCAGATCGTGAGCACTATTCTAGAAGAGAATGGCCTATCAGAAACGAATTAGTTCCGGGTCAACAAAATGTCCACAACGAAGCCCTTGTCGAAAGAGATAAAATTCTGCTGCCTCCACTCCACATCAAACTTGGGCTTGCCAAGCAGTTTTGATTGCGATGCTTTTAATCATTTACGCTCAATGTTCCCACAATTGTCTGAGGCTAAAATAAAAGGTGGTGTATTCGTTGGCCCACAAATTTTGAAGATGTTAAGATCGAAAGAGTTTGAAGATACCATGACCATTAATCAAAAAAGCGCATTGGATGCTCTCCGGGCTGTAGTGCATGGGTTTCTTGGAAATCATAAGAGTGAAAACTACAAAGATCTAGTGGAAAATTTAATTAAACAATACCGAAAACAAGGTTGCAGAATGTCGTTAAAACTACACTATCTACATTCCCATCTGGACTTTTTCAAAGAAAATTGGGGGACGTGAGTGATGAACATGGTGAACGTTTTCACCAGGACATACAAACGATGGAAAAGAGATACCAGGGGAAATGGGATACTGCTATGATGGGTGACTACATTTGGGGCTTAATCCGAAGGATAATTCGGAACACAAGAAGAAATCTCGATCAAATGTGCATTTTTGAGATTTCTTGCTGCGTGACCTTCGATATATAAGGCCTGAGTGCTGGTTTGAACCATGGATTACTTAAAGTGCATTGAAAAATGGAGAATTGTTCTTTATCCCAATAATTAGCAATGATAGAGCTGAAAAGTGTATTATAACTATATAGGAATATGGTACCCAGGTATACATAGCACTCTCCAGAATTGTGATATGTCATCATCTGATGACGTAATGGTAATTTTGGTTGCGAATTATCTTGTTTTTCTAGCATACTTTTAACATAGTTAAACGCGTTATAAATGTTCAAAATTGGAACATGGTTATACCCATAACTAGTTGAAAAAAATATATCGAAATTATAAATGGAATGTTGACACATTCCTCGGTTGCCATGGAAATGTATATTTCCTAAAATGTGTCATAACTCAAAAACTATGAATGTTATGTAAACTAGGCTGGTACTGATCTGTCCGGAATAGGTAACTTCCTATTCATTGATAATACATTTTATATGCCTAACTTCAATAACTTTTGAGATCATGACATAATTAACACTTAATTCATTATTAGGTAATGACTCACTATCTCAAAGATGATTGAAGTTAGGCATATAAAATGTATTATCAATGAATAGGAAGTTACCTATTCCGGACAGATCAGTACCAGCCTAGTTTACATAACATTCATAGTTTTTGAGTTATGACACATTTTAGGAAATATACATTTCCATGGCAACCGAGGAATGTGTCAACATTCCATTTATAATTTCGATATTTTTTTTTCAACTAGTTATGGGTATAACCATGTTCCAATTTTGAACATTTATAACGCGTTTAACTATGTTAAAAGTATGCTAGAAAAACAAGATAATTCGCAACCAAAATTACCATTACGTCATCAGATGATGACATATCACAATTCTGGAGAGTGCTATGTATACCTGGGTACCATATTCCTATATAGTTATAATACACTTTTCAGCTCTATCATTGCTAATTATTGGGATAAAGAACAATTCTCCATTTTTCAATGCACTTTAAGTAATCCATGGTACACAAATTTTCGCTTAGCACTCAGGCCTTATATATCGAAGGTCACGCTTGCTGATAGAATTACTTTTCATTATACAATAACATTTTTAGAATTGCATGTAGTATTCCAAAAATAATTAATATTTACCGTATAGATCTATTTATTTCGCGATATTTAGGAAAAAATAATAAGATGACAAAAATTTAGCCAATGCCTCTTCGCGAAGAAACTCGACGGAATACACTGAATGAAGTATTATTTAGAATCAGAAGGCAATAAAGTCGCTAAAATAAGGCAATTTTATAGATAAACAAAAAGAATTTATAAATTGTTGCACAGTATTATTCGAATAGTATATCAAAAATTTTATACTACGTATATTGGTTTATACAACATAGGTATTACATTTATGTATATTTTATCAAAATTATTATGCATTTCTATATAAATTATTGTTTTGAGCTAAAGCCACGGACTAGTATGGAGACTAACTGCTATCTCGGCTCCCAACTCATTGGGATGCTATGTGAGTGGTTTCGTCCCATTCCAGGGACTCATCACGTGGGTAACCCTCGACCACCTTATTGCGCAGCCTCGAGCCGCTGTCGGTACCTGGGTACTAGTTCGTACTTCCGACCTGTGAATACTCACCCGGTGAGTATGCCTTACTGCCAACCTACTAAGTGCTCCTAATCCTTAGTGCTCCCGAGGACCAGGGATATCGCATCAGTATTAGTATAAAAAATATACAAAGATATATTACATATTCTTAAGGTTAAATTACCCCACGTGAATGAAAGTTCTTGTATTAATCTGTAATTGTGAGAAATATATACCTATACGATACAAATCAATAAACCAAAAAGAAAATGTCCCTATCTATTATACTTTTTTATTTTTGTCGGTTTCAAAATTTGGCTAATACAAATCTCCCATAGGGCGATTTCCAAAAGTGGTGGTCGATATTATGCGGTAATTTGGCATTGCAATTATCAATGTTTGTCATCAGAATCAATATTTAAAGATTATAAGCGTACGGAGTAGGTAGACGGTTTACATTTTTTAATTATGACTTGGAATTTTTTTTATCAAGCATTTTATCAAATTTCGCATGAAAAGATGACCTTTTTATTCATTTTTTGGTTTCAAAAGGTCGCAATATTTTTTATTTAGATCTTATCAAAATTCTAAACCACTCACCAACCGCCCATAACGATGATCTTTCTGATAGATCACACAGTACAGGTCTTTAGCAAATAATGATCTTGCAAACTACACACTTATCAGGTGGAGTCGAAAAAATCCCCCTATGGGACTTTTGTATTAGCATAATACTGCAAGCCCAATAATTTCGAATTTATAGAAGATAATTAGATTTCGTTTTCAGTTTCGATATAGCTATAATCTCTTCCATCATATATGTGAAATTCAAACTCCCACCCAGTGCGAACATCTTTGGATATTGAGGCAATTGTAAGAGTGTCTATATCGGCCATGACAGCTCGTCAAAGTTAACACGTCAGATAGTGTTCGCCGTACTTGTTACCCATAAAAACTTGTTCAAATTAAGTTATATCGTCTTTTTATTGTTGAATTCAGTTTCGAAGTAAAATTTCCGTTAACGCTACCTACGAGTACTATTTTGCCAATGGCTAAAAAATCACAAAAAAATTATAATACGTCTATAGACGCTTGATTAAGCCCCCAAGGATATGCAAAGGTCAAGCGTACAATATCTCGACTAATTTACCTCTATAAGACGATATTTGTGGTGCTGAGTGTACTTTTTCAGTGGTTCAGCACTTTCAGATGGATTGTTTGCTGTAACTGACATGATCTTTGGTGATTTTCCTTGAATATACCTGGCACATTAGATAGTCTTTGGTAAAAACACCAAAATTGAAAGAAAATCATATAGAAAGAGAAAATTCGGAAAGTTAGGGCACATTATCAATCCTTGGGGTCCAATTTCTACACACCCCCTCTGAATACATTTTTCAGACTCCAGTGCACCAAGAATAAAAATGTACTAGTGAAAAATGCTCGCAATACACGACTTCCTATGAGTCCCTAATACATTTTGTGACCCTCAGACGCCCCGTTTTTTCAAATGACCATATATGCCATGGATATGTGCCACATTTTGATGATACAGCAATTTTGTATCTCATAAACTAGAGAAAGCAGAGCTTAGCTCTAATCAATTATTCACATCAATATATCACTGCATATATCATTGGAATAACAAATTGGAGTATTATCCAAATAGTCACCATGTTAAGGGTGTCCACGCATAGAAAATATTCTGAAATTACCATAGAAATACAACATACCCCGATATTTTTTTGTGGTAAAATTACAGTAAACGACCATATCTATCGTTTGTACTTTGTTTTGAGTCTCTACCAATCGTATTTACATTGTTATGAGCTATTTTCTAAAGCAAAACATGGGTTTCACCACTTTTAACGATTCTCAAAACTCTATTCCTCAACATTGGTAGGGTTGGCTGGTGTTTTCAATAGTATATCCAAGCAATCACCGACTAAAATAATGGACAATTCATCAAAAAAATTCTAAAAATGTGAAAATGAGAAACTTTATGGCCTATAATAACATTCGAGGGTACGTTTTCTTGTCACCTGAGGTGCTAGAAGCCTATTATACGTCTCAAAATATTCGTAATATCCGACTTCCTATCAGTAAATAATACCTTTCGTGACCCTAACATGCACCGTTTTCAAAATAATATATATATGGGCATGTAAGTGCCCAATTTTGATGACACAGCAAATTTCTTCTATTCTAAAGTATAAACTCTAGAGCAGGGGCCGGCAACCTTTTGAATGAAGTGTGCCAGTTTACCTATAATGTCAACATATTTATGACCTTCCGTGCCAAATATAATCCTAATAGTTCTTTCCCTGTTAAAATTTGTCCCCAAATAGTCCCCGTACCAATTTTACCGGTAAATTTTGGTTCTGTGGGCCAATATTCGATGGAAAATGGGCCAGGCCTGAAATATTTCGTCCCACGATGGGACCAGTATTTCATTGAATTTTGGTCATAGGATCATTTTCCATGGAATAATGGGCACTCGGAGCAAATTTCCCAGAAATAATAGGTCCGAAGACCTAGATTCCATTGGAAATGGTCTTAGGAACAATATTCCATGGAAAATGGTTCTAGCACCAGTTTTGCAGAGAATATTTGTCCTGGTACTTTCTTCCTCTCATGACGGACCCTCCAACCCGGATAATAAGTTCTTTTCCAGTCGTACGCGCTTAAATCTCGTTAAAACAGTTCTTCACTTTATTTTCAACTTATTACTAATTCCATCCCATGGTGGGACAAAAAATCTCAGGTTGTGACCATTTATCTATGATAATCTTTGTCGATCCGTACCAATTTTCCAAGTGGACCAAAATTTCTATGACATTTCTATCTCTTATGTATTTAATGACAAGTAATAACACTTTATTGGAGTTAAAACTTATGTGTTAGGTTGGCAAAAACAGAGAAAACTGAAAATCGTCGACAAGGAAGAGTTTGAGTAAAATCACTTAGCGTGCCGTGGAGAAATACTTCGCGTGCCATAAGTGGCACGCGTGCCTAGGGTTGCCGACCCCTGCTCTAGAGCTTAGCTCTAACCATCTATTCAGATCAACATCCCACTACAAACTCATCGGAAGAACAAATGATACCAATATCATAATGGACTCAATCTTATTAATTCACATGCCCATACATGGTGGTGTCATTTCAGTGATGTGACAATAAATCTTTAAATTAATTAATATGCGAGAGCTTAACTCTAACTTCCAAGTAATATCTATGATCCAATTCAAGTTAGAAGGTAAAGTTTAAAAGGATAAGGAACATTTTTCTACAGGATTGCACCTCTCAGCACGATTTTCTGGGATTATTTCGGTTGACCATTAGAGCCGAGCGAATAGACACGAACACGACACGAACACGAACACGACACGACACGAATTCGTGTTCGTGTCGTGTTAGACCAAAGTTTTCGTGTTCGTGTCGTGTTCGTGTTCAAGGTTTATGTCTCGTGTCGTGTTCGTGTCGTGTTGTGCCAAAACCTTCGTGTTCGTGTCGTTTTCGTGTTCAAAGTTCATGTATCTTGATCGTCTTCGTGTGGTGTTGGGTAAAAATTCATGGAGGTTTTGTTATTAAAATTATACAATACTTGTGGTATTCAAGTTATTGTATTGTATTCCTATTTCACTTTTGTGTTCCCGTTAAATTGTTGTTCAACCACAATTGCTTTCTTATATTGTCACTAGTATTTGAGACAATTCTTCCATATTGCGTTCATAACTTAGACCGTGGTCCACGCTTCGACTTATTTACATTCAAATATAATTATGAATGTTACGATTTCTTAATTTATATATATTAATTTGATTTTTCAAAACTATGTATTCGGTGTCCGAGTTTCGAGTTTTTTATTGATATTCATGTTTCGTGTTTCGTGTTTCGTGTTCGTGTTCGTGTTTCGTGTTTCGTGTTCGTGTTCTGTTTGTGTGGCGAATTTCGTGTTCGTGTCGTGTTCGTGTCATATGTTTCGTGTTCGTGTTAGTGTAAAAGACAAATTTCAACACGACGCTCACCTCTATTGACCATATGCCGGACTAAATGCCGGACTTTTTGGGAAAAGTACAAGAGATTAAGACTAAAAAAATTTCATGCACAATAATTGATACTTAGAAATGATCCCAGATTTTTTTTAATTCAAAAATCATTAATAACCAAAGAGATAATAATCAAAAAGTGTTGAAATCAACGAAAATATATACTTTTTCCTTCACCGGACCCTTTAAAATAACTTATTGGCTCATATAATTTCATAAAAGGTCATTGGGTCAAATACACGTTTCAAATAGCCCTAATAGAAGTTAAAAATTGAATTAGAACATTCTAGAACAACTGTAAAGTTATTTCAGAATACATATAAACTCTGTTATACAGGATATACGCACAATTCCTATTCTTAAAATAATCTATAATTAGACAAATGAATTTGTTCTGGAAGTGAATAACTTTCTTATAAGTCATCATTTTTGCTAGTTGGTTCCACACAAACGTTTGGGGAAATGTTTGCGCAAATTGATAGTGAAATGTTGAATTACAAATGTCTATGCGTGGACACCGTTAAGAAGCCCATGCCCAGATATGGAGGTATCATATGACCATCACAAACCATCGATCATGAATTTCAGAGTAGTGCAAGTGCTTCGTTCTAAATTGCTAACACTATCAGTAATCGTTTTCGAGTAATATGA
This sequence comes from Hexactinellida sp. DTS-2022, assembly GCA_028753945.1. NCBI lineage: Eukaryota > Metazoa > Porifera > Hexactinellida > Hexactinellida sp. DTS-2022. The sequence goes on from JAPNXP010000002.1 coordinate 3,916,407, forward strand.
ACTGCTTCAATTATCTTCAAACCATTATCTGTCAGAAGTATTGAAGGTTTGTGCCACTATTGTGTCTTTCTAAACCCTCTTCTCCACATAAATATTTTCTAATACCGCCTGTGGAAAAAGCTAGAGAACTCCGTGATTATTTATCATATCAGCTTGAAATTTCTGGGAGATGTAGTTTATATATATATCTAAATATCGTTCAGAGAGTTTCCATACTTTTTTCTAATTTCGCAAAGCTGTATGGCCACATTTCTCTAAAATAGGGATATTCCATCGAAAAATTGACCTAAATTTTTGAATTCCTAATAAATAATGTTAATTTAGATAATATTGGTGATTTTCTCGTATACGCAAGTTGAATGCATATTTATTTGACGAGTTATGAAGTAAAACAAAGTGTTTCAAGTTATGGCTAAATGTCCCCGGTGTTTTCCAATGGTCCGATTGATTGTAGCGTATTTTATATGTATAGATTATTGTATTAGCTATCTACTGAAAAAAAGAAATCGACTCTAGCTCTTATACTTTTCTTAATATATAATTATTTGTGAAACTGGAACTATTAACACGATTAATGCATGTCAGTTAATTGAAAATTCGGTTGGTCATTCAGCTATATGTCCAGAAGACCAATATTATGCTTCTAGAATACCTCTGTTATTTAGATCAATGTAATAGAAGTATATTAACAAAAGAGAGTAAGTGTCTTGCTCGTATACTTTTCTTAATATAGCCAAATATATGAAACTGGAATTTATACATATTTGATAGACCACCCATGGAGATTTGAGTCTCGAATTTGCTTAGTACTAGATGGCTCCATGCTTTGATATCAACATTATTTGACTATAGAGCATGCATCAGCATTGTTTTGAGTAGGGACACGTGAACTTGTATAAGTGATTACAACTTTCATTTCTATGTTAGAGCAATGACCAAGCATAATTTTTGGTGAATTGTTGATATACCAAAAATTATGCTCGGTCATTGCTCTAACATAGAAATCAAAGTTTAAATCAACTATACAAGTTCACGTGTACCTACTCAAAACAATGCTGATGCATGCTCTATAGTCAAATAATGTTGATATCAAAGCATGGAGCCATCTAGTACTAAGCAAATTCGAGACTCAAATCTCCATGGGTGGTCTATCAAATATGTATAAATTCCAGTTTCATATATTTGGCTATATTAAGAAAAGTATACGAGCTAGACACTTACTCTCTTTTGTTAATATACTTCTATTACATTGATCTAAATAACAGAGGTATTCTAGAAGCATAATATTAGTCTTCTGGCCATATAGGTGAATGACCATCCAAATATCCAATTAACTGATAACATTAATCGTATTTATAGTTCCAGTTTCACAAATAATTGTATATTAAGAAAAGTATAAGAGCTAGAGTCGATTTTTTTTTTTCAGTAGATAGCTAATACATTAATCTATACTAATAAAATAAGCTACAATCAATCGGACCTTTGGAAAACACCGGGGACATTTAGCCTTATCATGTTTTTCTACTAGATATATCTATGGCTTATAATACATAGCAACTCTATATATGTTTTCATTGAATATAGGCAAGTTTAAGAATGAAATCAATGATGTTAGTTATTTTTCATATACTATACAGTAAGGTAAAGGAACTGATATACTAATTGAATTGACATCGTAAAGGTATTGATTTTACCCATGACGTCACAGTCCTGACTAGTCGTAGGTAGCGTTAATGTATAAGCTAGAGCTCAGCTCTAGTAGAGTTCAGATTCTAGTATGTGTATTCAAGCACTGAGAAAGGTCAATTCTTCCCAGAGTTTGAAATTGACCTTTAGAAAGTAAGGCTGGGCCTACCAAGCTTGTAGTTGCTTGGTAGGTCCTATTTTGGGACGGTGCTTAGTCATGAGAAGTCGTAGGTAGCGTTAATTTGATATTTCACATGACCCTATTTGGAAGATTTTTTCCATAGCAACGCTTTGAATGTATCAGGAATGTGTCAAAAATCCTTTCTCCAATTGTGTCCTTACCCAATCGAGTGACCCCTCTTTCGACTCCACTCAACTACCTGAGTATAATTATACACATACCGACCCTGTAAAACGTGATTAAATAAAATTATTCGAGATCTACCATGATTTACCATAAATGTCGAATGATTTTATTGTTAGATACTATAGCCCTTCAACCTTTGGAAGCGTTACTTTCGGTTGAACGGTCCTTTGCAGATGTTAACAATTTAGATAAGAAGTTAATTATCTATTCACTGGATTAGTAGTTTACCTAGGGCCTTTAGGAATATACCCCAGAAACATTATTGTACGATAGCAGGTTTTGATAAATCTGCAGATTCAATAATCCAGTCCTCATCAAACTTACTTTTGCTCCCATTTTAGCATCTTTTAAAGTTTCCTCCTCTGATAACTAGTTATTTGTTTCAATTGGCAAATTTTCATTTGTATTTCATATTAGATTGAGATTATCTATTTTTCTCTTGCATATCTTCATGGTTTGCATTAATTCAAAGTAGTATTTTCGTACACATTTTTGTGACTTGCCAACAATACAAGACCAGTGGTCCCAATTATCCAATTCTCGCATCCAATCAATTGTTCCTGTGCTCTGTGCGGCGGAGAGGACAAGTTTCATCAAACTCGTGAAAATAGTTTCATTCAAGTAACGGGGAATTCTCTAATCGCACCTTAAACAACAATTGAGTTAGGAGGATCTCATCGTTATTGCGAGGCAAATTATTTTTTCTTCTCTCCACGAGCTGTTCAAAGGTCAATCTTTTTCATAGGAATTCCCACGGAGAAATATTCATACTATCGAAAAGACCAACAATATGCTATAATTCAGCACACAGTTCACCCAATCCTACTATACTTCCTGAACTAGTGATGTATCAAAGAGTCATTTGTTGAACTTGTTTATTTTCTATTGTTTGTATATATTCATAGTTGACCTGAATATTGGTTGCAGTTATTATATTATCAGCGTGTAATGTTGTTATGTTATATATATTATATACTGAACATAAGTATACCTCTCCGTTTGATTGACATGTTGAGAATTAGGTTTATTTTAGGAATACAGTAGTAGAATCAATACAAATACCAATTATATTTTTGGATATAATATAGTGGGATAGAAAAATTATCATTCTACAGGAGACCGTTGTCTGCACTACTTTCAGCAGAATTGTAACACATTTCTTACCCTATTTACAACTGTGTTCGAGCTATACCTTTTTCGAATTTATCTGCAATTCAGTTTACTTCATGGAGATGAACTGATGAGAAAAGTATGAGTCAGAAATTCAAAATAATAGCTTGGTTGCATATTTTGTCCCAATGTTAATTTTATTATTTGGCTCAGGTAGTAAAGCAGTCTATTGTAAGATTGCGTCATAGTCACTGTCCTATTCAGTGTTAGACATCATACCTCACCTTGTCTCAAATATGGGGTACATGTCCTCCCTAAATTGTTGCTCATGGTAACAACTCTTGTCTAGTCTTAGAATGTATAATTTGTTGTTAATTTTCTCCGAGTTAATTTAAATAAGAGCACTAATCATTTCTGAGAGGTTGAGTCCAGAAGAGGAGTGCTCTCGCTCCTGAATTCAACTGCCTTATTGGTAAGAACCACCTGGCTTAGCTGTGACCTGAATTAATGTGAACACATTGACGTAGAGCTGTCTCCTTGATTTCTGATCGGCACTGCACTGTCATACTTGCCAACCTATAGCAAGTCTTTGGCGGGACAGAGGAATGAATTTTGGCGGGACATGGCGGACAAAGTACATTAGTACATAAATAAGTGAAGTTGTATTACTATTACTAGTTAGTAATAATTCATATACTATATATTATATAATTAGAGTTCAAAATAGTCCTAATAATTGTAATAATTTGATTATCAACCTTGCTCCAATTGCATAAAACGAGACGTCCCGTCTAAAGCGGGACGGTTGGCAAGTATGCACCATAGGCGTCGTTGCAGGGGGGGCGGGGGTGCAGTATAGGTCTCGCCCCCCCCCCAAGATTTCGCATACATGCCAACCTATTTGAGTCATATCCCTGTACAGGGCTCCAATTTTCCCCTGTACAATGGCCAAAATCCCTGTACACCCTCAAAAGTTTCTCGCTCGCTGCGCTCGCTCGTCAAAGGAATTACTATACACTTGCATTGATAAATTAGTACTTGGAAAGGAGAAAACATTGAATTCTATATTGTACAGGGAATCCCTGCACGCTTGAATATATATATATATATATATATATACATAGGCGTAAAGTTTGCCAATGTGGGGGTGGGGCCGGCCCCCCCCAATAGTTGAAGATGGGGGTGCCGCCCCCCCACTTAGTAAGCTAGGAAATATTGTCCGAAGTGTTTTTTGCAATAATGATTCAAACAGTCTTTTATTGTTAAGGTTAAATTACCCCACGTGAATGAAAGTTCTTGTATTAATCTGTAATTGTGAGAAATATATACCTATACGATACAAATCAATAAACCAAAAAGAAAATGTCGCTATTTATTATACTTTTTATTTTTTGTCGGTTTCAAAATTTGGCTAATACAAATCTCCCATAGGGCGATTTCCAAAAGTGGTGGTCGATATTATGCGGTAATTTGGCAATGCAATTATCAATGTTTGTCATCAGAATCAATATTTAAAGATTATAAGCGTACGGAGTAGGTAGACGGTTTACATTTTTGAATTATGACTTGGAATTTTTTTTATCAAGCATTTTATCAAATTTCGCATGAAAAGATGACCTTTTTATTCATTTTTTGGTTTCAAAAGGTCGCAATATTTTTTATTTAGATCTTATCAAAATTCTAAACCATTCACCAACCGCCCATAACGATGATCTTTCTGATAGATCACACAGTACAGGTCTTTAGCAAATAATGATCTTGCAAACTACACACTTATCAGGTGGAGTCTAAAAAATCCCCCTATGGGACTTTTGTATTAGCATAATACTGCAAGCCCAATAATTTCGAATTTATAGAAGATAATTAGATTTCCTTTTCAGTTTCGATATAGCTATAATCTCTTCCATCATATATGTGAAATTCAAACTCCCACCTTCAAAACTAAATTCATGTGTTTTTTGGGTGAATCTGCCGTAATTTAACCTTAATACAGTAGATGTCGGATATAAGCACCTCGTCGGGAACTGCTTTGAATGTGCTTATAACCGACATATTCTTATAACCAACATAAATTTTATAGGGGTACCGTTATACCGTAATAGCAACCGTTTTTTGAGGTAGAGATTGCCCCCCCCCCACTTTGTAAAAATACCCCCAAAACTTTACGCCTATGTATATATATATATATATAAACCAGTTATGCCTTTATGTGGTCAATGCAGAATCCTTGGCAGAATATACTATCCATTCTGTAGACATTTTAGTCATAATTTAACACATAATTAGTAAATTAAAAATCCCTGTACATTGTACAGAACCGCCAAAATGTTTGAATCCCTATACTGTACAGGGATACCCTGTACGGTTTGCAGGTATGATTTCGTCCCCTAAGCTGGCGTTTGTCTTGAAAATTAGTTGAAACAGTGGAAGATAACAGGTTTTTAATTTGCCCTAAATTTCAAGAAGCATAAAGCTTTCTCAGTAAATTTACATCTCACTAACGTTATTTATTTAAAAATTATATGTGATTTTTGCGTATTAATTGCAAAATAAAATAAATGTCTTTTAAATGTTTTCTGGCTGCCCCCCCCAGATTTTCAGAAAAATTGCAAAGTTCGACGCCTATGGTATGCACTGTGTACTTTCAAGTCTCAATAGTTTTCCCACAGAGTCCATTCAGTCGTGACACACCTGACAGTTTATCATCCCTCATGGCAGGATTGTTTGTAAGTAAGTACCATTCTTTTAATACTCTCTCAGAGACATAAACCCAACTTTCCTACTAATCTACTCGCACCCTTGTTTAATTTACTCAAATAAGTTCCTTGTAGTCAATGTGAATTCAGGTGTACTACTTAGATAAGTCTGTTTTTAGTGGCATTATTTGATTGATCTCTCCACTGATATGATTGTTACGATTGTGTGCGTACATACTTAAAATGAGTATTTTCCTATCTCTAGTATCGCTAACCATTTTGTGCAATAGATTATCTGTAAAGGTGTATTCGTGGGCGCTCCATCATAGCTAGGATTTCGCCATAAAGTTTAAAATATTCCCTATTCATTCATCCATACTTGTGTATGATCTTAACTTCCGAACGAATAACATTTGTCTTCCTTACAATATTTGTACATTATAATCAATTTACTGCAAACCTACCAGCTGATTATCAAGTATATATGGAATATCTTGCGCAAAAATACAATATATTTTAGTATAATAATGAAACAATACATCCTCGCTAATCCGAACCTCGCATTCCTGAACAGGAGATCCCAAAATATTTTCAGTCCAAAAGTGTTGGAAAAAATCGTAATATCTGCATATTTACATTGGAATTACACAAAAATAAGTTTCAGACAAATATTTTGGTAATATACTACATGTTTTGCTTGGATAAATAAGATTTGGACAAGTTTGGTTCGGATTATCGGGGTCTCATTTATAGATCCCTATAGAAAATGTATGAGTTCACTAACCGAAGGAATTGACTAATCGGAACAGAATTTTTTGTATCGGAACACATCTGTTCGGATTAGAGGGGATGTACTGTAATAATAATAATAATTATTATTATTATTAATTTTATTATTATTTTTATTATAAAAATATTGGTAATAATATCTATGCTAATAGCTACATGTACACTAACCGGCCAAAAGTATTTGAACAGCAATATTTTGTATTCAGACATTTGAGTTTACACCAGCATTATAACAATAGTAGATTCTACAAAATGGAATATTTACATGAAACGATATGTAAAGTATATTAAAACATCAAAATTTTCGAATTCAAATTTTTATGGAGGCTTTAAACTCATTAAATATATAATTAGCTCATTAAATAATTAATTTGTGATAATTAAGATGCAATGTTAATATATAAATTCCGAAAGCAGATTTGAATTCCACATAGTTAAATTACTCTAAGTGCATAATTTCAAATCAATCCAAATATTTTCTACTAAGATACAGCCACATTTCAATTTGTGCCACTTATGCCACAAGTGGCACGTGGCAGAAACACTTATGCCACTTGGTGAATATTTTCTAAATTTAATTGAAATCACAATATTTTCATATGTATATCTATAATAAGTTATTTATAGTCATTTCAGAGTAGTTTAGATAGCCGTTAATAAGTTACCGGAATACTATTGTGTGAGCATAAAAATCCCTATTGTTCAAATACTTTTGGCTGGTCAGTGTATATTATTATTAACTACTGCTGCGACTGATGCATATTGTCATGTTCTGAATCTGAAGTGTCTGTTACACTCAGTTTCTGTTTCAAATTTGATCGTTTTTATATTCACTAAGAATTTTTAAGATATCTAATTATAGTATTTTATGCAAAGTATACAGGCTATAAGCTATAATATATATAGTATATATAGTATATGCTATCACTAAGCAAGAATATGCTCTGGAAACTAAACAGTATATCGATATGATTCACTTCTAGAGGTCAGGTGTTTCATTAGCAGAATCTTTTGAATAATCCAGTTGAGTTGGATTGGTGTTTCCAGCTAGAAGGCATTGTGGATGTGTTTCGAGTTCCATTAGATTATCCTGAAATGTACCTGTTTCGTCTGGAGCATATTGCATCATCAGTTGCTTTATATGTTCTCTCCCACAATCATAGCAGTAGGTTTGCTTACAGGCTGCGCAAGCTGTCCGACTAGTAACCTTACAGATGGGGCAATTTCCCATCCTGATTTGGCTTTTGAGGTCAGGCATTTTCACAATTGGTTGCACTTTATGTTGTATAATTGCGTCTATGAACATTCGTGATGGATTGACTGGTTTGACAAATGGTGAATAAAGCTACCACAGAGGGACAAAATGACATATTCTTTGAACCATGCGAGCGTGTGTTTTCTGTTTGCGGCAGAGTTCCACTGTTGTTTCGTTTGTTTCGAGCATTTATAAAGGATGTACGCATTTACGCATGCTGAATCTAGGATATGAAGAAATATCTTGATATAACCGCGTTTAGATGTGAGCGGAATGGAATGATGTCCCACGAGGCGGTCATGTTAATCCACTCCTCCCATGCGGTAATTATAAGCCTTGAGTATTGGCGTGCTTGGTATGTGCTGTCTTGTGTACTGTTTGTTGGCGTCACGAATGTTTTTTTGGTGGAATTGTTGGCTGGGCGAGGTTGGAATGGCCGGAATACAGTTTGTGTTGAATATGACTTGCTTATCCGCGGTGCGATATTTCTTGTCCATCCAGACGAGAAGACAGACTGGTTCAGTGGCTTGTAGTTGCTTGGTAGGTCCTATTTTGGGACGGTGCTTAAATTTAGCCTGACACATGAACCATTTATATGCCCAAGTGGTGACGAGATATTGCAAATCAGATGGCAGTTGTGTGAGAGTTGAAGTGTCGACCATTCCAGTTTTAAGTGACCTTAGATAGGCAGCCAGATCAAGATGCAAAAAGAATCTATCACAATAAATGATGTGATGTTTGTCCAGGTATGGGTTGGCTAACTGCAGCACCACGTCAAGGCCACCTACAGATTCAACAGTGGAGCTAAGTAAAGGTCCTGGGCAAGACTGTATCCACAACAAGCGCAACAGATGGAGCATAGTTTTATACAATATTTGTTTGGCTTCGCTTTGATATACTGACGCAGCACAATCCTGCCATAGAACTTGACCATGATATCGTCAATGGAGAGTGACCTAGCCGGTTGGAGGAGATTTTAAGAGTTTGTATTGAGAGCGGTAAGTAGTATGCCAAGTTTCGCCTCAAAGCGTTCTGCAGTTGTTAGCGTTGGGTTTATTTCCTCATTGTTAGCGAAGTGCAGCATCGTGAATAACTCTTCAAATCGATCACGGGAGGAATGCTGTTTGAAGTATGGTAGGTGGAATATCTTCGAGTCTGCGAAGTAGCAGCGACGATTGGGCAATTGAACAAGGGATGTCCATAAAATAAGGCCAATGAAGAAACGGATCTCTTCATATGTTGGCTCCTTCCACTCGTATGGTGGTAGATCAAATTTATTTTGCTTCCTGTACAACTTAGTCTGATGTAGAATGGTTCGGAACTCATAGGGTCGGAAGATTGCGTCGAAGAATTTGATTGGATCATCACAGTCAAGCAGATGGATGCCTTGATCTGAAATAGAGTGCTGCTGTGCTGGAGGAGTAGGATGAAGTTGTTGAGTTGGCTCTAGAATGGCGGGTGGGACCTTTTGGTACTCTGGTATTCTGAGAACATTCATTGCATCCTCGTAGGGTTCAGAGTAAAAGGGTAATGCTTCTAGCTCAATTGGGTGCTCAGTGTCAAGAGCATGTTCTGAATCCCATAGTTTCGGGTAGAATCGTTCTATGGGTGTGTTCATTTTATCCATCCTCCTACGATAGCTTTGTTTCTGAATTTGTTCCGTAGTCTCACGATTGGCTTCGATGGCATAAACTTTGAGATCAATGCGTGCGAGTCCTGATGGTGACTGTCTTATCGAATCAGTTTCGAAGACGTGTCGTTTTTCCCAGTCTTTGGATCCTTCAGGATAATAAGGGGGTATTGGTATTTTCGGATTAATTTTTGGCATGAATCCCTGTGTTATTTCTGGTGGTGATTGTTGGGTATGTGAATCATCACCTATTTCACCAATATAGAAGATAGTTGTAAAGGTTTCAATGGTTGGGATAATGGATTGTAGCTAAATGATAGGCGTTTGGCTTGCCTGGATACCTGCGAACTGGCTTGTCGTTTTCCCTTAACCTGTATGGCAGAAGTTTGAACTTGTGACAACGATTTTGTTGTCTGAATAAGGACAGTATGCTTCTTAATGTTTGTGTCAGAATGCTGTGATGAAGTGGTTGACTGGATGTGGAGTTGTGGTAACGAGAATGCTAACTGGGTAGATGGACTGGCTAGGGGTGAGTGTATGGTAGAAGCCTCCAGATTGTTTTGTGAAGAAATGAAGAGTGTGTTGGATGTAGGATCAGGTGTAAAAGAAATTAATGGAGTTTGAAGAAAAACGCACAGTTCGTTATCATCTTCGCTGAACTCGTCTGAAGCTTCATCATAAGATTGATACTCGTCTTGTAATTGGGTAGGGAGAGGTGTAGAGAGGTCAGCACTGAGTGCATCTTCATCTATTGGAATCTACTCCGAGTGTGTCGGCTGTTTGGATTGACTTGCTATCTGTGTGATAGTATTACTATATTTGTTTAAACTTTAGCGTGATGTGTAGACTTCGGATTCAAAGTTTGCTGCAAACTGTTAGCCGACTAACATATATATAGTAGTTGAAGTATCTTTCAGTTATCTACTCGATATGGCGTAGGCATTCCACGAAGACCACTTTTGGTGTATTTTGTGTATTCTATCTGATTCACTGATTGTAATCACAAATAGTTAACAATGGACACTTTCTACATGAAGTTGACTCTGTGTCTCTTTCTACCATTTAGGGTTTATTTTTAGTTTCAATATTCATTTAGTTCTAGTTACAATGGCGTAATAACCACTATATACACTTTCTATATGAAGTTGACTCTGTGTCTCTTTCTACCAGTTAGAATTTATTTTTAGTTTCATTATTCATTTAGTTCTAGTTACAATGGCGTAATAACTACCACAGACACTTTCTATATGAAGTTGTCTGCGTATGTTTTTAACATTTTGGTTTATCTTTTTATTTTCAATGTTCATTCTATATTTAGTTCAATAGTGTAATATCTCCAGACAACTGCAATTTCGACATTCATTGTTGCTGCTGCATCTAGTTTTGGCTCTTTTGCTTTATATTTTGAGTGTGTTAGTTTTTTTCAAGATTTTTCGTTTGAAATTCATTGACAGTATCATATATTATATTAGGATATCTCCGGTTAGCAGGCCTCTAATAAGTATTATGCCTGCTTTCCTCTAGAACAGTGGTTCTCAACTTGGGACTCTCGCGCATAGGCGCCGATCTTTGTAGGAGTGAGGTATTTCCCGGGGGGGACAACTTTTTGGACCAAAATTTTTCGACCTTGACCTTGGCCGCCCAAGGTCGAAGGTTGATTAGAAAGGTCAATTCGTTCCAAGATCGAGCGACTTGATCATTCGGAGGCCAATGATGATGCTTACTAATGGTTTAAACAAATATAGTACATTAAATTTACCATAGGCGTCATTAATGGGGGGGCAGGGGGGGCAGGCCTTCCTAGTTTTTAAAACTGGGGGGGCCGAGTATCCCAGGCCCCCCCAGTTTATTAACCTCGATGTTTCATAGATTGATTCTTTTTTACAATGAATGCGACTATTCATTCTACAGATTCATTCGCAAGGTGTTACAAAAACAAATTGTTAATTTATTGTTAATTGTGTAGTGATATTAATAATGAGATAATATTAATAATGAAGTATAGAGATAAACCTTTTTTGGCCCCCCCCAGATTTTGAAGGATACCAAAAATATCGACGCCTATGAAATTTTCAACCTTATGGCATGGGTAATCCTTCACTCAACAGGATGCTAGCACATCAACGACCTTGTAGATCCTAACTCTCCAGAGCCCACCAGGATAGGTACATTTACGCGTATGGTAGTGTATAATCTTATATACAATCTTAGTTTTCAAATTGAAAATAGAAGCTATTCGATGTCACTTTGTGAGATCGAGTAGCTTCTATTATAAATTATATAACAATTACAGATGATGTTAATATATTTACTTTTGCACGAATATAATTGCACAATTTATATACTATGCGTATTCAATTTTAATAAATTTAGTTTATATATTCCCCCAGTGGACCCCCCCAGTACCCCCAGTGGACCCCCCAGACCCCCCCAGCCTTCCGACCTGGGGGGGTCCAGACCCCCCCCAGAACCCCAACATCGGCGCCTATGCTCTCGCGTAACCTAATCCGATAATAGTGTCATATTATATTACATGTTTTGGGTCGCGATGGATTTTTTAAAACTACCAGGTTCCGTAAGATTTAAAAGGTTGAGAACTACTGCTCAAGAAAGAGTTTGGTTTATACCATTTTTGATACTCCTTGTAACATGAAAAGTTCCCTGGTTAATCCATTACAAGTATATAATATGTTGTGTTCATCAAGAATGACATCTCTATAGGATGTAAATATACGTATGTCCCAGGATCAATGAATTTACATACTAGACTATTTGCATGTTTACAGAAAGTTTCCGTTCAATTAAGTCTATTCAAATTTCTTATGATACTGTTCCCTAGTCCTAGAATAATTTGTGATTATAAACCAAACTCAAATTCCGATTTTATGATTTACTGTATATTTACTATATTGCCTCTAACACATTGCGTTACCAATTTAGTGAGCATATAATAACAACGCCAACCCTTTTCTATTCCTTGCGACTCACAGTCTAGTTTAGATAAACAATTGGTCAAGGTACAGATGCCGAAATTATCACAATTGGCTGTGTATTGACCAAAATTGGCAATTTTTCTACAGGATATTCCGTTTTTTCCTACGCACATATATTTCTATACTCACTTCTCTTGAGATCCTATTACCAGGAGAAGCTGTTTCTGTTTGTTACACGAGGCCAATAAACTTTGTAGTGATCACAATGCAGATTTATCGCCTATACATTGCCAATATTCTATTGTTGAATAGTCCCTTCTGGCATGTCACTCAGTATACTTACATACTTTTTATGCATCACGGACACTCTAATCTCTCGCATTATCGCTTGGTAGCAATCTGAATCCGAATCAACTGCCACCGTACCTAGCCTATTGTTGTCAAGAGTTCATTGCTGATTCTAGACACACTTACTAATTTTTCCTGTCGAACTATTATCTGGACAAGTAATTAAAGTACAAGTAAAACAATATTATATGACATTTTATCAAGGTAGAAACCGCTCGAAACGAATATCAGTATTAATGTATAGTTTCCCTACCAAAAACTAATACTGATATTCGTTGAGTAACCGAATACGAATACTGATAATATTAGGTTACGTCAACCGAATATCCAGGGAATTATCTAGGGGCGCGAGACGCTCCTTTGGAGTATGATTTAGGAAAGAATTAACTGGGTTCGCGAAAAATTGGAATCTTCTCCTAACCGTAACATTAATTTTTGATTTAGGCATATTTACAAATGGCTGTATAATATACTGCAGAATACGAACACTGATAATATTCGGTCGGGGAACGAATACCGAATAGTGATATATATATCATATCTATCTATCATAGCAGGATGGCAACCGAATACCAAATACTGATATCAGGTTGACAACCAAATATCAACTATTCGGCAAATAATATTAGGTTCAACCAAATTTATCAGTATTCGGTTTCAACCTTGCATTTTATATGCATAAGTGTCATAAAATATTGTTGTTATCACATTTGAACATCTATTTACTACAGAATTGTATCTGTAGACTACCAGTCCTCACATCTGACCTGATTAATAGGACTAGATGAAACAATAATTTGGTGATTCTTTTCTGTCTACAATGACTCTACATACATATTACACTAATTTCAAAGCTCTCGATCTCGTCAAATCATTTTAATTATATATTCGGGACTGAAGAGCAAATGCCAACTGTGTGGCCAAACAATATAACGATATGTACGAATTCGCCGCTCTGGAAGTTTCGACAAGGAACTAGCTTGCTAGTATGATCACAATGCATTCCCTCATTTATCACTCAGAGTTTCCCAAGATTATATGGTTTAAATTTCACTTCTGAAATGCAATACTGACCTAGGATACATCATATATCCTCTGGTCTACAGAATTCTACTTAATTCCATTCTTGGGCACCTACTTTCTCACCCTGTTTTGCAGCCCTTATCAAGAGTTCTACAGACATTATGTACTATTCGGTCTATTCTCTAAACTAATTATTGTATAATTATCACATTCTTATCCCAATTTAGTAATAGGAAAATATTGTTTTGCATTTAAATTTCCGAAACGAATAGTTCTGTTCTTTGCCTGCTGATTGGCCTGTAATCATTAATTGCTATTTTTCTCTCTCTGACTAGACTTCGTGTATAACTTACATAGCGTCTACCCTGTTTGGACATACTACTTCAATAAATTTCGAATTCTTTTGTTGTCTCAATGTATTTAATCTGGAGTTCGTATAATCGGGATTCCACTGCACGTGTATATTGAATTTTCTGTACCCTTTCCAGAAATATTATCAATCTCTGATGAGTGTATCTATGTCATATTTAGTTTACTGTACATTTGGTTCTATTTACATAAGGTGTACACACTTTCTGGCCTATCGATTGTTGTCCAACCTCCTTCACACGCCTCCTATTGCATCGCTTGTGTGAAGCTAGTTATATAATTATCCCACCAACTGTCTTCCTCCCTCGCACACATAACTCACACTCCTCACTTTCCCAATCCAATTATTGTGTATAGCGCCCACAGAATTTGACTTCCTTATTTGGTTGGCTAGCATCTCTTATACTATCAGAAGTTTTAGTTGATCTGTTTACAAGTATTTACGAGGGTACTCATGCTTATACATACCCTCCCCTACCAAAAGTATTCGTATACCCAAAAATTTCCTATGGAAATAGTACTATATAACTCAAATATTTATCGCTAATGTATACAAATTCTATGAGATGTCGCCACTTTGGTTTCAGAATCGTATTCTACGCCACCGAATTGACCATTGTAGAAGCTTTCAACTCAATTACATATTTATTAGTTTGAAAATTATCATCCGGTGTCACCATGCACCACTTCTTCCATTTGTCCTGTTGTATGCCAGAATGACTCGCAAGCTAGAATGACACAAACCATGGATATTCACTATCTATGCTAGAATGACACGCTCTACTAATCATCTAATGAATGTTAGAACTTCACAGGTTTCTCAGTTCATTCAGACAATTACATTTCACTTTTTGCTATGGCTTCTTTATCTTTAGATTTTAAAATACAGTAGTATGCCAGAATGACTCGCATGCTAGAATGACACAAACCATGGATATTCACTATCTATGCTAGAATTTTGATAGAATTGAATTATAACAATATAACTATGGTTATTGAAATTAATCTTACTATATGTATGCCTTAATCTAGTAAATCTACAAATTAAGGAATATTAATTAGAACAGTATTCTACCAAACAATTTAAATACCGAATAATCGGTGTTAATACTTAATACCTATCTTAATGTCTTAATTTGAAACATACTTTTGCTTTTTCTATCAGCGAATATTGGTTTTAAAATAATGAAATCAAATACGAAATCTTAGAATTCATTAAAACAAGTAGTATACCTGTAATGCTATTTTAAAATTTAAAGATAAAGAAGCCATAACAAAAAGTGAAATGTAATTGTCTGGATGAACTGAGAAACCTGTGAAGTTCTAACAGTCATTAGATGATTAGTAGAGCGTGTCATTCTAGCATAGATAGTGAATATCCATGGTTTGTGTCATTCTAGCATGCGAGTCATTCTGGCATACAACAGTCCCCATGGTACAAGATGGGAATAAGTGGTACATGGTGGCATAGGATGATAATTTTCAACCTAATCAGTAGCTAATAGAGTTCAAAGCTTCTTTAAATGTATATTTCGAATGCGTAGATTACGAATATGAAATCTAAATTGTAATATTACATGTATTTAGTGTACAACAAACATTATTATTGACACACTATATTACTAACTTATATGGGAATGCTTATGGAGTACGAATACTTTTGGTAGGGGAGTGTACATATATTAGCTAATCTCTAAATATTTAAAGGTTCACGAACGGATTGAACCACCAGCGTTCATTCAGTTCGTTCTTTCGTTCAATTCGTTCAGTTCAGAATTTCAGATAAAGTGGGGTGATACATTCAGGTACTGATTGACTGTCCAGTCCATCCTAGCTGCTATTGAAGTTTAGGTTAAGAAGCTATTTTTTTTAATATAATTTTTTCAATTTCTAATTTTGTCATAAATTGAATAGAACACAACCTTAATTAATTAACTAATTAGTTAAGAAGTTAAGTAAGTGAAGCCATTTACAATTTACCATACTACATTACCATCGTATGGTGGTGCACTAGCGCTAATTAATTAAAGTTGACGAATGGATCAATGATTCAATATTTATAATTTAACATTATTCAGTTTAGTTCGTTCAGTTCGTTCAGCTCTTTCGTTCGCTCGTTCAGTTCAATTGCCGTTCATGCAACCGTTGGCGTTCGTTCAGTTCTTTCAACGTGAATCCCTTTAAAAGTTCGGCGTTCAGTTCGTTCAGTCCAAGTTATTTCGTAAATCTTTCATTCCCTGATATAAATACTGAATATATCCAATTGTTACAACACCTAAGCAGTGTATATGTTCTAAATATTTCTATTATTAGTTTTTTATTCACCCATAATATATTTTCTATAAATTAGATATAAATAAGGAATATCATTACTTTATATTCAGACCAGCCCAATAGTGATCTATGATGCGGTCTGCTTATAATTATATTATGGCAATAGTTTGAGATTATTATGTGTTCTCCTAGGTCATTAGACCCATAGTTAATCATGTTTTCTAACTGGATTTTTAACTTCTATTTTATAAAAACATTAGATTATAGTAAAATATATTGAACTATTTTATTCCTCTGATTCATGATGCTATTGAATTCATTTGAGTCATATTCCTGTACGAGGCTCTAATTTTCTCTTGTACATTGGTCAAGATCCCTAGACACCTCAATTTTTTTTCTCGCTCGCTTCGCTCGCTCGTCTAAATATAAATATATGCTTATAATGAAACGAATTACACTTATTACACTTACCAAAACATTTTATTTATGTGTGTCAAGATATACATACGAACATGTTATTTATTCTTATTAAGTTTGACATAAATCAAAATAATCACTTAGAAACGCAGATAATATTGAAATATATAGTTTGTACAGAGAATACCTGTACCCATGAATAGGGTATTAATTTACACAAAACAAAATGCTACATTTAGGGTTAGGCATTTTTTAAGTATTATTCGACAAACAATCAATAATTTATCCAAACTAGTAATCCATATGCAAATTTATTACATCCCTCTACGCCTGGACAGAACATCCAAAATGGTTGAAATCCCTGTACGGTTGGCATGAATGGACTGTTAGTAATCTAGATACGCCTTATAGGATATTCCTAGTTATTTTGGCAACTTTTGATCCAACTTCTAATCAACTGTTCTACAAACCCAATACACCTATACTTTAGACCTGTTACCTGTCAAAATTGACTTTTTAATGTCATTATAGCTAGTAGTTAAGCTGTAGTATATGCTGGGGTTGCAAAATTCTTGTTAATGCATTGATTTTTGTAGGCTACTTTTCATACTTTGCAGGACATTAAACAAAAAAGCTTCATATTTATCGCCTAGTTTTTGGTAACGTCAACTACTAGATCTAACACCAATATAATGTTTCCCCCCCATGGAAATTTTTATGCCCCCTAGGTGAAAAATCCTGGTAACGTCCCTGCACCACCACCACTTCAGTCTACAACACACCAATCTACACTTCAGTATCCGCCACCACCACCACTTCAATCTTCAACACACCACTCTACAAGTCAGTCCCCACCACCACCACCACCACCACCACTACAGTCCTCGCCTTCACCACCACTTCAGTCCTCACCCTGCAAATCATTTCCCATAAAAAAAGAAAAAAGAAGTTTCGAACTATAGAATAAATCAATAATCAAAAAGAGATTGAAATTCCAGGATCCGTTGATAGCAGGACTAGAAATGAAGTTAACATTTGAAAAATTTTAATTAATTAATATTAGTCGAAAATTATATTTATGATATTTGTATTATTATTTATTCCGCTATAAAATCAATAAAAACATATTGATATAAATAAAATTCACATAATTGGGCAATAAGGTCAAATTATCCTGCGAATAGTTTAAATTCTTTAGTAAATGGTCAGGATTATAAGGAATAATATTAAAATAAATTAGTTCG
The DNA here is from genome assembly GCA_028753945.1 of Hexactinellida sp. DTS-2022. NCBI lineage: Eukaryota > Metazoa > Porifera > Hexactinellida > Hexactinellida sp. DTS-2022. The sequence goes on from JAPNXP010000002.1 coordinate 3,934,548, forward strand.
TTCGCGCAAGGCTTGTCAATAATGTATATTTCTTAGTACGGGAGCATAATTATAAGCACAGTTGCTATTACACAAAAGTACTTTTGGGAACCGTCTATGAGTAATGTATAGTTCTTAGTGGGGAGAATAATAAGCACAGTTGTTATTATAGAGAGGTGCTTTTGCGCACAGCTTATGCCTAATGTATATTTCTTAGTAGGGAGCATAATAATAAGCACAGTTGCTATTACACAAAAGTACTTTTGGGCACAGTTTATAGCTAATGTACATTTCTTGGTAAGGGAGCATAATTATAATAACAGTTGCTATTATAGAAAGATGCTTTTGCGCACAGCTTATGGATAATGTATATTTTTAGTGAGGGAGCATAATTATAAGCACAGTTGCTATTATAGAGGGGTGCTTTTGCGCACAGCTTATGCCTAATGTATATTTCTTAGTGAGGGAGCATAATTATGAGCACAGTTGCTATTACACAAAAGTACTTTTGGGCACAGATTATGGCTAATGTATATTTCTTAGTAGGGAGCATAATTATAAGCACAGTTCCTATTATAGAGAGGTGCTTTTGGCAACAGCTTATTGCTAATGTATATTTCTTAGTAAGACAGCATAATTATGTGCACAGTTGCTGTCACACAAAAGTACTTTTGGGCACAGCTTATGGCTACTGTATATTTCTTAGTAAGGGAGCATAATTATGAGCACAGTTGCTATTATAGAGAGGTGCTTTTGCGCACAGCTTATGGCTAATGTATATTTCTTAGTAAGGGAGCATAATTATGAGCACAGTTGCTATTATAGAGAGGTGCTTTTGCGCACAGCTTATGGCTAATGTATATTTCTTAGTAAGACAGCATAATTATGTGCACAGTTGCTAATACACAAAAGTACTTTCGGGCACAGCTTATAGTAAATATATATTTCTTAGTAAGGGAGCATAATTATGAGCACAGTTGCTATTACACAAAAGTACTTTTGGGCAAAGTCTATGAGTAATGCATATTTCTTAGTCGGGGAGAATAATAAGCACAGTTGTTATAATAGAGAGGTGCTTTTGCGTACAGCTTATGCCTAATGTATATTTCTTATTAAGGGAGCATAATTATGAGCACAGTTGCTGTTACACAAAAGTACTTTTGGGCACAGCTTAAGGCAAATGTATATTTCTTAGTAAGGGAGCATAATCATGAGCACAGTTGCTATTACACATAAGTACTTTTGGGCACCGTCTATGAGTAATGCATATTTCTTAGTCGGGGAGAATAATAAGCACAGTTGTTATAATAGAGAGGTGCTTTTGCGCACAGCTTATGCCTAATGTATATTTCTTATTAACGGATTACGGGATATCAATAAGTAACAATACTGTTTTAGGCCTACGCTAATTTTACCGTAAAACGAAGTTTACAGTCCCTATATTATAGAAGTCCCTGATATCACTTAGTGAAAATAAAGTATTATGAAGCTTCTAAATAATAATTTATTTACAATTATATAATTTTTATTACATATAATACAATACACATTCATTTGTATGTGTGTTTGAATGTACTAGAAACGAAATTACTTTCAGATCCTGTAGACATGCAAATTGGGGTAAATTGCAGCATTAAATAAAATAACATAGATACATGTCCTATTTGTCATCACCTATTCAGAGCATTTTCGAAATAATATCATTTAGAAGTTCCTTAATTCCACACACTGACCTTGAGTTTGAGATTTTCTGATTAATTCCAAATCCCTTCTGAAAGGACTGGGATTAATCTTAAGTTCTTTAAAACTCTAATTCCCTAGGGATTTGGCCCCATCTCTGGATGCATAATATAACAATTGTTATTTTAGACTACTTTTCCAATATTGAGAAAGTAGTCTGAAAAATCTCAACATCTTAGATTCGGAGAAATCCCACCTACGGAGTTTGACGTAAACTCGGAGTGGGATTAGTAGGGCACATAGGTTAGTCCATTACGGTGACATTGGAAAGCCATTGACATTGGTATTCAATTGGCAAATTTTGTATGTCCATGGCCCTACCAACCATACCAGAGCCTACTACGCCTTTGTATTGTTAATTTATAGATGCACATTTAAACACATTCACTACATAATTAGAATGTAATTACTCATTTACTCGCTATACATTCTCAACTTAGTGATATTGATAAGCTGATTTAACAGCAAAAACAGTTATTAAATCAACTAACAACACAACTAGCTCATCAATAAACTCAACATTAATTTGAGAATGTAGCGTGATTAATTATGTTCTGTCTATGATGAATGTATTGAAAATGATATGTATTGGAGATTAAACTTGTGGCTTGAGTGAAATGGTTTGAATTCGCGAGTAGATTCGGATAAATATTTATTACGAGCCTATAATCTCGTTCGCTTTTGGTAGGGAATACTATATACATTTGAACCTCGCATTATACTAAACTTACAAAAGGACTCGTATTCATTTTGTCAATCTTCAATATTAATCTATTTGCGGAGTTTGCTTACTTACTTATAATTTAAAATCCCAATCTTATTCTTAGTCATTAATTCCCCAACTTTAACAACAAACAGCCCTTATTTGCAATTGGATAATTCTAAATTCGTATTTAGCATATCACTGCATATGCAATTACTTAAAATAACCGTCTAGTCTCTTGGTAAATTCTAATATTTTACTAACTTGTTTTCCAATTTTGTCAATAACAAAAACAAATAGACATAATATAAATTTGTGAGTGTCAAATTCGTATTCAGCATACTTGTCTACCTAGTATTCACATTTGGAAGTGAACAAATGACTGGATTAGATCTGGGATATAATCAATTTTTAACAACCCATAATATTTAGTTAAACATTTTCTATAAGTATGACCAGGGAGTTCTTCAATAGAGAGACTGTAAACTTCGTTTTACGGTCAAATTAGCGTAGGCCTAAAACAGTATTGTACTTATTGATATCCCATAATCCGCAAATGCTAGACAAAGGAAATATATTATTGTCGCATAGGAAGTCATATTTTGGGAGTCCAACGGTAATATTGGTTTATCTAAAATATTTGTGGAATGTAAGTTATGCGGTTCTCACATTTCCATATATGGTAATATTGTTAAAACACCTTCAATGGAATATTATTATAAGGAACGTTATGAATCTGTTGGGCAGTTTTTTGAGTTTGAAGAAATGCAATTCAATTTAGCTTCACAAAAAACAGTTATTTTTATTTCTCCAGTTTGGACAGTACATTGTACTGATATCTCTGGGATGCTTAATATTTGGTTAAATAGATCAGGTGATGTTGACAATTCAAACTTTTTGTTGATTTAGGGCAAGAGTTCCTTAAAGTTTTCTTTTCAACCTTTGTGTTCAAACAGTGTTACTGGTCTTGTCATAATCTGGCAGAGTAAGGTCCCTGAAAATTATGAAAATTTAAGAATCATCTTTGCAAGTCATGAAATAACGAAACTTCTATTAGATTATGATGTTAGTCTCAATCTCGACCTAAAAGCAGCATTAATGGCATTTGGCATAATGCAGGGAAGACATCCAAGTGTTTGATGCAGATAGGATGAGAAAGATAATCTGGTAGACTATGATCAGTGGGAACTTAGAGGTCATTCTCAACATGGCCGATCATACGAAGAAAACATTGTAGAAATTGTCTGTTAATCTCCAAAATTTTAAAACAAATACTCAAGAACACTCCAATTTATATAGCCCGCATGACTGGAGGCAGGGACGTTGGCAGGATTTTCACCCAGGGGGAGCACAGAAATTGCCAGGGGGGGCAAACATTATTTTGCTGTTAGATCTAGCAGTTTACTTTACCAAAAACTAGGCGATAAAGATGAAGCTTTCTAGCTAAATGTCCTGCAAAGTATGAAAATGTATTAGTTAGTGTAATTCATTTCAATATAAGTGCAGATTTACATTTAGACGAGCGAGCGAAGCGGGCGAGAAAAAAATTTGAGGTGTCTAGGGATCTTGACCAATGTACAGGGGAAATTGGAGCCTCATACAGGGATATGACTCAAATGGATTGGAAAGTGTGAACTCATTAAATTTAATTCAATAGCATCAGAGGAATAAAATAGTTCAAAATATTTTACAAGGAAGGGCATTGCCCCGGGGCGAGGATTTCTACCAGCGGGGGGCATTGCCCCACTATGCCCCCCCCCGTGGCGACGTCACTGACTGGAAGCCCATAAAAAGTCATCAAAAACTTTTCTAGAAGATTATATTGTATATTCTTGTTAGGAAAGTACAAAACGTCCCAAATCCGTCTAAAATACTGGAAAAAAGGACACTAACCACGTGGCACCGGAAATACACATTCCATAACAAAGACATATTATGTGATTATATATACTTCTCCGAGAATATTCTTTCATATTGGATACACTGACATATTCAATTATGATTAATTCAGTTTGTATTTAACATACGTATAGAGGTGCTTCGAATTAGATAATGGGGTTATCGAGTAGGGTGTCCCAAAAAATCGAATTTTTGAAATGTTTATGGGGAACCCCCTAGGAAGTTTCTATGTGTCATAAAATGATAGTGGAAAAAATTTCAGGAATTTATGAACTGATTTAGGGGTCCCCCAATGGCTTCGTAAATTATATTTTTACACCTGTTTTACAATTTCAAAATATAATTTTTTGCTAGAAACTTGCTTTAAAAGGCTAACCTGGGCGAATCGACCATACAGTTTCAGATTTACCATTAGAAATTTGTTATCTTGCGTACATTGGGAACTGAATTTTCTGAGTTCACAGCAACCGGAATATGGAGCAAACCTTGCTATTGAAACACAATACTAATTCCTTAGTAATTTAATTTATCATATTTTCATCGGAAATATTACTCAATTTACAAACCACTATCTATTCTTTTGTTATTTGGAAGTAATCAATATAAACCTGAAACTTGACGAACAATAACAAATGATTCATGAATCTCTTATTAATTCTGACTCTAATTTGAAATGTTTAAGGAGAAAAATGAACACTATTAACTATGTGTAAAAACGAGAGCAAAACTAATAATAGAATAGAAACAAAATGCTAGCATAGGGGCCATAAATAAAAGTCTCATTGCTAAGTAGATGTTGTAACTCTAGATGTGCAAATGATGGAAATCACTCATTCAGTAGGTGTACACAATTGATAGTAAGTAGGGATTGTGAGAAAGGAAATTTCCTCTCTCAAGGTGAACTGAGGTTGAAATAGACAGGTGGAACAACCTACAACCAGGGTTGTAAATCGATTCAAATATTTCAAATATTTGATTTAAATTGATTTGATTCGGGGTTTTTGACTGGCCAGTGATTGTATCTTATTTGCTCTGAAATTATTAGAAATCTGAATGATTTGATTTGAATAAAAAATGAAGTACGTTTACAATCCTGCTTACAAGTGTACAACTTAGTCTTAAAAATTGATAAGGACATACTATACCTAGCAGATGTCGATTTGGAAATTTGAAACGTCTAATATACGAATTTCGGAAATAGAATCCAATGCGAATAGTTGCATTATCAATATAACTTATTATAGCAAGATACTCAGTGTACTCCTAATTAATTAGAGTTAAATGTTGCCAAAGCTCCAAATTTACTATCACCCTTCGTTTGAGAACAAATTCTATAGTACCCAATGGTCCAGCAATATAGTGTAAAATTCATGGGCAGCAACTAATTCCGGCAATTTAAGGGGTAATATATTGAGCATTATTGACCACCCCGTATATACTCGAATAGCAGCAAATCTCGAATAATCGCCCCCCACTCCCCCGAATAACACAATGTGACAAATTTTTTTCCTGGCTATCATTAGAAATATCCTAATTCCTTATACTCTAAAAGGATAGAATCTTGAGATAACAACATCAGGACTTTGATTTTACTCAATGAAACAAATTTCTTAATTTACAAATCTACAATAAAAAATCACTGGTATTATCAACTTTTTTTCCCATTAATTAGAAATATCATAGTGCAACATGAATATAATGTCTCTGTACTAAAGCAATTCAAAAGTATAACAGCTGCATCAAAAGTGAGACATTTCGGTAAATTTATTAATGTCATTGTCAACATGACAAAAGCAAAGTTAGAAGAGAAGAAAAGTAGTTTTGAATGCTTTACATGTGTAAGGAATTAGGAAATATTACTTGCAACCCAGGAACGAATTTTTTTTCATATTTTGTCACATTGTGTAATGGGTCCATCAATACTAGAAGTACTATACATTATATAGGTAATCAAGTTAGTACCAGGGAATGAAAGGTTCACGAACGGACAGAATTGAAGCAATTCAGTTCATCTTAAATTGACGCACGTTCAGTTCGTTCAAGTTCACCCCTAACTTCAGCTCCACCAGCGTTCGTTCAGTTCGTTCACGGGCTAACCCGCGTTCGTTCAATCCGTTCAATTAAGTTCGTTCAGTTCGTTCAATTAGTTCAGTTCGTTCAGTGTCATTGAGTGGGTCGAACTATTCCGTTTATGATAGACTGTTCGATCCTCCAAGCTGAAATTGAAGTGCAGGTTAAGAAGCTAGAATCTAAGCTAAGAGACATGAGTCCACTATGGATGTCAGGAATTACCACTTTTGCAGTCACCTATTATATTTAATGGATCTATATTAATATTTTATCTTTATTCAGTTTAGTTCGTTCTGTACAGTTCGTTCAATTCGTTCAATTCGTTCAATTGCCGTTCGGAAACTGTTGGCGTTCGTTCAGTTCGTTCACCGTGAATCCCTTAAGTGTGCATCATAGAATACTGTAATATAACTGTTAGTTTGAAGTTCAGGCATCTTGTTAGTTATTTGTGTTCTGGCCAGTCTAGCCATACATTTCTGACATTCCATTGTGTTATTTGATATCAAATTATTATCAATCAATACAATAAAGTCTCCACATCCCAAAGTTAGGGATCGACTTGTACGTTTCTTAGTGATATTTAATTTTATATTTGGAGTTGGTATATTATTACACAGCTTTAATATCTAGAAAATTATATGTTCAAATTAGCTTAAATATCCAAATTATTTATTCTGTCGATATATAAACCGATCACTAGGATCTACGGAAATAAATACACAACTAGGGGTCTCAAGAACGTCATATAATTTGAAAAGGAACATGCTTGAAATATAAGCGAGGGCCGCAGGCCCGAGTACAAGTTGTATGGACTCGCGTAGAGCATACGAGCAGCTTGTACTAATAAATATTTGTGGTTGGGATCTCCGAACTAGTTTCAATAATCCAATATTACTTGAGCATATTTGGAATAATCCAATAAAAGTTGAGAATATTTGGAATAATCCAATAAAAACTTGAGTATATTTGCAATAATCCAATAAAACTGGGGTATATTTGCAATAATCCAATAAAACTGGAAAATATTTACATATAAGTGGAGTATTGTTGATTATATTTGGAAACTTTGAAAAAACTGAGCATTTATGGCATTTTCCCATAATAGTAGGATAAATATATATCACTATTTGCCCAACCCAGTATTTGTTTCCAGGTAAACCTAAAAGTACTAAATGTGTGTGAAACTCTAGGATAAATATTTGGGAGTTTATTATTTTTTATAATTAAAAAAAAAAATAGAATAGTAGAGGATATATAACAAATACAGTGGAACCCCGCGTATCGGGGCACTCGCGTATTGGGGCACGCCTCGTATCGGGGCAGTCGGTTGAGAATTTGGTTTTTTCAACCATTAAAAATAACCCCGCGTGTCGGGGCGCCATTCACTTATCGGGGCACTCCACCGAAGATTATTTCTCTTGAGTAACATGCTTTTTACTTTTGAGCAGCTTAATATTCTTTGTAATGGCCGCTAAGCGTCACCCACTCACGCTAGAGACTCGTGCTGAGGTAATCGGGGGAGTTTTTCAAAAAAAGAAATCCGTGTATATCATAGATTTGTGACTCCTAGTGTAGGTAAAGTACTGTAATACCTCGTTTACGCGGTTTTTTTAACGCGTTTTCGTTTTACGCTGAACAATTTTTGCATCCGCACATTTTGATCAAAAATCCATGTCGAATTTTGATCAAATTTGACATGTCGAACTTTGATCAAATTCAAAGTAAATTTGATTTCATCAAAGTTCTACCGTATGCTGCCTAAGTAGAACTTTGATCAAATTCTAAGTAAATTTGATTTGATCAAAGTTCTACTGTTTGCTGCCTATGTAGAACTTTGATCAAATTCAAAGTAAATTTGATTTTATCAAAGTTCTACAATTATGTAGTGATGTAGAAATTTGATCAACAGTTCTATAAAATAACAATGCTTACCATTCGTTTATCTATATAAAGACAAATCAAATGTAGTAGGACTAGCATTTGAAAATGATACATAAATAATAATAAATGAGCAGATTATAATGAGAGCATAATTATGAAGAAACATACGAAAGAAAAATAATGGATTAATGGTGAGTTATGAGTCAGCTAGAAAACTTACGAATTTATTGAAAAATTTCTAATTTGCTTGTTATATTGGACCTACAAGTCGGACATCTGTCTCCTGGTGTGAAATTGATCTCGCAATTTCCACAAACTTGTGCATGCCCACAGGGTAAGAATACAAATGTAGATATTCTGTTTTGCAAGCAAATAACGCATGGATTAACCAAAGGTTCTTCATTGATTTCAATATCCTCATCACTCTCTTCACAATCGGAATAGTAGAGGCATCTATCAGAACTATGATTTTTACCCACTGTGTAAGATATTTCTTTAAGATATTGTATAGGAGTATATTCTTTACTTTCAAGTTTTTCTCTGCAAATAATTCTTAGTTTTTCGTTTTCAATATCCTTTTTCCTTCTCTCCCCAATTTCTAAGCCGTAAAATAACCTCCCATACTCCAGGTCATATTTTACAATTATCCTTTCAAGCATTTCCATAAATGTCCATATATTCGGTGTTTTTACACGAATAATCGATTTCAAACCTCTGTGATAAACTTCGCAACAGTTGTTTGTTTTGTGAACTGAATGATAAACGGACAAATCATCTCTCATTATCCATTCCTTTCTAACATACTCCTTAAATTTAGTGAGAAGATGTGCATCTGTTGGGCTAAGCATTAGTGACGACATATTGCTTACTAGAATATGAAATACCGATATAATATCCTTTTGAGGTAGGAGTGGCAGACTCATTATCTCCTTAACCCAATTTGGGAAATTGGAATTTTTCGCATAATAGGATGTAAGTTGTAGCTTTTGTACCTTGCCCCATATCGCCTTACAATAATGAAAGAGGCAACCAGACATGTTTATTTGAGGAAACATATCCCGGAATACGTTCCTTGGTGCTCGTTCATAATCACCTACTGCCAATTCCGGATGAAAATCTGGGACAATTTCCACAATTTTCCTCAAAGTAGCTTCATACAATAAGTGATTTTTTTGCGACATTAGAACATGAATGGCTGGTAGAGCATGATGACCAATTTGGATAAATATGGTAAATAATTGGTAAAATAATTTCGGTACAACATAGAAAGTCCCGTCAAAATTAACACTTTTCGTGGTTTTTAGAGTCGAAAGCATTAAGTCCGAAACAAAAATAGCTGCGAAACCTTCGGGGATAACTACTATAGATCGAAAGTTTGATGTAAAACGAGTGAGTCTCAACATGTTATCAAATTCTTCTGGTGTCTTGGGATTTCTTGGAATCTCAATCCTTCTTCTCTTCAGCATAGTATTTCGTACATGTCGATAACTAATTAAAGCGCCAGCTTGATCACCGCTCGTGACATCGTCAAAAACTAATCGCAAAATACAATTAATTCTCTTTTTTATGGATATTTTACATAATTTTTAAGATTTAGTGGTAACAAAGCGGTTCTACATTTCCAAAAAAACAAAAATGATGATTTAGAGATAGTAGATAGTTAGGGATATGTATCTGTCGTATAGTAAGTTCATCCAAATATATTATTGGTCAAATGAATACATATTTGCTTCACTATTCACACTAGAAATACCCGGTTGTGGGAGGTACCCGAAGGTGTAGGGTTGCGGTGTGAAGGGAATTTTAATTCCCTTCACAACACAATTCCCTTTCTGTGGGATTTCCCAAGATTTCTCTTAAGTTGGTCTCTATCAGGATTCCCATAGGTAAAAATAATTTCCATTCAAAACGATATTGGAAATCCTATGGGAATTCCCATGGGAGTAACATACACACGGAAACCTTGGCTATCTGAGAGTTCCGGATGTTGGATTTTTTAGTGTTTAAACACTAGGTATTTAAAATTTTATTCGATGTTTATAATATTTGGAAACGCATCTATTGGTTTAATATGTGTTACTATGAGAATGAACCGTTTTTTTAAGCGATTTCGTTTTACGCGGGCTTTTCAAGGAACGCATCTACCGCGTAAAAAGAGGGACACCTGTATAATGTGAAATTGTAATGTGTAGTACTACTTAAATATCAGCCTTAACTCATGGTTTTGACTATATGTATAAGATTTGTTGTGTAGGTGCTAACTTAAGGGTAATCTGTATTGATATTCGGGCGTTCACGGTGAATCTCAGAATTGCATAATTTACTACTAGGAATACTCTAGATGAGATAGAGATTGACTTCTATGATTTTTTTTCTTCTTAATTTTCAATCAAGATGGTGTTTTTTAATAAAATAAGACGTCGACTTCCTTATATGGGCATGACATTTTTTCAAAAATTGTTGAATCTTTTTGAATTTTAAACATATTATTATGAGACTATTTCCTCTCAGTAATAATTTTTATTTTATTTATTTTTGCTGAAGAAACGATGCTAAAGGGCATTTTTTCAAAATAATCATAAAACGCAGTCGTGCACTAAACTATCGTTATAAAATGTTAGAAGAAAAATTTTTCAATTCTAGTTCAAGGGTCTGAGGATGCATCATGTGTTACCCCAGAGAAATTTTTTGACTTTCTGATTATTATTTTTGGTTTTATAAGCATTCTAAGGCTGCGGCCCACGAATTTTTCCGAATTTCAACATCAAAAGAGGTGATAAAATTCTACACTGCCATATATTGTTCCCAAAATTAAAAATTTCGGAATCTACAGGTCAAAATATACAGGTTCACGTCAAAAAGTTCAGGAATATGTCAAAAATTAGGAAATTAGGGGCATAAAAGAATATGAAGGGTATGCAAGTACCCGGTGATCATATATTACTGTGGGAAATTGGACAACAGAATAATTCTGTTATTCTTTATAAAAATGCGGCAGCTTCTTATCTATGCGTAGCATTTGTTTTCAACACTTTTACAATAATATATCATGAGTTATGACCAATTTATGACTATGGTTTTGTCTGTTTTGTCATATTTTCACACCTCAAGGCCCTCAAATATACAATAAAGTATTATATAAAACACCAATTTGGTAATACAAATATGGAAATAGCATTTGCGCACAAAATGAGACGTTACACAACACGATCCAATCATTATTCGATAAGTTATGGACTTTTGGGCCACAGAAGGGGGCAAAAAATCTGACATTTCACACCTGTTGATATTTCAGAAACGCTTTGAGATAAAATGATCATAGGCATTAGAAAATACTGTAAATACCTGACTTTCTATGTGTTTATAATACATTTTAGGACTCTAGGTGTCACACTTTTTAACATGACCATATATGGTAATTTGATGTGCCCAATTTTGATGACGAAGCAAATTTTGTAACTCTTGATTTCTGGACAGCAGAGACTAGCTCTAAAATTCTAGTCACATCATGATATTATTTCTTACTCATTGGATAAACTTTTGGGATTATATTATAATTCGAATGATGTGTTCTGATTTCAAATGCCCAAATATGGTGGTGTCAAAGTGGCAATATGTTAAAAAGCTGACAAAAATCCAACTTCTGATCCAAATGAGATAGAGCTTAGCTCTAAATTTCTAAAAATAGTCTAATTCAATTTCAAATGACATTATCTATTTTATGCAGTTTAGGAACTCCTTTTCCTCGCACTTTCATATTCTGGACTCAGCCACTTCGACACAAATTAATTAAATGCTAATTATGAAGGTGTAAAAAAAGACCATTTTGGCATATGGATGTAAAAAAGAGAATTTTTATTCTAGAAAGTCAAACTTTTTTTTATAATGCTCAGTATATGTAGGCGCATGTTTTAAAAGCGGGCAGTTTTGGCAATATAATACAAAAAAATTGAATTAGTATACTTTTAATGAAAAATAGTGGGTTTTTTTTGACCAATTTCACAAAAATGACAATAACATAGAGTAGATTAAAGAAAAAGCATATTTCGGTTCGATTTAAAACATTGAGTTTTGACTCAGGTATATTTTATAATTGACATGTTTCGCGCTAAAAACTAACATAAAATTTTTTTGTAAATATTTGGCTAGTATGGATTAGGCCTATATTGACATTGTCTAGTTCATAACTAAGGATATATACATAGTAGAACTCTAATATTTTCAGGGATATCTTAGATATATTAGTACTATCCAAAAACGCAATAAAAACATTAGGTCGTCGGGTGTCAAAATATCAGTACAGAGCACCCTTAATTGTTTTAAGGTTAAATTACAGCAGATTCACCCAAAAAACACATGAATTTAGTTTTGAAGGTGGGAGTTTGATTTTCAGATATATGATAGAAGACATTATAGCTAGATTCAAACTGAAAACGAAATTAAATTATCTTCTATAACCTCGATTTTATAGGGCGTGCAGTTTTATGCTAATGCAAAAGTCTCTCATAGGGGGATTTCTTTATACTCCCCCTGATATGGATGTGGATTTCAAGAACATTATTTGCTTAAGACCTATACTGTGTGATCTATCAGATAGATCATCGTTATGGGCGGTTGGTGGGCGGTTTAGAATTTTGATAAGATCTAAATAAAAATATTGCGAACTTTTGGAACCAAAAAATGAATAAAAAGGTCATCTTTTTATGCGAAATTTGATAAAATGTTTGAAAAATATATTCCAAGTCATAATTCAAAAATTTAAACCGTCTACCAACTCCGTACGCATATAATCTTTGAATATTGATTCTGATAACAAACATTGATGGCCGCATTGCCAAATTACAACATAATATCGATCACCACTTTTGGAAATCGCCCTATGGGAAATTTGTATTAACCAAATTTTGAAACCGACAAAAAATAAAAAGTATAATAGATAATGACATTTTCTTTTTGGTTTATTGCTTTGTATCGTACAGTATATGTATCTATTTCTCACAATTACAGCTTAATACAAGAACTTTCATTTAAGTGGGTAATTTAACCTTAGCCAAACATATTGGAGTTTTCTTAGAACCCCGCGTATCGGGGCACTCCCTCGTTTCGGGGCGCTGAGCGCTTGGACGGAGGTGCCCCGATACGCGGGGTTCCACTTTACAACTAATAATAATAAGTTTTGATGGAACTTCATTGATTCAATTTCCCCCCGTAAATTGAAGACAGTATTGTTGGTGGTGTCGAGTTTGTCTCTCAAGGTGAACATTTCCTTCCGTATTTTCGTCATTCCGAGTCGATTTGACTCAACTTCGGAAACTAGTTGACGAGCAGAAAACGACATTTTTGTTGTGGAAGGTGTTGGAAGGTGTTGTGTGGAAGGTGTTGTGTTGTGTGGAAGGTGTTGTGTTGTGTGGAAGGTGTTATGTGTGTGGAAGTGTTGTGTGGAAGGTATAATGAAAAAGGTTTGAATATTCTCTTTATACAACATTTTCATTCCAAATCGGAAAGTCACGATTTCATAGCCGAATTGAGAAGATTATTTAAACTTCCTGTCACATGTGGTTATTGATTCTTGAAAATTTAACCTAAATATCTTTTGTTGTATTCGGTTGTTATATGCTCTAATCACGATTTTATAGCCGAATTGAGAAGAGAATTTATATTTCCTGTCATGTGATTCTTTAAAATTTCAAGCAAACGTAAATATCTTTAGTTGATTTCGGTTGCTATAAGCTCCAATAATTATTACAAATGGGATCGTAATGGTGATTACACCATAATCCCGTTGACCCGTTGAAAGCTAACTTCTGGGTAGAATTTGAATTTTCATCAATTTGTTGACCTAATTTAGGAAAACAACAACAACAAATATTCATATTATAAATTTATAATTGCGAAATTCGAAAACTGCATAATTATTTACCTATCATAACATTTGTTTACCAATTAAAACTTTGAAAGTTAGTTTATATATCAAATATAAATACGGTTTCTATTCCCCATCACTTTAATACAATCCGGACACACACACAACGAGAATTAATAATACGAGCCCTTCGGGGTCGGTCGCTTCGTGACGGATCACTCTCTCACAAAGGCCGCTTCGCGAACTTTGTTCGTTCGTGGTGAACATTATGTAATACAAATAACGGCAGCCTTGCGGCCTTACCCACCGTGAGGTAAAACAGAATAGAAAAAACCCTCACAGACGGGATGGGAGTGTGCTCCTTCTGATTGCACTTCCCCAATGTTTAATTTAACTAGAATTTCAATATTCAAATTACATTTCATCTTAGTGTAATAGAATTTATTAATGTTTGAAATAATTAAAGATTAATTACCTACTTGTAAATGAACGAAAAGTAAAGATTTCAAAGTATAGTCGACTTTAATAAATAACAAAAAGAAACTAATACATAAAAACGACTAAACTAATAAATCTAACGAAACAAACAAATACATAAAAACGACTAAACTAATAAATCTACCGAAACAAACTAACTGGATAAAAACTAAATTAATGATAAATTTGTGTAGTTTAGTCCTCCTTAAGGCTCGAGTATAAAGTTGAAATTTTTTGTTCCATTCAAATCCATAGTTATATCAGTAAAAGCCTACACTATACTGATTACAAATCCACCATCAGAATTGATTTCGAATAATAATCGCTCGAGTGATTGATTATAGTTCCATATTGCGTAATATTAAGGTTAAATTACGGCAGATTCACCAAAAAAAACACATGAATTTAGTTTTGAAGGTGGGAGTTTGAATTTCACATATATGATGGAAGACATTATAGCTATATCGAAAATGAAAACAAAATCTAAATATCTTCTATAAATTCGAAATTATTTGGCTTGCAGTATTATGCTAATACAAAAGTCCCATAGGGGGATTTTTTCAGACTCCACCTGATAAGTGTGTGGTTTGCAAGATTATTATCTGCTAAAGACCTGTACTGTGTGATCTATCAGATAGATCATCGTTATGGGCGGTGGGTGGGCGGTTTAGAATTTTGATAAGATCTAAATAAAAAATATTGCGACCTTTTGAAACCAAAAAATGAATAAAAAGGTTATCTTTTCATGCGAAATTTGATAAAATGCTTGATAAAAAAAATTCCAAGTCATAATTCAAAAATGTAAACCGTCTACCAACTCCTTACGCTTATAATCTTTGAATATTGATTCTGATAACAAACATTGATGGCCGCATTGCCAAATTACCGCATAATATCTACCACCACTTTTGGAAATCGCCCTATGGGAGATTTGTATTAGCCAAATTTTGAAACCCACAAAAAATAAAAAGCATAATAGATAGGGACATTTTCTTTTTGGTTTATTGATTTGTATCGTATAGGTATATATTTTTCACAATTACAGATTAATACAAGAACTTTCATTCACGTGGGGTAATTTAACCTTAAAAATTATCGAAAATATCCATAAAAAAGAGAATTAATTGTATGAAAATCATAGATAAACCGCGTAAAACGAGTTTAGGATCGCGTAAAAAAGTTTTGGTCATAAAAAATTGTTCCGCGTAAAACGAAAACGCGTAAAAAACCGCGTAAAACGAGGTATTACTGTACATGTTTAGGATGCTTATGCACGAAAAAAAATTTAAGGGGTGAAATTCACATTTTCGGGATTTTCTATGAGTGGTTCCGTTATTAATAAACATTTGGAATATTTGGTATTTGATTGTTTGATCTAATACAGACATATTAAATTCTTAGTCATATTAACGGTGTCCGGATAGCTCAAAATACCGAAATTCATTTTTCCACCGGAATATTTTTTTTCTTCTAAATATACACTTAATGACATAAATATTTGTCCTCCAATCTTAATTTTGATTTTGTCATGCATAAGTGTCACAATATGACATTGCAACACCTCCATATATGGTAAAGATTACAAATTTCGCCGATATCCTTGAAATTTTAAGAGTAGAGTATGAGTAAGAGTAGAGATTTTCTAGTTTTTTCTAGAAGTAATATATTGCGGGGGAATACTAAGACACTTTGGAATCGAAATGGAATGTTAGTAAGTGACTATATTGAGACATTAGAACTAATAAACACCTAATTTTCAAAAGGTTCGTTCAAAGAATAATAAAAATTGATTTAAAAGCTTAGTTTTGATGGAATGCATTGAGTTATCGTGACAAACTCAACTGCATTATCAATAACATAAGTATATCTTTAAAAAATAGTAAGTAGAATGAGTAATTTATAATTTGGGTTTGAATATAGGAACAGAATGTGTGAAATTTCCCAATAAATTGAAGAAATGTGGACTTTGAATCGAAAACTGTAAAAAAATTGAGTAAAAAAAAGTAAATTAATTGTTAACGCAAGTTGGATAGGTTTCTAAGTAACTCAATATCTTATACAACAACTAGTTAGAAGTTGGGAAGTGCTTCTACAAAAGATTATAGCCTATTAGACTATGTTACGGTCAATTAGAAGCCATTTTTAGAAATTCTATTTATATTTTCCTACATTTTGAAATTTGAATTTTTTAAAGTGCAGTTATTCTTAGAAATGCCATCCTAGATACTTGTTATATATCACAAGTAGTTATGATGAATCAATAATAATTTACCATTATAAATAGTGTAAAAACCTATCCGGACACCGTTAAAATAGAAATTCTATCTAATCAAATGTTTAAAGAATTCGATCTAAAACCAACATAGAAATTCGATCAGATGCATGTTTTATGATTTCGGGCTAATGCCAACATATGAAATTCGATCTAAAACCAAGATAGAATTTCGATCTTATGAAGGCGCCCCGTTTAGTCGGCAAATAAATATAATATACCATGGCAGTGCCAAGCTTTTTCATCAAAGTTCAAAGGATACGATTGATTATATAATAATTTGAATAATGCCTTCTGTAAAAAAAGCTGTCTACAGATGGGAAAAACCAATGGATTGAATGAACTGTTGCATTAATAGTGATCATGAAATCCACAATAAATAATATTTATCGAAAGTTTGCTTACCAAAAAATCTCCTCCTACCTCCTTCACGCCTCCTCGGAGCCGGAGGCTCTACCTCCCTAGTAGGAGCGGAAGGTTAGATGAATCTAATAACGAAAAATACATAAAATTACCAAATATAATAAATTCTTGAATTGTTATCCAAATTCATAAATTGCCTCCAAAAATTATTTAACTGAATTAAATTGTTGTATATTATAAGATACATTTGAACAATCTTGTAGGGAACGCCTGGGGATCCTAGCATGTTCCCGTTTTTTGGGGATCGTTCAAATTATACGGCATTTAACGAAAATTATCATTTAAGGAGTCAGGAAGTTAAATTTGCTAAGTTTCTATAGAACGTCTCTACAAAGTTAATCAGAACACTCCAATTTTTATATCAGCATGACTGGAAGCACATAAAAAGTCATCAGAAAAAATTCTATAACTATCTAGTAAATATCCATAATATTAGAAGTTGCGAATTCATATATCCTCGGTTATAGCTTAATCAAATTTCTATACTATACTGATCCATACTAGCCAGGAAAAGTGAATTCACTATCTAAAATTATTTTTTCGAATAGTAACCTCAATTATAAAATATTCTTTACTCCATTTAGCTGTGTTTGTGTCATAGGGAATTTTGATTTTAGGATTAAAATTTTCTAAAAATCATTTTTGGAAATCATATTCGAAAATATTCAAATTTTCCCATCTAAAAAATTGATTGCTCAATAAAACATAAAAACATTTGAAATTCCATACGACACAAACACAAGTACTTGTAATTATTGAAGTTTTTTATAATGAATGTCCGGTTCAAAAAATGATATTTTTCCCCCTTATCACTTTTGGCGCAAAGTGTATTTTTTCAAAATTTTACTTTTTTGTAAGTTTTTTCAATAAGTTCATAATAGTAATAAATAACAACAAATTGTGGCAGAAAATTTTTTTTTTTTTTTTTTATAAACTGTAGACTGCCTAACTGATACACGTTGTAACAGGAGGAAAACAGGTCGAACTAATAATTCAAATTTCAAGAAAATTCGGATTCAGACATGGTTTTGTAGTCTCCATCGATTTCATTCAAAAAATCAAAATTTTCAGAAATTGTTGTGATGACGTAGCATAAAAGTGAACTCCTCCACTTGCCTGCCTCTTGCTTTTGTAAATTCTAAATGTTTTAATTTCATCGTAGAAAAACTCGAAAGAAGATATTAGCCTAAATAATATCTATTTAGTCTATTTGGTTTGACTAATATAGAGTTGTGATGGATATAACTCAAATATATGTATTTTTTCGTTATCCTTGGTTCGTCAAGAAAAAATTTGTCGATTTTTTAAAAATGATGTAACTTTCGTTTAGTGAATTGGAAATGTTCAATATTTGAGATCTGATAACTAATAAGATAGTCGTAATTGTTCAAGTTTAGAAACAAAGGATTACTTACATGTCAACGACGTTATATCGATTAAAAGAGAAAGTATGTGTCATCACTTTTTGTCGAAATCCTCCTGTAAATTTTTTCAAAAATTCCAGCATGTTGATATATTAATGTGTTCTTGTTAGTTTTCAAATTATTAGGTTCTAGATATTAAATACAAAGAACTACAGGTATGGTATTTCCTGAAAAGCACTCCGGCAGTCTACGGTTAATTTCTTTTTTAATTTCCTACCAAAAGTGACCTCAATGGTGAAATTTTCGGAATTTTTTTCGGATTCGTCATCTTGCTATATTTTCGTACGATATATATCAAATATGGCCATTAAAAATATTTTTCCTTTAAACTCCTTTTTCAACTTTGATCACTTCCGCTTTCCCTTAATTAAAGCAGAATGTAATTAACATCCTCTATCATTTCCACCGCACGCTGGATGATTAAATAAGACTTCCAAGGAGACTGAGAGTTATACTGAAGACAAATAGACAGTCTGTAAAGCACTCGCAAACCAAAAACGTGTGGGGAGCTCTTTATGGCGTTTTTCTCAATATAATGTCAATCCCGGAGACAGCGGGCTACGGAAATTGTTTCTGACAAATTTAAGATAGTTTGAGGTTTAACCGTAGACTGCCGGAGTGATTTTCAGGAAAATAGCATACCCTGTAGTTCTTCGAATTTAATATTTAGAAACTAATAATTTGAAATCCAACAAGAGCACAATAATATATCAACATTCTAGAATTTTTGAAAAAATTTACTAAAGGATTTCAACAAAAAGTGATGTCACATACTTTCTCTTTAAATCGATATAACGCCGTTAACATTTAAGTGATCCTTTGTTTTTAAACTTGAATAATGACGACTATCTTATTAGTCATCAGATCTCAAAAATTGAACAAATCCGAATCACTAAACGAAAGTTACATCTTTTTTAAAAAATCGGCAAATTTGTCTTTGATGAACCATGGATTACGAAAAATTACATATATTTG
This sequence comes from Hexactinellida sp. DTS-2022, assembly GCA_028753945.1. NCBI lineage: Eukaryota > Metazoa > Porifera > Hexactinellida > Hexactinellida sp. DTS-2022. The sequence goes on from JAPNXP010000002.1 coordinate 3,954,254, forward strand.
AGTTATATCTATCACAACTCTGTATTAGTCAAACCAAATATATAAAATAGATATTATTTAGTCTAATATCTTCTTTCTGGTATTTCTACGGTGAAATTATAACATTTATAATTTAGAAAAGCAAGTGGCGGGCAAGTGGAGCATTTCACTTTTATGCTACGTCATCATAACAATTTCTGAAAATTTTGATTTTTTGAATGAAATCGATAGAGAGTACAAAACCATGTCTAAATCCCAATTTTCTTGAAATTTGAATTATTTGATCGACCTGTTTTGCTCCTGGCACAACGTGTATCAGTAGGCAGTCTACAGTTAAGGTTGCAGTATACTTTTAAGCACTTTTTCTAAAGTTTTTTGCAGATTTGAAAGATCTTTTTTGTTTTAGATTCCCTGCTGCGAGATCTATCCAAAGATGCAATAATATTCGACCTTGGTAACATGGAGAAAATTTAAATTTTTTATAAACACACTTTCTTGGGATACACAAGTTTTTTCCTCTTAATGATTAAGACTTGTTTCCTGTTTTATTACATAGAGAAGCTTCTAATATATCATGTGAATGTACAACTTCTTTTTGATTACTTATGAGTCCAATTTTTCATCAATAACAGTCGACATCACTTTTTTTATCATTAGGAAATATAATATAATTAGAAAGAAAAGTCACAAATGAAATTCGCTACATAGACAAGATAGAACTAATTGAGAGCTGTCCAAAACCGTTGAGATTTTGTTTCTAGGTTGTATATGAAGGCAAAATGTGTTTCCCAAATTGACAAAAGTTGCGGCTGGAGATGGCGGTGTCAGAAAAAAATGAGCCCCTACAGGAGTGGCTTAGGTGGAGGTCACAAAAAAGTCGGTATTATTAAAAGTTTTCTATATTTTTCTACAAAGTTTGGAATAGAGATGCGGCATAGGCTGTTCTATCCAGAAATGAAATAAAACCTATAAGTGGCAAAATACCCGAAATTGGTAAATTTAAAGGTATACTGCAACCTTAAGGTTCAGGTATACTCTACAAAATGCCAAAATTTCGATAAATCCCATACTATGGTAAATCTCGTTTTTATTGCATTTTCGGATTGTGTGGATACCCATGTGGACTTTGACGAAAATTCAAAGAAAAATTCCAATTATTTCTCCAGTTTGACTCACTTCGAGTTTTGAAAGAAATATTGGGGTTCTGGTGTTGGTTGCCGGTTGCAGTATACCATGGAAACTTGATAATTTCGGGACATTGCCACATATAGGTTTTATCTTATATTTGGATAGAACAGCATATATCGCATCTTAATTTCAAATATTATGGAAGAATATTGAAAACTCTCAATAATACAGACTTTTTAGTGTCCTCTACCTAAGCCACTGCGATAAGGGACACATTTTTTCAAACCTCGCTATCTCCAAACACAATTATTGCCATTGCGGAAGTCATATTATGACTCATATACCACCTAGAAACAAAATCTCAACGGTTTTGGACAGATCTCAATTAGTTCTATCATATGAGTGCAGCGATTTCATTTGTAACTTTTATTTTTATTTTAATTTAATTTATTGATGATGAAAAAAGTGATCTCCACATTTATTGATGAAAAATTTGACTCATAAGTGATTAAAAGAATTCTTGCACTCATATGATAGTTTAGGAGTTTCTTAATGCAATGCAACAACAATCTACTCCTAATCATTAGCAGGAAAAAACCTATCCGTTCCGCAAAATACGATTTTATAGAAAAATTTTTTTTCACTGAGTTACCTAGATCGAATATTATTGCATTTTTGCCGGTTAGAAGATAAAGTAAAACCGCTGTAAAAAATTTAATTAATTCGGGTAAATAGTTTTGGTAGAAGTGCTCTAGAGTATACCTGAACCTTAAGGTTGCAGTATACTTTTAAGCACTTTTTCTAAAGTTTTTTGCAGATTTGAAAGATCTTTTTTGTTTTAGATTCCCTGCTGCGAGATCTATCCAAAGATGCAATAATATTCGACCTTGGTAACATGGAGAAAATTTAAATTTTTTATAAACACACTTTCTTGGGATACACAAGTTTTTTCCTCTTAATGATTAAGACTTGTTTCCTGTTTTATTACATAGAGAAGCTTCTAATATATCATGTGAATGTACAACTTCTTTTTGATTACTTATGAGTCCAATTTTTCATCAATAACAGTCGACATCACTTTTTTTATCATTAGGAAATATAATATAATTAGAAAGAAAAGTCACAAATGAAATTCGCTACATAGACAAGATAGAACTAATTGAGAGCTGTCCAAAACCGTTGAGATTTTGTTTCTAGGTTGTATATGAAGGCAAAATGTGTTTCCCAAATTGACAAAAGTTGCGGCTGGAGATGGCGGTGTCAGAAAAAAATGAGCCCCTACAGGAGTGGCTTAGGTGGAGGTCACAAAAAAGTCGGTATTATTAAAAGTTTTCTATATTTTTCTACAAAGTTTGGAATAGAGATGCGGCATAGGCTGTTCTATCCAGAAATGAAATAAAACCTATAAGTGGCAAAATACCCGAAATTGGTAAATTTAAAGGTATACTGCAACCTTAAGCGGAGATCCCAATGAATCGAAAAATCATGTGAAGTAGTGATCTACCTGCGATTAAAAACATTCTTATTTGTAAACCTGCTACAACAATTCCTCCAATGCCTGCGGACCTTTTATTTTTGTCAAACCCATAGTATGAGCATGAATATTCTGTGAATCGTTTGAAAAAATCCCGAAACCACAAGGTCATAAACTCCGGAAAATTTCGATTTAAGAAATATGTACACTATCCGGAAAAAAGTATTTGAACAACAATATCATGAATTTATACATTTATGCAGATCTAGGATAATTTTACACAGCTTTTAGCATGGGTGTATGTGATGTTTAAACAAAAACAAAGGTCTTCAAAAGGGATACCGACATTTCGAGACGCGACAACTCGATACCGACAATTCGAGATGCCGACATTTCGAGATGCCGACATTTCGAGATGCGACATTTCGAGATGCGACATTTCGATACCAAATCTGAAATCATACCAAAACAGTGAGAATTCGAAACAGTTGCTCATTAGAATAGTTGTTATTTAGTTGTAGTATCTCACATTTCGAATGATTTGATTTTGAATGATTTTCACATCAACAATTTTTAAATGATTTTGATTTAAAATCAAAATCAATGAGTTATGTCAAGGCCCGCCAGTGGCGGCGAGGCAGCGGCGGCGGAACAGCCTCAGCCTCAGCCAACTAGTATATCAGATGGCATCGAAGCGTTAAAGGATTGGGCAGAACAAAGGTTTGATGACAACTACCAATTTTGTTATGCAGAGGTACATTCCAGGCAGTTGATCTATTTCGACAGTGAAGATATAGAGGTACAGTCGAAATCGTTTTTTTGCCCCCCTAAATGCATGGAAAAGAGTCAAAAAATCCAGTATTTATCATTATACAGTCCTAGGAGGTTATGAAGAAACAAGGAGAAGCAAGGAGGTAAAATAAACCGGAGAGGCAAAAATAGTATCGGCAGAAAACCCGATTTCGTCTGTAGTAGCTGATTAGGAATAACAATCCCTTGAACAAATGATGGATTCGTACCCACCTAAAAAAACGAAGAACGCAAAGGAAATGCCTAATGAACATGAAGTGATCGAAGTGTTCTTAGAACCCAAGATCGAAAATTGAATTTGTTGATTAGTGAGCTTGACATCACATCTAACATACAAAACCCGGGTCGCATCCGTCTACTTTCCAAGAAAAAGGAGCATTTCCACAATGGTGGTTAAATCATTTTGATTCACCACAATATCATTAAAAATCAAAATAAAATCATTTCAAATTACTATGATATAATTTGTTTTTTTTGTTACCCCTGAGTCCCGAAGATGTTCTTTTGCAGAATACTAATATGTACACAATAACAGATTTTTAAATAAATAATGAAAAAGGGTATACACGTTGTCTGAAACTGACAAACCAAGTTGCAATGATGATTTGAGAAAAAAGTTAGATCTTATTTTGTCAATCAATTTGGGTAAAATATTACACCAATCGAGAAACAGAAATAAAATCGACCCAGGTCCATTGATTGTTTTCCAATCTAAACCCACAAAACAGTTGAGGCTGGCCTCGCCACTGGCTGTATTACAGCAGAAAATATTCGGATTGATATGAAATTAAGCACTTTGATTAATTTACCATGTGGAATTCAAATATGCTTTCAGAATTAATATATGAATAACAACAGGTTACTTATTTAGCTGGGGTATAGGTACAATCCATTACTACTTTGGCCTGGGATAATAAGTATAACCTGTCACTTATTTTGGCAAGAGTCAGTGGCGGAGACACGGTGGGGCCAGATGGGGCCATGGCCCCATTATTTTATGAGTTGCTATTCGTTTGCCATAAAATATTACCCAGTTTATATATTTTCTTCAATTTTATTGTCCAATTTAAATATTAGTGGTAATCATGCATAGATTCTTTACTAAAACACCAGTCGCCCCCCACACTCAGTATCTGGCGATGTCAGCGAATTCTACACTTGCTAAGCGTGCCAGAGTAGATCCCTCCCCTACAGCTGACTTTATCAGGATTGATGGTGTCAGTCACATATCGCACAACCTCTCTGAGCCACATTCTCAACCAGTTCTAAAAGACAACCCTAAGCGGGTCTTTGGCGCAAGATCTCCGTGTTTCTACAAGGAGAGGTACAGGGGAAGAGCTTGGCTCGAGTATTCCATCTCTTCTGACTCAGAATTTGTTATTGCTGCCGAGCATACTCGAACAATTCTACCAGCGACCTGTGGACTAAGTTTGGATTCAACAACTGGAAAGGAGCTATGGAAGAGAGCAAAGGATTTAAGTTACACGAGGCTTCCGATGCTCACATCGAAGCTTTTGTGAAGTGGTGTAGTTTCCAGGAGAGTGTGCGGAGTGGTAGTATCATCACAAAAATAGCGGAAATCTCGAGACAAGATATCTTGGATAACCGTCACTACATCAAGACTGTGGCCCAGGTCATCGTTCTCTGCAGCGTTCTGGATATGGGTCTGCGAGGTCACCGTGAGGGACGCCTCGAAGATTCTTCCGGAGATTCTGTGGAACTCGATTTTAACTGCGGAAATCGCAATAGAGCCAACTTCCTTGAGATCCTCTCGTCCTACGCTATCCATGATCCTATCATAAAGAGGAAGCTCATGAGCGATTCATGTCATGCACAGTACGCTCATCATTCCATCCATGACCAGCTGCACTCCCTACTAGCAAAGTCTGTCCGTACCGACATACTTTCCAATCTGAAGTCAGCGAAATATTTCGCCATCATGTGCGATGAAACGAAAGATGTCGGAAAAGAAGAGCAGCTATCCATTTGTTTGCGTTATGTTGATTGTGGAGTCCTTCATGAGGACTTTTACAACTTCGTGAAGGCAGATGGTTTGGATAGTCGATCAGTCATGGCAGTTCTGAAGGAGCAGCTTGATGGCATGGGAGTGGATTCGGCGAGTCATCTGGTAGCCCAGTGCTATGATGGCGCAAGTGTTATGTCTGGCAGCCTGGGAGGACTACAAGCGCTCATGCGCGAGTCCATTTGTCCCTTGGCAATTTATGTGCATTGCTGGGCACATCGATTGAACCTCGTTGTCGTTTCTTGCGTAAGCGGAATCGACATAGCGGCAAGGTTCTTCGAGAATATGCAGACGCTCTACACATTCTTCTCTGCTAGTATGCCTCATGACTATTTCCACGCTACACAAAAGGACTTACGTAGAACATAGAGGAATGAAAGCACTGATCGTGAAGGAGTTGAAGTCTCTATCCAAGACGAGGTGGTGTAGTCAGGCTGAAGCGTGTGATGCTGTAGTGGCCAACCTGGGAAGTGTGATCAAGTCTGTGGAACATTTTGCAGATGATGACTACCGTGAAAGACGAGCTAATGCACAAATCATTGTGGGTTTCATTGACACGGATTTCATAGTCTGTTTCGTACTCTTTCAGAATATTATGCGGAAGTGCAATATTGTAGCTAACTACCTGCAGAGTAGGGACATGGATACGAGCAAGGCTGTCGAACTCATCGACGCACTAAGAAAGTCATTATATTCTCCAGAGCTGTTTGAAGATATTTGGCAGAATGCAACAACGCTGACGAATGCCCACGAGATCGCCGCTCTCCTTGAGTTAGCCGCTGCCGGTGCAGGAAAGATACCAACCAATACACGTGGACCAGAAAAGACAACAAAGAGAAATCGTTTTCCAATGTTGTGAATGTTTTTGTGGATGAACTCAACAAAGTTTTGATGGTTCCGTCTGCGATCTACTTCGTTCGATGGCTTCGCTAATCCCGCCATCTTCACATTTTCTCGACATTGACAATCTAAAGCCTTTCGCGAGAGACTATGCCCTGGACGAAAAATTGCTAAAAGTGAGATAGATGTCTTTTCTGCGCAGTACCGAATAGTTGATCCTAGTTGTAAGTCGTTGCTTGACATGTTGCACTTCCTTGAGCTCTATAAAACATGTTACGCTCAACTCAACAAGGCCATGGCGATTTCAGCAACGATTCAGGTGACAACAGCAGAAAACGAGAGATCTTTTAGTTGCCTGAAAAGGACAAAGACGTATCTGCGCAGTGTCATGAACCACGAACGTCTTGGAGACCTTGGTACTCTCTCTATAACAGAGGAAGAGCTTCCAATATCGACCTCGAGGATATAGTTGATAGCTTCTCAAGTCTCTCAGAAAGGAGAATAGTCTTGAATTAGATTGTGATTATAGTAGATAGTCATAAGTGAACTAGTCATATATTTTAAATACTGAAGTTGTTTGATAAATTGGCCCCACCCAAGTTTTATCTGACCTCGAATGGTCCCACCGCGCTTTTCACTCTAGCGCCGCTACTGTTCTTGAGTATAGTGGGGCCTTAAGTTGGTATTCACTAAACAAAACTTACGCAAAAACTAAGAATTTGCTTAACTTATGCAAATTCGTAGAATTTGCGAAATTTTTTCTTAACTCTGACTAAAACTTAAGTTATACCGGACGTTGACTTAACTGTTATTTATTTCAAACTTATCACTAACTTCAACTAACGAACAAATACAATGTAAACACCGGATATATAAATAACAATTTAGCAATAATTACATAATTGCATTCTTAAGGATGCTTAGGGTGAAAAATGTATTAGCGGTATGGGTGGTTTTAGCGTCTTTGTAGATATTAAGGAGATAGAGGCTCAAATTTTAGACACCCGATAACCCCCGATTATTATCGCGTTTTTGGACAGTACAAGTTATTCTAAGAAGGACGTAGATACTCAGAATTTCAAAAATCGAAAAATTTGAACTAGTTATTAATAGTCAAAGTTTAGCCTAATAGTGAATCCATACTAGATAATGTAAGAGCTAGCAATTTACTCTATTAGGCGCAAGTTCTGTAATAGTGCTAATTTAACTATTTACTATTAGTTACATCAGATCCGCCACGTACATTTGTCAGAATCAATTTAATTATTTTTTTCTATAGATTTTCAAATAATTGCTCAATTTTTACCAATATTTGGCTCTGATTAATTATTAACTCTATAACTTTGTATTACAGTTGAAAATCGACGCGGCGGATCTGGTAGCTCTACTAATAAGGATCATTTTTGAGGGAGATCTTTTGTCTCTCCGACTTAAACTTTTTGAGATATCACCTACATAATCAAGGTCACTCGCCGGAAATTCTTACGGAATGTATTTGTACAAAATGGCGGTGATTTTGACCTTTAGTGACGTCAAAAAGGTCAAAAGAATGTCCGAATCAAATTTTTCTTTCTGATTTGGATAGATAGCATGTAAATGTATAACTAGAAGTGGCTAAACTAAATTAATCCTTTTTTCATTAATTTACAATAATAGACTATTCTATAGCCATATTATTCTATAAGACGACGATTTGGACCTTTGGTGGGGTCAAAAATGTAAAAAAATTGTCCGAATCGAATTTTTCTTTCGGAAGTGGATAGATAGTGTATCAAAGTATAGTTGGAATGCTTCAACAAGAATTTTTGCATTATCTAATAATAGATATCAATTTGAGCCTCTATCTCCTTAAAGTGTAATTCTCCAATCTGTTCTGTAATTGCATAACTAAGCATAAAATTTATACAGCATGTCTAAGTCCAAATTATTTTTCGAGCAGCATTAAATTCTAAAGGAAATGCCTCCCCATGGTGGTAATACTGTTTTATTAGATTTCACTGAATTAAATCTTATAAAGTATATTCTTTATAGCTCCAAAAATTTGTATGATTGATCAGTACTATTAGCACAAGGTTTGCTTAGCTCACAAGACGCCTATCCCAAGTTTAACCATTTCTTAACCTACAAATCCTAAAATTCGTCAAAAAAGAGGCCAGAAAGTGGGATCTTTGCTCCTTGCTTGGTCTCCACTCAGACACTAATCGTTTGTTTGCTTCAATGAGCTTGCAAAATGATCTTTATACTATTAAGAACTATACAGGTAAACCTCCCAAAGCGGCACCTCCGAGTAGCGGCAACCTCCGAGAAGCGGCACAAAATCATTCACCCGATGGGTGCCGCTTTGGGAGGTTTACCTGTATATGAATTTTTGAAAGCAATCCCTTATGAACTTTATTAGATAAAATTCGAGTTATGTAAAAAAAAACAATAATTGAGTAATTGAAGGCTGAAGTTTTTTGATTGTAAAATGCATATGTGCTATAAAATTTGTCAGTATTACAACCGGATTTAGTTTCAATATACAGTAATACCTCGTTTTACGCGGTTTTTTTTACGCGTTTTCGTTTTACGCGGAACAATTTTTTATGGCCAAAACTTTTTTACGCGAACCTCAACTCGTTTACGTGGTTTATCTATGATTTTCATACAATTAAGAGAGGAAGTTGATCCTATTGATATTGCCACCTATACTCTTCAGTTGATTTCAAATGAAAATCATGATACTACAGTCTCTAATGTTTTAAAAATTCTTATTTCTCGGGGAACATTTGGTAAGAATCCCAAAGTCACGGTTTCCATTGAAAAGTCTGCTTTTCTTATTGATTTACTAGAAATCGGAAAGAGAAGATATGCGTCTCTCCGGGATTTATGCATTTCTGAAATGTAATTTTACATTCCTATGATAAGGTATTTATTAATCGAAACAATATAGTCTTCTCGGATGAATATGCTATGTACGTAGCACTTCTGAAATGATAATTGGCGTTTCGATATCTTATCAGAAGATTGTTCACCAGACTATTATACGTATTCTTGAAACAAATTCAGCAGTACCTCAGTTTCCTATTTCTATCAAAATTGTCGATGGTTGGGATGGGTCAGGATCCCACCAAATGTATAGTCAATATCATTCCGACGTTAATTTATCTACTAAGAATTACACCCTGTTTGCCTTCCGAGTAACGTCAATTACGGATTGTAATAATAATTCCATTTATTAGAATGATAATCCCAATGCAACTTTCGGCATAAGACCAGTTGCATTGATCGCACAAAAAGAATGTCTTGAAAGCAGCAGGCATTTGATGGAAATATCATAAATCCTGAATGCGAGTCAATGCAACAGGGTATGTCATTTCCCCATTGAACTGCTAAAGTAAAAATCATTCGCAGTATGCTTGATGGAATGATATCAGCGAAATTTAAGCGGAGCAGGTGGTGCCAACTGTCAGTTGTGCACAGCTACTAGCACCGAACTACGGGATAAAGATCTTGTTAGGTGCGGATTTCCAATCAACAGAACTTTTTCGAGCGCTAAGGAAATATTTAGTTCTGTAGATTCAATAGAATTTTTGTCACTTCCCTCTCAGGCTCGATTCGGAATTACTCTTGAACCCTTCTCAGATATTGATATCCTACCAGCTTCTCCTCTACATTCATACACATGCATCTTTCGTTGGTTCATCTTAGTGATATATCAACTGCAATCCGGCACACGCAAATGGTCTCCTACTTCGAAGAAAATTCAAGATTCGATGAAATTAACTCGAACATTCTTGGAAGAAAAAACTGGCTTTAGGATTGATCAACCAAGTAAGGATGGAGGTACAACATCAATAGGTAATATCGGAAGAGAATGCTTTCTTAACTGCCATGATTTTATATTTTGGGTGAATTCTTTGATTCCCACTGAGATGAGAGCGAAATTTTTAGTTATTCATACCAATCTTTCAGCTATACTCAGAGTTTACAATTCCAGTCAGGAAATTAACGTGGATAATTTAGAAGAGTTATGCAAAAGAACATGTGAAACAATCCACGTTGACTTTCCATGGGCCAGTATAACTCCTAACTTACACAAACTCCTTGCACATTGTACCGAAATTATCAGAGATTGTAACTAAGGACATGGATTAAAAGATTTCTCATAAGAAGGTGTTGAGTCATGCAACAAGTTAATTGGGAGATATCGAGAACTTCTTGCGAGAACGACCTCATTCTCCACAATTGCAAGGACGTCTTCATCCGTATTTACACAGAGCGATGCACTGTTTCAGAGCTTCAGAAAAGTATTGAGATGTAAAGAATGTAGAGAGTATGGACAAACAAATCGGATAAGATGCAAAAAGCTCTCATTACAGAACAATCTAGATGATTCTCTTATAAATTCACTCATGCTATCGCCAAATAACGATAATTTAGAACATTCTAGTTATATTTCTGAATTTATTATTGAACCACAATAATTAATATTTGGACAATATTTGTGATATCAACATAACTCGAGGAATACACTTTGTACCAAATAATTTATATGAAAAATCGATTCCTTATGGCCGATAACCTATAGGCTTATAATACATTTATTGCCTCTATCGTGCATGTAAATACTTATTTCCCCTAAAATCCCGTTTTCGCCCACTGTGGGATGATGAGCCTGTAGTGATCAATAATGAAATCAAGGTTTATCCTCTAGGCGAATTCTGTCCGATAGATTCTAAATGCCAAAAAGAAAAATGTAAAGTATTGAACTTAACATTTATATCCGGAATTCTTTTTGAGAATCAGTCCTCAATAAAGAATCTTGACATCCGCTGTCTTGCACCTTGGAAAGAGAAAAGGATAGCTCCCGATGGAAACTGTTTGTTTCATTCCTTGTCATATATTTTCACAGGTAATGATCGCTCCCACAAAGGAATCAGAATATTATTACTACAACATATGAAGGGTCTTTATCGAGACATTTGTACAAGATACTGCAATTCACATTAAGATCTACTACCAGAAAACCGCTGTAATTCTGTAGATAACTATATAAGTAACAGTAGAATGGAATCAAATGGTAGCTGGGGTACTGACATGGAAATTTTCCTAGCAGCCCAAATCTTAAAGACGGACACATTCGTTTACAGAGACAATTTCCAAAGCAGGAGCAAGTTTTCTGGATATGGGTTTGTTGATAAACATAATGCACATGATCTAACTGAAAAAAGAATATACATGAGATTGTGTTGGGATCATTATCAGCCTATAGTTAAAGTTGATAGAGTAGAAAACTGCAAGATTTACAAAGATTCTCTAAATATTTGAGATTGTGACGCTAGAAAAGATAACAAAAGAGAGCATAGTGAGATGATAATCTACATCAATTGGAAAGTTAAATAGAATTTAGTACACGTAGTAGTTTAGAAATTGAAACCGATATTATAAATTAAATCTATAATGTCAGCTATAATTTTATTGTGGGAAATTTAGAGAAAATTTGGAATGTCATTGTGGCAAATGTAGTTGTGATTTGGGTTAGCTTTTGGAAATGGAAAAGTCCCGAACCTAGATTAAATGAATATTGAGTGGCATTGTAGGACACTTTTGATGATAAATTCCACTTATCGTCAAAGGAAATTCACTGGAAACATCCTTAAACCATAAAAATATCAATTTGGGATTTTTGACAGTAATTGCATACAAATATTGTTTTTTCTCGATATTTGGCTCTTAAATGAATGTAAATTGAGTGTGTGGAGTTTCAGTAGAACTATTAGGACTATTTTGACGTTAAATACTTTATATAATCAAAAGCAACAACTGGAAACGTCCTTAAACCATTAAAATATCAATTTTGGAGTTTTTGACAGTCATTGCGCACAAAAATTGGTTTTTCTCGATATTGGGGTCTTAAATGAATGTAAATTGAGTTAGTGGAGTTTCACTGGCACTGTTGGGACACTTTTGAGGATAAACACTACATATCTGCAAAAGAAACAACAGTAAACGTCCTTAAACCATATATTTATCAGTTTGGGAGTATTTTACAGTCATTGCACACAAAAATTGGTTTCTCTCGATATTAAGTTCTTAAATGAATGTTAGTTGAGTTTGTGGAGTTTCATTGGCACTGTTTGGACACTTTTGAAGATAAAACTTATTATCATCTAAGGAAACAACTGGAAACAACCTTGAACCATTAAAATATCAATTTGGGAGTTTTTGTCAGTAATTGCATACAAATATAGTTTTTTCTCGATATTATGCTCTTAAATGAATTTTGAGTGGCATTGTTAGGACACTTTTGATGATAAATTCTACTTATTGTCAAAGGAAATTCACTGGAAACATCCTTAAACCATTAAAATATCAATTTGGGATTTTTGACAGTAATTGCATACAAATATTGTTTTTTCTCGATATTTGGCTCTTAAATGAACGTAAATTGAGTGAGTGGAGTTTCAGTAGAACTATTAGGACTATTTTGACGATAAATACTTTATATCATCAACAGCAACAACTGGAAACGTCCTTAGGGAAAATACGGCAGATTCACCCAAAAAAACACATGAATTTAGTTTTGAAGGTGGGAGTTTGAATTTCACATATATGATAGAAGACATTATAGCTATATCGAAACTGAAAACGAAATCTAATTATCTTCTATAAATTCGAAATTATAGGGCTTGCAGTATTATGCTAATACAAAAGTCCCATAGGGGGATTTTTTCAGACTCCACCTGATAAGTGTGTGGTTTGCAAGATCATTATATGCTAAAGACCTGTACTGTGTGATCTATCAGATAGATCATCGTTATGGGCGGTTGGTGGGCGGTTTAGAATTTTGATAAAATGTACATTAAAAATATTGCGACCTTTTGAAACCAAAAAATGAATAAAAAGGTCATCTTTTTATGCGAAATTTGATTAAATGCTTGATAAAGAAATTCCAAGCCATAATTCAAAAATTTAAACCGTCTACCAACTCCTTACGCTTATAATCTTTAAATATTGATTCTGATAACAAACATTGTTGGCCGCATTGCCAAATTACCGCATAATATCTACCACCACTTTTGAAAATCGCCCTATGGGAGATTTGAATTAGCAAAATTTTGAAACCGACAAAAAATAAAAAGTATAATAGATAGGGACATTTTCTTTTTGGTTTATTGATTTGTATCGTATAGGTATATATTTCTCACAATTACAGATTAATACAAGAACTTTCATTCACGTGGGGTAATTTAACCTTAAACCATTAAAATATCAATTTGGGAGTTTTTGACAGTCATAGCGCACAAAAATTTGTTTTTCCCGCAATTAGGCTTTTAAATGAATGTTAATTGATTGAGTGGAGTTTCTGTGGCACTGTTAGGACACTTTTGATGATAAATAATTCTTATCATCAAAAGAAACAACTGGAAACGTCCTTAAACCAGTAAATATCAATTTTGAAGCTTTTGACAGTCATCGCGCACAAAAATTGGTTTTTCTTGATATTGGGGTCTTAAATGAATGTAAATTGACTTAGTGGAGTTTCACTGGCACTGTTAGGACTATTTAGACGATAAATACTTCTTATTATCAAAAGAAACAACAGTAAACGTCCTTAAACCATATATTTATCAGTTTGGTAGTTTTTTACAGTCATTGCACACAAATTTTTTTTCTCTCAATATTATGTTCTTAAATGAATGTTAATTGAGTTCGTGGAGTTACAGTGGCACTGTTAGAACACTTTTGAAGAAAAATACTTATTATCATCTAAGGAAACTACTGGAAACAACCTTGAACCATTAAAATATCAATTTGGGAGTTTTTGACAGTCATTGCGCACAAAAATTGGTTTTTCTCGATATTAGGCTCTTAAATGAATGTTAATTGGGTGAGTGGAGTTTCTGTGGCACTTTTAGGACACTTTTGATGATAAATAATTCTTATCATCTAGGGAAACTACTGGAAACAACCTTGAACCATTAAAATATCAATTTGGGAGATTTGACAGTAATTGCATACAAAAATTGGTTTTTCTCGATATTAGGCACTTAAATGAAGGTTAATTGATTTAGTGGAGATTCTTTGGCACTGTTAGGACACTTTTGACGATAAATACTTCCTATCATCAAAAGAAACAACTGGAAACAACCTTGAACCATTAAAATATCAATTTGGGAGTTTTTGACAGTAATTGCATACAAATATAGTTTTTTCTCGATATTAGGCTCTTAAATGAATTTTGAGTTGCACTGTTAGGACACTTTTGGTGATAAATTCTACTTATCGTCTAAGGAAATTCACTGGAAACATCCTGAAACCATTAAAATATCAATTTGGGATTTTTAGTAATTGCATACAAATATTGTTTTTACTCGATATTTGGCTCTTAAATGAATATAAATTGAGCGTGTGGAGTTTCAGTGGCACTATTAGGACTATTTTGACGATAAATACTTTTTATCATCAAAAGGAACAACTGGAAACATCCTTAAACCATTAAAATATCAATTTGGGAGTTTTTGACAGTAATTGCATACAAATGTTCGTATTTCTCGATATTAGGCTGTTAAATGAATATAAATTGATTGAGTGGAGTTTCAGTGGCACTGTTAGGACTATTTTGACGATAAAAACTTCTTTTCAGCAAAAGAAACAACTGGAAACGTCCTTAAACTAGTAAATATCAATTTAGAAGTTTTTGAAAGTCATTGCGCACAAAAATTGGTTTTTCTCGATATTAGGCACTTAAATGAATGTTGATTGCGTTAGTGGAGTTTCAGTGCACTGTTAGGACACTTTTGATGATAAATACTTCTTATCATCAAAGGAAACTACTGGAAACTACCTTGAACCATTATAATATCAATTTGGGAGTTTTTGACAGTAATTGCATACAAAAATTGGATTTTCTCGATATTATGCTCTTAAATGAATGTAAATTGAGTTAGTGGAGTTTCAGTGGCACTGTTAATACTATTTTGAAGATAAATACTTCTCATCATCTAAAGAAAGAACTGGAAACGTCCTTAAAACATTAATATATCAATTTGGGAGTTTTTCAGTCATTGCGCACAAAGATTGGTTTCTCTCGATATTAGGCAAATTAAATGAATGATAATTGAGAGAGTGGAGTTTCTGTGGCACAGTTAGGACGCTTTTGATGATAAATACTTCTTATCATCAGATGAAACTATTGTAAACAACCTTGAACCATTAAAATATCAATTTGGGAGTTTTTGACAGTAATTGTATACAAAAATTAAAATTTCTCGATATATGGGTATTAATTTAATGTAAATTGAGTGTGTGAGTTTCAGTGGCACAGTTAGTACACTTATGAAGATTAATACTTCTCATCAGCAAAGGAAACAACTGGAAACGTCCTTAAACTAGTAAATATCAATTTGGAAGTTTTTGAAAGTCATTGCGCACAAAAATTGGTTTTTCTCGAGTATTATACTCAAAAATTATTGTAAATTGAGTGTGTGAGTTTCAGTGGCACAGTTAGGACACTTATGACGATAAATACTTCTTATCATCAAAAGAAACAGCTGGAAACGTCCTTAAACCATTAAAATATAAATTTGGAAGTTTTGACAGTAATTGCATACAAAAATTGGATTTTCTCGATATTATGCTCTTTATGAATGTAAATTGAGTTAGTGGAGTTTCAGTGGCACTGTTAAAACTATTTTGAAGATAAATACTTCTCATCATCTAAAGAAAGAACTGGAAACGTCCTTAAAACATTAATATATCAATTTGGGAGTTTTTCAGTCATTGCGCACAAGATTGGTGTCTCTCAATATTAGGACCTTAAATGAATGATAATTGAGAGAGTGGAGTTTCTGTGGCACAGTTAGGACACTTTTGATGATAAAAAATTCTTATCATCAGATGAAACTATTGTAAACAACCTTGAACCATTAAAATATCAATTTAGGAGTTTTTGACAGTAATTGCATACAAAAATTGAAATTTCTCGATATATGGCTATTAATTTAATGTAATTGAGTGTGTGAGTTTCAGTGGCACAGTTAGTACACTTATAAAGATTAATACTTCTCATCAGCAAAGGATACAACTGGAAACGTACTTAAGCTAGTAAATATCAATTTGGAAGTTTTTGAAAGTCATTGCGCACAAAAATTGGGTTTTCTCGAGTATTAGACTCAAAAATTAATGGCAATTGAGAGTGTGAGTTTCAGTGGCACAGTTAGGACACTTATGACGATA
Source organism: Hexactinellida sp. DTS-2022 (assembly GCA_028753945.1). Taxonomy (NCBI): domain Eukaryota; kingdom Metazoa; phylum Porifera; class Hexactinellida; species Hexactinellida sp. DTS-2022. Next base: position 3,970,729 of record JAPNXP010000002.1, read on the forward strand.
AATACTTCTTATAATCAAAAGAAACAGCTGGAAACGTCCTTAAACCATTAAAATATAAATTTGGGAGTTTTTGACAGTCATTGCGCACAAAAATTGGTTTTTCTCGATATTGTGGTCTTAAATGAATGTTAGTGAGTTAGTGGAGTTTCAGTGGCACTGTTAGGACAATTTTGATGATAAATACTTCTTATCATCAAAGGAAACTGCTGGAAACAACCTTAAACCATTAAAATATCAATTTGGGAGTTTTTGACAGTAATTGCATACAAATTTTGGTCTTTCTCGATATTAGGCTCTTAAATGAATGTAAATTGAGTTAGTGGAGTTTCAGTGGCACTGTTAAAGCTATTTTGACGATAAATACTTCTCATCATCTTAAGAAACAACTGGAAACGTCCTTAAACCATTAAAATATCAATTTGGGAGTTTTTGACAGTCATTGCGCACAAAAATTGGTTTTTCTCTATATTAGGCCCTGAATTGAATTTTATTTGAGTGAGTGGAGTTTCTGTGGCACTATTAGGACACAATTGATGATAGTTACTTCCTATAATCAGAGGAAAATAATGGAAACAACCTTGAACCATTAAAATATCAATTTGGGGGTTATTAACAGTCATTGAGCACAAAAATTGGTTATTCTCGATATTAGGCTCTTAAATGATTGTTAATATACTTAGTGGAGTTTCAGTGGCACTGTTGTGACAATTTTGACATAAAACTTCTTATCTGCCAAAGAAACAACTGGAAACGTACTTAAACCATTAATTTATCAGTTTGGGAGTTTTTGACAGTCATTGCACACAAAAATTGGTTTTTCTCGATATTAGGCACTTAAATGAATGTTAATTTAGTGAGTGGAGTTTCAGTGGCACTATTAGGACTACCTTGACGATAAATACTTCTTATCATGAAAAGAAACTACTGGAAACAACCTTAAACCATTAAAATATCAATTTGGGAGTTTTTGACAGTAATTGCATACAAATATTGGTTTTTCTCGATATTAGGCTCTTAAAAGAATTGTAAATTGAGTTATTGGAGTTTCAGTGGCACTGTTAATACTATTTTGACGATAAATACTTCTCATCATCAAAAGAAACAACTGGAAACTTCCTTAATCCAATAAAATATCAATTTGGGAGTTTTTGACAGTCATTGGCACAAAAATTGGTTTTTCTCAATATAAGGCCCTTAATTGAATTTTAACTGAGTGAGTGGAGTTTCTGTGGCACTATTAGGACACATTTGATGATAAATACTTCTTATCATCAGAGGAAAATAATGGAAACAACCTTGAACCATTAAAATATCAATTTGGAGGTTATTAACAGTCATTGAGCACAAAAATTGGTCTTTCTCGATATTAGTCTTTTAAATGATTGTTAATATACTTAGTGGAGTTTCAGTGGCACTGTTGGGACAATTTTGACATAAAACTTCTTATCTGCCAAATAATCTACTGGAAAAGTACTTAAACCATTAATTTATCAGTTTGGGAGTTTTTGACATTAATTGCATGCAAATATTGTTTTTTCTCGATATTAGGCACTTAAATGAATGTTAATTGCGTTAGTGGAGTTTCAGTGGCACTGTTAGGACACTTTTGAAGATAAATACTTCTTATCATCATAGGGAACAACTGGAAACAACCTTAAACCATTAAAATATCAGTTTGTGAGTTTTTGACAGTAATTGCATACAAAAATTGGTTTTTCTCGATAATAGGGTCATAAATGAATGTTAATTGAGTTAGTGGAGTTATAATGGCAATGTTAGGACACTTTGGACGATAAATACTTCTTATCATCAAAAGTACCAACAAGAAACGTCCTTAAACCAATAATTTATCAATTTGGGAGTTTTTGACAGTCATTGCGCACAAAAATTGGTTTTTCTCGATATTAGGCTCTTAAATGAATGTTAATTGAGTGAGAAGAGTTTCTGTGGCACTGGTAGGACACTTTTGATGATAAATGATTCTTATCATCAAAGGAAACTACTGGAAACAACCGTGAAACATTAGAATATCCAATTTGGGGTTTATTAACAGTCATTGAGCATAAAAATTGGTTTCTCTCGATATAAGGCTCTTAATTGAATGTTAATTGATATAGTGGAGTTTCAATGGCACTGTTAAAACTATTTTGACGATAAATACTTCTCATCATCAAAAGAAACTACTGGAAATGTCCTTAAACCATTAAAATATCAATTTGGGAGTTTTTGACAGTCATTGCGCACAAATATTGGTTTTTCTCGATATTAGACCCTTAATTGAATTTTAATTGAGTGAATGGAGTTTCTGTGGCACTATTAGGACACCTTTGATGATAAATACTTCTTATTATCAGAGGAAAATAATGGAAACAACCTGGAACCATTAAAATATCAATTTGGGGGTTATTAACAGTCATTGAGCATAAAATTGGTTTTTCTCGATATTAGGCTCTTAATTGATTGTTAATATACTTAGTGGAGTTTCAGTGGCACTGTTGTGACAATTTTGACATAAAAATTCTTATCTGCCAAAGAAACAACTGGAAACGTACTTAAACCATTAATTTATCAGTTTGGGAGTTTTTGACAGTCATTGCACACAAAAATTGGTTTTTCTCGATATTAGGCACTTAAATGAATGATAATTGAGAGAGTGGTGTTTCAGTGGCACTATTAGGACTACCTTGACGATAAATACTTCTTATCATCAGAAGAAACAACTGGAAACGTCCTAAAACCATTAAAATATCAATTTGGGAGTTTTTGACAGTCTTTGCGCACAAAAATTGGTTTTTCTTGATATCAGGCTCTTAAATGTATGTTAATTGAGTTAGTGGAGTTAAAGTGGCACTGCTAGGACACCTTTGACGATAAATACTTCTTATGAGCAAAAGAAACAACTGGAAACGTCCTTAAACCATAATTTATCAGTTTGGGAGTTTTTGACAGTCATTGCACACAAAAATTGTTTTCTCTCGATATTAAGCTCTTAAATGAATGTTAATTGAGTTAGTGGAGTTTTAGTGGCACTGTTAGGACACTTTTGAAGATGAATACTTCTTATCATCATAGGGAACAACTCGAAACAACCTTAAACCATTAAAATATCAATTTGTGAGTTTTTGACAGTAATTGCATACAAAAATTGGTTTTTCTCGATAATAGGGTCATAAATGAATGTTAATTGAGTTAGTGGAGTTTCAATGGCAATGTTAGGACACTTTGGACGATAAACACTTCTTATCAACAAAAGAAACAACTAGAAACGTCCATAAACCAATAATTTATCAATTTGGGAGTTTTTGACAGTCATTGCGCACAAAAATTGGTTTTTCTCGATATTAGGCTCCTAATGAATGCTAATTGAGTGAGAAGAGTTTCTGTGGCACTGTTAGGACACTTTTGATGATAAATAATTCTTATCATCAAATGAAACTACTGGAAACAACCTTGAAACATTAAAATATCCAATTTGGGAGTTTTTGACAGTCATTGCGCACAAAAATTGGTTTTTCTCGATATTAGGCCCTTAATTGAATTTTAATTGAGTTAGTGGAGTTTCAGCGGCACTTTAGGACACTTTTGATGATAAATACTTCTTATCTTCAAAGGAAACTACTGGAAACAACCTTAAACCATTAAAATATCAATTTGGGAGTTTCTGACAGTAATTGCATACAAATATTGGTTTTTCTCGATATTAGGCTCTTAAAAGAATTGTGAATTGAGTTATTGGAGTTTCAGTGGCACTGTTAAAACTATTTTGACGATAAATACTTCTCATCATCAAAAGAAACAACTGGAAACTTCCTTAATCCATTAAAATATCAATTTGGGAGTTTTTGACAGACATTGGCACAAAAATTGGATCTTCTCGATATAAGGCCCTTAATTGAATTTTAATTGAGTGTGTGGAGTTTCTGTGGCACTATTAGGACACATTTGATGATAAATACTTCTTATCATCAGAGGAAAATAATGGAAACAATCTTGAACCATTAAAATATCAATTTGGGGTTATTAACAGTCATTGAGCACAAAAATTGTTTTCTCTCGATATTAAGCTCTTAAATGAATGTTAATTGAGTTAGTGGAGTTTCAGTGGCACTGTTAGGACACTTTTGAAGATGAATACTTCTTATCATCATAGGGAACAACTGGAAACAACCTTAAACCATTAAAATATCAATTTGGGAGTTTTTGACAGTAATTGCATACAAAAATTGGTTTTTCTCGATAATAGGGTCATAAATGAATGTTATTTGAGTTAGTGGAGTTTCAATGGCACTGTTAAAACTATTTTGACGATAAATACTTCTCATCTTCAAAAGAAACTACTGGAAATGTCCTTAAACCAATAAAATATCAATTTGGGGGTTATTAACAGTCATTGAGCATAAAAATTGGTTTTTCTCGATATTAGGCTCTTAATTGATTGTTAATATACTTAGTGGAGTTTCAGTGGCACTGTTGTGACAATTTTGACATAAAAATTCTTATCTGCCAAAGAAACAACTGGAAACGTCCTAAACCATTAAAATATCAATTTGGGAGTTTTTGACAGTCTTTGCGCACAAAAATTGGTTTTTCTTGATATCAGGCTCTTAAATGTATGTTAATTGAGTTAGTGGAGTTAAAGTGGCACTGCTAGGACACCTTTGACGATAAATACTTCTTATGAGCAAAAGAAACAACTGGAAACGTCCTTAAACCATAATTTATCAGTTTGGGAGTTTTTGACAGTCATTGCACACAAAAATTGTTTTCTCTCGATATTAAGCTCTTAAATGAATGTTAATTGAGTTAGTGGAGTTTCAGTGGCACTGTTAGGACACATTTGATGATAAATACTTCTTATCTTCAAAGGAAACTACTGGAAACAACCTTAAACCATTAAAATATCAATTTGGGAGTTTCTGACAGTAATTGCATACAAATATTGGTTTTTCTCGATATTAGGCTCTTAACGGTATTCCTTATAGGAAACTGTAAATTCACTATAGAACATGTCTATGGATGCTCTGAATACTTCTAAGTATTCTCAAAACTTGCTCTGCCTAAATATGACTAAGATTCAACACATTTCAACGCATATTGAATTGTTTTGTCTTGATATAGATTCTTTTAGATTACGACTATGAGCTCCTATTCAATATAACATAGACACGTCAAAGTTTCCTGAACAATTAGAGCTGTTCTAGAATGTTCTCTAGTCGATTTCAACTCTATAAAAGCCTAATCTTTCGAGGCGACGATTGCGATTTATTATTTTTGACTTCGATGACCCCGAAATATTGAGGTGTGCGACTTGAGTCAGATTTTTTGAATATTTAATATCATTTACCAATTGATTGGCTATTACTAATTGTAATTTGATGTATTTGGCTAATCGCAAAGGTCCAGGCTTTTTGGTTTGGGGTATATTAAGTGGAAAAAAAAAATCAGACCGCAATCTTTGTAATCTTCCTCAGGAATCTTAGTAGTTGCACCCCTCCGCCGGAATTTTCATCATATTGTGAAAACGACCAAATGGGATCCCCAAACATTTGAATATACGAAACAGTAATCGATAACTATACCTTCAAACTTGAAATGGATTATTGATGTTACAAGGCAGTTAGAGCTAAGCTCTAGCTTATATTTTAATTTCAAGGATTATGGTCAGATCACTGAAATGACACCTCCATATATGGGCATGTGAAATTATATTCTAGTAACCATTTGGAAAATAGTCTCATTTGTACTTCTAATGAATATGTAATGGGTTATTGATGTGAATAGAAGGTTAGAGCTAAGCTCTAATGTTTATACTTTAGGAAAGAAGAAATTTGCTGTGTCATCAAAATTGGGCACATTACATGACCATATAGGGATCATTTTGAAAACGGAGGGTGTTAGGGTCCCAAAATGTATTATGAACGTATAGGAAGTCGGGTATTGCGAGCATTTTGAGACGTACCTGTTGATGCTAGCTGCTCGGGAGCCTGAGATAGAAAATGGACAAGAAAACGTACCCTCGAATGAGATTATAGACTATAAATGTTTAGATTTTCACTTTTTGCGAATTTTTTTTGATCAATTGTTGTTTATTTTCGTCATTGATTGCTAGGATAGAGTAATGATACCACCAATCTTACCATTGTTGAGGAATACAGTACTTATAATAGTTCAAAGTGGAGAAACCAGTGATACGCTGTACAAAATAGCTCATAACTCAGAAAATACGCTTGGACGTGGCTCAAAACCAAATACAAACGTTAGTTATGGTCCTTCGGTAGTGTTTGGTACGAAAAAAGAAAAAAAAATATGTTGACTTTTGGAGCGAAATTTCCGGTTTTTCCCCATATTGGGACACCGTTAAAAGAATTGTGAATTGAGTTATTGGAGTTTCAGTGGCACTGTTAAAACTATTTTGACTATAAATACTTCTCATCATCAAAAGAAACAACTGGAAACTTCCTTAATCCATTAAAATATCAATTTGGGAGTTTTTGACAGACATTGGCACAAAAATTGGTTCTTCTCGATATAAGGCCCTTAATTGAATTTTAATTGAGTGAGTGGAGTTTCTGTGGCACTATTAGGACACATTTGATGATAAATACTTCTTATCATCAGAGGAAAATAATGGAAACAATCTTGAACCATTAAAATATCAATTTGGGGGTTATTAACAGTCATTGAGCACAAAAATTGTTTTCTCTCGATATTAAGCTCTTAAATGAATGTTAATTGAGTTAGTGGAGTTTCAGTGGCACTGTTAGGACACTTTTGAAGATGAATACTTCTTATCATCATAGGGAACAACTGGAAACAACCTTAAACCATTAAAATATCAATTTGGGAGTTTTTGACAGTAATTGCATACAAAAATTGGTTTTTCTCGATAATAGGGTCATAAATGAATGTTAATTGAGTTAGTGGAGTTTCAATGGCAATGTTAGGACACTTTGGACGATAAACACTTCTTATCAACAAAAGAAACAACTAGAAACGTCCATAAACCAATAATTTATCAATTTGGGAGTTTTTGACAGTCATTGCGCACAAAAATTGGTTTTTCTCGATATTAGGCTCCTAATGAATGCTAATTGAGTGAGAAGAGTTTCTGTGGCACTGTTAGGACACTTTTGATGATAAATAATTCTTATCATCAAAGGAAACTACTGGAAACAACCTTGAAACATTAAAATATCCAATTTGGGGGTTTTTGACAGTCATTGCGCACAAAAATTGGTTTTTCTCGATATTAGGCCCTTAATTGAATTTTAATTGAGTTAGTGGAGTTTCAGCGGCACTTTAGGACACTTTTGATGATAAATACTTCTTATCTTCAAAGGAAACTACTGGAAACAACCTTAAACCATTAAAATATCAATTTGGGAGTTTCTGACAGTAATTGCATACAAATATTGGTTTTTCTCGATATTAGGCTCTTAAAAAGAATTGTGAATTGAGTTATTGGAGTTTCAGTGGCACTGTTAAAACTATTTTGACGATAAATACTTCTCATCATCAAAAGAAACAACTGGAAACTTCCTTAATCCATTAAAATATCAATTTGGGAGTTTTTGACAGTAATTGCATACAAAAATTGGTTTTTCTCGATAATAGGGTCATAAATGAATGTTATTTGAGTTAGTGGAGTTTCAATGGCACTGTTAAAACTATTTTGACGATAAATACTTCTCATCTTCAAAAGAAACTACTGGAAATGTCCTTAAACCATTAAAATATCAATTTGGGGGTTATTAACAGTCATTGAGCATAAAAATTGGTTTTTCTCGATATTATGCTCTTAATTGATTGTTAATATACTTAGTGGAGTTTCAGTGGCACTGTTGTGACAATTTTGACATAAAAATTCTTATCTGCCAAAGAAACAACTGGAAACGTAATTAAACCATTAATTTATCAGTTTGGGAGTTTTTGACAGTCATTGCACACAAAAATTGGTTTTTCTCGATATTTGGCTCTTAAATGAATGTTAATTTAATGAGTGGTGTTTCAGTGGCACTATTAGGACTACCTTGACGATAAATACTTCTTATCATCTTAAGAAACAACTGGAAACGTCCTAAAACCATTAAAATATCAATTTGGGAGTTTTTGACAGTCTTTGCGCACAAAAATTGGTTTTTCTTGATATCAGGCTCTTAAATGTATGTTAATTGAGTTAGTGGAGTTAAAGTGGCACTGCTAGGACACCTTTGACGATAAATACTTCTTATGAGCAAAAGAAACAACTGGAAACGTCCTTAAACCATAATTTATCAGTTTGGGAGTTTTTGACAGTCATTGCACACAAAAATTGTTTTCTCTCGATATTAAGCTCTTAAATGAATGTTAATTGAGTTAGTGGAGTTTCAGTGGCACTGTTAGGACACTTTTGAAGATGAATACTTCTTATCATCATAGGGAACAACTCGAAACAACCTTAAACCATTAAAATATCAATTTGTGAGTTTTTGACAGTAATTGCATACAAAAATTGGTTTTTCTCGATAATAGGGTCATAAATGAATGTTAATTGAGTTAGTGGAGTTTCAATGGCAATGTAAGGACACTTTGGACGATAAACACTTCTTATCAACAAAAGAAACAACTAGAAACGTCCATAAACCAATAATTTATCAATTTGGGAGTTTTTGACAGTCATTGCGCACAAAAATTGGTTTTTCTCGATATTAGGCTCCTAATGAATGCTAATTGAGTGAGAAGAGTTTCTGTGGCACTGTAGGACACTTTTGATGATAAATACTTCTTATCTTCAAAGGAAACTACTGGAAACAACCTTAAACCATTAAAATATCAATTTGGGAGTTTCTGACAGTAATTGCATACAAATATTGGTTTTTCTCGATATTAGGCTCTTAAAAGAATTGTAAATTGAGTTATTGGAGTTTCAGTGGCACTGTTAAAACTATTTTGACGATAAATACTTCTCATCATCAAAAGAAACAACTGGAAACTTCCTTAATCCATTAAAATATCAATTTGGGAGTTTTTGACAGACATTGGCACAAAAATTGGTTCTTCTCGATATAAGGCCCTTAATTGAATTTTAATTGAGTGAGTGGAGTTTCTGTGGCACTATTAGGACACATTTGATGATAAATACTTCTTATCATCAGAGGAAAATAATGGAAACAATCTTGAACCATTAAAATATCAATTTGGGGGTTATTAACAGTCATTGAGCACAAAAATTGTTTTCTCTCGATATTAAGCTCTTAAATGAATGTTAATTGAGTTAGTGGAGTTTCAGTGGCACTGTTAGGACACTTTGGACGATAAATACTTCTTATCATCAAAAGAAACAACAAGAAACGTCCTTAAACCAATAATTTATCAATTTGGGAGTTTTTGACAGTAATTGCATACAAAAATTGGTTTTTCTCGATAATAGGGTAATAAATGAATGTTATTTGAGTTAGTGGAGTTTCAATGGCAATGTTAGGACACTTTGGACGATAAATACTTTTATCATCAAAAGAAACAACAAGAAACGTCCTTAAACCAATAATTTATCAATTTGGGAGTTTTTGACAGTCTTTGCGCACAAAAATTGGTTTTTCTTGATATCAGGCTCTTAAATGTATGTTAATTGAGTTAGTGGAGTTAAAGTGGCACTGCTAGGACACCTTTGACGATAAATACTTCTTATGAGCAAAAGAAACAACTGGAAACGTCCTTAAACCATAATTTATCAGTTTGGGAGTTTTTGACAGTCATTGCACACAAAAATTGTTTTCTCTCGATATTAAGCTCTTAAATGAATGTTAATTGAGTTAGTGGAGTTTCAGTGGCACTGTTAGGACACTTTTGAAGATGAATACTTCTTATCATCATAGGGAACAACTGGAAACAACCTTAAACCATTAAAATATCAATTTGGGAGTTTTTGACAGTAATTGCATACAAAAATTGGTTTTTCTCGATAATAGGGTCATAAATGAATGTTAATTGAGTTAGTGGAGTTTCAATGGCAATGTTAGGACACTTTGGACGATAGACACTTCTTATCAACAAAAGAAACAACTAGAAACGTCCATAAACCAATAATTTATCAATTTGGGAGTTTTTGACAGTCATTGCGCACAAAAATTGGTTTTTCTCGATATTAGGCTCCTAATGAATGCTAATTGAGTGAGAAGAGTTTCTGTGGCACTGTTAGGACACTTTTGATGATAAATAATTCTTATCATCAAAGGAAACTACTGGAAACAACCTTGAAACATTAAAATATCCAATTTGGGGTTTTTTGACAGTCATTGGGCACAAAAATTGGTTTTTCTCGATATTAGGCCCTTAATTGAATTTTAATTGAGTTAGTGGAGTTTCAGCGGCACTGTAGGACACTTTTGATGATAAATACTTCTTATCTTCAAAGGAAACTACTGGAAACAACCTTAAACCATTAAAATATCAATTTGGGAGTTTTTGACAGTAATTGCATACAAATATTGGTTTTTCTCGATATTAGGCTCTTTAAAGAATTGTAAATTGAGTTATTGGATTTTCAGTGGCACTGTTAAAACTATTTTGACGATAAATACTTCTCATCATCAAAAGAAACAACTGGAAACTTCCTTAATCCATTAAAATATCAATTTGGGAGTTTTTGACAGACATTGGCACAAAAATTGGTTCTTCTCGATATAAGGCCCTTAATTGAATTTTAATTGAGTGAGTGGAGTTTCTGTGGCACTATTAGGACACATTTGATGATAAATACTTCTTATCATCAGAGGAAAATAATGGAAACAATCTTGAACCATTAAAATATCAATTTGGGGGTTATTAACAGTCATTGAGCACAAAAATTGTTTTCTCTCGATATTAAGCTCTTAAATGAATGTTAATTGAGTTAGTGGAGTTTCAGTGGCACTGTTAGGACACTTTGGACGATAAATACTTCTTATCATCAAAAGAAACAACAAGAAACGTCCTTAAACCAATAATTTATCAATTTGGGAGTTTTTGACAGTAATTGCATACAAAAATTGGTTTTTCTCGATAATAGGGTCATAAATGAATGTTATTTGAGTTAGTGGAGTTTCAATGGCAATGTTAGGACACTTTGGACGATAAATACTTCTTATCATCAAAAGAAACAACAAGAAACGTCCTTAAACCAATAATTTATCAATTTGGGAGTTTTTGACAGTCTTTGCGCACAAAAATTGGTTTTTCTTGATATCAGGCTCTTAAATGTATGTTAATTGAGTTAGTGGAGTTAAAGTGGCACTGCTAGGACACCTTTGACGATAAATACTTCTTATGAGCAAAAGAAACAACTGGAAACGTCCTTAAACCATAATTTATCAGTTTGGGAGTTTTTGACAGTCATTGCACACAAAAATTGTTTTCTCTCGATATTAAGCTCTTAAATGAATGTTAATTGAGTTAGTGGAGTTTCAGTGGCACTGTTAGGACACTTTTGAAGATGAATACTTCTTATCATCATAGGGAACAACTGGAAACAACCTTAAACCATTAAAATATCAATTTGGGAGTTTTTGACAGTAATTGCATACAAAAATTGGTTTTTCTCGATAATAGGGTCATAAATGAATGTTAATTGAGTTAGTGGAGTTTCAATGGCAATGTTAGGACACTTTGGACGATAGACACTTCTTATCAACAAAAGAAACAACTAGAAACGTCCATAAACCAATAATTTATCAATTTGGGAGTTTTTGACAGTCATTGCGCACAAAAATTGGTTTTTCTCGATATTAGGCTCCTAATGAATGCTAATTGAGTGAGAAGAGTTTCTGTGGCACTGTTAGGACACTTTTGATGATAAATAATTCTTATCATCAAAGGAAACTACTGGAAACAACCTTGAAACATTAAAATATCCAATTTGGGGTTTTTTGACAGTCATTGGGCACATAAATTGGTTTTTCTCGATATTAGGCCCTTAATTGAATTTTAATTGAGTTAGTGGAGTTTCAGCGGCACTGTAGGACACTTTTGATGATAAATACTTCTTATCTTCAAAGGAAACTACTGGAAACAACCTTAAACCATTAAAATATCAATTTGGGAGTTTTTGACAGTAATTGCATACAAATATTGGTTTTTCTCGATATTAGGCTCTTTAAAGAATTGTAAATTGAGTTATTGGATTTTCAGTGGCACTGTTAAAACTATTTTGACGATAAATACTTCTCATCATCAAAAGAAACAACTGGAAACTTCCTTAATCCATTAAAATATCAATTTGGGAGTTTTTGACAGACATTGGCACAAAAATTGGTTCTTCTCGATATAAGGCCCTTAATTGAATTTTAATTGAGTGAGTGGAGTTTCTGTGGCACTATTAGGACACATTTGATGATAAATACTTCTTATCATCAGAGGAAAATAATGGAAACAATCTTGAACCATTAAAATATCAATTTGGGGGTTATTAACAGTCATTGAGCACAAAAATTGGTCTTTCTCGATATTAGGCTCTTAAATGATTGTTAATATACTTAGTGGAGTTTCAGTGGCACTGTTGGGACAATTTTGACATAAAACTTCTTATCTGCCAAAGAATCAACTGGAAACGATCTTAAACCATTAATTTATCAGTTTGGGAGTTTTTGACAATAATTGCATACAAATATTGTTTTTTCTCGATATTATTCACTTAAATGAATGTTAATTGCGTTAGTGGAGTTTCAGTGGCACTGTTTGGACACTTTTGACGAAAAATACTTATTATCATCAAAAGAAACAACTGGAAACTTCCTTAATCCATTAAAATATTAATTTGGGAGTTTTTGACAGACATTGGCACAAAAATTGGTTCTTCTCGATATAAGGCCCTTAATTGAATTTTAATTGAGTGAGTGGAGTTTCTGTGGCACTATTAGGACACATTTGATGATAAATACTTCTTATCATCAGAGGAAAATAATGGAAACAATCTTGAACCATTAAAATATCAATTTGGGGGTTATTAACAGTCATTGAGCACAAAAATTGGTCTTTCTCGATATTAGGCTCTTAAATGATTGTTAATATACTTAGTGGAGTTTCAGTGGCACTGTTGGGACAATTTTGACATAAAACTTCTTATCTGCCAAAGAATCAACTGGAAACGATCTTAAACCATTAATTTATCAGTTTGGGAGTTTTTGACAATAATTGCATACAAATATTGTTTTTTCTCGATATTATTCACTTAAATGAATGTTAATTGCGTTAGTGGAGTTTCAGTGGCACTGTTTGGACACTTTTGACGAAAAATACTTATTATCATCAAAAGAAACAACTGGAAACGTCCTTAAAATATAATTTATCAGTTTGGGAGTTTTTGACTGTCATTGCATACAAAAATTGTTTTCTCTCGATATTAAGCTCTTAAATGAATGTTAATTGAGTTAGTGGAGTTTCAGTGGCACTGTTAGGACACTTTTGAAGATGAATACTTCTTATCGTCATAGGGAACAACTGGAAACAACCTTAAGGTTAAATTACGGCAGATTCACCCAAAAACACATGAATTTTGTTTTGAAGGTGGGAGTTTGAATTTCACATATATGATGTAAGACATTATAGCTATATCGAAACTGAAAACGAAATCTAATTATCTACTATAAATTCGAAATTATTGGGCCTGCAGTATTATGCTAATACAAAAGTTCCATAGGGGGTTTTTATCAGACTCCACCTGATAAGTGTGTGGTTTGCAAGATCATTATTTGCTAAAGACCTGTACTGTGTGATCTATCAGATAGATCATCGTTATGGGCGGTTGGTGAGTGGTTTAGAATTTTGATAAGATCTAAATAAAAAATATTGCGACCTTTTGAAACCAAAAAATGAATAAAAAGGTCATCTTTTTTTGCGAAATTTGATTAAATGCTTGATAAAAAAAATTCCAAGTCATAATTCAAAAATGTAAACAGTCTACCAACTCCTTACGCTTATAATCTTTAAATATTGATTCTGATAACAAACATTGATGGCCGCATTGCCAAATTACCGCTTAATATCTACTACCACTTTTGGAAATTGCCCTATGGGAGATTTGTATTAGCCAAATTTTGAAACCAACAAAAAATAAAAAGTATAATAGATAGGGACATTTTCTTTTTGGTTTATTGATTTGTATCGTATAGGTATATATTTCTCACAATTACAGATTAATACAAGAACTTTCATTCACGTGGAGTAATTTAACCTTAAACCATTAAAATATCAATTTGTGAGTTTTTGACAGTAATTGCATACAAAAATTGGTTTTTCTCGATAATAGGGTCATAAATGAATGTTAATTGAGTTAGTGGTGTTTCAATGGCAATGTTTGGACACTTTGGACGATAAATACTTCTTATCATCAAAAGAAACAACAAGAAACGTCCTTAAACCAATAATTTATCAATTTGGGAGTTTTTGACAGTCATTGCGCACAAAAATTGGGTTTTCTCGATATTAGGCTCTTAAATGAATGTTAATTGAGTGAGAAGAGTTTCTGTGGCACTGGTAGCCACTTTTGATGATAAATAATTCTTATCATCAAAGGAAACTACTGGAAACAACCGTGAAACATTAGAATATCCAATTTGGGGTTTATTAACAGTCATTGAGCTTAAAAATTGGTTTCTCTCGAATATGAGGCTCTTAATTGAATGTTAATTGATATAGTGGAGTTTCAATGGCACTGTTAAAACTATTTTGAGGATAAATACATCTCATCATCAAAAGAAACTACTGGAAATGTCCTTAAACCATTAAAATATCAATTTGGGAGTTTTTGACAGTCTTTGCGCACAAAAATAGGTTTTTCTTGATATCAGGCTCTTAATTGTATCTTAATTGAGTTAGTGGAGTTAAAGTGGTACTGTTAGGACACCTTTGACGATAAATACTTCTTATGAGCAAAAGAAACAACTGGAAACGTCCTTAAACCATAATTTATCAGTTTGGGAATTTTTGACAGTCATTGCACACAAAAAATCTTTCTCTCGATATTAAGCTCTTAAATGATTGTTAATTGAGTTTGTGGAGTTTCAGTGGCACAGTTAGGACACTTTTGAAGATAAATACTTCTTATCATCAAAGGGAACAACTGGAAACAACCTTAAAATAATAAAATATCAATTTGTGAGTTTTTGACATTAATAGCATACCAAAATTGGTTTTTCTCGATAATAGGGTCATAAATGAATGTAAATTGAGTTAGTGGAGTTTCAATGGCTATGTTAGGACACTCTGGACGATAAACACTTCTTATCATCGAAAGAAACAACAAGAAACGTCCTTAAACCAATAATTTATCAATTCGGGAGTTTTTGACAGTCATTGCGCACAAAAATTGGTTTTTCTCGATATTAGGCTCCTAATGAAAGTTAATTGAGTGAGAAGAGTTTATGTGGCACTGTTAGGACACTTTTGATGATAAATAATTCTTATCATCAAAGGAAACTCCTGGAAACAACCTTGAAACATTAAAATATCCAATTTGGGGGTTTTTGACAGTCATTGCGCACATAAATTGGTTTCTCTCGATATAAGGCTCTTAAATGAATGTTAATTGAGTTAGTGGAGTTTCAGTGTCACTGTTAAAACTATTTTGACGATAAATACTTATCATAATCTAAAGAAACAACTGGAAACGTCCTTAAAACATTAAAATATCAATTTGGGAGTTTTTGACATTCATTGCGCACAAAAATTGGTTTTTCTCGATATTAGGCCATTAATTGAATTTTAATTGGTGAGTGGAGTTTCTGTGGCACTATTAGGACACTTTTGATGATAAATACTTCTTTTCATCAGAGGAAAATAATGGAAACAACCTTGAACCATTAAAATATCAATTTGGGGGTTATTAACAATCATTGAGCACAAAAATTGGTTTTTCTCGATATTAGGCTCTTAAATGATTGTTAATATACTTAGTGGAGTTTCATAGGCACTGTTGAGACAATTTTGACCTAAAACATCTTATCTGCCAAAGAAACAACTGGAAACGTACTCAAACCATTAATTTATCAGTTTGGGAGTTTTTGACTGTTATTGCACACAAAAATTGGTTTTTCTTAATAAAAATTGATAAATTAGTGGTTTAAGTCAGTTTCAAAGTATTTCCTTTGATGATAAGAAGTATTTATCGTCAAATGTGTCCTAGTAGTGCCACTAAAACTCCACTAACTCAGTTAGCATTCATTTAAGAGCCTAATATAGATAAAAACCAATTTTATTCTGCTATGACTGTCAAAAACTCCCAAATTGATAAATTAATGGTTTAATGACTTTTCCAGTTGTTTCTTCTGATGATGAGAAGTATCTATCGTCAAAGGTAACCTAACAGTGCCACTGAACTCCAAAAACTCAATTAACCTTCATTTAAATGCCTAATATCGAGGAAAACCAATTTTTGAGTGCAAAGACACTAAAAAACTCCCAAATAGATAAATTAGTGGTTTGAGGTATTTAAGTAGTTTCTTTTGATGATAGAAGTATTTATAGTCAAAGGTGTCCTAAAAGTGACAAAGAAAGTCCACTAACTCAATTAACATTCATTTAATATCCTAATTTCGAGAAAAATCAATTTTTGTGTGCAATGACAGCTAAAAAACTACAAAATTGATAAATTAGTGGTTTAATGACTTTTCCAGCAGTTTCTTTTGATGATAAGAAGTATTTATCGTCAAAACTGTCCTAACAGTGCCACTGAAACTCCACTAACTCAATTTATGATCATTTAGGATACTAATATCGAGAAAAATCATTTTTTGATCAATGACTGTCGAAATACACAAATTGATAAATTATTTGTATAAGGACGTTTCCAGTTGTTTCTTTTGATGATAAGAAGTATATATCTTCAAAGGTGTCCTTGCAGTGACATTGAAATGCCACTAACTCTATTTACAATCATTTAGGTGACTAATATTGACAGAAACCATTTTTTGATGCAATGACTTTCGAAACACAAAAATTGATAAATCAATGGTTTAAGGACGTTTCCAGTTGTTTCTTTTGATGATAAGAAGTATTTATCGTAAAAGCTCTCCTAATAGTTGCACTGAAACTCCATTAACTCAATTAACGATCATTTAGGATCCTAATATCGAGAAAAACCATTTTTTGATGTAATTACTGTCGAAACACACAAATTGATAAATTAATGGTATAAGGACGTTTCCAGTTGTTTCTTCTGATGATAAGAAGTATTTATCGTCAAAGGTGTCCTAACAGTGACACTGAAATACCACTAACTCAATTAAAATTCATTTAAGAGACTAATATCGAGAAAAACCAATTTTTGTGTGCAAAGACAGCTAAAAAACTCCCAAATAGATAAAGTAGTGGTTTGAGGTATTTATGTAGTTTCTTTTGATGATAGAAGTATTTATAGTCAAAGCTGTCCTAACAGTACACTGAAACACAAATAACTCAATTAACATTCATTTAATAGACTACTATCGAGAATAAACTATTTTTGTGTGCAATGACAGCTAAAAAACTGCAAAATTAATAAATTAGTGGTTTAAGGTAGTTTCCAGTTGTTTCTTTTGATGATAAGCAGTATTTATCGTCAAAGTTGTCCTAACAGTGCCACTGAAACTCCACAAGCTCAATTAACATTCATTTTAGAGCCTAATATCGAGAAAAACCAATTTTGTGTGCAATGACAGCTAAAAAACAACAAAATTGATAAATTAGTGGTTTAAGGTAGTTTCAAGTTGTTTCCTTTGATGATAAAAAGTATTTATCGTAAAAAGTGTCGTAACAGTGACACTGAAACTCCACAAACTCAATTTACATTCATTTAGGCGCTAATATCGAGAAAAAACATTTTTTGATGCCATAATTGTCGAAACTCCCAAATTGATAAATTAATGGTTTTAGGACGCTTCCAGTTGTTTATTTTGATGATAAGAAGTATTTATCGTAAAAAGTGTCCTAACAGTGACACTGAAATGCCACTAACTCCATTAAAATTCATTTAAGAGCCTAATATGGAAAAAAACTATTTTTGTGTTCTATGAATTTCAAAAACTCCCAAATTGATAAATTAGTGGTTTAAGGTTGTTTCAAGTTGTTTCCTTTAATGATAAGAAGTATTTATCGTAAAAGGTGTCCTAACAGTGAGACTGAAACTCCACTAACTCAATTTACATTCATTTAGGAGCCTAATATCGAGAAAAACCATTTTTTGATGCCATAATTGTCGAAACTCCCAAATTCTCAATTAACATTCATTTAAGAGCCTAATATAGAGAAAAAACTATTTTTGTGTTCTATGAATTTCAAAAACTCCCAAATTGATAAATTAGTGGTTTAAGGTAGTTTCAAGTAGTTTCCTTTGATGATAAGAAGTATTTATCCTAAAGTGTCCTAACAGTGAGTGTGAAACTCCACAAACTCTATTTACATTCATTTAGGCGCTAATATCGAGAAAAAACATTTTTTGATGCCATAATTGTCGAAACTCCCAAATTAATAAATTAATGGTTTAGGACAATTCCAGTTGTTTCTTTTGATGATAAGAAGTATTTATCGTAAAAAGAGTCCTAACAGTGACACTGAAATGCCACTAACTCCATTAAAATTCATTTAAGAGCCTTATATAGAGAAAAAACTATTTTTGTGTTCTATGAATTTCAAAAACTCCCAAATTGATAAATTAGTGGTTTAAGGTAGTTTCAAGTAGTTTCCTTTGATGATAAGAAGTATTTATCCTAAAGTGTCCTAACAGTGAGTGTGAAACTCCACAAACTCAATTTACATTCATTTAGGCGCTAATATCGAGAAAAAACATTTTTTGATGCCATAATTGTCGAAACTCCCAAATTGATAAATTAATGGTTTTAGGACGCTTCCAGTTGTTTCTTTTGCTGAAAAGAAGTTTTTATCGTCAAAATAGTCCTAACAGTGCCACTGAAACTCCACTCAATCAATTTATATTCATTTAACAGCCTAATATCGAGAAATACGAACATTTGTATGCAATTACTGTCAAAAACTCCCAAATTGATATTTTAATGGTTTAAGGATGTTTCCAGTTGTTCCTTTTGATGATAAAAAGTATTTATCGTCAAAATAGTCCTAATAGTGCCACTGAAACTCCACACGCTCAATTTATATTCATTTAAAATTCATTTAAGAGCCTAATATGGAAAAAAACTATTTTTGTGTTCTATGAATTTCAAAAACTCCCAAATTGATAAATTAGTGGTTTAAGGTTGTTTCAAGTTGTTTCCTTTAATGATAAGAAGTATTTATCGTAAAAGGTGTCCTAACAGTGAGACTGAAACTCCACTAACTCAATTTACATTCATTTAGGAGCCTAATATCGAGAAAAACCATTTTTTGATGCCATAATTGTCGAAACTCCCAAATTCTCAATTAACATTCATTTAAGAGCCTAATATAGAGAAAAAACTATTTTTGTGTTCTATGAATTTCAAAAACTCCCAAATTGATAAATTAGTGGTTTAAGGTAGTTTCAAGTAGTTTCCTTTGATGATAAGAAGTATTTATCCTAAAGTGTCCTAACAGTGAGTGTGAAACTCCACAAACTCAATTTACATTCATTTAGGCGCTAATATCGAGAAAAAACATTTTTTGATGCCATAATTGTCGAAACTCCCAAATTAATAAATTAATGGTTTAGGACAATTCCAGTTGTTTCTTTTGATGATAAGAAGTATTTATCGTAAAAAGAGTCCTAACAGTGACACTGAAATGCCACTAACTCCATTAAAATTCATTTAAGAGCCTTATATGGAGAAAAAACTATTTTTGTGTTCTATGATTATCAAAAACTCCCAAATTGATAAATTAGTGGTTTAAGGTAGTTTCAAGTAGTTTCCTTTGATGATAAGAAGTATTTATCCTAAAAGTGTCCTAACAGTGACTGTGAAACTCCACTAACTCAATTTACATTCATTTAGGAGCCTAATATCGAGAAAAAACATTTTTTGATGCCATAATTGTCGAAACTCCCAAATTGATAAATTAATGTTTTTAGGACGCTTCCAGTAGTTTCTTTTGATGATAAGAAGTATTTATCGTAAAAAGTGTCCTAACAGTGACACTGAAATGCCACTAACTCCATTAAAATTCATTTAAGAGCCTAATATGGAAAAAAACTATTTTTGTGTTCTATGAATTTCAAAAACTTCCAAATTGATAAATTAGTGGTCTAAGGTAGTTTCAAGTTGTTTCCTTTAATGATAAGAAGTATTTATCGTAAAAGGTGTCCTAACAGTGAGACTGAAACTCCACTAACTCAATTTACATTCATTTAGGAGCCTAATATCGAGAAAAACCATTTTTTGATGCCATAATTGTCGAAACTCCCAAATTCTCAATTAACATTCATTTAAGAGCCTAATATAGAGAAAAACTATTTTTGTGTTCTATGAATTTCAAAAACTCCCAAATTGATAAATCAGTGGTTTAAGGTAGTTTCAAGTGGTTTCCTTTGATGATAAGAAGTATTTATCCTAAAGTGTCCTAACAGTGAGTGTGAAACTCCACAAACTCAATTTACATTCATTTAGGCGCTAATATCGAGAAAAAACATTTTTTGATGCCATAATTGTCGAAACTCCCAAATGAATAAATTAATGGTTTAGGACAATTCCAGTTGTTTCTTTTGAAGATAAGAAGTATTTATCGTAAAAAGAGTCCTAACAGTGACACTGAAATGCCACTAACTCCATTAAGATTCATTTAAGAGCCTTATACGGAGAAAAAACTATTTTTGTGTTCTATGAATTTTAAAAACTCCCAAATTGATAAATTAGTGGTTTAAGGTAGTTTCAAGTTGTTTCCTATGATGATAAGAAGTATTTATCGTAAAAGGTGTCCTAACAGTGACAATGAAACTCCACCTTCTCAATTTAGATTCATTTAAGAGCCTAATGGAGAAAAAAAACTATATTTGTGTTCTAGAAATTTCCAAAACTCCCAAATTGATAAATTAGTGGTTTAAGGTAGTTTCAAGTTGTTTCCTTTGATGATAAGAAGTATTTATCGTAAAAGTGTCCTAACAGTGACACTGAAACTCCACTAACTCAATTTACATTCATTTAGGAGCCTAATATCGTGAAAAACCATTTTTTGATTTCAAAATTGTCGAAACTCCCAAATTGATAAATTAATGGTTTAAGACGCTTCCAGTTGTTTCTTTTGATGATAAGAAGTAATTATTGTCAAAAGTGTCCTAGCAGTGCCACTGAAACTCCACTAACTCAATTAGCATTCATTTAATAGCATAATATCGAGAAAAACATTTTTGGATGCAATTACTGTCGAAACTCCCAAATTGATAAATTGATGGTTTAAGGAGGTTTCCAGTTGTTTCTTTTGATGATAAGAAGTATTTATCGTAAAAAGTGTCCTAACAGTGACACTGAAATGCCACTAACTCCATTAAAATTCATTTAAGAGCCTAATATGGAAAAAAACTATTTTTGTGTTCTATGAATTTCAAAAACTTCCAAATTGATAAATTAGTGGTCTAAGGTAGTTTCAAGTTGTTTCCTTTAATGATAAGAAGTATTTATCGTAAAAGGTGTCCTAACAGTGAGACTGAAACTCCACTAACTCAATTTACATTCATTTAGGAGCCTAATATCGAGAAAAACCATTTTTTGATGCCATAATTGTCGAAACTCCCAAATTCTCAATTAACATTCATTTAAGAGCCTAATATAGAGAAAAACTATTTTTGTGTTCTATGAATTTCAAAAACTCCCAAATTGATAAATTAGTGGTTTAAGGTAGTTTCAAGTGGTTTCCTTTGATGATAAGAAGTATTTATCCTAAAGTGTCCTAACAGTGAGTGTGAAACTCCACAAACTCAATTTACATTCATTTAGGCGCTAATATCGAGAAAAAACATTTTTTGATGCCATAATTGTCGAAACTCCCAAATGAATAAATTAATGGTTTAGGACAATTCCAGTTGTTTCTTTTGAAGATAAGAAGTATTTATCGTAAAAAGAGTCCTAACAGTGACACTGAAATGCCACTAACTCCATTAAAATTCATTTAAGAGCCTTATACGGAGAAAAAACTATTTTTGTGTTCTATGAATTTTAAAAACTCCCAAATTGATAAATTAGTGGTTTAAGGTAGTTTCAAGTTGTTTCCTATGATGATAAGAAGTATTTATCGTAAAAGGTGTCCTAACAGTGACAATGAAACTCCACCTTCTCAATTTAGATTCATTTAAGAGCCTAATATAGAGAAAAATCATTTTTTGATGCCATAATTGTCGAGAATCCCAAATTGATAAATTAATGGTTTAAGGAGGTTTCCAGTTTTTTCTTTTGATGATAGGAAGTAATTATAGTAAAGTGTCCTAACAGTGCCACTGAAACTCCACTAACACATTTAGCATTCCTTTATTAGCCCAATATCGAGAAAAACCATTTTTTGTGTGCTATGACTGTCAAAAACTACCAAATTGATAAATTAATGGTTTCAGGACGTTTCCAGTTGTTTCTTTTGATGATAAGATGTTTTTTTCGTCAAAGGAGTCCTAACAGTGATACTGAAAAGACAATAACTCTAACATAATCATTTTAGAGCCTAATATTGAGAAAAACCAATTTTTGTGTTCAATGACAGCTAAAAAACTAGAAAATTGATAAATTAGAGGATAAGGACGTTTCCATTGTTTATTTTAATGATGAGAAGTAATTATAGTCAAAAGTGTCATAGCAGTGCCAATGAAACTCCACTAACACAATTAACATTCATTTAATAGCATATAATCGAGAAAAACTTTTTTTAGATGCAATTACAGTCGAAACTCCCAAATTGATAAATTTATGGTTTAAGACGCTTCCAGTTGTTTCTTTTGATGATAAGAAGTAATTATTGTCAAAAGTGTCCTAGCAGTGCCACTGAAACTCCACTAACTCAATTAGCATTCATTTAATAGCATAATATCGAGAAAAACATTTTTGGATGCAATTACTGTCGAAACTCCCAAATTGATAAATTGATGGTTTAAGGAGGTTTCCAGTTGTTTATTTTGATGATAAGAAGTATTTATCGTAAAAGTGTCCTAACAGTGACACTGAAATGCCACTAACTCAACTAACATTCATTTAAGAGCCTTAATATCGAGAAAAAACTATTTTTGTGTTCTATGAATTTCAAAAACTCCCAAATTGATAAATTAGTGGTTTAAGGTAGTTTCAAGTTGTTTCCTTTGATGATAAGAAGTTTTTATCGAAAAAGGTGTCCTAACAGTGACACTGAAACTCCAAAAACTCAATTTACATTCATTTAGGAGCCTAATATAGAGAAAAATCATTTTTTGATGCCATAATTGTCGAGAATCCCAAATTGATAAATTAATGGTTTAAGGAGGTTTCCAGTTTTTTCTTTTGATGATAGGAAGTAATTATAGTAAAGTGTCCTAACAGTGCCACTGAAACTCCACTAACACATTTAGCATTCCTTTATTAGCCTAATATCGAGAAAAACCATTTTTTGTGTGCTATGACTGTCAAAAACTACCAAATTGATAAATTAATGGTTTCAGGACGTTTCCAGTTGTTTCTTTTGATGATAAGATGTTTTTTTCGTCAAAGGAGTCCTAACAGTGATACTGAAAAGACACTAACTCTAACATAATCATTTTAGAGCCTAATACTGAGAAAAACCAATTTTTGTGTTCAATGACAGCTAAAAAACTACAAAATTGATAAATTAGAGGATAAGGACGTTTCCATTGTTTATTTTAATGATGAGAAGTAATTATAGTCAAAAGTGTCCTAGCAGTGCCAATGAAACTCCACTAACACAATTAACATTCATTTAATAGCATATAATCGAGAAAAACTATTTTTAGATGCAATTACAGTCGAAACTCCCAAATTGATAAATTTATGGTTTAAGATAGTTTTAAGTAGTTTCCTTTGATGATAAGAAGTTTTTATCGTCATAAGTGTCCTAACAGTGAGACTGAAATGCCACTAACTCAATTAAAATTCATTTAAGGATACCGAGGCTAATTTTGGCTAGTTTTAACATTTTTGTATGGGATTTCTGAACAAATTTATTCAGAACGCTCCAATTGCAATTGCACCGTGACTGGACGTTGATAATACGCCTTTTTAAAATTTACTCGGGAACATTCTAAATTATAGTCTCTTCAGGATAGTTCAAAAACCTTGAAATCCAGCACACAGTGGTCAAAAAATGTGCCACAAATACAAGTCCCTCAAATTACTTCATATTCGACATCCAAAAAAGGATAAAGACATTTTAGAATGTCTATCAACAGTAGATCCACTAAATTTTGCAATTTTGCAAATTTAATTTTTATGACTATATATAGGCATATGGATGTGACAATTTTTGATGACGCAGCAAATATTTATCTCACGAATGACAAGTCGTGGCGACTGGCTCTAACCATGTAATGACATCTATTTGCCAAGACAAATCCATTAGGCCACTATGTGGAACTCCAAATCTGAAGATTTACGATATAAGATACTGAATACCATATATGGAGGTGTTTTGGGACAATTTGATGTCGCAAGCAAAATTGAAAAATCTCCTAGAGCTTAGTTCTTACTTCCAGGTATTATCAGCGACATATTCAATAACTCCTCAACATGTTTACAAGTATAGTACAAGCTTATTTATATCCGCAATAAATAACGGCTGCCAGGGAGTTTAGTGGCTTTTTGTCCGATTTTTAAGCATATTTTGAGACGTTTCGACTGTTCCTGAAGAGACTATAATTTAGAATGTTCCGATGTAAATTTTAAAAAGGCGTATTATCAACGTCCAGTCACGGTGCAATTGCAATTGGAGCGTTCTGAATAAATTTGTTCAGAAATCACATACAAAAATGTAAAAATTAGCCAAAATTAGCCTCGGTATCCTTAAGAGCCTATTATCGAGAAAAACCAATTTTTGTGTTCTTAGAATTTCAAAAACTTCCAATTGATAAATTAGTGGTTTAAGGTCGTTACAAGTAGTTTCCTTTATGATAAGAAGTATTTATCGTAAAAGTGTCCTAACAGTGAAACTGAAACTCCACTAACTCAATTTACATTCATATAGGAGCCTAATATCGAGAAAAACCATTTTTTGATGCCATAATTGTCGAAACACCCAAATTGATAAATTAATGGTTTAAGGAGTTTTCCAGTTGTTTCTTTTGATGATAAGAAGTAATTATAGACAAAGGTGTCCTAACAGTGACTGTGAAGCTCCACTAACTCAATTTACATTCATTTAGGAGCCTAATATCGACAATAACCATTTTTTGATGCCATAATTGTCGAAAATCCCAAATTGATAAATTAATGGTTTAAGGAGGTTTCCATTTATTTCTTTTGATGATAAGAAGTAATCATAGTAAAGTGTCCTAGCAGTGCCACTGAAACTCCACTAACTCATTTGGCATTCCTTTATTTGCCTAATATCGGGAAAAACCATTTTTTGTGTGCAATGCCTGTCAAAAACTCCCAAATTGATAAATTAATGGTTTCAGGACGTTTCCAGTTGTTTCTTTTGATGATAAGAAGTATTTATCCTCAAAGGTGTCCTAACAGTGACACTGAAATGCCACTT
This sequence comes from Hexactinellida sp. DTS-2022, assembly GCA_028753945.1. NCBI lineage: Eukaryota > Metazoa > Porifera > Hexactinellida > Hexactinellida sp. DTS-2022. Next base: position 3,996,301 of record JAPNXP010000002.1, read on the forward strand.
ACTCAAACATAATCATTTAAGAGCCTAATTTTTAGAAAAACTAATTTTTGTGTTAAATGACAGCTAAAAACTGCAAAATTGATAAATTAATGGTTTAAGGAGGTTTCCAGTTGTTTCTTTTGATGATAAGAAGTATTTATCGTGAAAGGTGTCCGAACAGTGACACTGAAATGCCACTAACTCAATTAACATTCTTTTATTAGCCTAATATCGAGAAAAACCATTTTTTGATGCCATAATTGTCGAAACTCCCAAATTGATAAATTAATCGTTTAAGGATTTTTCAAGTTGTTTATTTCGATGATAAGAAGTTTTTATCGTTATAAGTGTCCTAACTGTGAGACTGAAACTCCACTAACTCAATTTACATTCATATAGGAGCCTAATATCGAGAAAAACAATTTTTTGATGCCATAATTGTCGAAACTCCCAAATTGATAAATTAATGGTTTAAGGAGGTTTACAGTTGTTTCTTTTGATGATAAGAAGTAATTATAGTCAAAGGTCTCCTTGCAGTGCCACTGATACTCCACTGACTCATTTAGCATTCCTTTATTAGTCTAATATCGAGAAAAACCATTTTTTGTGTGCTTGACTGTCAAAAAATCCCAAATTGATAAATTAATGGTTTCAGGACCTTTCCAGGTGTTTCTTTTGATGATAAGATGTATTTATCGTAAAAGTGTCCTAACAGTGACACTGTAATGCCACTAACTCAATTAACATTCATTTAAGAGACAAATATCGAGAAAAAACTATTTTTGTGTTCTATGATATTCAAAAACTCCCAATTTGGTTTCAAGTAGTTTAATTTGATGATAAGGAGTATTTACCGTAAAAAGTGTCCTATCAGTGACACTGAAACTCAACTAACTCAATTTACATTCATTTAGGAGCCGAATATCGAGAAAAACCATTTTTTGATGCCATAATTGTCGAAACTCCCAAATTGATAAATTAATGGTTTAAGGAGTTTTCCAGTTGTTTCTTTTGATGATAAGAAGTAATTATAGACAAAGGTGTCCTAACAGTGACTGTGAAGCTCCACTAACTCAATTTATATTCATTTAGGAGCCTAATATCGACAATAACCATTTTTTGATGCCAAAATTGTCGAAAATCCGGTATTGATAAATTAATCGATTAAGGATGCTTCGTGTGTGATTTTTGTTCTTTTAGTGACAAAATTGTAATGCGAGTTTATTCTGTGAAATGAAGCTAATATATCATTAAATTATGTGAGAAGTGAATTTTTTTGAAAAAATATTCTACAAAGTCTTCAAAATGTCAATTTGGTGACGTCATTGTTGATGATGTTTCTTTTTTATTATCCCAATTGACATTCTTTGGTTTTATATGTACCTTATCTTGCACTTATATACTTTATGTATATAAACTAACATTAATATGCACAAATATCTCAATGATTAGCATATATTGCCAAAACCAGTTGATAATGGGCTAGAAATTCTGATCTGCATATTTTTTAATTTTTGTATGCATCATCAACAGATTAATTGACTATATTATATTATTCAACTCAATTGTCATATATATTAGTTTTTTCATACGGTATCCCAACTAGTATAGACTTATTATACATATTAGAGCATTAATCACTACGTAAGCCATGATTTAATCACTGATAATGATGTCCCAAAAGAAAGCGGACTCCACTAATACGACAGAAACTTGCATAGAATACGATTTAATCAAGTGGTTTGTTTACTATGATGTTTCAATACATATTTAGTATATAGTATGAAACTTATCTAGTATATTTAAACTAAATCTGTTTGTAATACGGACAAATTTAATAGACATATGCATTTCACAATCAAAAAACTTCAGCCTTCGATTACTCAATTGTAGTTTTTTTGACATATCCCGAATTTTATCTAATATAATTCATAAAGGATTGCTTTCAAAAATTCAGATATAGTTCTTAATAATATAATGAACATTTTGCAAACTCATTGAAGCAATCAAACGATTAGTGTATGAGTAGAGACCAAGCAAGGAGCAAAAATACCACTTTCTGGCCTCCATTTTGACGAATTCTAGGATTCGTAAGTTAAGAATTGGTTAAACTTGGGATAGGCGTCTGGTGAGCTAAGCAAATGTAGTGCTAATAGTACTGATCAATCATACAAATTTTTGGAGCTAGTTCGACTATACTTTACAAGAATAAATTCAGTGAATTCTAATAAAACAGTATTACCCCTATGGGGAGGCATTTCCTAAAGAATTTATTGCTACTCGAAAAATAGTTTGGACTTAGATATGCTGTATGCATTTTAAGCTTAGTTATGCAATTACAGAGCAGATTGGAGAATTACACTTCAATATCTACAAAGACGCTAAAACCACCCATACCGCTAATACATTTTTCACCCTAAGCACACTTAAGGAGGTTTCCATTTGTTTCTTTTGATGATAATAAGTAATCATAGTAAAGTGTCCTAGCAGTGCCACTGAAACTCCACTAACTCATTTACCATTCCTTTATTAGCCTAATATTGAGAAAAACCATTTTTTGTGTGCTATGCCTGTCAAAAACTCCCAAAATGATAAATTAATGGTTTCAGGACGTTTCCAGTTGTTTCTTTTGATGATAAGAAGTATATATCCTCAAAGGTGTCCCAACAGTGACACTGAAATGCCACTTACTCAAACATAATCTTTTAAGAGCCTAATTTTGAGAAAAACCAATTTTTGTGTTAAATGACAGCTAAAAACTGCAAAATTGATAAATTAATGGTTTAAGGAGGTTTCCAGTTGTTTCTTTTGATGATAAGAAGTATTTATCGTGAAAGGTGTCCTAACAGTGACACTGAAATGCCACTAACTCAATTAACATTCATTTAAGAGCCTAATATCGAGAAAAACCATTTTTTGATGCCATAATTGTCGAAACTCCCAAATTGATAAATTAATGGTTTAAGGAGGTTTCCAGTTGTTTCTTTTGATGATAATAAGTAATCATAGTAAAGTGTCCTAGCAGTGCCACTGAAACTCCACTAACTCATTTACCATTCCTTTATTAGCCTAATATTGAGAAAAACCATTTTTTGTGTGCTATGACTGTCAAAAACTCCCAAATTGATAAATTAATGGTTTCAGGACGTTTCCAGTTGTTTCTTTTGATGATAAGAAGTATTTATCCTCAAAGGTGTCCTAACAGTGACACTGAAATGCCACTTACTCAAACATAATCTTTTAAGAGCCTAATTTTGAGAAAAACCAATTTTTGTGTTAAATGACAGCTAAAAACTGCAAAATTGATAAATTAATGGTTTAAGGAGTTTTCCAGTTGTTTCTTTTGATGATAAGAAGTAATTATAGACAAAGGTGTCCTAACAGTGACTGTGAAGCTCCACTAACTCAATTTACATTCATTTAGGAGCCTAATATCGACAATAACCATTTTTTGATGCCATAATTGTCGAAAATCCGGTATTGATAAATTAATGGTTTAAGGAGGTTTCCATTTGTTTCTTTTGATGATAAGAAGTAATTATAGACAAAGGTGTCCTAACAGTGACTGTGAAGCTCCACTAACTCAATTTACATTCATTTAGAAGCCTAATATCGACAATAACCATTTTTTGATGCCATAATTGTCGAAAATCCGGTATTGATAAATTAATGGTTTAAGGAGGTTTCCATTTGTTTCTTTTGATGATAAGAAGTAATTATAGTAAAGTGTCCTAGCAGTGCCACTTTAACTCCACTAACTCATTTGGCATTCCTTTATTTGACTAATATCGAGAAAAACAATTTTTTGTGTGCAATGCCTGTCAAAAACTCCCAAATTGATAAATTAATGGTTTAAGGAGGTTTCCAGTTGTTTCTTTTGATGATAAGAAGTATTTATCGTGAAAAGTGTCCGAACAGTGACACTGAAATGCCACTAACTCAATTAACATTCATTTATTAGCCTAATATCGAGAAAAACCATTTGTTGATGCCATAATTGTCGAAACTCCCAAATTGATAAATTAATGGTTTAAGGACGTTTCCAGTTGTTTCTTTTGATGATAAGAAGTACCGTATTTATTCGAATAGTAGCCTCTATTCGAATAAACGCCTACCTCCAATAATCGCCCCCCTAAAGTAGTAAATAAAAATTTATTACTGCTACCCGGAGTGAATTTTTACATCTAATATAACTCACAATACGATTATCAACCGATTATCATAATTAAATTGTAATATAATGTGATATTCTAGAAAATTGCTCAAAATTATTGGTCTAAAAATGGAGTAAAAAACAATAATCGCCTAGGCTACTATTCGAGTAAATACGGTATTTATCCTCAAAGGTGTCCTAACAATGTCACTGAAATGCCAATTACTCAAACATAATCATTTAATAGCCTAATATTGAGAAAAACCAATTTTTGTGTTGAATGACAGATAAAAACTGCAAAATTGATAAATTTATGGTTTAAGGAGGTTTCCATTTGTTTCTTTTGATGATAAGAATTATTTATCGTGAAAAGTGTCCGAACAGTGACACATGAAATGCCACTAACTCAATTAACATTCATTTATTAGCCTAATATCGAGAAAAACCATTTTTTGATGCCATAATTGTCGAAACTCCCAAATTGATAAATTAATGGTTTAAGGAGGTTTCAATTGTTTCTTTTGATGATAAGAAGTAATTATAGTAAAGTGTCCTAGCAGTGCCACTGAAACTCCACTAAATAATTTGGCATTCCTTTATTTGCCTAATATCGAGAAAAACCATTTTTTGTGTGCAATGCGAGTCAAAAACTCCGAAATTGATAAATTAATGGTTTCAGGACGTTTCCAGTTGTTTCTTTTGATGATAAGAAGTGTTTACAGTCAAAATTGTCCTAACAGTGACACTGTAATGCCACTAACCGAATTAACATTCATTTAAGAGCCTAATATTGGGAAAAACCAATTTTTGTGTTCAATGACAGCTAAAAAACTACAAAATTGATAAATTAGAGGTTTAAGGACGTTTCCAGTTGTTTCTTTTGATGATAAGAAGTAATTATAGTCAAAAGTGTCCTAGCAGTCCAACTGAAACTACACTAACTCATTTAGCATTCCATTATTAGCCTAATATCGAGAAAAACCATTTTTTGTGTGCTATGACTGTCAAAAACTCCCAAATTGATAAATTAATGGTTTCAGGACGTTTCCAGTTGTTTCTTTTGATGATAAGAAGTATTTATCCTCAAAGGTGTCCTAACAGTGACACTGAAATGCCACTTACTCAAACATAACCATTTAAGAGCCGAATTTTGAGAAAAACCAATTTTTGTGTTAAATGACAGCTAAAAACTGCAAAATTCATAAATTAATGGTTTAAGGAGGTTTCCAGTTGTTTCTTTTGATGATAAGAAGTATTTTCGTGAAAAGTGTACTAACAGTGTCTCTGAAATGCCACTAACTCAATTAACATTCATTTAAGAGCCTAATATCGAGAAAAACCATTTTTTGATGCCATAATTGACGAAACTCCCAAATTGATAAATTAATGGTTTAAGGAGGTTTCCAGTTGTTTCTTTTGATGATAAGAAGTAATTATAGTAAAAAGTGTCCTAGCAGTGCCACTGAAACTCCACTAACTCATTTAACATTCATTTAAGAGCCTAATATCGAGAAAAACCATTTTTTGATGCCATAATTGTCGAAACTCCCAAATTGATAAATTAATGGTTTAAACTAAACTATCTTTCTCAAAAAAGTCCGGCATTTAGTCCGGCATCTGGTCAATCCAAATATTCCACGAAAAATGGTAAAGATGGGGTGCAATCTTGTGGAATATTGTTTCATACCTTATAAAACTTTACCTTCAAACTTGAAATGGATTATTGATATTTCTAGGAAGTTAGAGCTAAGCTCTCGCATATCAATTTATTTCAAGGTTTATTGTCACATCACTGAAATGACACCACCATATATGGGCATGTGAATTTATAGGATTGTAACCATATGTATAATGGTCTCATTTGTTCTTCCAATGAGTTGGTGATGGGATATTGATGTGATTTGATGGTTAGAGCTAAGCTCTAGAGTTTATACTTTAGTTGATATAAATTTTGCTGTGTCATCAAAATTGGGCACATTACATGCCCATATAGGGATCATTTTGAAAACGGAGGGTGTTAGAGTCTCAAAATGTATTATGAACGTATAGGAAGTCGGGTATTGCGAGCATTTTGAGACGTAGATTTTATTCTAGCTGCTCGGGTGTCTGAGAAAAAAAATCGACATAAAACGTACCCTCGAATGAGATTATAGACCATAAATGTTTAGATTTTCACTTTTTGCGTATTTTTTTTGATCAATTGTTGTTTATTTTCGTCATTGATTGCTAGGATAGAGTTCTGATAACACAAATTCTACCATTGTTTAGGAATACAGTACAGATAATCGTTATAAGTGGTGAAACCAGTGATTCGTAGTACAAAATGACTCACAGCTCAGAATATACGCTTGGAAGAGATTCAAAACCATGTACAAACGTTATTTATAGTCCTTCTGCCGTGCTTGGACTATAAATAATAAATTGAATTCAGTGTATTTCTTATGGAAATTTCCCATTATTCTCCTCCATGGACACCCTTAAGGACGTTTCCAGTTGTTTCTTTTGATGACAAGAAGTAATTATAGTCAAAGGTGTCCGAGCAGTGCCACTGAAAATCCACTAACTGAATTAGCATTCCTTTATTAGCTAATATTGAGAAAAACCATTTTCTGTGTGCTATGCCTGTCAAAAACTCCCAAAATGATAAATTAATGGTTTCAGGACGTTTCCAGTTGTTTCTTTTGATGATAAGAAGTATATATCCTCAAAGGTGTCCCAACAGTGACACTGAAATGCCACTTACTCAAACATAATCTTTTAAGAGCCTAATTTTGAGAAAAACCAATTTTTGTGTTAAATGACAGCTAAAAACTGCAAAATTGATAAATTAATGGTTTAAGGAGGTTTCCAGTTGTTTCTTTTGATGATAAGAAGTATTTATCGTGAAAGGTGTCCTAACAGTGACACTGAAATGCCACTAACTCAATTAACATTCATTTAAGAGCCTAATATCGAGAAAAACCATTTTTTGATGCCATAATTGTCGAAACTCCCAAATTGATAAATTAATGGTTTAAGGAGGTTTCCAGTTGTTTCTTTTGATGATAATAAGTAATCATAGTAAAGTGTCCTAGCAGTGCCACTGAAACTCCACTAACTCATTTACCATTCCTTTATTAGCCTAATATTGAGAAAAACCATTTTTTGTGTGCTATGACTGTCAAAAACTCCCAAATTGATAAATTAATGGTTTCAGGACGTTTCCAGTTGTTTCTTTTGATGATAAGAAGTATTTATCCTCAAAGGTGTCCTAACAGTGACACTGAAATGCCACTTACTCAAACATAATCTTTTAAGAGCCTAATTTTGAGAAAAACCAATTTTTGTGTTAAATGACAGCTAAAAACTGCAAAATTGATAAATTAATGGTTTAAGGAGTTTTCCAGTTGTTTCTTTTGATGATAAGAAGTAATTATAGACAAAGGTGTCCTAACAGTGACTGTGAAGCTCCACTAACTCAATTTACATTCATTTAGGAGCCTAATATCGACAATAACCATTTTTTGATGCCATAATTGTCGAAAATCCGGTATTGATAAATTAATGGTTTAAGGAGGTTTCCATTTGTTTCTTTTGATGATAAGAAGTAATTATAGACAAAGGTGTCCTAACAGTGACTGTGAAGCTCCACTAACTCAATTTACATTCATTTAGAAGCCTAATATCGACAATAACCATTTTTTGATGCCATAATTGTCGAAAATCCGGTATTGATAAATTAATGGTTTAAGGAGGTTTCCATTTGTTTCTTTTGATGATAAGAAGTAATTATAGTAAAGTGTCCTAGCAGTGCCACTTTAACTCCACTAACTCATTTGGCATTCCTTTATTTGACTAATATCGAGAAAAACAATTTTTTGTGTGCAATGCCTGTCAAAAACTCCCAAATTGATAAATTAATGGTTTAAGGAGGTTTCCAGTTGTTTCTTTTGATGATAAGAAGTATTTATCGTGAAAAGTGTCCGAACAGTGACACTGAAATGCCACTAACTCAATTAACATTCATTTATTAGCCTAATATCGAGAAAAACCATTTGTTGATGCCATAATTGTCGAAACTCCCAAATTGATAAATTAATGGTTTAAGGACGTTTCCAGTTGTTTCTTTTGATGATAAGAAGTACCGTATTTATTCGAATAGTAGCCTCTATTCGAATAAACGCCTACCTCCAATAATCGCCCCCCTAAAGTAGTAATAAAAATTTATTACTGCTACCCGGAGTGAATTTTTACATCTAATATAACTCACAATACGATTATCAACCGATTATCATAATTAAATTGTAATATAATGTGATATTCTAGAAAATTGCTCAAAATTATTGGTCTAAAAATGGAGTAAAAAACAATAATCGCCTAGGCTACTATTCGAGTAAATACGGTATTTATCCTCAAAGGTGTCCTAACAATGTCACTGAAATGCCAATTACTCAAACATAATCATTTAATAGCCTAATATTGAGAAAAACCAATTTTTGTGTTGAATGACAGATAAAAACTGCAAAATTGATAAATTGATGGTTTAAGGAGGTTTCCATTTGTTTCTTTTGATGATAAGAATTATTTATCGTGAAAAGTGTCCGAACAGTGACACATGAAATGCCACTAACTCAATTAACATTCATTTATTAGCCTAATATCGAGAAAAACCATTTTTTGATGCCATAATTGTCGAAACTCCCAAATTGATAAATTAATGGTTTAAGGAGGTTTCAATTGTTTCTTTTGATGATAAGAAGTAATTATAGTAAAGTGTCCTAGCAGTGCCACTGAAACTCCACTAAATAATTTGGCATTCCTTTATTTGCCTAATATCGAGAAAAACCATTTTTTGTGTGCAATGCGAGTCAAAAACTCCGAAATTGATAAATTAATGGTTTCAGGACGTTTCCAGTTGTTTCTTTTGATGATAAGAAGTGTTTACAGTCAAAATTGTCCTAACAGTGACACTGTAATGCCACTAACCGAATTAACATTCATTTAAGAGCCTAATATTGGGAAAAACCAATTTTTGTGTTCAATGACAGCTAAAAAACTACAAAATTGATAAATTAGAGGTTTAAGGACGTTTCCAGTTGTTTCTTTTGATGATAAGAAGTAATTATAGTCAAAAGTGTCCTAGCAGTCCAACTGAAACTACACTAACTCATTTAGCATTCCATTATTAGCCTAATATCGAGAAAAACCATTTTTTGTGTGCTATGACTGTCAAAAACTCCCAAATTGATAAATTAATGGTTTCAGGACGTTTCCAGTTGTTTCTTTTGATGATAAGAAGTATTTATCCTCAAAGGTGTCCTAACAGTGACACTGAAATGCCACTTACTCAAACATAACCATTTAAGAGCCTAATTTTGAGAAAAACCAATTTTTGTGTTAAATGACAGCTAAAAACTGCAAAATTCATAAATTAATGGTTTAAGGAGGTTTCCAGTTGTTTCTTTTGATGATAAGAAGTATTTTCGTGAAAAGTGTACTAACAGTGTCTCTGAAATGCCACTAACTCAATTAACATTCATTTAAGAGCCTAATATCGAGAAAAACCATTTTTTGATGCCATAATTGTCGAAACTCCCAAATTGATAAATTAATGGTTTAAACTAAACTATCTTTCTCAAAAAAGTCCGGCATTTAGTCCGGCATCTGGTCAATCCAAATATTCCACGAAAAATGGTAAAGATGGGGTGCAATCTTGTGGAATATTGTTTCATACCTTATAAAACTTTACCTTCAAACTTGAAATGGATTATTGATATTTCTCGGAAGTTAGAGCTAAGCTCTCGCATATCAATTTATTTCAAGGTTTATTGTCACATCACTGAAATGACACCACCATATATGGGCATGTGAATTTATAGGATTGTAACCATATGTATAATGGTCTCATTTGTTCTTCCAATGAGTTGGTGATGGGATATTGATGTGATTTGATGGTTAGAGCTAAGCTCTAGAGTTTATACTTTAGTTGATATAAATTTTGCTGTGTCATCAAAATTGGGCACATTACATGCCCATATAGGGATCATTTTGAAAACGGAGGGTGTTAGAGTCTCAAAATGTATTATGAACGTATAGGAAGTCGGGTATTGCGAGCATTTTGAGACGTATTTTTTTATTCTAGCTGCTCGGGTGTCTGAGAAAGAAAATCGACATAAAACGTACCCTCGAATGAGATTATAGACCATAAATGTTTAGATTTTCACTTTTTGCGTATTTTTTTTGATCAATTGTTGTTTATTTTCGTCATTGATTGCTAGGATAAAGTTCTGATAACACAAATTCTACCATTGTTTAGGAATACAGTACAGATAATCGTTATAAGTGGTGAAACCAGTGATTCGTAGTACAAAATGACTCACAGCTCAGAATATACGCTTGGAAGAGATTCAAAACCATGTACAAACGTTATTTATAGTCCTTCTGCCGTGCTTGGACTATAAATAATAAATTGAATTCAGTGTATTTCTTATGGAAATTTCCCATTATTCTCCTCCGTGGACACCCTTAAGGACGTTTCCAGTTGTTTCTTTTGATGACAAGAAGTAATTATAGTCAAAGGTGTCCTAACAGTGACACTGAAATGCCACTAACTCAATTAAGGTTAAATTACCCCACGGGAATGAAATCTCTTGTATTAATCTGTAATTGTTAGAAATAGATCAAGGTACGATACAAAGCAATAAACAAAAAAGAAAATGTCTCAATATATTATACTTTTTATTTTTTGTTGGTTTCAATATTTGGCTAATACAAATCTCCCATAGGGCGATTTCAAAAAGTGGTGGTCGATATTATAGTGTAATTTGGCAATGCGGCCATCAATGTTTGTTATCAGAATCAATATTGAAAGATTATAAGCGTACGGAGTTGGTAGTCGGTTTACATTTTTGAATTATGACTCTGAAATTATTTTTCAAACATTTTATCAAATATCTCATAAAAAACATGACCTTTTTAATGATTTCTTTAGTTCAAAAGGTCGCAACTTTTTTTATTTAGGTCAAATCAAAATTCTAAACCAGTCACCTACAGCATATAACGATGATCTATGTGATATATCGCACATAATATGTCTTTAGCTAATAATGATCTTGAGATCGACACACTTATCAGGTGGAGTCTGAAGAAATCCCCCTATGGGACTTTTGTATTACCATAAAACTGCACGCCCCATAAAATCGAATTTATTCAAAATAATTCGATTTCGTTTTCAGTTTCGATATAGCTATAATGTCTTCTATTATATATGTGAAAATTAAACATCTTACTTCAAAACGAAATTTATGTGTTTTTTTACATGAATCTGCCGTAATTTAACCTTAACATTCATTTAAGAGCCTAATATCGAGAAAAACCATTTTTTGATGCCATAATTGTCGAAACTCCCAAATTGATAAATTAATGGTTTAAGGAGGTTTCCAGTTGTTTCTTTTGATGATAATAAGTAATCATAGTCAAAGGTGTCCGAGCAGTGCCACTGAAAATCCACTAACTCAATTAGCATTCCTTTATTAGCTAATATTGAGAAAAACCATTTTCTGTGTACTATGACAGTCAAAAACTCCCAAATTGATAAATTAAAGGTTTCAGCACGTTTCCAGTGGTTTCTTTTGCTTATAAGAAGTATTATCGTCAAAGGTGTCCTAACAGTGACACTGAAAGGCCACTAACTCAATTAACTTTCATTTAAGGTTCAGGTATACTCTAGAGCACTTCTACCAAAAATATTTACCTCATTTACTTGAAATTTTTACTGCGGATTTGAATCATCCTTCTATTTGCAAAAATGCAATAATATTTCAATGACAAGTAACTGGGAAATTTTAGGTTTTCAAATTTTACTCATTTGTGTAAGAGATTTTTTAGTAATAATGAACCTTACAATAGTAAATACTGTTTAAATGCGTTTATCTATATCTTGTTTATCCTGCATCGTCTGGGATTGTTCAAATTTAATATATTTTTAATTTTCTTGATTATTACGTGATGTCAACTTTTTAATCGAAATTTTCAAATCCAAAATCCGCAAAGCTCAGCAAATATTTCTAATTTAATAAATCGCAAACGATACAGGATGGATCTAGACGAGATCTATCCGAAACCGTTGAGATTTCGATTCTACGTGCAAAACTGAAAAAGTTTCTTATCTACACAAATCTGAAAATGTTAGTTTTGCGATAGCGGGTTTTGAAAAAAAAAATTTACATCAATTATTCCTAGATTGAGGTGACCAAAGTGTGTTAAACTGGAAAAATAATAGGAATTCTTCTTAGAAATCTCTTGAGAGTACTTATTGGTATCAATACAATCCAATAATGCAATAAAAGAGAGATAGTCAATGATTTGGATTTTATCTAAATTTTCGAATTTTGTAGAGTATACCTGAACCTTAAGAGCCTAATATCGAGAAAAACCAATTTTTGTGTTCAATGACTGCTAAAAAACTACAAATTGAGAAATTAGAGGTTTACGGACGTTTCCAGTTGTGTCTTTTGATGATAAGAAGTAATTATAGTCAAAGGTGTCCTAGCAGTGCCACTGAAACTCCACTAACTCAATTAGCATTCATTTAATAGCATAATATCGAGAAACACCATTTTTTGTGTGCTATGAATATCAAAAATTCCCCTATGGTTTCAGCACGTTTCCAGTTGTTTCTTTTGATGATAAGAAGTATTTATCGTCTAAGGTGTCATAACAGTGACACTGAAATGCCACTAACTCAATTAACATTCATTTAAGATCCTAATATCGAGAAAACCAATTTTTGTGTTCTATGACAGCTAAAAACTACAAAATTGATAGATTAGAGGTTTAAGGACGTTTCCAGTTGTTTCTTTTGATGATAAGAAGTAATTATTGTCAAAGGTGTCATAGCAGTGACACTGAAACTCCACTATCTCAAATAAAATTCATTTCAGAGCCACATTCCGAGAAAAACCATTTTTTGTGTTCTATGAATTTCAAAAACTCCCAAATTGATAAATTAGCGTGTTTAAGGTAGTTTCAAGTAGTTTCCTTAGATGATAAGAAGTAATTATAGTCAAAATTTTCCTAGCAGTGCCACTGAAACTCCACTAACTCACTTAGCATTCCTTTATTAGCCTAATATCGAGAAAAACCATTTTTTGTGTGCTATGAATATCAAAGACTCCCAAATTGATAAATTAATGGTTTAAGGACGTTTCCAGGTGTTTCTTTTGATGATAATAATTATTTATCGTCAAAGGTGTCCTAACAGTGACACTAAAATGCCACTAACTCAAACATAATCATTTAAGAGCCTAATATTGAGAAAAACCAATTTTTGTGTTCAATGACTGCTATAAAACTGCAAAATTGATAAATTAGAGGTTTAAGGACGTTTCCAGTTGATTCTTTTGATGATAAGAAGTAATTATTGTCAAAGGTGTCATAGCAGTGACACTGAAACTCCACTATCTCAAATAAAATTCATTTCAGAGCCACATTCCGAGAAAAACCATTTTTTGTGTTCTATGAATTTCAAAAACTCCCAAATTGATAAATTAGTGTGTTTAAGGTAGTTTCAAGTAGTTTCCTTACATGATAAGAAGTAATTATAGTCAAAATTTTCCTAGCAGTGCCACTGAAACTCCACTAACTCACTTAGCATTCCTTTATTAGCCTAATATCGAGAAAAACCATTTTTTGTGTGCTATGAATATCAAAGACACCCAAATTGATAAATTATTGTTTTAAGGACGTTTACAGTTGTTTCTTTTGATGATAATAATTATTTATCGTCAAAGGTGTCCTAACAGTGACACTGAAACTCCACTAACTTACGTGGCATTCCTTTATTAGCATAATATCGAGAAAACACATTTTTAGTGTGCTATGAATATCAAAGACTCCCAAATTGATAAATTAATGGTTTAAGGACGTTTCCAGGTGTTTCTTTTGATGATAATAATTATTTATCGTCAAAGGTGTCCTAACAGTGACACTAAAATGCCACTAACTCAAACATAATCATTTAAGAGCCTAATATTGAGAAAAACCAATTTTTGTGTTCAATGACTGCTATAAAACTGCAAAATTGATAAATTATAGGTTTAAGGACGTTTCCAGTTGATTCTTTTGATGATAAGAAGCAACTATAGTCAAAGGTGTCCTTGCAGTGCCACTGAAACTCCACTAACTCACTTAGCATTCCTTTATTAGCCTAATATCGAGAAAAACCATTTTTTGATGCCATAATTGTCGAAACTCCAAAATTGATAAATTAGTGGTCTAAGGTACTATCAAGTAGTTTCCTTTGATGATAAGAAGTATTTATCGTAAAAAGTGTCCTAACAGTGAAACTGAAATGCCACTAACTCAATTAACATTCATTTATTTAACTAATATCGAGAAAAACCAATTTTTTTTTTCAATGAAAGCTAAAAAACTACCAAATTGATAAATTAGAGGTTTAAGGACGTTTCCAGTTGTTTCTTTTGATGATAACAAGTAATTTTAATCAAAGGTGTCCGAGCAGTGCCACTGAAAATCCACTAACTCAATTAGCATTCCTTTATTAGCTAATATTGAGAAAAACCATTTTCTGTGTACTATGACAGTCAAAAACTCCCAAATTGATAAATTAAAGGTTTCAGGACGTTTCCAGTGGTTTCTTTTGCTTATAAGAATTATTATCGTCAAAGGTGTCCTAACAGTGACACTGAAAGGCCACTAACTCAATTAACTTTCATTTAAGAGCCTAATATCGAGAAAAACCAATTTTTGTGTTCAATGACTGCTAAAAAACTACAAATTGAGAAATTAGAGGTTTACGGACGTTTCCAGTTGTGTCTTTTGATGATAAGAAGTAATTATAGTCAAAGGTGTCCTAGCAGTGCCACTGAAACTCCACTAACTTAATTAGCATTCATTTAATAGCATAATATCGAGAAACACCATTTTTTGTGTGCTACGAATATCAAAAATTCCCCTATGGTTTCAGCACGTTTCCAGTTGTTTCTTTTGATGATAAGAAGTATTTATCGTCTAAGGTGTCATAACAGTGACACTGAAATGCCACTAACTCAATTAACATTCATTTAAGATCCTAATATCGAGAAAACCAATTTTTGTGTTCTATGAAAGCTAAAAACTACAAAATTGATAGATTAGAGGTTTAAGGACGTTTCCAGTTGTTTCTTTTGATGATAAGAAGTAATTATTGTCAAAGGTGTCATAGCAGTGACACTGAAACTCCACTATCTCAAATAAAATTCATTTCAGAGCCACATTCCGAGAAAAACCATTTTTTGTGTTCTATGAATTTCAAAAACTCCCAAATTGATAAATTAGTGTGTTTAAGGTTAAATTACGGCAGATTCATGCAAAAAAACACATAGATTTCGTTTTGAAGTTAGGTGTTTGATTCTCACATATATGATAGAAGACACTATAGCTATATCGAAACTGAAAACGAAATCTGATTATATTTTATAAATTTTAATTTATGGGGAATGCAGTTTTATTGTAATACAAAAGTTCCATAGGGGGATTTGTTCAGACTCAACCAGATAACTGTGGGGATTGCAAGATCAATATTACCTAAAGACATATTTTGTGTGATCTAACATAGAGATCATCGTTATGGGCGGTTGGTGAGTGGTTTAGAATTTTGATAAAATGTATATAAAAAATATTGCGACCTTTTGAAACCAAAAAATGGATAAAAAGGTCATCATTTTATGAGAAATTTGAGAAAATGTTTGAAAAAAATAATTCCAAGTCATAATTCAAAAATGTAAACCGTCTACCAACTCCGCACGCTTATAATCTTTAAATATTGATTCTAATAACAAACATTGAAGGCCGCATTGCCAAATTACCCCATAATATCGACCAACACTTTTGGAATTCGCCCTATGGGAGATTTGTATTAGCCAAATTTTGAAACTGACAAAAAATAAAAAGTATAATAGATAGGGACATTTTCTTTTTGTTTTATTGCTTTGTATCGTATAGGTATCTATTTCTCTCAATTACAGATTAATACAAGAACTTTCATTAGCGTGGGGTAATTTAACCTTAAGGTAGTTTCAAGTAGTTTCCTTACATGATAAGAAGTAATTATAGTCAAAATTTTCCTAGCAGTGCCACTGAAACTCCACTAACTCACTTAGCATTCCTTTATTAGCCTAATATCGAGAAAAACCATTTTTTGTGTGCTATGAATATCAAAGACACCCAAATTGATAAATTATTGTTTTAAGGACGTTTACAGTTGTTTCTTTTGATGATAATAATTATTTATCGTCAAAGGTGTCCTAACAGTGACACTGAAACTCCACTAACTTACGTAGCATTCCTTTATTAGCATAATATCGAGAAAACACATTTTTAGTGTGCTATGAATATCAAAGACTCCCAAATTGATAAATTAATGGTTTAAGGACGTTTCCAGGTGTTTCTTTTGATGATAATAATTATTTATCGTCAAAGGTGTCCTAACAGTGACACTAAAATGCCACTAACTCAAACATAATCATTTAAGAGCCTAATATTGAGAAAAACCAATTTTTGTGTTCAATGACTGCTATAAAACTGCAAAATTGATAAATTAGAGGTTTAAGGACGTTTCCAGTTGATTCTTTTGATGATAAGAAGCAACTATAGTCAAAGGTGTCCTTGCAATGCCACTGAAACTCCACTAACTCACTTAGCATTCCTTTATTAGCCTAATATCGAGAAAAACCATTTTTTGATGCCATAATTGTCGAAACTCCAAAATTGATAAATTAGTGGTCTAGGGTACTTTCAAGTAGTTTCCTTTGATGATAAGAAGTATTTATCGTAAAAAGTGTCCTAACAGTGAAACTGAAATGCCACTAACTCAATTAACATTCATTTATTTAACTAATATCGAGAAAAACCAATTTTTTTTTTCAATGAAAGCTAAAAAACTACCAAATTGATAAATTAGAGGTTTAAGGACGTTTCCAGTTGTTTCTTTTGATGATAACAAGTAATTTTAATCAAAGGTGTCCTAGCAGTGCCACTGAAAATCCACTAACTCAATTAGCATTCCTTTATTAGCCTAATATCGAGAAAAACCATTTTTTGTGTACTATGACAGTCAAAAACTCCCAAATTGGTAAATTAATGGTTTCAGGACGTTTCCAGTGGTTTCTTTTGATGATAAGAAGTATTTATCGTCAAAAGTGTCCTAACAGTGACACTGAAAATCCACTAACTCAATTAGCATTCCTTTATTAGCCTAATATCGAGAAAAACCATTTTTTGTGTACTATGACAGTCAAAAACTCCCAAATTGGTAAATTAATGGTTTCAGGACGTTTCCAGTGGTTTATTTTGATTATAAGAAGTATTTTTCTTCAAAAGTGTCCTAACAGTGACACTGAAATGCTACTAACACAAACATATTCATTTAAGAGCCTAATATTGAGAAAAACCAATTTTTGTGTTCAATGACAGCTAAAAAACTACAAAATTGATAAATTAGAGGTTTAAGGACGTTTCCAGTTGTTTCTTTTGATGTAGGAAGTAATTATAGTCAAAAGTTTCCTACCACTCCCACTGAAACTCCACTAACTCACTTAGCATTCATATAATAGCCTAACATCGAGAAAACACATTTTTTGATGCAATTACTGTCGAAACTCCCAAATTGATAAATTAATGGTTTAAGGAGGTTTCCAGTAGTTTCTTTTGATGATAAGAAGTATTTATCGTCAAAAGTGTCCTAACAGTGACACTGAAATGCAACTAACTCAATTAACATTCATTTAAGAGCCTAATATCGAGCTAAAACTATTGTTGTGTTCTATGAATTTCAAAAACTCCCAAATTGATAAATTAGTGGTTTAAGATTGTTTCAAGTAGTTTCCTTTGATGATAAGAAGTATTTATCGTAAAGGTGTCCTAACAGTGACACTGAAACTCCACTAACCCAATTTACATTCATTTATTTGCCTAATATCGAGAAAAACCAATTTTTGTTTTCAATGAAAGCTAAAAAACTACCAAATTGATAAATTAGAGGTTTAAGGACGTTTCCAGTTGTGTCTTTTGATGATAAGAAGTAATTATAGTCAAAGGTGTCCTAGCAGTGCCACTGAAACTCCACTAACTCAATTAGCATTCATTTAATAGCATAATATCGAGAAACACCATTTTTTGTGTGCTACGAATATCAAAAATTCCCCTATGGTTTCAGCACGTTTCCAGTTGTTTCTTTTGATGATAAGAAGTATTTATCGTCTAAGGTGTCATAACAGTGACACTGAAATGCCACTAACTCAATTAACATTCATTTAAGATCCTAATATCGAGAAAACCAATTTTTGTGTTCTATGACAGCTAAAAACTACAAAATTGATAGATTAGAGGTTTAAGGACGTTTCCAGTTGTTTCTTTTGATGATAAGAAGTAATTATTGTCAAAGGTGTCATAGCAGTGACACTGAAACTCCACTATCTCAAATAAAATTCATTTCAGAGCCACATTCCGAGAAAAACCATTTTTTGTGTTCTATGAATTTCAAAAACTCCCAAATTGATAAATTAGTGTGTTTAAGGTAGTTTCAAGTAGTTTCCTTACATGATAAGAAGTAATTATAGTCAAAATTTTCCTAGCAGTGCCACTGAAACTCCACTAACTCACTTAGCATTCCTTTATTAGCCTAATATCGAGAAAAACCATTTTTTGTGTGCTATGAATATCAAAGACACCCAAATTGATAAATTATTGTTTTAAGGACGTTTACAGTTGTTTCTTTTGATGATAATAATTATTTATCGTCAAAGGTGTCCTAACAGTGACACTGAAACTCCACTAACTTACGTAGCATTCCTTTATTAGCATAATATCGAGAAAACACATTTTTAGTGTGCTATGAATATCAAAGACTCCCAAATTGATAAATTAATGGTTTAAGGACGTTTCCAGGTGTTTCTTTTGATGATAATAATTATTTATCGTCAAAGGTGTCCTAACAGTGACACTAAAATGCCACTAACTCAAACATAATCATTTAAGAGCCTAATATTGAGAAAAACCAATTTTTGTGTTCAATGACTGCTATAAAACTGCAAAATTGATAAATTATAGGTTTAAGGACGTTTCCAGTTGATTCTTTTGATGATAAGAAGCAACTATAGTCAAAGGTGTCCTTGCAGTGCCACTGAAACTCCACTAACTCACTTAGCATTCCTTTATTAGCCTAATATCGAGAAAAACCATTTTTTGATGCCATAATTGTCGAAACTCCAAAATTGATAAATTAGTGGTCTAAGGTACTTTCAAGTAGTTTCCTTTGATGATAAGAAGTATTTATCGTAAAAAGTGTCCTAACAGTGAAACTGAAATGCCACTAACTCAATTAACATTCATTTATTTAACTAATATCGAGAAAAACCAATTTTTTTTTTCAATGAAAGCTAAAAAACTACCAAATTGATAAATTAGAGGTTTAAGGACGTTTCCAGTTGTTTCTTTTGATGATAACAAGTAATTTTAATCAAAGGTGTCCTAGCAGTGCCACTGAAAATCCACTAACTCAATTAGCATTCCTTTATTAGCCTAATATCGAGAAAAACCATTTTTTGTGTACTATGACAGTCAAAAACTCCCAAATTGGTAAATTAATGGTTTCAGGACGTTTCCAGTGGTTTCTTTTGATGATAAGAAGTATTTATCGTCAAAAGTGTCCTAACAGTGACACTGAAAATCCACTAACTCAATTAGCATTCCTTTATTAGCCTAATATCGAGAAAAACCATTTTTTGTGTACTATGACAGTCAAAAACTCCCAAATTGGTAAATTAATGGTTTCAGGACGTTTCCAGTGGTTTATTTTGATTATAAGAAGTATTTTTCTTCAAAAGTGTCCTAACAGTGACACTGAAATGCTACTAACACAAACATATTCATTTAAGAGCCTAATATTGAGAAAAACCAATTTTTGTGTTCAATGACAGCTAAAAAACTACAAAATTGATAAATTAGAGGTTTAAGGACGTTTCCAGTTGTTTCTTTTGATGTAGGAAGTAATTATAGTCAAAAGTTTCCTACCACTCCCACTGAAACTCCACTAACTCACTTAGCATTCATATAATAGCCTAACATCGAGAAAACACATTTTTTGATGCAATTACTGTCGAAACTCCCAAATTGATAAATTAATGGTTTAAGGAGGTTTCCAGTAGTTTCTTTTGATGATAAGAAGTATTTATCGTCAAAAGTGTCCTAACAGTGACACTGAAATGCAACTAACTCAATTAACATTCATTTAAGAGCCTAATATCGAGCTAAAACTATTGTTGTGTTCTATGAATTTCAAAAACTCCCAAATTGATAAATTAGTGGTTTAAGATTGTTTCAAGTAGTTTCCTTTGATGATAAGAAGTATTTATCGTAAAGGTGTCCTAACAGTGACACTGAAACTCCACTAACCCAATTTACATTCATTTATTTGCCTAATATCGAGAAAAACCAATTTTTGTTTTCAATGAAAGCTAAAAAACTACCAAATTGATAAATTAGAGGTTTAAGGACGTTTCCAGTTGTGTCTTTTGATGATAAGAAGTAATTATAGTCAAAGGTGTCCTAGCAGTGCCACTGAAACTCCACTAACTCAATTAGCATTCATTTAATAGCATAATATCGAGAAACACCATTTTTTGTGTGCTACGAATATCAAAAATTCCCCTATGGTTTCAGCACGTTTCCAGTTGTTTCTTTTGATGATAAGAAGTATTTATCGTCTAAGGTGTCATAACAGTGACACTGAAATGCCACTAACTCAATTAACATTCATTTAAGATCCTAATATCGAGAAAACCAATTTTTGTGTTCTATGACAGCTAAAAACTACAAAATTGATAGATTAGAGGTTTAAGGACGTTTCCAGTTGTTTCTTTTGATGATAAGAAGTAATTATTGTCAAAGGTGTCATAGCAGTGACACTGAAACTCCACTATCTCAAATAAAATTCATTTCAGAGCCACATTCCGAGAAAAACCATTTTTTGTGTTCTATGAATTTCAAAAACTCCCAAATTGATAAATTAGTGTGTTTAAGGTAGTTTCAAGTAGTTTCCTTACATGATAAGAAGTAATTATAGTCAAAATTTTCCTAGCAGTGCCACTGAAACTCCACTAACTCACTTAGCATTCCTTTATTAGCCTAATATCGAGAAAAACCATTTTTTGTGTGCTATGAATATCAAAGACACCCAAATTGATAAATTATTGTTTTAAGGACGTTTACAGTTGTTTCTTTTGATGATAATAATTATTTATCGTCAAAGGTGTCCTAACAGTGACACTGAAACTCCACTAACTTACGTAGCATTCCTTTATTAGCATAATATCGAGAAAACACATTTTTAGTGTGCTATGAATATCAAAGACTCCCAAATTGATAAATTAATGGTTTAAGGACGTTTCCAGGTGTTTCTTTTGATGATAATAATTATTTATCGTCAAAGGTGTCCTAACAGTGACACTAAAATGCCACTAACTCAAACATAATCATTTAAGAGCCTAATATTGAGAAAAACCAATTTTTGTGTTCAATGACTGCTATAAAACTGCAAAATTGATAAATTATAGGTTTAAGGACGTTTCCAGTTGATTCTTTTGATGATAAGAAGCAACTATAGTCAAAGGTGTCCTTGCAGTGCCACTGAAACTCCACTAACTCACTTAGCATTCCTTTATTAGCCTAATATCGAGAAAAACCATTTTTTGATGCCATAATTGTCGAAACTCCAAAATTGATAAATTAGTGGTCTAAGGTACTTTCAAGTAGTTTCCTTTGATGATAAGAAGTATTTATCGTAAAAAGTGTCCTAACAGTGAAACTGAAATGCCACTAACTCAATTAACATTCATTTATTTAACTAATATCGAGAAAAACCAATTTTTTTTTTCAATGAAAGCTAAAAAACTACCAAATTGATAAATTAGAGGTTTAAGGACGTTTCCAGTTGTTTCTTTTGATGATAACAAGTAATTTTAATCAAAGGTGTCCTAGCAGTGCCACTGAAAATCCACTAACTCAATTAGCATTCCTTTATTAGCCTAATATCGAGAAAAACCATTTTTTGTGTACTATGACAGTCAAAAACTCCCAAATTGGTAAATTAATGGTTTCAGGACGTTTCCAGTGGTTTCTTTTGATGATAAGAAGTATTTATCGTCAAAAGTGTCCTAACAGTGACACTGAAAATCCACTAACTCAATTAGCATTCCTTTATTAGCCTAATATCGAGAAAAACCATTTTTTGTGTACTATGACAGTCAAAAACTCCCAAATTGGTAAATTAATGGTTTCAGGACGTTTCCAGTGGTTTATTTTGATGATAAGAAGTATTTTTCTTCAAAAGTGTCCTAACAGTGCCACTGAAATGCTACTAACACAAACATATTCATTTAAGAGCCTAATATTGAGAAAAACCAATTTTTGTGTTCAATGACAGCTAAAAAACTACAAAATTGATAAATTAGAGGTTTAAGGACGTTTCCAGTTGTTTCTTTTGATGTAGGAAGTAATTATAGTCAAAAGTTTCCTACCACTCCCACTGAAACTCCACTAACTCACTTAGCATTCATATAATAGCCTAACATCGAGAAAACACATTTTTTGATGCAATTACTGTCGAAACTCCCAAATTGATAAATTAATGGTTTAAGGAGGTTTCCAGTAGTTTCTTTTGATGATAAGAAGTATTTATCGTCAAAAGTGTCCTAACAGTGACACTGAAATGCAACTAACTCAATTAACATTCATTTAAGAGCCTAATATCGAGCTAAAACTATTGTTGTGTTCTATGAATTTCAAAAACTCCCAAATTGATAAATTAGTGGTTTAAGATTGTTTCAAGTAGTTTCCTTTGATGATAAGAAGTATTTATCGTAAAGGTGTCCTAACAGTGACACTGAAACTCCACTAACCCAATTTACATTCATTTATTTGCCTAATATCGAGAAAAACCAATTTTTTTTTTCAATGAAAGCTAAAAAACTACCAAATTGCTAAATTAGAGGTTTAAGGACGTTTCCAGTTGTTTCTTTTGATGATAACAAGTAATTTTAATCAAAGGTGTCCTAGCAGTGCCACTGAAAATCCACTAACTCAATTAGCATTCCTTTATTAGCCTAATATCGAGAAAAACCATTTTTTGTGTACTATGACAGTCAAAAACTCCCAAATTGGTAAATTAATGGTTTCAGGACGTTTCCAGTGGTTTATTTTGATGATAAGAAGTATTTTTCTTCAAAAGTGTCCTAACAGTGCCACTGAAATGCTACTAACACAAACATATTCATTTAAGAGCCTAATATTGAGAAAAACCAATTTTTGTGTTCAATGACAGCTAAAAAACTACAAAATTGATAAATTAGAGGTTTAAGGACGTTTCCAGTTGTTTCTTTTGATGTAGGAAGTAATTATAGTCAAAAGTTTCCTACCACTCCCACTGAAACTCCACTAACTCACTTAGCATTCATATAATAGCCTAACATCGAGAAAACACATTTTTTGATGCAATTACTGTCGAAACTCCCAAATTGATAAATTAATGGTTTAAGGAGGTTTCCAGTAGTTTCTTTTGATGATAAGAAGTATTTATCGTCAAAAGTGTCCTAACAGTGACACTGAAATGCAACTAACTCAATTAACATTCATTTAAGAGCCTAATATCGAGCTAAAACTATTGTTGTGTTCTATGAATTTCAAAAACTCCCAAATTGATAAATTAGTGGTTTAAGATTGTTTCAAGTAGTTTCCTTTGATGATAAGAAGTATTTATCGTAAAGGTGTCCTAACAGTGACACTGAAACTCCACTAACCCAATTTACATTCATTTATTTGCCTAATATCGAGAAAAACCAATTTTTGTTTTCAATGAAAGCTAAAAAACTACCAAATTGATAAAT
Source organism: Hexactinellida sp. DTS-2022 (assembly GCA_028753945.1). Taxonomy (NCBI): domain Eukaryota; kingdom Metazoa; phylum Porifera; class Hexactinellida; species Hexactinellida sp. DTS-2022. The sequence continues at coordinate 4,020,352 of JAPNXP010000002.1, forward strand.
TAGAGGTTTAAGGACGTTTCCAGTTGTGTCTTTTGATGATAAGAAGTAATTATAGTCAAAGGTGTCCTAGCAGTGCCACTGAAACTCCACTAACTCAATTAGCATTCATTTAATAGCATAATATCGAGAAACACCATTTTTTGTGTGCTACGAATATCAAAAATTCCCCTATGGTTTCAGCACGTTTCCAGTTGTTTCTTTTGATGATAAGAAGTATTTATCGTCTAAGGTGTCATAACAGTGACACTGAAATGCCACTAACTCAATTAACATTCATTTAAGATCCTAATATCGAGAAAACCAATTTTTGTGTTCTATGACAGCTAAAAACTACAAAATTGATAGATTAGAGGTTTAAGGACGTTTCCAGTTGTTTCTTTTGATGATAAGAAGTAATTATTGTCAAAGGTGTCATAGCAGTGACACTGAAACTCCACTATCTCAAATAAAATTCATTTCAGAGCCACATTCCGAGAAAAACCATTTTTTGTGTTCTATGAATTTCAAAAACTCCCAAATTGATAAATTAGTGTGTTTAAGGTAGTTTCAAGTAGTTTCCTTACATGATAACAAGTAATTATAGTCAAAATTTTCCTAGCAGTGCCACTGAAACTCCACTAACTCACTTAGCATTCCTTTATTAGCCTAATATCGAGAAAAACCATTTTTTGTGTGCTATGAATATCAAAGACACCCAAATTGATAAATTATTGTTTTAAGGACGTTTACAGTTGTTTCTTTTGATGATAATAATTATTTATCGTCAAAGGTGTCCTAACAGTGACACTGAAACTCCACTAACTTACGTAGCATTCCTTTATTAGCATAATATCGAGAAAACACATTTTTAGTGTGCTATGAATATCAAAGACTCCCAAATTGATAAATTAATGGTTTAAGGACGTTTCCAGGTGTTTCTTTTGATGATAATAATTATTTATCGTCAAAGGTGTCCTAACAGTGACACTAAAATGCCACTAACTCAAACATAATCATTTAAGAGCCTAATATTGAGAAAAACCAATTTTTGTGTTCAATGACTGCTATAAAACTGCAAAATTGATAAATTATAGGTTTAAGGACGTTTCCAGTTGATTCTTTTGATGATAAGAAGCAACTATAGTCAAAGGTGTCCTTGCAGTGCCACTGAAACTCCACTAACTCACTTAGCATTCCTTTATTAGCCTAATATCGAGAAAAACCATTTTTTGATGCCATAATTGTCGAAACTTCAAAATTGATAAATTAGTGGTCTAAGGTACTTTCAAGTAGTTTCCTTTGATGATAAGAAGTATTTATCGTAAAAAGTGTCCTAACAGTGAAACTGAAATGCCACTAACTCAATTAACATTCATTTATTTAACTAATATCGAGAAAAACCAATTTTTTTTTTCAATGAAAGCTAAAAAACTACCAAATTGCTAAATTAGAGGTTTAAGGACGTTTCCAGTTGTTTCTTTTGATGATAACAAGTAATTTTAATCAAAGGTGTCCTAGCAGTGCCACTGAAAATCCACTAACTCAATTAGCATTCCTTTATTAGCCTAATATCGAGAAAAACCATTTTTTGTGTACTATGACAGTCAAAAACTCCCAAATTGGTAAATTAATGGTTTCAGGACGTTTCCAGTGGTTTCTTTTGATGATAAGAAGTATTTATCGTCAAAAGTGTCCTAACAGTGACACTGAAAATCCACTAACTCAATTAGCATTCCTTTATTAGCCTAATATCGAGAAAAACCATTTTTTGTGTACTATGACAGTCAAAAACTCCCAAATTGGTAAATTAATGGTTTCAGGACGTTTCCAGTGGTTTATTTTGATGATAAGAAGTATTTTTCTTCAAAAGTGTCCTAACAGTGCCACTGAAATGCTACTAACACAAACATATTCATTTATGAGCCTAATATCGAGAAAAACCAATTTTTGTGTTCTATGAATTTCAGAAACTCCCAAATTGATAAATTAGTGGTCTAAGGTAGTTTCAAGTAGTTTCCTTTGATGATAAGAAGTAATTATAGTCAAAGGTGTCCTAGCAGTGCCACTGAAACTCCACTAACTCAATTAGCATTCATTTAATAGCATAATATCGAGAAACACCATTTTTTGTGTGCTATGAATATCAAAAATTCCCCTATGGTTTCAGCACGTTTCCAGTTGTTTCTTTTGATGATAAGAAGTATTTATCGTCTAAGGTGTCCTAACAGTGACACTGAAATGCCACTAACTCAATTAACATTCATTTAAGATCCTAATATCGAGAAAACCAATTTTTGTGTTCTATGACAGCTAAAAAACTACAAAATTGATAGATTAGAGGTTTAAGGACGTTTCCAGTTGTTTCTTTTGATGATAAGAAATAATTATAGTCAAAGGTGTCATAGCAGTGACACTGAAACTCCACTATCTCAATTAAAATTCATTTCAGAGCCACATTCCGAGAATTTTTTTGCTCAACCATGGATATTCTTAAATTTGAATGACTGTTTTATCCATGGTCCAATAACATATTTATTATTTAAATTACAATTAACTAAGTTTCAAAAATATAATTTTCAAATCTTCTAATGAGATTTCCCTAGATATGATAGGAGATGTAGCACTAACATCCCTCTGCTCCTTCTCAAATACACACTGGTGGAGACAGCTAGTCTTAACAGTGCTATCAGTATTTGTATGAGACAAACAAAGTCTACAGACGGACAGGCTATAACTGTGTCTAATGTTCTCAATGACGAGAATCTAGAGAGAATGGTTGAGGACGATGAGGCTTTTAAGTTCTTGAAACAAGTCCGTCTACCCCTGCATTCTGGCAGCAGAAACAGAGAGAGCTGATGTCTATGATAAGACAGCTGGGATGTCCCACGTTCTTTCTAACTCTTTCTGCTGCTGAGACTAAATGGCTAGAGCTACTCAGGATACTGAAACAGATACTAGATGACGTAAAGCTGTCTGTTGAAGAGGTTCTGGAATTCCAGTGGAGCGAGAGAGCAGATCCGAAAAGGAGAGATCCAGTCACTTGTGCTAGGTACTTTCATCACCGCTCCAAGGAGCTATTTAAGGTGCTTCGATCAGAGGTTAGTCCCCTTGGTAAATAGACTGATTACTATATGAGGATAGAATTTCAGCAAAGAGGGTCCCCACATGTGCATTCATTACTTTGGGTACAAGATGCCCCTAAGTATGGCCACAATTCGTTACCTGAAGTAATAGAATTTATTGATCGTACTATCTCAGTTAAATTGCCAGATGAGACTAGTATAATAACTGAGGATGACATTAAGTTACAGCGACATAAGCACACAAATACGTGTTATAAGAAAAAGTCGTTTCGGCGCTGTAGGTTTGGTATTCCGTACCCTCCAATGGTATCAACTAAAATTCTAGAACCATGGGAGTTTGCTGCCAGTACGGCTACCAAGGAGGAGATAGCTGCTAATACAGCTCTTAAGGAGACTGCTAAGAAAATATATTCTCTAATTGACACCTATGATAAGAGCGATACTGAATTAGGTAGTATAACGATACAGGATTTCTTTAATGAACTCTATGTTACCGAAGAGCAATATATAACTGCGTTGAGATCTTGTATAAATAGACCAACTATATTTCTGAAACGAAATTTGAATGAAATGCGGATCAATGCTCATAATACGACTATTTTGCATTTATGGAAAGCTAATATGGATCTCCAATACATATTGGATCCATACGCTTGTGCGGTATACGTTATTTCGTATATCGGAAAGTCCCAGGGTGGGATGTGTAAGTTAATGAGAGATGCCTTAATGAATCTGAAAGCAGGCAATGCCACTATCAAAGAGAGACTGAGGGGAATTGCATACAAATTTCAGAGCTGTAGCGAGGTATCAGCTCAGGAGGTTTCTTACCATCTCCTCAGTCTCCCTCTCTCTAAGTGCAGTAGAGCTAATGTCTATATTAACACCAGTCCTGCTAATAAACGGGTTCGGATACTCAAGTCCAAACCCTTTCTAATGGGTATGGAGCAGGATTCTGTAGATATACTTCTGTCAGGTCTAATTGAGCACTACATGCCACGACCTGACGAGTTAGAGGAAACATGCCTAGCAGAGTTTGCCGCTTGGTATGAATTCCAATCTAATAAGCGAATATGTAAAATTAATCCCGACTTTGATGAGGAAAATATGGAAGACGAGGCAGCGTCCCTGAAAAATAATCCGACACTATTTCCTCTCAAAGATACTGGTTTTATGAGACTCCGTCGAAAAGCTAAAATTATCCGGGTTAGAAGGTATAGTATTTACAGGACGAAGTTAACTTTTATAGAGAACAGTTAATGCTGTTTGTACCATGGAGAACTGACACTAGTGATACTGACAATATCGACTTTAAGTCTATGTTTGCTACCCATGTTACTCTGATTACTCAGAATAGGGAACTATTTGAAAGCAACACCAATCCGCAATTGACGTGGCTATTAATATCCTCAAGGACTTGGACCCTGATGAGCTCAACTTTGATTGAATTGCTATTGAGGAAATAATGAACAATGAGGGTGCAGTGGTTATTGAGGATACTGACTTCCAGGTAGACAATCCAGGAAACGACAATTCCTGGACTGTAGATCCCAATAGTGACCCCGGTACTAAATCTGTAGGAGGATTCTTCACTATTCCTAACATGAATACTGAGGAGGTATTCCTTGAGATGCGTCGCAGTTTGAACAAAGTTCAGCGTACTGTATTCCTCCACACTCTGCACTGCTTTAACTGAGGATGACACAAATCTTTTTACCAGTATAATTATTGCGAAAGATTCTTATGAGAAACTTCCCATAAAGTCTATCCATTTGTTTAGTACAAACGCCAGTGTTAATGCTTATAACGAGATTGTTCTCAATGCTTTAACCACTGAAGGTTTTAGATTTATAGCTATTGATTCTTTAGTAGGAGATACTGCTGGTGGTGTTACTGACTAGCTGAGTTACCTTATTAATCACCTAAAGGAATGTGACACCCAGGGACTACCCTATGAGCTCTTCTTGAAGCTGGGCGCTATATACCTCATGACAGTGAATAACGATATACAAGATGGTCTGGTTAATGGGGCTACTGGAATCTTGACGAGAATAGTGTATGGAACCAAGAGCGATTCTCTGGAACGAGCTCCCTGCATCCTCTGGATGGAGTTTGACGATCATACAGTAGGAAAGGATAAACGAGCAAAGTCTCAGCATCGTTATCTTAGAGATAGTGCAATTCCAAGGAACTGGACTCATATTGGATTAGAAACGCGACGTTTCCAGAGAGGGAAAGCCGTGAGTTGTTATACGATAGTTAGGAAGCAGTTTCCTTTCATAGTAGCCGAAGCTCTTACAATTCACAAGAGTCAAGGCGATACTTACGATTGTGTTGTAGTGCATATAGAAATACGTATGCTACGTAATGCGTTATAACCGCGCTCAGTAGGGCTAAATCTGCATCTGGTCTTTTGTAATTGGTAATCTAAAAGTAACTAATAAGTTATCTGAAAAAGATCCTGTCCACTTAGAACTTAAGCGGTTAAGAGAACACTGTGATATTATGTGGTCTATTCCACTAACTAGTCCAGATATCTATGTACACAATGTTCGTTCATTGAACAAACACTGGAAAGACTTGACCGTGAATCAATTCATAGTACAATCCCAAGTGTTAATCTTGCAGGAGACAATGACTTTAGCCACTGATAACTTTAATATCCCTGGTCATACTCTCATTGGTAGAATTGATAGTAGTGCTAGACTTCCTGGTTCTGGTACACACATATACTCCCGAAATCCAGCGGTGTGTAAGTCTTTAGTTGCACACTCAAGCTGTCATAATGGCGCTAGGATCGAGATATTGATTATCCAGTTCTATGATCCCATCATAATCGATAAGCCTATCGTAGTAATGTCTATATACCGATCACCACAATCCCCAATAAAGGAATTTTACTCGGAACTTGATCAGGTTTTATGTAAAATTGATAACTCTGATCCCTTGATAATTACTGGGGACTTCAATATAGATTTATTTGCGCGATCTCTTGAGAGAGATACCTTGATAGAGTATTTTGCAAATAAAGGGATGATGCCATCTTTGTCTGGAGTATCCACTAACTATGGATCTCAGCTTGATTGTGTATTCACTAAAACTTGACCTGTTCATCTGGTTTTTATGAATCATACTTTAGTGATCATAAGCCAATGTTGATTTCTCTTGGAACTGTTGTTAGTGACTGTAGTAATGTGGATAATAAACCAATTATATCACATGCTACTAGTCAACATGATATTATTGATATTGACCAAATACCAATTGATAATACAACCAAGGATATTCATGATGTAAATGTTAGTCATGTATACATCCCTACTCCTATGCTGTCTCCCGTAAATACATATGGCAATGCTAATTCATTCACATTTACGATGAGACAGTCATTAGCAGCATGCATTAATCTACAGAGAATACCTTTAAGACCGACTAACTATACTGGGTCTAGAGTCTCAGCTACTGGTTATTATGATTTTATGCGTACAAATATAAGAGATCGGTTTAATTTCAGGATAGTTCCTGTAATAAGTGATGGGAATTGTTTCTTTAGAACACTGTCTCCCATAATTTTCGGTGATGAAAGTGAGCATCATAATATCCGTGGTTCTCTAATAGACACATTTGAACAAAGTCCTTATGTTGCTGCTTTCTGTGGCATCCAACGCTATAATGCAGTTGCTATTCAGCAACACTTGAGTAATATGCGGCGTAATTACTCTTGGGCAACTGTGAATGAAATTATTATCTTTGGAATCTTAGCTTGTATTAATGTTAGTTACATTAATGCTGTTGATACAGACCCTTCTAAGTGGGTAATAACTGATGTGTCTACTGAGAATACTCTCGGTAAACCAAATGATCCAATATATGGAGGGAGACACCTTGTTGTGTTGTTTCATAGTATTAATTTCTCTGGATCTTGTTGTAATCATTATGACGCATTGTATCCTATTAACAGTATTAATAGTCCTGTTACTTAAAATATGGTTGCGTCTAGAAGTGTGTATGATTGATAACTGTGTTTACAATGGTCCAGAAAGACCCGACTTGTATACTTTAATTAGTGGTAATTACACAGAGTGTTATAGCACTTGAGTTGTGTTCTGTTGTACCTATTTATTATTATATAGCTTTATTTGTATATTTGATATGTGTACAATTAATATATTTATCTGGGCTTGGTTCTGTCCACTATGCTAGTTGCTCGTCAGTCTGAGAGCTTAAATAGACCGACTGGTATTCCCTCTGATTATCGAGGCGCTCAGCAGTCTGCTCGCCAGTCTGAGACTCTAAATAGACCGACTGGTATTCCCTCTGATTATCGAGGCGCTCAGCAGTTTGCTCGTCAGTCTGAGACACTAAATAGACCGACTGGTATTCCCTCTGATTATCGAGGCGCTCAGCGGTCTCCTCGTCAGTCTGAGAGTTTAAATAGGCGGACTTGTATTCTCTATTCATCAGGAGCCGAGCAGTGTGCTTATTCTCCGACTCGCCATCGCGTAGAGCACTCTGAAGCTCTCTTTGCTTATCGAGGCGAAGTCGGGTTTGGTCTTTGATCTCGTTAGCTCGCTCCCAACGTTTCCGCTCTCAGTCTGTTTTGTGTTTCCCACCCTGTACCCCAGGTTTTGGATTTGGAGGCATGGTAATATCAATATGAGAAAACTAATATATGGGAAATAGTACTGAAAGTATATATATATATAGGAGACCGTAGGCTGACTGCCATAAAAGTAGTATCTAGGATTCGTGTCAACATAAACAAACGCAAACTTCTATATTAATTAAATTCAGTATTAGTAGTCAAGATAAGTGTAGTAAACAAACAATACACCATCACCTGAACTATTCTGCATTCTATAACCAAACAAATCAGATTGATATGTAAATACTATACATGCTTATGTGATTGACGTATGCTAAAACATCATGAATGGAAATAAACTGATTGAAGCCAAACTGGAAAACCAAGTAGGCAATTTAGGGAATATTGTAGCTGAAGACTAAATCATCAAACCTCAATATGTGCAATGATGCAGCAATTGGAGGTTAAATTTTTGTTATTGCCTGGCTCAGATTAAAAGCGAATAATATTAAAAGAAAAACAGGCAATAGAATAGACAAATGATTGATTGGTTAAATTAATTTATTTTCAATCAATCAAATTGGAGCCTCAGAAAATCTTTCTATCATGCACAATCTATTTATACTAATTGAAGAAATCTGCTAATCCCTACTAACAAACCCTCGAATTTAATTGGCTAACATATTTTGTCACCTTCAAATGTGAATATTTATTTCTCTTCAAAAACCAAAAGATCGTTGTCGCAGTACAAAATTACCCCTGTATACAAATTTTCAGCTTTCTGGGACTCGTAGTCTTTCCAATTAATTCTGGACAAACAAACAAACAAACACACAAACACGAAACAAATACACAAACAAACAACAATTCCTCTTTTTATATACGAGCCCTTCGGTCTCGGTCGCTTCGCGACGGATCTCTCTCTCACAAAAGTCGCTTTTCGACTTTTGTTCGTTCGTATTAGGCACTACGCGATACAATTAACGGCCGCTTCGCGGCCTTTGCCTCCCCAAAAGCAATCACATTAATAATGAGTTTTAATAGCTCAATAAATTTCAGTTGCACGATAAGAAAGCTCGAATCAAAATAATACTAAAAGAAAAACAGGCAATAGAATAGACAAATTATTGATTGGGTAAATGAATTTATTTTCAATCAATCAAATTGGAACCTCAGAAAATATTTATATTATGCACAATCTATTTATACTAACTGATGAAATCTGCTAATCCATACTAACAAACCCTCGAATTTAATTGGCTAACATATTTTGTCACCTTCAAATGTGAATATTTATTTCTCTTCAAAAACCAAAAGATCGTTGTCGCAGTACAAAATTACCCCTGTATACAAATTTTCAGCTTTCTGGGACTCGTAGTCTTTCCAATTAATTCTTAAAATCGAAAAGATTGATTAGATTTGGTCCATTTCGACTAGATTGGCACTTTGCTCTCCCGCGTTCGTCTCACCCACTCCCGCGTTCACATCGATGTCTCCCGCATTCACCTCGATGTCTCCCGCGTTCACCTCGATGTCTCCCGCATTCACCTCGATGTTTCCCGCATCTTGACTTTGGTTAGGAACATTTTCTATCACTTCGGAGGTTTCTTCGATTTATGAAATTTCAGAAAATAATTTGTCCATTTTCTCCTTCAGGAATGCGTTATCTTTTTTCAAAACTTTAATTTGACTGATAGAGATGACATTTTGTTTATTTAAATGTGAAGTTAGATGTTGTATTCATATTTTCGATACTTTACTTCGTCTTCTAGTTGTTTCAATATATTATCTTTATCATTATTTAACATCAACTGCTCCAGAATGTTTTGTTGTTGACACATATTTTGTTGCTGCTGTAGAATAAATTGTGTATATGTAATATTGCTGGCCATTGATTGAATTAAAATACGATAGATTTAAAATGTATATTTAGCTAGATTTGTTTCTTTATATGATTATTTATAATAATCTAATGTTCATTCATTGAAGTCTTTGGAAAACAAAATTAGAAATAAACACGGAAATCTTCAACTTCAACTTGTGAATAAACAACTACAATATATTGAAATCGATATCCAATGCACAAGCGTACGACTTCATTAGAAAATACAATTAAAATACAACGCAGAAATCGTATACTTAAATTTGTGAATAACTAACTACCTATATTTAAATCGATATCCAAAGCACAACCGTATGTCTTTAGAAAATAGAATTAAAATATAATGCATAAATCTTATACTTATATTTGTGAAGACATAACTATGTTCCCATCATTTAAATTTAATTTAACATACCCAAACTTCCGGTCTGAGTCGGGAGTGCGTTCACCAAGGAAGACAATAATTTTAGATTGTACGGTTAAGGAGTTTTGGCAATCCATGGGTATCATCAGTGAGACGGTCCAGTATCATACCCCAGCATCTCCATTCTCGTCGGTCAGAGCGACCGCTGCATGCCGTTTTGCCAATTTTTCTGACTACAGTGTAACCTCGCTAACCGGGGAATTTGGGACTATAGATTTTGAAGTTATTCCCCAGTTCCCGGTTAGAGGGTGTCTCTATTCATTGATTTTCCTACGGTCTTGACTTTCTATTGAAATTTATATTTTAGCACACTTAAGCAGGCAAGCATTATAGACTTTTTCGGAAATTCTAATTAGCCGTGTGGCTTATTTGTGTTCTAGAAACTTTCAGATTTAGGGAAACTAGTAGAATGCATTGTTTGTATTAAGTAAAGTACTATTAGTGAGACACTGTAATAATACTATTCATCTCGACTTATGTTATAAATTCCCCGTTTGGCGAGGTTAGGATTTAAAATATTATTCCGAAGTCGTAACGAGATCACATTCCCCATTCCCCGCTTAGGGCAATTCCCCGGTTAGAGAGAGTCATTTGTATATTAAACTACGAAATAATAAAAAAATTCCCCACTCCCCGGTTATCGAGGCCACGGTTAGCGAGGTTACACTGTATGTGGCTGCCAGTTCACTACCACTGCGCTCTGGGGATCTTGTCAATTACTACACGACATCACTACCTAAGTTCAACTGAAAAATGTAACTGAATAATGTTATTTAGGAATAGATTCTTTATTTTATATTATTGTATTAGTAACTTTATCCTCAATTCAAAACAGCTAACAGTTTTAAGTCAAAACCGAAGTCAGTAATTGAAAATATAATGAGATAGATATTTTCCCACATGTAGATGAGTGCTGAAATAAATTTTATCTATTACAGTTTAACAAAAAAATGTTTCAAATGATTAAGATCTACTTCGGTCCCTCAGGGTTGCTGATAAGAATCAGTGGGTGCACTTGGAACACACCTCAGTACCTTTCCCCGATTTACCACAAATCAATTCTCAAAGAATTCATTCAAAATTTGAAGGGAAAAAACAATCAGTTCTACTATTACAAACCAGGTTTAGCAAACCTACTTGATTAACGTAAGCCAGGTGTTCCTAGACACTTGATTTCTCAAGCCAGCTCTATCTACACACTTGTAGACAAGCCAGGTGTAAATATAAGACACTTGATTGCTCAAGCCAGGTCTCCCTACACACTTGCAATCAAGCCAGGTGTAAACACAGATACTTCAAGCTAGCTATCTTGTATACACATACAATGTTATACACTTAAACCAGGTACTAGTATAGCGGATAGAACCAAGCCCATATAAATATATCGATTGTACACATCTCCAATATACAAATAAAGCTATACTGTACACGTATAATCAAAAATCGATAAATACGTGCTCTTAACTCAGGGACCATAAGACTCTGAGTAACACTAATAAAAGTGTTACACGCCTGTTCTACAAACCTAATGCTAAGACTCAGTGTAACTACATAAATTACACGCTGTTCTACAAGCCAGGTCCTCTTACACACTTCTTCATGCCCAAGTGTTAGAGACACTGTGTAAACACTAATTAAAGTGATACACACTTGTTCTACTAGCCAGGCCTTTCTGCATCCTTGTTCTACAAGCCAGTCTTATTACACACTTGCGCCAAAACTCAAGTGACATGAGAGTAAGACTCTATGTAACACTAATTAAAGTGTACATCTTGTTCTACAAGCCTGGTCATCACTCATGACCTTTGTTCTACAAAACGGGTATTTTTGCTCCAATGTGTACTCAATATGCATCCAATTCATAAATAGGTATCAACATATCCTTAATAAACAGAATTATGAGCATTATTAAGGTTCAGGTATACTCTACAAAATTCGAAAATTTAGATAAAATCCAAATCATTGTCTATCTCTCTTTTATTGCATTTTTGGATTGTACTGATACCAATAAGTACTCTCAAGAGATTTCTAAGAAGAATTCCTATTATTTTTCCAGTTGAACACACTTTGGTCACCTCAATCTAGGAATAATTGATGTAAATTGTTTTTCAAAACCCGCTATAGCAAAACTAACATTTTCAGATTTGTGTAGATAAGAAACTTTTTCAGTTTTGCACGTAGAATCGAAATCTCAACGGTTTCGGATAGATCTCGTCTAGATCCATCCTGTATCGTTTGCGATTTATTAAATTAGAAATATTTGGAGAGCTTTGCGGATTTTGGATTTGAAAATTTCGACTAAAAAGTTGACATCACGTAATAATCAAGAAAATTAAAAATATATTAAATTTGAACAATACCAGACGATGCAGGATAAACAAGATATAGATAAACGCATTTAAACAGTATTTACTATTGTAAGGTTCATTATTACTAAAAAATCTCTTACACAAATGAGTAAAATTTGAAAACCTAAAATTTCCCAGTTACTTGTCATTGAAATATTATTGCATTTTTGCAAATAGAAGGATGATTCAAATCCGCAGTAAAAAATTCAAGTAAATGAGGTAAATATTTTTGGTAGAAGTGCTCTAGAGTATACCTGAACCTTAACAGGATACAATGAGTCATATTGATTAGAACAAGATCCAGAGAAATTAATACTATGAAACAACACAACAAGGTGTCTCCCTCCATACGTATATTGGATCACTTGGTTTACCGAGAGTATTCTCAATAGACACATCAGTTATTACCCACTTAGAAGGGTCTGTGACAACAGCATTAATGTACCTAACATTAATACCAGCTAAGATTCCAAACATAATAAGTTCATTCAGAGTTCCCCAAGAGTAATTACGCTTCATATTACTCAAGTGTTGCTGAATAGTAACTGCATTATAACCTTGGATGCCACAGAGAGCAGCAACATAAGTACTTTGTTCAAATGTGTCTATTAGAGAACCACGGATATTATGATGCTCACTTTCATCACCGAAAATTATGGGAGACAGTGTTCTAAAGAAACAATTCCCATCACTTATTACAGGAACTATCCTGAAATTAAACCGATCTCTTATATTTGTACGCATAAAATCATAATAACCAGTAGCTGAGACTCTAGACCCAGTATAGTTAGTCGGTCTTAAAGGTATTCTCTGTAGATTAATGCATGCTGCTAATGACTGTCTCATTGCAAATGTGAATGAATTAGCATTGTCATATGTATTTACGGGAGACAGCATAGGAGTAGGGATGTATACATGACTAACAATTACATCATGAATATCCTTGGTTGTATTATCAATTGGTATTTGGTCAATATCAATGATATCATGTTGACTAGTAACATGTGATATAATTGTTGACTAGTAGCATGTGATATAAGTGAATACACAATCCAGCCTAGATCCATAGTTAGTGGATACTCCAGACAAAGATTGCATCATCCCTATATTTGCAAAATACTTTATCAAGGTATCTCTCTCAGGAGATCGCGCAATTAAATCTATATTGAAGTCCCCAGTAATTATCAAGGAATCAGAGTTATCAATTTTACATAGAACCTGATTATGCAAAGAGTAAATTCCTTCATCGGGGATTGTGGTGATCGGTATATAGACATTACCACGATAGGCTTATCGATTATGATTTGATCATAGAACTGTAGAATCAATATCTCGATCCTAGCGCCATTATGACAGCTTGAGTGTGCAACTAAAGACTTACACACCGCTGGATTTCGGGAGTATATGTGTGTACCAGAACCAGGAAGTCTAGCACTACTATCAATTCTACCAATGAGAGTATAACCAGGGATAACAAAGTTATCAGTTGCTAAAGTCATTGTCTCCTGCAAGATTAACACTTGGGATTGCACTATGAATGGATCTACGGTCAAGTCCTCCCAGTGTTTGTTCAATGAACGAACATTGTGTACATAGATATCTGGACTAGTTAGTGGAATAGACCATATAATAGCACAGTGTTCTCTTAACCGCTTAAGTTCTAAATGGACCGGATATTTTTCTGATGACTTATTAGTTAGTTTTAGAATACCAACTACAACAGACCAGATGCAGATTTAGCCCTACTGAGCGCGGTGTATAACGCATTAAGTAGCATACGTAATTCAATACGGTCTACAACACAGTCGTAAGTATCGCCTTGACTCTTATGAATTGTAAGAGCTTCAGCTACTATGAAAGGAAACTGCTTCTTTACTATCTTATGAAAACTCACTGCTTTCCCTCTCTGGAAACGTAGTGTTTCCAATCCAATAGGAGTCCAAGTTCCTTGGAATTGCACTATCTCTAAGATAACGATGTTGAGACTCCGCTCGTTTATCCTTTCCTACTGTATGATCGTCAAACTCCATCCAGAGGATGCAGGGAGCTCGTTCCAGAGAATCGCTCTTGGTTCCATACACTATTCTCGTCAAGATTCCAGTAGCCCCATTAACCAGACCATCTTGTATATCGTTATTCACTGTCATGAGGTATATAGCGCCCAGCTTCAAGAAGAGCTCATAGGGTAGTCCCTGGGTGTCACATTCCTTTAGGTGATTAATAAGGTAACTCAGCTAGTCAGTAACACCACCAGCAGTATCTCCTACTAAAGAATCAATAGCTATAAATCTAAAACCTTCAGTGGTTAATGCAATTGAGACAATCTCGTTAAGAGCATTAACACTGGCGTTTGTACTAAACAAATGGATAGATTTTATGGAAAGATTCTCATAAGAATCTTTCGCAATAATTCTACTGGTGAAAGATTTGTGTCATCCTCAGTTAAACAACAGTTAGCAAAATTGTTCAATGCTAATGCAAACTTCTGATCAACCTTTTGTCCCATTATTTCCGTAAGTTCTATATATGAGAATTTTTCCCAAAGGTACGGTACAAACAGTCCGTCGTAATTATTGGCACTGGAGACAGAAATTTGAAAGACATACTAGCTATCGTTAACCGGAAGTAACTGATGGAAATCTCCAACACAGATGACGGAGCCACCACCAATGTCCAGTGAATTGTCCATAATGGCTTTCAAACGCTTATTAACCTGAGAGAAAATTTACTACCAAACATGGATATTTCAATTATTATTATAACTTTCAAACAGCTTAGCTTACTTCTTAACATGTTACAAACATCGGAAGATAAGTTGAGCATTACGCCGTTAACCTCCCTTACAGGTCAAGCAAATGCAGAATGTAGTGTCATACCACGGATATTAAAAGCAGCTTTACCTGTAGGAGCTGCTAGCAGTACCTTGATAGCATCAAGCTTAGTGCCAGGTAGTGAATTCATAAATCTTACCAAACCTTCGTATAAGACTCGTAAGACCGTACTCTTACAGACACCAGCACCGCCTCCTATATAGAGATACATAGGCAGCTGCTTCATAGTCTTAAAGCAGTGCATAGTGTGGAGGAATACAGTACACTGAACCTTGTTCAAGCGACGAGACATTTCAAGGAATACTTCCACAGTATTCATGTTAGGAATAGTGAAAAATCCTCCTACATATTTAGTTCCGGTGTCACTATTGGGATCTACAGTCCAGGAATTGTCGTTCCCTGGATTGTCTACCTGGAAGTCAGTATCCTCAATAACCACTGCACCCTCATTGTTCATTATTTCCTCAATAGCAATTCCATCAAAGTTGAGCTCATCAGGGTCCAAGTCCTTGAGGATATTAATAGCCACGTCAATTGCGGATTGGTGTTGCTTTCAAATAGTTCCCTATTCTGAGTAATCAGAGAAACATGGGTAGCAAACATAGACTTAAAGTCGATATTGTCAGTATCATTAGTGTCAGTTCTCCATGGTACAAACAGAATTAACTGTTCTCTATAAAAGTTAACTTCGTCCTGTATAATACTATACCTTCTAAATCGGATAATTTTAGCTTTTCGACGAAGTCTCATAAAACTCGTATCTTTGAGAGGAAATAATCTCGGATTTTCGACCAGGGACGCTGCCTCGTCTTCCATATTTTCCTCATCAAAGTCGGGATTAATTTTACACATACGCTTACTAGATTGGAATTCATATCAAGCGGCAAAATATGCTAGGCATGTTTCCTCTAACTCATCAGGTCGTTGCATGTAGTGCTCAATTAGACCTGACAGAAGTATATCTACAGAATCCTGTTCCATAACCATTAGAACGGGTTCGGACTTGAGTATCCTAACCCGTTTATTAGCAGGACTGGTGTTAATATAGACATTAGCTCTACTGCACTTAGAGAGAGGGAGACTGAGGAGATGGTAAGAAACCTCCTGAGCTGATACCTCGCTACAGCTCTGAAATTTGTATGCAATTCCCCTCAGTCTCTCTTTGATATTGGCATTGCCTGCTTTCAGATTCATTAAGGCATCTCTCATTAACTTACACATCCCACCCTGGGACTTTCCGATATACGAAATAACGTATACCGCACAAGCGTATGGATCCAATATGTATTGGAGATCCATATTAGCTTTCCAGAGATGCAATATAGTCTTATTATAAGCATTGATTCTTATCTCATTCAAATTTCGTTTCAGAAATATAGTAGGTCTATTTATACAAGATCTCAACGCAGTTATATATTGCTCTTCGGCAGGCTTGGGGCTGATTACGATTACAATCGTAATCGATTGTAATCGATTACAACTTTTCCTGTAATCGTAATCGTAATCATAATCAAGCTTTTTTTGAAGGATGTAATTGTAATCGTAATCGTAATCACCCAATATTAATCAGCCCCAGGTATGGCACCAGGACCCCCAAATTTTCACTCGGGCCCCCTCCCCAAATTTTCCACAATAACTTTAAATAAGGATATAGTTTGAGGGTTCGCTGATCTCATTGCACCCCCAAAGATATATCCGGCTCACCCCCATGCACATGGGCCTTATTTTTCGAGCGAATGAAACTCCGGTGCTTAATCGGAACGATCGTAATTGGATCGTAAAGAAAATGAAATTGTAATCAATTGTAATCGATTACAACTTTTCCTGTAATCGTAATCGTAATCATAATCAACCTTTTCTGAAGGTTGTAATCGTAATCGTAATCGTAATCACTCACTACTAATCAGCCCCAGGTCTGCTCTTCGTTAACATAGAGTTCATTAATGAAATCCTGTATCGTTATACTACCTAATTCAGTATCGCTCGTGTCATAGTTGTCAATGAGAGTATATATTTTCTTAGCAGTGTCATTAAGAGCTGCATTTGCAGCTATCTCCACTTTGGTAGCCGTACTGGCATCAAACTCCAATGGTTCTAGAATTTTGGTTGATACCATTAGAGGGTACGGAATACCAAACCTACAACGAGGAAACGACTTTTTCTTATAAAACTTATTTGTGTGCTTATGTCGCTGCAACTTAATATCATCCTCGGACCTCAGTTATTATACTAGTCTCATCTGGCAATTTACATGAGATAGTACGATCAATAAAATCTATTACTTCATTTAACGGATTGTTGTCATACTTAGGGGCATCTTGTACCCAAAGTAACGAATGCACATGTGGTGACCCTCTTTACTGAAATTATATTCTCAAATAGTAATCAGTCAATTTACCAAGGGTCTAACCTCTGATCGAAGCACCTTAAATAGCTCCTTGGAGCGGTGATTAAAGTACCTAGCACAAGTGACAGGATCTCTCCTTTTCATATCTGCTCTCTCGCTCCACTGGAATTCCAGAACCTCTTCAACAGACAGCTTTACGTCATCTAGTATCTGTTTCAGTATCCTGAGTAGCTCTAGCCATTTAGTCTCAGCAGCAGACAGAGTTAGAAAGAACGTGGGACATCCCAGCTGTCTTATCATAGACATCAGCTCTCTTTGTTTCTGCTGCCCGAATGCAGGGGATGACCGGACTTGTTTCAAGAACTTAAAAGCCTCATCGTCCTCAACCATTCTCTCTAGATTCTCGTCATTGAGAACATAAGACACAGTTATAGCCTGTCCGATTGTAGACTTTGTTGGTCTCATGCAAATACTGATAGCACTGTTAAGACTAGCTGTCTCCACCAGTTTGTACTTGAGAAGCAGCAGAGGGATGTTAGTGCTACACTCCTATCATATCTAGGGAATATATTAGAGTCTCATTAGCAGATTTAAAAATTATATTGAAATTTAATTAATTGTAGATAACAAATATGTTATTGGACCATGGATATAACATAGTTATTAAACTTAAAGAATATCCAGGGTTGTAACAAAATTATGTATCTTAGAGATTGAAATTATAAGTATTATTAGATATCAACTAACCTCATGATGTCAGACTTTGATTTCTTGACGATAGACAGGTCCTCAGGTAACTCTCTCTTGAGACCAGCAAACACACAGGGTAAGCTAGTTCCTCTATAAACTTATCCGTGGTTAAGTACAGAGGCTTCCTCCCTTCTCCAGGAGCCAATTTCATTAGCAGGTTCTCATTAGACAGCAGCAGTGTGTCTTCAGAACCAAGGTTAATTGGGAGATCATCCTTGGACTCATCCCAATCATCAATCTCCTTCAACAACTCCTCAAGTTTATCGAAGAGCTCCTCGATACCAGGAACAGTCTCAGAATCCTCTTGTTCTTCATCTACAACTATATCAGAAGGCTCGTCATTCGGATTAACAATAAAATTAACATTAACAGAACCAGTACGTGTTATAGAGTTAACCAAATTCTCTGA
Organism: Hexactinellida sp. DTS-2022; assembly: GCA_028753945.1. Taxonomy (NCBI): domain Eukaryota; kingdom Metazoa; phylum Porifera; class Hexactinellida; species Hexactinellida sp. DTS-2022. The sequence continues at coordinate 4,038,987 of JAPNXP010000002.1, forward strand.
AACTTCTACCTTCTCTAGTTTGAAGAGCTCAGTGGTAGAGAGATAGAGAGCTGCTTCTAACACTACATTCGGTCTGATCGTTTCGTATAAATAAGGTTTCGCGAACGATAACTTACGAAACAATTGTAACTGAATGGTTTGGGACTGTAAGAACGTCCTATGTAACTGATTAACAGTCTTATCTACGTCTATGGGAACATTAACAACCATTCCATGCAGTCCGTGCTGTCTCTCCCTGCCCAGAGATCTTATGTTCATGAACTCGTGACTGGGAGAGACCAGCCTCTGTTCAATCACCGTCAGACCAGATAGCTCAGGAGTGAACTCGGGAAAAGTTAAGCCACGGTACAACGCTATCTTAGGGACTCTGCCATCTTTGATGTTAATGAGACTGTTCTTACACACATCTTACGAGTCTTATACCTTCGTATAAGACTCGTAAGACCGTACTCTTACCAACACCAGGACCGCCTCCTATATAGAGATACATAGGCAGCTGCTTCATAGTCTTAAAGCAGTGCATAGTGTGGAGGAATACAGTACACTGAACCTTGTTCAAGCGGCGAGACATTTCAAGGAATACTTCCTCAGTATTCATGTTAGGAATAGTGAAGAATCCTCCTACATATTTAGTTCCGGGGTCTAGTAGATGTGGGAAGGGTGTCAAAAAGGGTTAAAATTAGGAGAGGTAGGGATCTGAATGGATAGGCCATATGACATTGGACGTTGGAGTTTCAATGGAATGTCAATGGAGAGATTATTCGAATAGTACACCAGGGCAAAGGTAGTCGGCGGTAAATCAAGTGGGTCTCGAATGTGTTTGGCGGGATGACTCTGAGAAATTTCGTAGTGGTGACGGAGGGATCGAAGGTGGGTGGTCCGAACGTGTTCATATAGGGGGGGGTGGGAATGAGATTGGAAGATGAATTGGAGGAGGATAGGGGGAGGTGAATTTAGAGAGCTCTATAGAAATTATTTGACTAATAAAATAGGACATTGTAATATTGCTTATAGGAGGGGCATTAAATAAACACAACATTCAAGTAGGAGGAGAATTCCTCTAAATTAGCGTGAAAATTAAAAAAAATGGGGTTGGCACCCAGTTTGTGGTGCCGTGGTGGTGGCATTGAATCATTATTTACAAAGAAAGCACAAAGGAGTCCTACTCTCCATCCATTTATAGGGCCACACAAATGGAACCCATCAAGTATACGAAAGGATTATTCAGTAAATAATGATTAATTAAATCAAGATACTTGTGACCTACGGAACAGATACTATATCCAATTGCTGTATAGAATACCGTATTTTCCCGAATAAGCGCCGGAATCAATAAAAATGACATTGGTATGATAAAATTTAAACACATTAGTTGATCACTGTAATGTAATTCCATTGATTTTGGCAACTTCGGCATGTATGCTATTGGTGGAAACCATTAAAACCAACCTAGATAATATATTTTGGATTTTTCACAAATATTTCAGGATCATTTGGCCCACGAAAACAATAAGCGTCGGGGCGCTTATTCAGGGAAATACAGTATTCCATATTAATTAATTAATATTTAGTAAGTTGCGACTAAAATATTCTTGATAATTAATAAATAATAATGAGCACAAAGTGAAAAAGAGATAAAAAATGTATGAGCAAGTAATTAAAGAAATGAATAACTGAAATAAATACTCACAATTAAATCTGATCATATAATCCTTGGGTAAAGTAAATGCTAATAAATATCCATTAGCTTAGAAGAATAGAAATTCCTAGTTGAACCCAATTTGAGAAGAGATCACTGAAAAATGTTTGAGCGCTCAAACTGTATCCGCACAAATCGCCAAAAATAGATAGAGTTAATTAACCAACCAGATTAGAAGCCAAAGGGTAATAATATATTATATAAAACTAGTGTATTCAAATGAAAGGAATAATGTAAGGCACAAAAGATAACAGAGAGAGGAAGCTATAATACATAATTAAATACAAGGAAATATTTATGTTGGTTGTAGTCAACCTATTCACAATACCACCCATGTAGGAAGTGACGAAACGATCACACCATCTACCAAATCATAGCAATACAATGGATGTTGTATGAATCGAATGTATTAGAAAATAATTAAATGATATATCGTATAGTACTCATTATGTGATTGTTCGGAAAATGGAAAATAAACTATATCTATGGAATTGATTGAAGAAACTACAAATATACATACACCCAAACAGAAAATTGTGTGTGCGCTGGTATTATAGGGCCGGGATCGTTTGGAAAAAGTACGAATTTTGGAAGAAAGAATACAAATATTCTCTCTGAGTAAATGACACGACATGATTGCCCAATTTTGGGGTAAGAAAATTCACATAATTCAACTCTAAATACTCTAGTTGTACATGTAAGACGCAATACCTAAGCGTTTCCCTAACTTTTTAATTAACCCGTGGAACCCCAAAAGCAAATCCTACATATTCTCTGTATTCCCGCCCTAGAATGCAATACAAATATTGAGGTCCAGTGGATTTATAAGGACTCCATAGATCCCAGGTTTGGAGATATACACAATGCGCACAATTGTAAATTGGGCCCTGTTACCCCTGTCTCCACACGAAGTTCTCATAACCGAAAGCAATGACTTTCATGAGATGAGGCCATTTGTGGATAAAACTCTATTGTTGTTCGAATCTTTGTGCGTTTGCCTGTCTGTCTGTCTGTCTGTCTGTCTGTCTGTCTAATGGCCCGGATTGTATCGCCCTGATTGGGAATAGAAAGTTTTTGAAGCATAAGCTTCCAACTGTTATAATAGGCAACAGTTTATAATACAGCCATTTGTAAATACGCTCCTATTCCTGGTCTGATCCAATTTCCATACGCCTAAATCACAAATTAATGTTACGGTATAGGAAAGGATTCCAATTTTCGCGATCTTAACTGTAGACTGCCTAACTGATACATGTTGTAACAGGAGGAAAACAGGTCGATCAAATAATTCAAATTTCAAGAAAATTCGGTTTCAGACATGGTTTAGTACTCTCTATCGATTTCAATCAAAAAATCAAAATTTTCAGAAATTGTTATGATGACGTAGAATTGAAGTGAACAGCTCCACCTGCCTGCCACTTGCTTTTGTAAATTCTAGATGTCATAATTTCACACTGGGAAATATCCGAAGGAGGATATTAGACTAAATAATATCTATTTAGTATAATAGGTTTAACTAAAAGCGTGTTTTGATAGATATAACTCAAATACATGTATTTTTTTGTAATCCATGGTTCATCAAAAACAAATTTGTCGATTTTTTTAAAATACTGTAACTTTCGTGTAATGAATCGGTTTTGTTCAATTTTTGACATCTGATACTTAATAAGATAGTCGTCATTGTTTAAGTTTAGAAATCAAAGGATTGCTTACATGTTAACGGCGTTATATCGATTTAACTGAATACTACCGATAGCTTTTTCATGAATTTCTAATTCACTACAATTCTTTTGAATCAAAAGAATGGACTTTTATATTCAAAAGTCATCAAGACATTCATATTTTGTCAACAATAAAAATTTTTTGGAAAATTTTGTTCAATATTTTGCCATAAAAATGTTGACAAACAATTTTTCTTTGAAACGAAATATCCTGAGAATAAAGGAAGTTAGTCTTACATTAAAACTACATCATGTGGAGCCATAATATTCCATTTTGGATAACATATTTCAAACGATTCGGACGCATACTACTAAATTTACATCAATATATTAAAACCACAAAAGTTTGTTTTTTTGAACCATGGATGACGAAAAAATGTTACAAAATTCCGTTAGGTCCCACAACTCTATAAATTTACGAGTAAACATTCAAAAAAGGGTCTATACATTGAATTCCAAAACTAACATGTTTTGCACAGCCATATTTTACATTTTATTATTTCTAATTGAGGTGGCATTCAATCTGCAGATGACACTTTTATGCTATGACATCATCTTGAAATTTCAAAAAAACTTTTTTATGATAGAATTCGATAGAGTTCATAAAAACATGTTCAAATCGGAAATCTTTTGAAATTTGGAGTTTATTTATTACGTTTTTTGCAAGGTTGCAACCGAATAGTTGACCGAATAGTTGCTCGCCGATTAGCTATGAATCGGTCGCTTACCCAAATTCAGGTTTTTTGGTTTTTTATGAACCCTGATGCATTTAGCTCATCAAATAAAAGCATTTGGCTTACCTGATGATAATATTTTGATGATCTGATATTAGTATTCGGTTGACCAAATAGTATTATTCGGTTGACCGAATAGTACAATTTGTCAACCGATACTAACATATATTCAACAAAATATCATTATTTGGTGAATTAAATACTTGTATTTGTAGACATGGATATATATGCTGTCCAAAATGACAAATATTACTGTGTTTAGGTAAGCGACCGATTCTTAGCTATTCGGCAAGCAACTATTTGGTCAACTATTCGGTTGCAACCTTGGTTTTTTGGCACTGCCACACTGTGTGGCGATTAGGAAGTCTACGGTTAAAGAGAAAGTATGTGTCATCACTTTTTGTCGAAATCCTTGAGTATTTTTTTAAAAATTATACCTTGTTGATATAATATTGTACTCTTGTTGGATTTCAAATTAATAGGTCATAAATATTAAATTCAAAGAACTACAGGGTATGCAATTTTCCTGGAAATCACTTCGGCAGTCTACGGTTAACTTCAAATTTTCCGAAAAACATATTCCAAAAGGAGCTTCTCGCGCTCCTGGATAATTATTTGATAGGCAAACAAATATTATGATGATTACTAATTTCGGATTCATAGATTTGTAATATGATTATTTTTTTTGTTGCATAAAAACAAAATTAACAAATTGGCTATGATATTTTAAAATTAATTCTTGTGAATCAAATTAGCTAACTAAGAATAATGTAGTGTTATTTATTAATTAATTATTATTGATTAATGAAGCAGTAGACTGTAGTGGTTGAGTGTTCCGTTGAGAAGCGACCAACAAAGAGGGCTCATAAATACATTAGTTAATTTAATTCCCCTGAAGCCTAGTTCAGTAAATCCTTTTGGATAAATTTATATTTAAATGTTTACATTATGAATGATTGAACAGTAGGTGTCGGATAAAGAAAACCGGATAAAGAACATGCAGGTTATAAGGACATTATAGCAGATTCCGACGATGTTCTTATAACCGGCATCCACTGTAATTAGGAATTATAACGCTGTCGCTGTTCATATGATGTGCAAACCCGAACACGCATGAATATGCCAAATATGCCAAAATCAGACATGGAAACCGTACAGTTTCTTCAATCAACTCTCAACATACAAGCAAATATATCTATATTATTAAATCTCGATTGTTGTTGTTTGTGTGTGAGTGTTTGTCCGGATTGTATTAAAGTGGTGGGGGAATAGAAACCGCATTTATATATGAGATATGAGATATAAACTAACTTTCAAATGTTATAATTGGTAAACAAATGTTATAAGGGGTAAACAAGTATGCTGAACACGAATCTCGCATTTCTAAATTTATAATATGAATATTTTTTGTAGTTGTTGACACAAATAAGTAAACAAATTAATGAAAATTCAAAATCAAGCTAGAAGTTTGCTTTCAACGGGTATTATATGTAAACTTTAATCAACTCTCAACATACAGAAACCAATATTTATATATATATATATTTATACGTAGTATACATCGATTTACGCTTGTGTTTTATTAGTAAATAGATAATATTAAATATACACTGCCCTACCAAAAGTATTCGTACTCCATAAGCATTCCCATAGAAAATAGTAATATACTGTGTCAATAATAATGTTTATTGTACACTAAATACATGGAATATTGCAATTTAGATTTCATATTCGTAATCTACGCATTCGAAATATACATTTAAAGAAGCTTTGAACTCTATTAGCTACTGATTAGGTTGAAAACTATAATCCTATGCCACCATATACCACTTATTCCCATCTTGTACCATGGGGACAAATGGAATAAGTGGTACATGGTGACACCGGATGCAGGCGCTGATCCAGGATTTCTTTAAGGAGGGTGGTAATCACTCAGCTGGGGGTCTGGGCAGGGACGTTGCCAGCTTTTTCAGATAGGGGGGGGCATAGAATTTGCCTCGGGGTGGAAACATTCTATTGGTGTAAGATGTAGTTGCATACGTTACCAAAAACTAGGCGATGAGGTTGAAACTTTTTAATTTAATGTTCTGCAAAATATGAATTGTAGCCTTTCAAAAATCTAAAAATTAACAAATTTTTTGCAACCCTAGGTAATACTGCAGCTTAAAAACTACTAGCTTTAATGACAGTTCTAAGTCAATTTTGACAGGTAACATGTCTAAAGTAAAAGGTTTATTGGGTTTGTAAAACTGTTGATTAGATGTCAGTACCAAAATTTCCAAAATAACTAGGAATATCCTAAACACTCAACTAGATTACTAACAGATCATTCTTGTCAACAGTACAGGGATTTCAACTACACGTATTTGGTTTTTCTGTACAGACTTACAGGATGTAATAAATTTGTATATGAATTGCTTCTTTGGAAAAATTATAGATTGTTTGTCGAATAATACCTTAAAATCCCTAAACCCTAATATTTAAAGTTTGTTTTGTGTAAATTAATACCCTATTCAAGCGTACAGAGATTCACTGTGTATATATCAAACTGAGTAAATCTAAATAACATGATCGCGTGTATTTGTTGAAAAATATAATACAAAGAATTGGGTTGTATAATTCATTTCGGTATAAGTGTAGATCTACATTTTAGACGAGAGAGCGGAGGGAGCGAGTAAAATATTTTGGTGTCCAAGGATCTTGGCCAATGTACAAGGGAAAATTGGATCCTCGTGTACAGGGATGCATCAGAGGAATGAAATACAGTAAAACCTCCATTAGGGAACACCTCCGATTAAGGAACAACTCTGCTTAGGGGACACTTTTTTTAAGTCCCGATTTTCTACTATGCTTTAACATTGATACCTACCTCCCTTTAAGGAACACCTCCCTAAAGTGAACAGGGAACACCTTTTAGTGTCCCAAATGTCACTCAACCATTCAAATGGACCTCTCATTAAGGAACATTCGTATTTATCATAATTTGTGGGGATAGTTTCAATCTCAAGTCGTTTTAGCCAATATACAGTGGAGCCTCCCATAACAGCCCCTCCAAATAGCGGACAACCTCTAAATAACGGACAACCCTCGTGGCACGGACGGATTTATTTATTTGGCATATGTCTAATAGAAAAGCAACCTCTAAATAGCGGACAACCTCTAAATATCGGACAACGACTCCGGTCCCAAGGTGTCCGTTGTTCAGAGGCTCTATTGCACATGAATTGGCATAGGTGTCTCTGCCACGTGCCAATTCTGGCAAGAGTGGCACTAATAAAATGTGCTGTATCTGAGTAGAAAATATTCGTATTGGTTTGAAATTATGCACATAGATAAATTCGACCATGTGGAATTCAAATCTGCAATCAGAACTTGTATATACTATTGCATCTTAATTAATGATCAGTATTTTTTATTTAATTAGCTAATTATATAGTTAATGAGTTTCAAAAATTTCGCTATTATATTTTAATTGATATATAAATTTATCAAAATAGCCATGTTGAAACATCTGATAATGTTAATATGCTACTATATACATTAATTTATGAATACAAATTATTGCTCTTCAAATAATTTTGGCCGGTTAGTGTACATCTTGAGCATATTTATAACAAACATTCATACACCTTACAAAGTTTATGATAGGATCCTAAGAGGCAGACCTCTTATCAAGGAACACCTCCATATTAGGAACACTTTTCAGCGGTCCCCAAAGTGTTCCCTATTTGGAGGTTTTACTGTAGTTAACAAATCTTTACCAGGGGGGGGGCATTGCTCCGGGGCGAGGATTTTTACCAGGGGTGGCATAGCCTCGGTGCGAGGATTTATAAGGGGGCCATTGTCCCCCTATGCCCCCCCGTTGCGACTAACCTGGGTTTTGGGGGTGCATTGTTCTGCCCTCCAGTGGATTCCATTTCGAAAAATATTTCTTATTTTAATTATTCTTAAATTTTTCTTTACTCTGATATTGTTAATAGAGAGCTAAGGGGGGTGGCTAGCCACCCCATCCACCCCCCCTGGATCAGCGCCTGGGATGATAATTTTCAAACCAATAAATATGTAATTGAGTTGAAAGCTTCTACAATGGTCAATTCTGTGGCGTAGAATACGATTCTGATACCAAAGTGGCGAGATCTCATAGAATTTGTATACATTAGCGATAAATATTAGATTAATATTGTACTATTTCCATAGGAAATTTTTGGGTGTACGAATACTTTTGGTACGGGAGGGTATACACTGACTGGCCAAAATTATTGACCATTGGAATTTAATTCCAGACACAATTTGCTTCTGATAGTTTGTTGACGGTTATTTAGACTACTCTAAAATGGGGCTGACTGAATAGTGGAATCTAGTAAATCTAGGGTGACTGAATGGTGGAATCTAATGGAATCTAGTGGAATTACTGAGTTTAGTGGAAGTGACTGAACGGTGGAATCGAGTGGATTTTCTAAAAACCGACTGAACAGTGGAATCGAGTGGAATCTTTGACTGAATAGTGGAATCGTGTGGAATTTGACTGAATGGTGGAATCGAGTGGTATTTGATTAAATTGTTAAACACTACGTAAGATATATACTATAAGCTACGTGTGTATCGTATTAGGTAAATTTTCGCCCATGTAAATAGTTTGCAACGATTAAACTAGTGTTGTGCATGAAGTGGCACAATATGATACTATATTCAGGGCGTAGCCAGGCTAAAATCCAGGGGGGGCAAATCTACAACCAGCGAGCGTAGCATGCAACTTAAAGGGGTCTGGGGGTTAAAATGGCTGAGCTAGGAGGCAATTAAACCCCCCTGATCCCCCCTGCCTACGCCCATGACTATATTAGTATTCTTACTAATCATCTCTATTGAACTGCCAAATGAATACCAACTGGATTTGTAAAGGAATTGTTGATAAATAATGTTTATAAGATGTGTATAAATAACATGATAACAAAACCTAACAGATAAATACTATTGAGTTACTGTTAGGCTTTGATACCATGTTATTTAGACACATCTTATAAACATTATTTATCAACAATTCCTTACAAATCCAGTTGGTATTCATTGGGCAGTTCGATAGAGATGATCAGTAAGAATACTAATATAGTATCATATTGTGCCACTTCATTCGCAACACTAGTTTAATCGTTGAAAACAATTTTACATGGGCGAAAATTAACCTAATACGATACACACGTAGCTTATAGTATATACGTAGTGTTTAACAAATTAATCAAATTCCACTCGATTCCACTATTCAGTGAAAGATTCCACTCGATTCCACTGTTCAGTCGGTTTTTAGAAAATCCACTCAGTTCCACCGTTCAGCCACTTCCACTAAATTTAGTAATTCCACTAGATTCCATTAGATTCCACCATTCAGTCACCCTAGATTCCACAAGATTCCACTGGATTCCACTAGATTCCACTAGATTCCACTATTCAGTCAGCCCCCTCTAAAATGACTTAATATCGTGCATTTCACTCATTCTATGCATATGTGCTACCTCATCTACACATCAATATCATATTTTGTATACCTAAATATCTGGACAAGAGCACTTTACCTTCTTAAAAAGCTTTTATGTTTCGATTCTAAAATTTTAAAAAAGATCAGGGACTCGAAATCTCTCATAGAGCTAATAGTGATTTCAGTCGAAGCATCCTTAAAGGTTTATTCTAAAGTTAAGGTTAAATTACCCCACATACTTTTTTTCATGTATAAATCTGCAATAGTCCCTATACGATACAAAGCAATAAACCAAAAGAAAATGAATCTAACTATTATACTTTTTTTTGTGGGTTTAAAAATTGGCTAATACAAATCTCCCATAGTGGGATTTCGAAAAGTTTTAGTCGTTATTATGCCAAATCTTGGCAATGTGGCCAACTATTTTTGTTATTATAATCAATATTTAAAGATTATAAGTGTATGGAGTTGTAGTCGGTTTACATTTTAGAATTATGACTCCGAAACTTTCTTTTCAAACATTTTATCGAATATCGCACAAAAAGGAGACCTTTTTATGGATTTTATATTTCAAAAGGTCACATTTTTATTTATTTAGGTCAAATCAAAATTCTCAACCGGCCACCAACCGCCCATAACGATGATCTATGTAATATAATTCACAGTATATGTCTTTAGCAAATAATGATCTTGAAATCCACACACATATCAGGTGGTGTCTGAAGAAACACCCCTATAGGACTTTTGTAATAGCAAAAAATTGGACGCCCCATAAATTGACGTAATAGAAGATTATTATATTTCGTTTTCAGTTTGGATCTAACTACAGTAGAACTCGGTTAAGACGTATCACCTTGGGAGACAAGAATAAGACGTACTAACCGAGTTACGTCTTAACCGTTTGCATAATCCACAAGTCGAAATAATGACTTGTTAAATCATGGGTGAATCGATGTATGGTATACAAGTATATATCATACATAACGATACCATTAAAGTATTTAGTTGTCACCTACTCACTTAAAACAAATATTACCAGAGTTCTGCTGATAGTTTTCTAGAGTACGTACTAACTGAATTAAAATACATACATTTTATTTAAATTGGGAATATAAATTGGAACGACTTATTCCGAGGTACGTCTTATCCGATCACATATTAACCGAATCATTTATAATGGATCAAATAGGAGGAAATCGGTAATTAGAGAACAGTACGTAATATCCGAGAGTACTTCTTAAGCCGAGTACGTACTAAGCGAGTTCCACTGTATAATGTCTTCCATCATGCATGTGAAAATCAAACACCTAACTTCACCACAAAATCTATCTGTTTTTTGATAGAATTTGGGGTAATTTAAGGTTAAATTACCCCACGTGAATGAAAGTTCTTGTATAAAATCTGTAATTGTGAGAAATATATGCCTATACGATACAAATCAATAAACCAAAAAGAAAATGTCCCTATCTATTTTACTTTTTATTTTTTGTCGGTTTCAAAATTTGGCTAATACAAATCTCCCATAGGGCGATTTCCAAAAGTGGTGGTAGATATTATGCGGTAATTTGGCAATGCGGCCATCAATGTTTGTTATCACAGTGAGGACTTTAGGTCAAAAGTATTGAAAAAATATACCCCAAAAGTAAACATTACGATTCTTACTACTAAACTTACTTTACCAAAATAGCTCTATAATAGCTCTTCACGAGTGATATTTTTTTTACAGCGAGCTTCCTTCTACTCGTCATTTTTGGTTAAATTCGGACATTTTTGGACCTTGGGTTTTCATTGGATTTTAACCGGAAATTAACAAATCCCTCAAATTATTTAAAATTAGGTTCTATAGCCATTCAATCCTATAACCAAAGCACAAGTTTCAAAGTATACGCAAGATGATGAGTACTATTGGGATTACATTGTATGTGTATTGTTTAATGGAGTCAAAATAGTGAATTGAGTAATTAATTAAGTGTAGTTACATATATGTTCGTGAATTAACTAAAAAGAGTCAGAATCGCTTTTTTCGCAGCTACTACCCTCCTCAGTAGTGTTAAATTCCGAGTTGCTATGTTCTGAGATATTGATATCATTATTTATTTCTATATATTGCAATTCTTCTCCTGCCCAAGATTCTTGAGGATATTCAACAGAATTTTCAACATGATCCCAAGCAACATCTTCTTCATCCAATGTTTCAGGACTAATATCTGCAGATTGTCCACTTTTCTCAAGTGATGATAATGGAGGTGAATCCAAAAGAAGTCTAGAACTATAATGGATAAGACAAGATCGAAGGGCCTGTCCAAAAGTGTTATTCTCTTCACAAACTTTATATGATTGCCATATTTTTTTAATTCTACCATGACAAGACTCTAGAACTTGTTCAGAGGTGATTCCTAAACCTGCTGAATTCCAGGATTCGTGTTCTTTTAAGGTTCAGGTATACTCTACATACAAATTTCGAATATTTGATAAAACCAAATCATTGTCTATTTCTCTTTTATTGCATTTTGGGATTGTATTGATACCAATGAGTACTCACAAGAGATTTCTAAGAAAGATTCCTATTATTTTTCCAGTTTGACACACTTTGGTCACCTCAATTTAGGAATAATTGCTGTAAATTTTTTTTCAAAAGCCGCTATCTCAAAACTAACATTTTCAGAATTGCGGAACAAGTCATTTTGTCAATTTTGGTCGTAGAATCAAAAACTTAACGGTTTCGGAGAGATCTCGTAAAGATACAACTTTTCAGTGCTGCGATTTAGCCTAATATAAATAGTTCATCTGTTTTTTTGATTTTTGATAAGGAAAATCTTCATTTGAAAATACACATCACATAAAAGTATTTGAAATCCAGAAAAATGTAGATATTCATAATTCCTGTACTCCAAAGTTATATTACATCCAGCTAAACACATTTTATCAATAATATTCTTGGTATTGTTTATCTTTTCTGATTGATCTATTCCGCAAAAATGGTGTAATTTAAAAAAGTTTTTTCCTCTATTAGTTTATTTGCCAATATTATTGTATTTTTGGCATCCTGAGGATGAAGTAAATCCGCTGTAAAAAAATTAATTCATTCGGGTAAATACTTATGGTAGAAGTACTCTAGAGGATACCTGAACCTTAAGGTTAAATTACGTCAAATTCACCCAAAAAACACATGAATTTAGTTTTGAAGGTGGGAGTTTGAATTTCACATATATGATGGAAGACATTATAGCTATATCGAAACTGAAAACAAAATCTAATTATCTTCTATAAATTCGAAATTATTTGGCTTGCAGTATTATGCTAATACAAAAGTCCCATAGGGGGATTTTTTCAGACTCCACCTGATAAGTGTGTGGTTTGCAAGATCATTATTTGCTAAAGACCTCTACTGTGTGATCTATCAGATAGATCATCGTTATGGGCGGTTGGTGGGCGGTTTAGAATTTTGATAAGATCTAAATATAAAATATTGCGACCTTTTGAAACCAAAAAATGAATAAAAAGGTCATCTTTTTATGCGAAATTTGATAAAATGCTTGATAAAAAAAATTCCAAGTCATAATTCAAAAATGCAAACCGTCTACCGACTCCTTACGCTTATAATCTTTGAATATTGATTCTGATAACAAACATTGATGGCCGCATTGCCAAATTACCGCATAATATCTACCACCACTTTTGGAAATCGCCCTATGGGAGATTTGTATTAGCCAAATTTTGAAACCGACAAAAAATAAAAAGTATAATGGATAGGGACATTTTCTTTTTGGTTTATTGATTTGTATCGTATAGGTATATATTTCTCACAATTACAGATTAATACAAGAACTTTCATTCACGTGGGGTAATTTAACCTTAAGTAAGGTATTACATGAGTAATTAAAACATGAACTTTATAAGTTATACTCATTCCAGAACGAAGCCATGCTCCAGCAAAAGACTTGATGTTAGACTGATATCCTTCAAGCAATTGAGAACCAAGGCATGATTTTGTTACACTATACATAGCCTGTAATACAGATCTATACTTTTCAGCCCTTGTAGGTAGCCTTAATCTGGATGCGACTTCACATAATTTCCTACAATTGTTTCCTGTCAATGATCCTTCCCAATAGGAAGAGCGATTAACTTTCAAACTCTGATAACTTTTTAGAACAGTTTCTTTTTGTTTCTCAGTTAGAGAGTCGAGAAGACATTTACTTGTTTTATTAACGATAGCTAATAACAAATGTAGTTCGGGTGGAGGGGATAGCTTTAATATTGGTGTATCGCGTCTTACAAACTTAGCAACAAGTGACTGGTTTCTAACTGAATAGCAATATTTTGACTTTTCTGCGTCACCTCCATATTTAGTTTTTAGTATATTTAACTGTTCTTCTGAATGTGAAGTGGTTCTCAAAGAATAAGGGCAATCGTTTGAACTTGTTACAATACTAGATAATTGTACCTTTCTGCACACATCTATTCTATTCCATAGGCACCAAATGCAGCAATGTTTACCATTGCCTGTAACTCCATGAATAGTATTCAAAAGTTTTAAATCTCCAATGAACTGTAGCTGTCGTTCATTACCTTGAGTAATAAGAAATTCTTTAACGCTGGTTCCGCCTTGTAATCACCCATTATTCGAAATGTCCAAATTTTTACAATATTTTCGTAGATACTGCGGAAGGATGGTATCTTTCGATGGGACTTGGGTATTCATAGATCCGATCATTATTTCCAGAGTTATGACCGTTTTAGAAGATCGGCATTTAACTGTAGACTGCCTACTGATGCACGTTGTGCCACGAGGAAAACAGGTCGATCAAATAATTCAAATTTCAAGAAAATTGGGATTTAGACATGGTTTTGTACTCTCTATCAATTTCATTCAAAAAATAAAAAATTTCAGAAATTGTTATGATGACGTAGCAGAAAAGTGAACTGCTCCACTTGAACGCCACTTGCTTTTCTAAATTATAAATGTTATAATTTCACCGTAGAATTACCCGAAAGAAGATATTAGACTAAATAATATCTATTTTAGTATATTTGGTTTAACTAATACAGAGTTGTGATAGATATAACTTAAATATATGAAATTTTTCGTAATCCATGGTTCATCAAAAACAAATTTGCCGATTTTTTTAAAAAGATGTATCTTTCGTTTAGTGAATCGGATTTGTTCAATTTTTGAGATCTGATGAATAATAAGATAGTCGTCATTATTCAAGTTTAAAAACAAAGGATTACTTACATGTTAACGGCGTTATATCGATTTAAAGAGAAAGTATGTGACATCACTTTTTGTCAAAATCCTTTGGTAAAATTTTTCAAAAATTCAAGAATGTTGATATATTATTGTGCTCTTGTTGGATTTCAAATTATTAGGTTCTAAATATTAAATTCAAAGAACTACAGGGTATGCTATTTTCCTGAAAATCACTCCGGCAGTCTACGGTTAATATTAAAACTCGGTTTTATAACTCCGAAGGTGTTGCCCACGTTAAAATAACTATTTATTGTATTTACAACGTTTCAATATTCAGACATATGATAGTTTGAGGAAATTTTTGCACAACTCAACAAATTTTTTTAGGAAAAAGTGGAAATTGCAAAAGTTATAGCCCTTCGGCGATCTTCAGGGTACGGATTCTTAACTAAATTGTAACTCGGAGAGGAAAGGAGATAAATTAAAATAGCACTAGTGAAAAATGATCAGCATACATGGTTTCCCATATGCAAATAATACATTTTGTGAGCCTAGGACGCCCCGTTTTAAAAAATGCCCTATATGGTAGTGTGAATGTGACCAATTTTGATGACCCATGCAAATTTGAAACTTCTAAACGAGAGACTCTAGAGCTTAGCTCTAAATTACTAATCACATTGATATATCATCTCGAAATCATTGCAATGTCTAAAATTACTCAAAACCAAATGGTTACCTTCCTAATAATCTCGAATGCCCATATATGGAGGTGTCATGTGACCATCGAAAGAGAGAAATCCAAATTCGAAAGTGAACAGGTGCTTAGTTCTAACTTTCAGACACTATCAGTGATTGAATTCCAGCTTGATGGCCGATTTCAATTCCTTCCCGGAACAATATTCTTCGCTGTAGACGTGTCGAAAATCGTCTCTGCCACTTGAAAACCACCAAATCTAAAAATAGACTGCCACAATCTTTAAAGCTTAGTTCTGGGGAACTTTATGAAGTTATATCGCTGAGATTTGGAACATAGCACTCTAATAAGTAAACTAAGACCTGTTTCAGTTCCGATTGTCCGAATTCGTCCTTAAAATACAAACTGGGGCCCTTTGGGAGCAAAAATGTGGCTCAAATGTGGGAAAACCGTCCGTTTTTTTTTTAATCGAGCCATTCCAAGAGAAATTTCACTTTTTTCTCTTAAGAAGCTCCTAGGAAGTCTCAAGGGGACATGCAATAATGGTTTAGATCAAAAATTAGATCTGTGCCCTTTTTCAAATTTTCAAGACTAAGCTTTAGTACTTTATTATTCTATATGGGAGCTTAAATCCAGAATTTCAAAAAAAATCAGTGCTTATAAGCCCTATATTAGAGTACTAGAAGTCTTAAAATAGCCTATACATATGAGCCCCTATGTACTTGGAAGTATTGACTTACTAGGATCAACGAGTACTGTGTTGTATAAACTCACTAATTTGACCAAGGCGGAACCAGCGTTAATTGATGGAATATTTAGAACATCTTTAATGGTACTATAATTTTCACCCTTCGGATGGGCTGCAACAATAACTGTATTTAGTACAGAACTAGGAGGTAATGTAGAAGGTTTTCCAATAATTGAAATAGCATATTTAACAAATCCTCCCCCATCATCGATCCCAAATTTAATTCGAGGAGGCTGAAAGTAGATTTGATTTAACAAAGTATTTTCATATAAAGTTGCCAGCAGACGTGGGATGTTAGTACAGAGGGCTACATCAATAAATCTGACATTATTATTTTCCCTTAAAGTAATTGTATCTTTTATGATGAGAGAGTCGAATAGTTCATGCTTTTCTTTCACAATTCTTTTGACCGGTACAGCACCACGAACTCCAATCTCGCGTAAAACTTTCATTATTTGAGAAAATGCCGCTTGTGATAGCCCTATATCTCCGGCTCTGTAAATACGCCTCATTTGTTCAACACTAAGAACCACTTTTCTAAGTCGTTTGCAACGGCCTAGACTAATTCTTTTTGCACCTCTTTTTGCTGTGCGGAGTTTTCCCACTTGATTGATAAAGGGGGAAGATTTATTTTGTCTTGTTTCCTTTAAGGAGATAGAGGCTCAAATTTTAGACACCCGATAACCCCCAATTATTATTGCGTTTTTGGACAGTACAAATTATTCTAAGAAGGACGTAGAAACTCAGAATTTCTAAAATCGAAGAATTTGAATTAGATATTGATAGTCAAAGTTTAGCCTAATAGTGAATCCATACTAGATAATGTAAGAGCTAGCAATTTACTCTATTAGGCGCAAGTTCTGTAATAGTGCCAATTTTACTCTTTACTATTAGTTACATCAGATCCGCCACGTACATTTATCAGAATCAATTTAATTATTTTTTTCTATAGATTTTAAAATAATTGCTCAAATTTTACCAATATTTGGCTCTGATTAATTATTAACTCTATAACTTTGTATTACAGTTGAAAATCGACACGGCAGATCTGGTAGCTCTACTGACAAGGAACATTTTTGAGGGATAGTTTTTCTTTCTCCGACTTATATCTTTTGAGATATCCTCTACATAAACAAGGTCACTCCCGAGAAATTCTTACGGAATGTATTTGTACAAAATGACGGTGATTTTGACCTTTAGTGACGTCAAAAAGGTCAAAAGAATGTCCGAATCAACTTTTTCTTTCGGATCTGGATAGGTGGCATGTAAATGTATAACTAGGAGTGGCTAAACTAAAAATTTTCCTTTTTCATAAATTTACAATAATTGACTACTCTATGGCCATATTATTTTATAAAAAGATGATTTGGACCTTTCGTGGGGTCAAAAATGCAAATAAAATGTCCGAATCGAATTTTTCTTCCGGAATTGGATAGATAGTGTATAAAAGTATAGTTGGAATGCTTCAACAAGAATTTTTGCATTATCTAATAATAGATATCAATTTGAGCCTCTATCTCCTTAATGTACAATCGGGAATGGTATCTTCCCAATTAACAACCGGGCATCTGAGACAACCTTTCAGCTTGAGATGACTTTGACAAGAATTACAAACTACTTTTGGCCTCCAATACATCAATTCTTCGGCAAAAAAATCTACTTCACCTTGCGTAATATTCTTCATACTGATAGCTAGCTTCTCGGTTACTATTATTCTACGAAAATCTCTATCAGAAATCCGCGAGGGAATACGTGTGGAACATAACCTACATACAGAGTATAAGTGTCTTTCATGAATATTAGAAGACTTTCTCTTCGGAATATCTTTAAACAACAGATTTGCTATTCTCAAAATATACTTTCAAAAATACTGTACAATATAGTTATAGTAGTGTATCTAAATTTGAGTTGATGTATTCGTAAAAAGTACATAAAATATGATTTAAAGATAAGCACCAGGATATACTTGTAGCTACACCGTATATACTCTAATAGTAGCCCATATAGCCCCCCAAATTAGCAAATACAAATTTACTACCGGTACCCTGAGTAAATTTCTTAATCTAATATTAGTCGCAATACGATTATCAACCGACTATACTAAATATGTATATTGTATCAACATGTGATATTCTGGAAAAGTCACAAAATAATTGGTCAGAAAATGGACTAAAAAACAATAATCGCCTAGGCTATATGCTACAATTTGAATAAATACGGTATTTACTTAATCCAATTAACAACTAACGAGATAAATCCAATGAAATGCCAAAAGTCAAAAATTGTCCGAATTTAACCAAAAATGGCAAGTAGAAGGAAGCGCGCTGTAAAAAAAATACCACTCGTGAAGAGCTATTATAGAGCTATTTTGGTCAAGTAAGGTTGGAAGTAAGAAACTATAATGTTTACTTTTGGGGTATATTTTTTCAATACTTTTGACCCAAAGTCCTCACTGTGTTATCAGAATCAATATTAAAAGATTATAAGCGTAAGCTATAGGGAGTTGGTAGACGGTTTACATTTTTGAATTATGACTTGGAATTTTTTTTATCAAGCATTTAATCAAATTTCGCATAAAAAGATGACCTTTTTATTCATTTTTTGGTTTCAAAAGGTCGCAATATTTTTTATTTAGATCTTATCAAAATCATAAACCGCCCACCAACCGCCCATAACGATGATCTATCTGATAGGTCACACAGTACAGGTCTTTAGCAAATAATGATCTTGCAAACCACACACTTATCAGGTGGAGTCTGAAAAAATCCCCCTATTGGACTTTTGTATAAGAATAATACTGCAAGCTCAATAATTTCGAATTTATAGAAGATAATTAGATTTCGTTTTCAGTTTCGATATATCAATAATGTCTTCCATCATATATGTGAAATTCAAACTCCCACCTTCAAAACTAAATTCATGTGTTTTTGGGTGAATCTGCCGTAATTTAACCTTAACATGACTCCAGAGAGGCGATCTGTTCAGACAGGCTGACACAACATCAGCTTCGGTCCCATGTCTGATTACAGGCAGTATTTGACGGAAATCACCTCCAAACACAATAACTTTTCCACCGAATGGAATATCGCATGAACAGAGATTTCTCAATGTACGGTCGATACACTCTGCAGCATGTCTATGTGTCATAGGAGTCTTGTCCCAAACAAACAGTTTCGTGCGCTGAATTAACCTAGCTAAGGCGCTCTGTTTTGAAATACTGCAGACAGAGATTTCATTTAAATGGATAGGGACCTTCATCCTGGAGTAAACAGTCCTACCACCCTGTAGGATCAGAGCTGCTATACCGGATGAAGCCATGGCTAATGCTATATTACCCTGACAACGGACCATGGATAACAGCGTGTTATAAAGGAACGTTTTTCCAGTCCCTCCCGGTCCATCGATAAAGAATGCATTAGAGCACGAATTAGTATCGTTAACAGCTGCAATTATAATGTTATAAATACTCAACTGGTCAGCATTAAGTAGAAGCAAGTTTTGACTCACTATATCATTCTGTTCACTAACATTATAATCAAGCTCTTCCATAATGATACCTGATTCCTCATACGGATTCCTCACATTAGTAGGGATCGGCACATGGCCTACTAAATACACGGCCTGCTAAGTTCCCGAAATGGACTATAAAATAGCAGGCCACTTTATTACTTTATTAAATTACTTATTTTTTCTTATAAAAGTTTTACCTCAACGTTAATGAATTAAATATCGATTGATATTGAAGATGGGTAGAACTGCTGTATTAATCAATACATAATATTGTAGACTAACTAAAATCGAATAACTAGTGTACTAGAATATTAATAATTGATATTAAGTAACTTTTTGACACTTTACCGATTTGAACGCTGCTACTTGGTCTTTCCGTACGCTTTCCTTGATGGCTTTACGCAAGTTGTTGTAATAAATGTTGGCAATAATTCTGTTGACAGTTGTCGGACTTGTTGTGTATGCGAGATGCATGCAAAACCGCTATCCCAGATTTGTGAGACTTCCTGTAATAATCTCAAGCTTAGTGTTTTCCAGGGAAATGCAGTTTGGACAATTTCAGTTTCACTAGCTTCAAGGACACAAAATGCAGATTCCACCTAATGATTAAGGGAATAAGACGGTAAAGTAAGATCCCCTCTATCCAAATCTTTGATGTATTGAGTCACTATAGGATCTTGCTGCAAAAGGTTTATACATTCTATGCATGAAGCATCTTTGACTAAAGTATATGAAATAAATCCAGAGATATATGCTACAACTTGGTGTGATTTCTCGGATAGAAGAAGATTTTCATAATTGATAAATTGTAGCTTTAAAACTTGTTCTTCAAGAAGGTTTTCATCATATTCTTGGTTTGATTCCTTTGTCAATGCACTAATTTCGAGTTTATGTTGAAGTAGAGTTTTCATCTTGATTATAGATTCTGAACTAATTACTTCACTGAGGCTAACAAGAAAACGTCCTCCGCTCATTTGACGATAATGTGAAAATCTTCTTTCTAAGCAGTCAGTTTGCATTCTTCCCGTTAGAACGAATTTGTATCCATCAGAAAGTTAATCAGAAGATAGATCTGCTATGACATTATTAGTCTGCCTGAAAGCAGAGAAAGTTTTTCTTGATAAACCAAATTTTGTTGAGGTCTCCCATTTGGTTAACCACGAGTTCATAGCTCTTAAAAATTCAGGCCTACAATCACCGAAAACTAATGCATTTCCTCTTATGTTGGGATGGTAAGGTTCTTTAGAATTAACGACCAACCACCATGCGTGAATTAGATCTAAAAAGCTGGGTGTTGTATTATCTTCGGGTAGATAGAGTCTAAAAGCAGATGCAGTTATTGGTTCAAAGATAGCTAGTGCGAGAGGAACTGGCTGTTTTTTGTTTCCCGGGTGCAGTACTGAATAGTTAATTTTTGGTGCAGCTCGAAGGTGTGCAGCTAGACGAAGATCTTGTTGATGAATTTTATGAAAAGATGACCAAGTAACTAAACCAGCAGAAATCGTGAGACTAATATTAGGAGATGAGAACTTAAACTCAGGAAGGTTAAAACATTTACGGCTAGTAGGTTATTGCGAATATTCTTTAGGAAATGCACAGTATCAAATTGTAGGTAAATTGTCTTTTCAGAGTCATAAGGATTGTAAATAGCATGATCACTATCACGAATTCCATGTAGGTGTCTGAGTTGTTTATAAGCACTGACGTTGGTAGGATGATTCTCTGCGATTATCGCACGAAGGTTAAACTGTGCTTTAGTCAGAAGAGATATGCATTTCTCTAAGCTAGAATGTACTATATCCCCGGAGATTCTCACGATAGGTATTGCCGACACTATAAATGGTATTGACTTATTTAGCGAAATAACCATAAAACAAAGGATACTCTTGAATAGATCAAGATCTTGATCACATCCAATTAAAGTTTCTCGGTCAAAATTCACTTGAGGTTGGAGGTACATTTCATCTAGGAGTAGGATCATATCGTTTCCGATTGAATCGTTGTCACGGAGAGCTGAAAGTGCTTTACAATTATCGATTGTAGGTGACTTCAACGATCGAAGTAGAGATAGACTAGGCAATGGAATGTATTTCTTCAAAAGTTGGTAGGCAGAATTAGATGTGTACCGAAGAAGAAGTGCTTACTTCAAAATGTTTGCTGTATACTTAGGTCTACCACGAGGTTTAAGCCACCAAAGGAAAAATTTGGTGGCTTAAATAAGATATTTGGTGGCAAGCGCCACCAAACCACCTAATTTGTCGAACAATGATAGACTGAACCCGCCTAGAACTATTGTAAGATTAATATATAACATGTTATTACTAATTTCAATCATAAGATTACATATAAAGTCAAATAGCACATGCGAGTCAATTACATAAACATGCTGGCTATGTAAGAAAATCGTGCAAACTGAAATATTGCGGGGCAGTCTAACAGTTGTGAGGAATAATTATTTGATCAATCCTCTAAGATATTGGCAAAGAAAAATACGAAACAATGATAGTATGGTGTTGTTATTGATAGTACCCACTATGACTAAATTCCTATCTACTGAACGGTAAGTTTAGAACCTTGTCACAAACATTTTTCTAATTTTCATATCTCTTATAATTTACTAGTATAGGATAGTATATTATAGAGGCCCAGTATTGAAATCACTGCCTTTATTTCTCTGTAGACGATGCCATGGCCACACCTTGACACATTAATGGCTGCAACATGTAGGTTCGAATTGCCCGTATAATTTTCGCTTGGGGTCACGATAATTAAAAAATATTCTTAACATCTATTTAAGCCAAATTATGGCTCATAACATGAAATAATTAATAGTGAAATTGATAAAATTTACACATTTGGATAGAACGACCAGGATACGAGGGAGACTCCGCCCCGGTGTTAATTTGCAATGTCCACTTTGGTTTGAATAAATTAGGTTTATTTCTCTAAAATAGACCCACGCTTCAACAGGCACTACCGGCCAGGGGGAGGGGGAGAATGTCCACTTAGTCTATTGTTTGTCGTAGACCAACATCGTTTGATTCTGATTATGCTTATTTCTCTAATATAGAAACATATGTCAACAGGCCCTAGCGGCCAGGGGGAGAGAGAGACTCCCCCTAGGTAATTGTTTGTCAGGGTCCACTTTGGTTTCATTAAAACTTCTGTTTATTTCTCAAATATAGACACACACTTGAGCTACCGGTCAGGGGAGGGGAGACTGTCCACTTAGTATATTGTTAGTTGCAATCCACTTTCGTTTACTCGAATTGTGCTTATTTCTCTAATATAGACCCACATTTGAACTGAATAATTGCTTCCCGAATAAATATAAATGCAAATTTACCAAGGAGCCCTGTGTAAGCATCTTTATTTATTATAGGTCTCAATAGGATTACCAACCGATTATAATTATTAAATTGTAATAAAATGATATTCTCGAAAATTCATAAAGGTTTAGTCCCTTTAACTGTAGACTGCCTAGCTGATACACGTTGTAACAGGAGGAAAACAGGTCGATCAAATAATTCAAATTTCAAGAAATTTCGGATTTAGACATTGTTTTGTAGTCTCTATCGATTTCATTCAAAAAATCAAAATTTTCAGAAATTGTTATGATGACGAAGCATAAAAGTGAACTGCTCCACTTGTCTGCCACTTGCTTTTGTAAATTCTAAATGTCATAATTTCACAGTAGAAATAACCGAAAGAATATACTAGACTAAAAAATATATATTTTAGTATATTTGGTTTGACTAATACAGAGTTGTGATAGATATAACTCAAATATAAGTATTTTTTCGTAATCCATGGTTCATCAAAAAAATTTATGATGTAAGTTTCGTTTGGTGAGTCGGATTTGTTCAATTTTTGAGATCTGATAACTAATATGATAGTCGTCATTATTCAAGTTTAGAAACAAAGGAGTAGTTACATGTTAAGGTTCAGGTATACTCTACAAAATTCGAAAATTTAGATAAAATCCAAATCATTGTCTATCTCTCTTTTATTGCATTTTTGGATTGTATTGATACCAATAAGTACTCTCAAGAGATTTCTAAGAAGAATTCCTATTATTTTTCCAGTTTAACACACTTTGGTCACCTCAATCTTGGAATAATTGATGTAAATTTTTTTTTCAAAACCCGCTATCGCAAAACTAACATTTTCAGATTTGTGTAGATAAGAAACTTTTTCAGTTTTGCACGTAGAATCGAAATCTCAACGGTTTCGGATAGATCTCGTCTAGATCCATCCTGTATCGTTTGCGATTTATTA
Organism: Hexactinellida sp. DTS-2022; assembly: GCA_028753945.1. Classification (NCBI taxonomy): domain Eukaryota; kingdom Metazoa; phylum Porifera; class Hexactinellida; species Hexactinellida sp. DTS-2022. Next base: position 4,063,035 of record JAPNXP010000002.1, read on the forward strand.
AATTAGAAATATTTGCAGAGGTTTGCAAATTTTGGATAGGAAAATTTCGATTAAAAAGTTGACATCACGTAATAATCAAGAAAATTAAAATATATTAAATTTGAACAATCCCAGACGATGCAGGATAAACAAGATATAGATAAACCCATTTAAACAGTATTTACTATTGTAAGGTTCATTATTACTAAAAAATCTCTTACACAAATGAGTAAAATTTGAAAACCTAAAATTTCCCAGTTACTTGTTATTGAAATATTATTGCATTTTTGCAAATAAAAGGATGATTCAAATCCGCAGTAAAAATTTCAAGCAAATGAGGTAAATATTTTTGGTAGAAGTGCTCTAGAGTATACCTGAACCTTAAGGATACCGAGGCTAATTTTGGCTAATTTTAACATTTTTGTATGGGATTTCTGAGCAAATTTATTCAGAACGCTCCAATTGCAATTGCACCGTGACTGGACGTTGATAATACGCCTTTTTAAAATTTACATCGGAACATTCTAAATAATAGTCTCTTCAGGAACTGTCGAAACGTCTCAAAATATGCTTAAAAATCGGACAAAAAGCCACTAAAGCCCCTGGCAGCCGTTATTTATTGCGGATATAAATAAGCTTGTACTATACTTGTAATCATGTTGAGGAGTTATTGAATATGTCGCTGATAATACCTGGAAGTAAGAACTAAGCTCTAGGAGATTTTTCAATTTTGCTTGTGTCATCAAATTGTCCCAAAAACACCTCCATATATGGTATTCAGTAACTTACATCGTAAATCTTCAGATTTGGAGTTCCACATAGTGGCCTAATGGATTTGTCTTGGCAAATAGATGTCATTACATGGTTAGAGCCAGTCGCCACGACTTGTCATTCGTGAGATAAATATTTACTGCGTCATCAAAAATTGTCACATCCATATGCCCAAATATAGTCATAAAAATTAAATTTGCAAAATTGTAAAATTTAGTGGATCTACTGTTGATAGACATTCTAAAATGTCTTTATCCATTTTTGGATGTCGAATATGAAGTAATTTGAGGGACTTGTATTTGTGGCACATTTTTTGACCCCTGTGTGCTGGATTTCAAGGTTTTTGAACAATCCTGAAGAGACTATAATTTAGAATGTTCCCGAGTAAATTTTAAAAAGGCGTATTATCAACGTCCAGTCACGGTGCAATTGCAATTGGAGCGTTCTGAATAAATTTGTTCAGAAATCCCATACAAAAATGTTAAAATTAGCCAAAATTAGCCTCGGTATCCTTAACGGCGTTATATCGGTTTGATTTGAATGATGTATTCTGCATTAAAATGCCCATATATGGTGGTGGCATATTGGCAATATTTTAATAATCTGACAAAAATCCAATTTCGGAACCAAATGAGATAGAGCTTGGCTCTAAATGCTAAAAATAGTCTAATTCAATCTCAAATGACATTATCTACAGTATTTTTTTTGCTCTGGAATTCCTTTTTTTCGAAAAAACAAATTCTGAACTCAACCACTTCGACATATCTCGAAACAATTATTTTGCATAAGTGCAAATCGATGTCCAATTATCCTCGATTTTTGTCCATTTATCCTTGAGACTCCCTGTCGTCGAAATAATGTCTGATTATCCTCCTAAATTATTTCAGTATTGATAACATTCATTCAATAAGAAAATACAGTTTCTAAGTATTTGCCCCTCTACAAGCAGCTTCTCAGATAAAGGAGTTAAACGAACCTTAAATCTGTGGGTATCTCTAACAGATCAGTCCATAAAAGTTAGAGCTCACTAATTAAGAATAATACTGTAGATGCCGGATGTAGAACATACCGGATAAAAGAACAGAATATTGGAAAACGGTTGCCATCACTCCTATATAATTTATGCCGGTTATAACAACATTATAGCAGTGCTCGACGATATTGTTATAACCGGCAACCACTGTATTATCCTCTATATTAATAAACACAAGGCTCTACACTGACCGACCAAAGGTATTTGATATACGTGTTCAAACTTCTAGTAGCGTAATAACATTACGAGATAGCTTCAAAACGGATGTTGACATAAAATGATATGTAAGTATAATAAAAATGTAAAAGTATTTGAATTTAAATTATTTATGGAGGTGTTAAACACATTAATTAAATAATTAGCAATTAAATATATAATTATTGATCATTTTAAGTAAATTAGAATTTACAAATTCTGAATTTCAGATTGAATACTAGATAGTCTGCTACTAGCTCATGGGCGCCGAAACTCTCAAACGCTAGGGGGGGTGTGACGTAATATTCAAATGTGAAAGTTCAAAAAACAATGCTTATGGGGATAAAATCAATGTTTGATGGGCATAATTGTAAAGATATATACATCATCCACTGATATTTATACAAACTCGTTATGGAATCAAGAATTTTCCATTTTTTTCCCCTGAATTCTCCTCGGCCAGGGGGGGTGACACCCTCCCTGACCCCCCCCCTTTCGGCGCCTATGTACTAGCTAACTCCAGGTGCACAAATTCGTCAATATGATCATTTTCTACTGAGTCTGAGATACTCTACACATCCCCATTTGTACCACTGTGTCAAAAGTGCACCTAGAGTGTGGTTAGAGCGATGCTGGACGGGACTGTGTCGAAGATCTCCGGATCTCCTGCTGGGAGCCAGGATTTTCGATAGGATGGTAATATCTGGTAGTCATATAGCAATCCGGCTATGGGCATAATCTTCTCGTGGAAGTATGAGTGTTGTTGTTCGAGCTCCTCCATAGTTGGTTCTTCTGCGAGCGACGCAAGGTAGGTTGACTTCTCGTTAAGAAGAGTTGAGAGCAGAGATGCTAGAAGTAGATCGGAGTGTGTTCCAGGGATTGGAGCTCCTACTCTTAGAGGGTGCTCGAAATCACCTTGGTCAGTTCCTCCTCTTATGTTGGTTCCTCGGAAATGTGTTGTCATGAGGTCGTGCCAGCTCATATCGATCGGGAATATTGAGTGGCGTGCGTTGGAGCGGAACCAGCCTGGTCCCTCTGGGTCACTTGCTCCGCTGTCCATAGAATTAAGAGATATATGATCGTCAGGGGAATCAGGTGTAACAGATCGATTTGGTGACGGTGGTGGAATTGTTGTGTCCGGTAAATTGTTTATGGTGGTATGGAGATCCTGTAACAGTACGGGTATCGTTGTTATGGTCCAAGTGGGACTTGGTCGAATCGTAGGATTATCTCCAGCTATATCATGTCTGAGGACTGCGTTCATATGTAGCAGTTCGGCTGAGTTTAGGGTACCCTGCCATAACTCCTTATATGGGCTCTGTGAGGCATGTATTTAGTCTGTATGAGCCAGTATTTCGAAGGTGCATCGGATATGACGGTGTCCTAGTTTTCCTGGGTCAGATCCTTTGCAGTTACTAATTTTGTCCAGGTTCATTGTGGATATTTATAACGGATAGCCTCTAGTAGGGAGACTCCGAGTGAATCACTTCCAAGTAGCTAGGAATAGTGTGTTTTGTGAGGTGAACAGGATGAATCGTATCGCCATGATAATGTATGAGGTGGCCAAAATGTTGTCTAGGGCTGATGGCGTCGGTCGTAGAGTGGTGAAAAGAGATTGATCCTTGTTGGTTTCATGCTAAGTTGACTAATTCATGAATTATTCAAGATTTAGTCGAGATTTATTTTTATAATACGGTGGTGTCCACTATTTTTCGGATATAATTAGCAATGGTATTATTTTGAAAACCTGAAATGGGTCAAATATGACTGCAGCCGCAGGTATTAAATGATCCACAATTGATTGCGAGCGCAATGAACAATCATGAATAATCAATAATTATTGCCATTTTCAATGAATTAGTCAACTTAACTTTCATGTGTACGCGGTGGTTTCCTAGGTTGTTAATAAGTAGAATAATATCGTCCAGATAGCGTCCGTGCCATACGCATGAATTTTGTTTTCTAAATTGTTAGTCTAGGTGTTACAGGGTCAGGTCGACAAGAAAGGTGTTCCGCGGCTGAGCCTTGTGACAGCCCACACGTCTGTTGGTGTACAATGCCATTTACTTGAATGAGCGTGTGGTTAAATTGTGGGTTTATACTAGATAAATAATCATAATTAGAGTCAAACCAAAGTGGACTGGGACAGGCAATATACTAAGTGGACAGTCTCCCTCTCCCTGTCCGTATGGGCTAACTGAATTGTGTGTTTATATTAGACAAATATGCAGTATTAGATTCAAACCAAAGTGGGACACGATAAGCAATATACTAAGTGGACAGTATCCATCTCTCACTGCCCGCAGTTCTAGTTAAATTGTGGGTATATATTAGATAAATAATCATAATAATTAGAGTCAAACCAAAGTGGTGTAGGATAGGCAATATACAAAGTAGACAATCTCCCTCTCTCCCTGTACGTAAGGGCTAGATAATTTGTGTGTTAATTTTAGACAAATATGCAGTATTAGATTCAAACCAAAGTGGACTGCAGTAAGCAATATACCATCTGACAGTATCCCCCTCCCACGTGCAGGAAGTGTATGTTGAAGTGTGGTTCTATATTTCAGAAATACACCTAATTTAAGTCTAACCAAAGTGTACTAGAACATGCAATATACTTAGTGGAGAGTCTCCTTCTCTCCCTGTACGTAAGGGCTAGATAAATTGTGTGTTTATATTAGACAAATATGCAGTATTAGATTCAAACCAAAGTGGGACAAGATAAGCAATATACTAAGTGGACAGTCTCCATCTCTCACAGGCCGTAGTGCTAGTTAAATTGTGGGTTTATACTAGATATATAATCATAATTAGAGTCAAACCAAAGTGGACTGGGACAGTAAATATACTAAGTGGACAGTCTCCATCTCTCTGACAGGCCGTATTGCTAGTTAAATTGTGGGTTTATACTAGATAAATAATCATTATTAGAGTCAAATTAAAGTGGACTAGGACAGGCAATATACTAAGTGGACAGTCTCCCTCTCTCCCTGTCAGTTAGGGCTAGATAAATTGTGTCGTTATATTAGACAAATATGTAGTATTAGATTCAAACCAAAGTGGGACACGATAAGCAATATACTAAGTGGACATTCTCCATCTCTCACTGGCCGCAGTGCTAGTTAAATTGTGGGTATATATTAGATAAATAATGATAATAATTAGAGTCATACCAAAGTGGACTAGGACAGGCAATATACAAAGTAGACAGTCTCCCTCTCTCCCTGTCCGTAAGGGCTAGATAAATTGTGTCTTTATATTAGACAAATATGCAGTATTAGATTTAAACCAAAGTGGGTACGATAAGCAATATACTAAGTGTACAGTCTCTATCTCTCACTGGCCGTAGTGCAAGATTAATTGTGGGTTTATACTAGATATATAATCTTAATTAGAGTCAAACCAAAGTGGACTAAGACAGGCAATATACTCAGTGGACAGTCTCCCTCTCTCCCTGTCCGTGGGGGCTAACTAAATTGTGTGTTTATATTAGACAAATATGCTGTATTAGATTCAAACCAAAGTGGGACACGATAAGCAATATACTAAGTGGACAGTCTCCATCTCTCACTGGCCGCAAGGGCTGGGTAAATTGTGTGTTTATATTAGACAAATTTGCTGTATTAGATTCAAACCAAATTGGGATACGATAAGCAATATACTAAGTGGACAGTCTCCATCTTTCACTGGCCGTAATACTAGTTTAATTGTGGGGTATATTAGATAAATAATAAATTTAGAGTCATACAAAAGTGGACTGGGACAGGCAATATACTATGTGGACAGTCTCCCTCTCTCCCTATCCGTTTGGGCTGGATAAATTGTGTGTATATATTAGTCAAATATGCTGTAATAGATTCAAACCAAAGTGGGACACGATAAGCAATATACAAAGTGGACAGTCTCCATCTCTCACTGGCCGTAGTGCTAGTTAAGGCTTCGCGTCCCCTTCGATAGGCTGCATGACCCCTAACAAAAAATTTCTGTTTAATATTGATTAATCTTATTTAACATATTAGCTATATTATTGTAACAGAGAGCTTGGCTATAGCTATCCTACTTTTCTTATTTCAGCAATTATTGTGTAATTGGAACCAAAATGTTCTATGAGAAAACAATATTAAAATCAAATCAGGTGATTTGTATACATCATAGCTCTATTTTGTGGAATGCTTTAATTTCAAGTTGACTTGAGCCTATACTAACTTAGTACATACTATTGCACATTGCGTGACAGACTCCCTTTATTGAATTCATGTTTACTTTCAATTCTACGGGAGTGACTTGTTGGAATTCTTTGATTATCATGACATTTCGAAACTACGCAAGCATTCCTATTGGTTTCAAAGTTTATATCGCTAATCGAAGTCTGTCACGCAATGTATACTAGTATGTACTAATATAGTATAGGCTCAAATCAACGCATTTCAAAGAATAGAGCTATGATGTATACAAATCGCAATATTTTCAATTAATACTGTTTTCTAATAGAAGCATTTTGGTTCTAATTACACAATAATTGCTGAAATACAAAAAGTAGGATAGCTAGAGACAAGCTCTCTGTTACAATAATATAGCTAATATGTTAAATAAGATTAATCAATATTAAACAGAAAATTTTTGTCAGGGGTCATGCAGCCTATCGAAGGGGACGCAGATAAAAAAGTACTTTGGCATGTTATATTTATCCATAATACCCTTTCGTATTAGCTATTATTCAAGACAAAGTTTGACTCTCTAGCTTATATACTTTCCGAACTTACAGCAAGGTATGTGAATCTGGAACTAATTGACATATCATTTAATTTAACATTAATTGAAATTTAATTGTAAACAATCAGGTACAGTGGAACCTCTATAAGTGGGGGAGCTGGGACGGGGAAAATTTCAATTGCCCCCCATTCCCCGGTTATAAAATTCAATTGGAAAAACATTATATATGCTATATTATACAAAATATTCATATAACACACACATTAATGCACGTTCTAGTTCTTATTTGTATATTATTACAATTTAGTTTACTGCTGATCTACACTAGGTGATTTCTTCTAAAAACATCAGAGTAGATCAATCGAAAATATTTTTTCTGTAGAACTTTTGAGTCGATTTATTGGAAATATTGTATTATTTTATAAGAATCATGTTAGGATTTGTCCATTCCCCCCATTTATGGAGGTTGTTTTGTATGGAGATAAAAACTCCTTGAAATTTATGGTCCCCCATTCCCCACTTCCCCGCTTATAGAGGTTCATTTGTATGGATATATACGAATATGGTAAAAAAATTCCCCACTTATGGAGGTTCCCCATTTATAGAGACCCCACTTATAGAGGTTGCACTGTATTTGAAATTTGGGTTATTATCAATGACATGTTAGTGTCGTTATAGTTAGTACTAAGTAAGGGCTTCCCTGAAATAGAGAGCTTTTTTTGAAATTTTGTTTACTTTTCACACTACGTGGGTGATCAGTCGCAATATTCTGGAATGATGAATCATTCTTGATTCATCTTCTTATTCTGGAATGATGAATCAAACACACCTCACAGAGCTTTTTTTGAAATTTTGTTTACTTTTCACACTAACGGGTGATCAGTCGCAATATTCTGGAATGATAATCATTCTTCAAAATTCCGACTGATCACCCACGTAGTGTGAAAAGTAAACAAAATTTCAAAAAAAGCTCTCTATTTCAGGGAAGCCCTTACTTAGTACTAACTATAACGACACTAACATGTCATTGATAATAACCCAAATTTCAAATACCTGATTGTTTATCGGTATTCACGGAAGTAATATTTACATTCCTATGGATATCTACTATTGAGTATATATTTAGCACTCCTACTCCTGTGGTCTGGCATTGATATTGGAATTTAGAAATATTGTAATTTCATTGTGAAAGTAAATTCTTTGTGATTAGATTCATTATTTTAAAAATAGAATTATTTCGTTAATCCTATATAACAGTGTTAAGAAAAAATTTCTAACTAGCTAAAACTTGTTCTAGAATGTTCTAATTCACTACAGTTCTCCTACTATATCTATTTTAAAAGTGTAAGGTCGCAGAATTGTGATATTTTGCTACTGAGTGCAAATTTATATTATTGAAGGGACTGGAGTTCGAAAAGGTTTCAATTTTCCACAACCTGAACACATTTGACTCATTATCTCACAAAATTGAGCAGAATTAGGTTAAATGGTCTTACGACTTTTAAAGTAAGTATCATTTGTTGGGCATAAAAAATTTTGAGTCTTAATCTCTTGTATTATTTAAAAAATCTTTGGGCATAGACCCCGGCATCTGGTCAATCCAAATATTCCTAGAAAATGGGTACAGAGCGGTTGCAATCATGTGGAAATTATTTTTATACCATATTAAACTTTACCTACTAACATGAAATGGAAAGTTTATATGTCTAGGAATTTAGAGCTAAGCTATCGCATATTTATTAGTTTCAAGGTTTATGGTGACATCACTGAAATGACACCACCATATATGGGTATGTGAATTTTTAGGACTGTAACCATTTGGATAATGGTCTCATTTGTTCTTCCAATGAGTTTGTAATGGGATATTGATGTGATTAGATGGTTAGAGCTAAACTCTAGAGTCTATATAGTGGGAGAGAGGAAATTTGCTGCGTCATCAAAAATGGGCACATTACATGGCCATATATGGATCATTTTGAAAACTGTGCGTGTTAGGGTCACAAAATGTTCTATTGACGGATAGGAAGTCGGGTATTGCGAGTATTTTGAGACGTAGCTCTTGTTTTTAGCACCTCGGGTGTCTGAGAAAAAAAATGGAGCAGAAAACGTACCCTCGAATGAGATAATAGGCCATAAAGGTTCAGATTTTCACTTTCTAATTATTTTTTTTGATCAATTGTTAATTATTTTCGTCAGTTATTACTTGTATAGAGTAATGATACCACCAGTCATACCATTGTTGAGGTAAAGAGTGCTTAGAATCGATCTAAGGGGTAAAACCAGTGAACCGCTGTACAAAATTGATCATAACCATGAAAATACGCTTGTAAAAGACTCAAAACCATGTACAAACGTTAGATATGATCGTTTAGTCTTGCTAGGCACAAAAAAGAAAAATCGGGTTATGTTATGTTTTTCAGGTAATTTCTGATATATTTCCATGCGTGGACACCCTTATAATTAAATTTCAATTAATGTTAAATTAAATGATATGTCATTTAGTTCCAGATTCACATACCTTGCTGTAAGTCGGAAAGTATATAAGCTAGAGAGTCAAACTTTGTCTTGAATAATAGCTAATACGAAAGGGTATTATGGATAAATATAACATGCCAAAGTACTTTTTTACTTGTTTAAATTTCCAGGGGAACCTTGTCCTTAAGGAATATGAACAATTAGCACTTTAATTGTTAATAAAATAAACAAATACTATTAGAATTACACAGTGGAGGATGTTAAAACAATTAATCTAATTATTACAAATGGTAACAAAATGGTTAATCTTCCTTGAACGTGAACTTAAGTAAGAAAAACATAGAAATATAGGATCTGTACTGCCAATGAAAGAACTAAGAATTAAACTTTTTCAATTTTCGTTTCTCTAATCCTTTAGAAATTACCTTAGAATTGTAATTTTTCACTTTATTAGCTATTAAACAATCTACTTCAATAAATACAACTTTGCGAAGAATCAAAGACATATTTAATTTGCTAGAGGGACATTGTTCTCTCCAACTTCCATCAACAACTGAACAAACAAGATCCAGTAGAATCTGCCTAGATTTTCCTTCCATAAATAAGTGCATCAATTCTATATTTCCTTCGATAATAGTTAATATCTTCCAAACAGCTATTATGGAATCCAAGAGTAGTTCAGAGGGATATTTCAAACCTCCACGATCAGTAAGTTCCAACAGCCTAAACTGAGATCCGGCTGATTCATCAAGTAGGAAATTTTTATCAATGATTAATATATCTTGACATATGTGGCATGGTGGACTACGTTTAAGGTATTGGTGTGCGGCATATCCGGCTATAAAAGCTAACGATTGAAGTGTTTGGGCATCACACTCAATTTTGGATAGATCTGAAATTTCATTAATGAAAGGGTCAAGATCAAAATCAGTATCCGAAAATACCTTCTCTTCAGAAGAAAAGGATTGGATAAATTCGTGTAAAGAATAACTACAAGATTCAGACTGATAGGAAAATAGATTTAAAATATTTGAAATTTTCAGACGTCGCTCAGCTTCTAATATTTGCAGATAAGAAATGTGGTAATTGGCACCTGACATCATACGATAAAGTCCGAATCGATGTTCCAAAGGGTCCGTCTGTAAGAAAGAGGTTAAAAGGTATGAATATCCACATGTGCCCGCCAGATAGTTAGTTATTTGTGGTAAAACAAGGCAAGCATGTCTTAAGCTTGTGAAAGTTTGTTTGCTTAATTTCCCATCTTTCCCAGGAAGTGAATCCCAAGCGGATAACCAACAAACTATACGATCTAAAAAGGCAAAGCGGTCGTCATTAAAGGTGAATGGTTGAGAGGGTGGATCGTTTAAACGAACATGCTTGTATGGAGCATTTACATTGAACATTTTCCATAAAGATAAGACAATGTCAAGAAAATCTGAAGTATTAGATTTATATGCAGCACAACGTTGGTCATTTTGAATGGTTAAAGCAGATATTGTGGATTCATGTATGACCTTTAAAACTAATTTCACATTCTGATGTTCTAAACAAGAAGGAAAACATGCTTTAAATGTTAACCTTGGAGCTAGTTTTGCCAAGCTTTCTTTCTCAGAAAGATATAAGGTACGGACATCGCGGAAAGAAGCTGTGCACAGTCTCAAAGGATAGGAACAATAATTTGTTTGTATATCTTCTAAATCAGGGTAAATAAAACTTTTACTCTCTGACTTTAGATTCAACCAGTTATTTCGTATGGTCTTCAATATGTGCACAAAATCAAAGGTGAGAAATAGGATCCGATTTGGATCAAAAGGATGCGGTTTAAGAGTTTCCAGCTTACCATTTTTAGAGAAGAGTTTGAATAATTTTACATTGAGAGGATAGTTGTCGGTAGAGATAATATCTACAACTAAACCACAAAGCTCTATATCTTGAATACATAACACCACTATAGCGAATATCCTTTCCGCTGAAAGAGAAGCACAGGGTAACAAACGAACAATACAGGACCATTTTTTCTGAAGACTAGAGACCATGATAGCGAATACACACAGACTACGTTACTATAGACTATTCACTGATTGATTTTTCCATTACCATGGAATACTTCAAGTCTATTTTGTAAACCACCCACAATATTTGAATATAAGTTTACTACCATTCAGTCTAGATCAATCTCTTTTCTACACATTCTTTGTGCCTTTCTATTTACCACACCACTTACTCTTTTATGCTTCTACTCTTTATTTATCTTTTCTTTCATTTTTATATATACTAGAATCATGCCAAACAGGTGTAGTGTTGCTAATTGCACTTCTAATTATGATGGTACTGAATACACTCCTATTTTTGAGATGTTACATCACTGGCCAAAGGATGTACAAGATGATTGGAAAAAGTTTTTACATCGAGATGATGCCTGGCAATTGTGCAGAATTTTCATCTGCGCTAAACATTTTAGTGAGCAGGACCTGTTACTTTCTGTTGCAATTCCTCAAGGCGATGGTTCTATCAAGAATTTTCCCCGTAAGCCTGGTCTTCGCAAGGGTGCTAAGCCTACTATTCTACCAAATTGCCCATCTTACTTACAAGATCAAAATGTACTTCCTGAACGTCTTGACCGCGATGAATTAGATATCCGACATTTTCGTCAAGCGCTTCAGTTGAGTATTGCTGAACACCAAACAGAGAATGAAAAGTACTCCGTGATGAGCATTGATGAAATGCAACAGAAATATACAATTTTAAACTTGTATGAAGAATGGTTATATTTTCGCTCTAGTCCAACTACCCTGCACATCTTCAAAAAAATCTTGTCTGGACATCTACTAATAATGTCTCACCAGATAATATTAAATGAAGAATTGAATGTCAAATGTTTTCTTAAGGCCCCTCTCGGGTTAATTTTGAATTATTTAAATAATTGAGTTTATTTCGTTTTTATTAGTTATAATACCCGGGAGGATAATATAGGAAAATTTGGCTTAATTCTGAGGACAATTGAACTCACTAGAGCAATTTGAAATTGGGGAATGTCAGTTATATGGCCAAATTGAGAGTAATATAAATTACGGCCACACAATGCTGGTCAGATAAATTGAGATTCGATTGTTTTTGGATAGTACACCAGAAAGTAAAGCCACATTGAAAATTTCAGGTGAATCTGACTAATAGTTTTGCTGTAGCGACCATTATAAGATCCAGGAATGTGAAGGACATCATGGAGGGTGACTTTTTCAAATGGAATGAAAGTTTAGTAGGCTGGCACTGCCACAATTTGTTTTCAATATAGTTGTTATTCATACAAAAGTATATTTGCATATCTACTTAGGTTGTAAACCTAAATTTTCAACATTCCAAAAATTAAGTTCCGAGTTATAGTCATTTGAAGTCAGATTTGGACTGTCAAGGTCCTAGTCTGACTTCAAAGGGCATTAACTTTGAAAGTTTGCATTGTAAAGTTTAGATCAAGGGTCATTCCCATATTAAATATATATTCAATCGTTTACACTTGGTTTCAAACAATTTGGATGAAAACTGTGAACGCTTTAGCATTTTAAACTTTCTGACCTTTCAACTCATTGGGTGGTCCTTTCACATCTCTACATTGAATCTCAGAAACCCGTCGACCAATAATGAAATATTTGAGTGCAAAATGCTTGCAATACCCGGTTTCCTATTCGTCCATAATACATTTTATGACCCTAACTCGCAAAAATCTTCCAAATGACCTTATATGGGCATAAAATGTGCCCATTTTTGATGATTTAGCATATTTATTTCTTCAAAACTATAAACTCTAGAGCTTAGCACTAAATTTCCCATCACATCCATATAATATTGCAAACCCATTAGAATCACAATTGAAACCATCTTCCTAAAGATTGCTGTCCTATATATTGACCGGAATACCCTCATAATAGTGTGAAAAGTAAATTTAAAATTCCATTTATTTTTGGTTCAACTATTGCAAATTTGGTCCAAATTGTTTGAAACCAAGTCTAAACTAACGAGGACATATGTAATTCGGGGGGATTTTTCAAACTAACCTCTAGCATAAAGAAATTCAGAATTCTATATCTTTGAAGTTCGACTTGGACCGCATATTTACATAAAACATCGAATAATGCAAAAATTGGCAGTCAAAATGTGACTTCAAAGGGCTATAACTCACAAAGTTTGTATGTTAGTGGTTAGTTTGAAAAATCCCCCCGAATTACATATGTCTTCATCAGTTTAGACTTGGTTTCAAACTATTTAGACCAAATTTGCAATAGTTGAACCAAATGTAAATATATTTTCAATTGAAAATTGACATTTTCATGATGATACACACATTCCTGAGCACTAAACTGGTATTAACAGCAAAAGTAGAGCTCAGATTCACTTGAAATTTTCAATGTATCAATACTTTACTGTGTACTATACGAAAACAGTCTAATCTCAATTACCAAATTAACCAAAGAGGGGCCTTAACGAGGTACAAATTCAAACACGGATTTCTCAGATTACTGACATGCGTCAAATTTCTCAATTAATACAAGAACTCGACACGTATCAAAAGCCAGATGATATTGAGTTAGGAATCACCAAAGCTATCGATAGTGTTAAGTACACAGTAGGAAAGTTAACAACTAACGAAGATACCACAATACATGATTCTCAAACTTTTTTTAATCGTTTGCAATTTATTCTCTGTCAGCTCGAAAACTTAGATATGTCGAAAACAAGACGTCGCTATAATGTATGACATTAGTCTTCTCCCTTAAAGCTCAATTGATATCTTCTGGTTGTTACAGATATTTGCAATCATTGGATTGTCTTAGTTTACCCCATCCTTCAACACTCAGAAGACTCTATTCTAACATTGGTTTAGATACAAATTTTGTTGATTATTTGAAAGTTGAGTGCCAGAATTTTGATAAGTTCAAAAGACATGTTATTTTAAAACTTGATGAAATTCACGTACAGTCTAAGTATACCTACAAGGGAGGAAGAATCTTTGGTTCGCCTTTTATTAATTCCGATTCCATCACGTCTGTCAGCCAATCTTCTGACCTGGACTGACCTGGATCCAGCTAAAACTGTTTTGGCTTTTCAAATTTCAAGTCTCTTCACCAAATGGTCCGAAATTGTAAGACTCCTTCCATGTTGTAATGCTAAATCTTCTGAATTACTTCCAGTAATTAATCAAGTAATTATAGACATCGAAAGTTGTGGCCTAAAGGTAATAGCAATCTGCACTGACGATTACCAGTTGAACGTGAGTTTATTCAAATCGTTAGCTAATTCATCTAACTTGCAGTTTAGTTTTCCGAACCCAGCTGATCCCACTCGAGCTATATTCTTGATGTTCGATCCAGTACATATTGTTAAATGTATTAGGAATAACTGGATAAATCAGAAAGATCCCCTTACCACGCTTATTTTCCCATCTATCACTGATTATTTCAATAATACCTTTCCTTATCAACTAGCAACGGCTTCTTTCCAGGATATCAGGAACTTGTACAAGTTCGAGCAATTTTCAAATGCTAAGACAGCCCACAAGTTAACTTCACAAGTAGTCTGGCCATCAACCTTTGAGAGACAAAGTGTACCCTTAGCTCTAGCAGTTTGGGATCAATCAACACACAACGCTATCTTTGTATTCAACCAGAGAAACAAAATTTTCAACCAGACTCATCAATTTATCGATCTTATATCCAGATTTTGGAAGATGTGCAACATTCATTGTCCTGGTAAAGATATTCGTCTACGTGATTCTGATTCCAAAGTATTCAAACACCAAGATGAACGTTTTGAATTTCTTGCAAAATTTTGTTCTTGGCTTGAGAACTGGAAAATACATAGCTGTACAGGAAAAGCCGGCAAACTTAGCCCACAGACCTTTACCAGCTTAATTCACACTACTAAAGTAATTCCTAAAATTATCAATCATTTGACCAGCGATGAATGTGGATTTTCCTATGTGTTAACCGGATTCTTACAAAACGACTCTCTAGAGAAGCATTTTGGTGTTTACCGGCTAATGTCTGGTTGCCAATACAACGTTTCCTTTTGTCAAGTTCTTGAGAGCGAGCGACGGATCAAGATTGGTAACATTCTGAAGTTGTACCAAGCCCAAGATGGCAAATATGAGTCGTCACTAAAGGAATTCGTTAGAGGTTTTTCAGTTCAACAGGATGCTGGAGTTCGCCAATCAGACTTGAACATTTATTCTTCTCTTCTACATGAAAATTTTGAATTCTCACCTACAGTGGAAATCCGCCAAGCATTGGCTTTTATTGGTGGATATGCAGTTCACAACATCTGTAAGAATATGCTCTATTCAAAGAAGTCTAAATTCACTACATATTGTAATCATTGTGTATCTCTACTCACTGAACTAGAATGTTTCTCTCTCGAGTGTGAAGAGTCCGATCTTACACTAATTCACTTAGCTGACCGGGGTGGACTTAAATACCCATCCAATGATGTAATAAGCGCAGTTACTATTCAATGGCAAATACTTACTATTCTTGAACAGAACCCAGCTTTGTTGAGACAATTCATTGCTGAATCAGACAGAAAGGTTTTAATTCAATTAGCGATATCTAGAATAGAATTTGTTAGTTTCGAATTCTGGAGAAATGAATGTCCTGACTGCCAGAAACCTTTTATGTACTATCTGGCTCAAATTCTCTCTGCTACTACTAATTGTTTATTGAAGAATAAAATAAGAAATTTGAATTCTAAACGTGGCCTAAACAATCCTACAAGATCGAATAAAAAGCTACTAAAGTTGCAGTCAAAGTGAATTCGATAGTATGTATTTTATTATTATTAGTTAATTGTATGCGTTCAAGTATTCGTAATATCGTTGAATGCAACCATTTCGTTATCATTCAAGTTATTAAACTATACAAAGCATGATATTAAATATTAGAGAGTATATTTTAGATTTGACTTATCTAAGTAACTAGACTTGAAGTAATCCATGGTAAATTCAGTGAATAGTCTATAGTAACGTAGTCTGTGGCGAATACAGTTTTGACCGGATCTTCTGGTCTTAAGGATACCGAGGCTAATTTTGGCTAATTTAAACATTTTTGTATGGGATTTCTGAACAAATTTATTCAGAACGCTCCAATTGCAATTGCACCGTGACTGGACGTTGATAATACGCCTTTTTAAAATTTACTCGGGAACATTCTAAATTATAGTCTCTTCAGGATAGTTCAAAAACCTTGAAATCCAGCACACAGGGGTCAAAAAATGTGCCACAAATACAAGTCCCACAAATTACTTCATATTCGACATCCAAAAATGGATAAAGACATTTTAGAATGCCTATCAACAGTAGATCCACTAAATTTTGCAAATTTAATTTTTATGACTATATATGGGCATATGGATGTGACAATTTTTGATGACGCAGCAAATATTTATCTCACGTATGGCGACTAGCTCTAACCATGTAATGACATCTATTTGCCAAGACAAATCCATTAGGCCACTATGTGGAACTCCAAAACTGAAGATTTACGATTTAAGATACTGAATACCATATATGGAGGTGTTTTTTGGGACAATTTGATGACGCAAGCAAAATTGAAAAATCTCCTAGAGCTTAGTTCTTACTTCCAGGTATTATCAGCGACATATTCAATAACTCCTCAACATGATTACAAGTATAGTACAAGCTTATTTATATCCGCAATAAATAACGGCTGCCAGGGGGTTTAGTGGCTTTTTGTCCGATTTTTAAGCATATTTTGAGACGTTTCGACTGTTCCTGAAGAGACTATAATTTAGAATGTTCCGATGTAAATTTTAAAAAGGCGTATTATCAACGTCCAGTCACGGTGCAATTGCAATTGGAGCGTTCTGAATAAATTTGTTCAGAAATCCCATACAAAAATGTCAAAATTAGCCAAAATTAGCCTCGGTATCCTTAAACTAGCACCATATATCTTACCACCAAAATATGAAATTCCGATTTGACATGAATTTCGTCCATTTGGACAATTAAATGTTTTTCAGGATCAGAGAAAGAATGAGTCGCTTGTTTGAGGAAGGGAAAATAGTCACTTTCAAGGCCAGATGAAGAATATAACTTGAGTAGAGTATTGACATGAGGAAGAGTTAGACAAAGCATCTGCTGGAGATATTTATAACAGGCTGGAGAAATTAAATGTGTTTTAAGAGCCAAAACTTGTGTTAGTACATTATATCTACGCCTGTTTTCTAACTGGCATTGTATGAACTGCAGTCTTGAAAGTTCTGGATAATCAGTTGATTCTAAATCGGATTCATTAGTTTGCAAAGTATTGATGGCTTGTTGGATATGGTCTTTCGCTAAAGAGATATGTGAACCAGTCGTCTCAGAAACTAAAGATTCACAGCATGTGTTGATTTAGAAATTTCACCAATAATCGTTTCAAGTTGTCGTATATCACTAATTGAGTTTAGCGAAAGCGAACAAGGTTTTCCATTACAATTGGCTCTAACAGATAGATCAGAATGTACTATTAAGTACTTATTTACTAGGATATCGCTATTTATTAGACTAGGGCGCATAAAACTTTTACTGTTTTCGTCAAAATACCATAATGACCATGTTTTTGGCAAGGGAAGCAAAGATAACTTGTCAGGAATATCATGTAAACTGTTAATCTTGAACTTCTCAACCTCTTCAGCTTCTGAATTCAAGCTAAGTGTTAAAGTTTGGTTGAATAGTTCATATTCTCTTAAGTCGAGGGGACGCCTGCGATTAGCACTAGATTGATAGTATGATGGACAACCGGGTAGATAAACTGGTACAGCGCCATCTTTCAGCTTTGGGCTGACTCGAGGGATTTCACGGAAAGTTCCATCTCCATTTGGAACTTTGTGGCTGTATTCTATATCTTCTTCGCGGAAATGTTTCACGCAAATATAAACAGCCTTCAATTCAACTAAATCATCCCTCCGAAGAGCCCTAAACCAGGAGTGTCTGAGTTCAGGTGGATTTTGTGGTAATTTGAAAACTGGTACAATTTCTGAAGAAGATCTGTAGTTGCTTTTGCAGCCAGGAGCCGAGCAGCAATTAGGCATTTTTGAAAATTAAACAATACTAACAGCTAAGGTAGAACAAGTAAACAAAATTAAGTACGGTTAAAACAAAGTTTATACACCAGAAGAACAGAGAGACTGAATATCCACTGATTACATGACTTACTAAAAACATAATACAATCAAATTATATATTCAAATGTATTTTCTATTGTTTTGGTAAATTAATAATTACTAAACACTAACTATTTAACATTGTGGTTCATTTAGAAATTACGACTGCAACCGCATCCTTGGTCCAAATTTCCCTTAAAAAAGTGAAGTCTTATGTTTGGTAGACCATGATTGACCAAATTTGACAATCGGAAGAACAAATCGTTATTTTCATAATCGATTGGCGACCTCATCAATGGTCCAAATTTCAATTGTTACTGTGAGGCCTATGTATAGTAGGCTATGATTATTCCAATATATATATCCAATAAATCACTTTATCCTATATTAATTAACTGTATTCATTATCACTATTATATCAAATATATCACTATAATTGTTGATTGCTCGAATAGGATAATTGGTTGCCCGAATCGGATAATTGGTTGCCCGAATCGGATAATTGGTTTACCCATTCGGATAATTGGTTGCCCGAATCGGATAATTGACCGAGAAATACAGTATTAGTCATGTAGTAAATACTTATTTAGCTCAGATTCTGATATTCTAATCATAAGGCTAAAATTTAATTTGGTACCCTCCGACGTTGGAAATAGTCGATATTTCTTCGAATATATTATTTTTGGCTCATTATCTTAATGATTAAAGCTGATTATTGAAGTTTCGAGGTAATAGAACTCAAGATTATGTATCCCAAATAGTATACAAATCTTTTTAGAGCTTAATCTCTGGTGAATTTCCCAAAAAAGTCTGGCATTTGTCCGGCATCTGGTCAATCCAAATATTCCTAGAAAAATGTTAAAGAGGGGTTGCAACCTTGTGGAAAATTGTTTTATACCTTATAAAACTTTACCTTCAAACATGAAATGGATCATTGATATTACTAGGAAGTTAGAGCTAAGCTCTCGTAAATTAATTAATTTTGGGGTTTATTGTCACATCACTGAATTGACACCACCATATATGAACATTAGAATTTATAGGAATGTCACCATTTGGATATTGGTATCATTTGTACTTCCAATGAGTTAGTAGTGGGATATTGATGTGAATAGGTGGTTAGAGCTAACCTATAGAGTCTATGCTTTAGGAGAGAATAAATTTGCTGCGTCATCAAAAATGGGCAAATTAAATGCCCATATATGGATCATTCTGAAAACGGTGCGTGTTAGGGTCACGAAATGTATTATTGACGGATAGGAAGTCGTGTATTGCGAGTATTTTGAGACTTGAATTTTGATTCTACCACCTCGAGTGTCTGAGAAAAAAATGGACAAGAAAACGTACCCTCGAATCAGATAATGGGCCATAAAGTTTCACATTTTCACTTTTTTATAAATTTCTTTGGTGAATTGTTGATATTTTAGTCAGTGATTGCTTGGATAGAGTATTGAAAACATCGATCGTACCAATGTTGAGGAATACTGTATTGAGAATCGGTAAAGTGGTGAAACCATTGTTTTGCTGTAGAAAATAGCTCATAACAATGAAAATATGATTGGTAGAGTCTCAAAACAAAGTACATACGTTAGATTTGGTCGTTTTTGCTGTACTTTCACAACAACAACAAAATCGGGTTATGTTGTATTTTTATGGTAATTTCCAATTTATTTCTATGTGTGGTCAGGCGGCGTAGCTAAAGAGGGAAGAACAACCTTAGCCTGCCCACAACAAAGTGGAAACTTAGGTAAAATTTGGTGCTAGTGGATAACTTCTCACTTTCCCAGAATTTCGCATCACAAAAAGTGCAGGGAAAAGTCATACTGCCTACTGAATACTCAGCGCTAAAGTTATCAGTAACCTCACAAGCTGATTGTGACCTAGCTAAATTCAAAGCAGACTTAGAAATGAGGGAATTAGCATACAACTCAACCATTTTCTGCATACGCTCAGCATGCTGCTCTACTGTCTCTCCTGCTCTCAGCATGCTACGATATTCCCTCTGATTATCGAGGCGCGCAGCAGTTTGCTCGTCAGTATGAGACTCTAAGTAGACCAACTGGCATTCCCTCTTCTTATCGAGGTGCTTAGCAGTTTCTCCGTCAGTATGAGACTCTAAATAGACCGACTGGTGTTCCCGATTCGTTAGGAGGCGAGCAGTACGGTCACACTCCGACTCTCCATCTCGTATAGCAGACTGAAGCTCCCTTTGCGAATCGAAACGGAGTCGGGCGAATCGGGTCTGCTCAGAAGTATCGTTAGCTCGCTGCCAACGCTTCAGTTTTGAATTTGTTCCCCCCCTGAATCCCTGTCAAATGTTTAGGAGGCATAATAATAATAATTGAATCTAATTCGTCAATGTAAAGAAGAAGAAAATGTATGTTAATTTAAAAAGTGAGTATTGAAGTTCAGGCATACTAAAAGAAATACATGCATTGTGTTACAGGCACAAATGATTGTTAAATGAATTTATTTTCATTCAATCAAATTGGAGCCTCAGAAAATATTTCTATTATGCACAATCTATTTATACTAATTGATTAAATCTACTAATCCATAGTAACAAACCCTCGAATTTAATTGGATAAATTTTTTGTCACCTTCAAATGCAAATATTTCACTTCAGAAAGCAATAGATCGTTGTCGCACTTCAAATTCCCCCTGTATGCAAATTTTCTGCTTTCTGGGATTCGTAGTCTTTCCAATTAATTCTGGACAAACACACACACACTCACACAAACACACACACACACACACACACTCACACACACACACACACACACACTCACACACACACACACACACACACACACACACACACACACACACACACACACACACACACACATACACACACACACACACACACACACACACACACACACACACACACACACACACACACACACACACACACACACACACACACACACACACACACACACACACACACACACACACACACACACACACACACACACACACACACACACACTCACATACACACAAAATGAGAACAATTCCTCTTTTAATATATAGATGAATATTTGTTGTTATCGTTGTTTACACAAAATAGGTAAACAAATTAATGAAATTTTCTATATCAATCTAGAAATTAGCTTCGATATAACGCCTTTAAAATGTAATTATTCCTTTGTTTCTAAATTTGAACAATTAAGACTATATTATTAATTATCATATCTCAAAATTTGAACAATCTGCCTTAGTAAACGAATGTTACATCATTAAAAAAAATTGGACTAATCTGTTTTTGATGAACCATGTATTAAGCAAAAATCTAAATATTTGAGTTATATCAATCACAACTCTATATATTACAAACAAAATATCCTAAATAGTTAATATTTAGTCTAATATCTTTTTGTGGGTATTTTCACGGTGAAATTTTAACATTTCGAAAATACCAAAACAAGTGGCAGGCAAATGGAGCAGTACACCTTTATGCAATGCCTACGTTATCATAACAAATTCTGAAACTTTTGATTTTTTGTATGAAATCGATAGAGATAACAAAACAAGTCTAAATCTGAAATTTCTCGAAATTTGAATAATTACATCGACCGCTTTTCCACCTGACACAACGTGTGCCAGTTTGGCAGTCTTCAGTTAACCGTAGACTGCCGGAGTCATTTTCAAAAAAAGCATACCCTGTACAAGGGTGGGGTTGGCTAACCGATCTGAGGCAACGGTTACAATTCGATTACTCGCCACGGTTAATAGATCCCGAGTTTATAAGTTAATGGAATTAATTAATCTGTATTTACTGACTTACTATGATATTATTTGCTTTATTAGCAATTTAGCACTACGTATCACTCGACGAAATATCTCTTCTATTTTCTTTACCTCTACATATTTTATTATTTCCAAGATTTCCAATTATAATGAAAAATATGCACAGTTATATTAATGATTATTTCCCAAGAAAACTAAAACTCATCAAGATAGCGAAGATTTGGGAATGATCTCTGTCAGCTCAAATCAACGATCAGTTGTATACGAAGTATCTAATTCAGATTTCAGGAAAACTCCACTTTACATCAACAGCTTCGGACGCGGGAATCGTTTTAACTTCAATAGGGGAAGAATCCTGCTCTGATAATAGTGCAGAATCTAGCATAACAGAATTACACACGAATATTTCTCACAGTGTAAACCAATCAACTCTTGAAATCTCAATTCCCAAAGAAAGTAATAAACAAATCGATTTCCCCAATATTTATTCAGCTGATCAATGGTTTGAAAAAACTACTAAATACCCTTGGTTGATTTGTCACAAAAGTAAATTAGGTTGTTCCCTATGTAAGAAAGTGTCATTTTTGGGCATTAATAAAAGTCAAGGAAGTTCAATCTCTGGAAATTGGTCCAAATGCACTGTGTCTTACTCAGGAAATTCACAGCCTGCAATGTCAAGGTTAAATAGGGCAGATACAGGCAAAAAACCAAATAAATTTGGTTTTGAAGTTAGGCCTTTGATTATCACATATAAGAGGGAAGACATTATAGCTAGTTCCAAACTGAAAACTAATTCCAATTATCTTCTATAAATTCGAATTTATGGGGCGTGCAGTATAATGGTAATACAAATGTCCCATAGGGGGATTTCTCCAGACTCAACCTGATAAGTGTGTGGTTTGCAGGATCAATATTAGCTAAAGACATATCCTGTGCGATATATCACATAGATCATCGTTATGGGCGGTTGGTGGCCGGTTTAGAATTTTGATCTGACCAAAATAAAAAAGATTGCGACCTTTTGAACGCAAAAATGAATAAAAGGTCATCTTTTGATGCGATATTTGTAAAATGTTTGAAAAAACAAATTTGGAGTCATAATTCAAAAATGTAAATCGACTACCAACTCCGTACGCTTATAATCTTTAAATATTGATTTTGATAACAAACATTGATGGCCGCATTGCCAAATACAGCATAATATCGACCACGACTTTTGGAAATCGCCCTATGGGAGATTTATATTGCCAAATTTTGAAACTTACAAATAATGAAAAGTATAATAGATAGAGACATTTTCTTTTTGGTTTATTGCTTTATAGCGTGTAGGGATCTATTTCTCACAATTACATATTAATACAAGAACTTTCATTTACCTGGGTTAATTTATCCTTAAAAAGTATTAGAAAAAAGATATCAAGACATTTGTTCAAAATTTCACATAGTTCGGCTTAACTAATTTTGGAAGAAGCAACTATGGAAAGATTAGAAAAGAGAGTTGATGTAATGAATGCATCTCATATTGAACTTACACAAAATGTGATTCGTACAGCGTATTATATTGCGAAAAATGACAAACGTTATTCAGTTCACCCAGATCTGATTGAACTACAGACATTGAATGGGGCAAATCTCCGTATATGTTTGCATTCACGTTCCACAGTCACTTTTATGATTGACATGATTGCTAGTGAATGTGCAAAAAGATTTGTAATAGAATTCTCGAGATAAACGGTAAATCTCGATTTTGATTGAGGAATCTACTACTATCTCGAATAAAACAACATTAATTGTCTATATCAAATGCGAAACATCGAAGCTAGATTATCAACATTTTTTGTTTTTGGAGCATTTGGATCTATCAGGACAATCTTCGTTGATAATAACTACATCTTTATTGAACTGCCTAAATATTCATGGATTTGATGATGATTTCTTGGGAAGAAATTTTGTAAGTTTTGCCAGTGATGGTGCGAGTGTCATGCTTGGTAAAAATTCTAACGTATCTAGTAGGTTAATTGCAAAGTATTCTAAAATCATTGTGTGGCATTGTTTAAACCATCGACTAGAACTTTCTATCCATGATGCAATTAATGAAGTGACAGCAATTAATCATTTTCAACATTTCTTCGACAAATTGTATCCACTTTACAGTTGTTCAATAAAAAATCAAAGGGAACTAAGAGAATTCTCTCAGACTTTGGGTGCAAGTTCATTTCGTACTATTTCGGCTGTTTGGAATAATTTTCATCCATTGTGTTCTCATTTCGAAAAAGCATCTAATGATCCGGAAAGGAATTCAAAGGATAGAGCATCGTTCACAGGACTTTTAAGGCGTGCGTTTTCCTGAGTTTTTAACAGATCTTGCTCTAATGTTTGACACCCTATATGAATTATAAAACATTTCACAGATGCTCCAAAATCGAGAGATGACCATTATCAGTGCGGATAAATTGATACGTAGAACTATTAGATGTTTAGAGGCAATGCAATTTACATTGGGTTCTAAATCTCTTGAAGTTCAAACTGCACTTCATTCTCTTTCATTTACAGTGTTACCCTTCATAATCAGAATGTTGTGACAATTAATAAGCAGAGATTTCTGGAATGTCTTGTTAACAGGATGAAGGATAGATTATTTGCTGCTACATTCTCCAGGTCGTCAACTGATCAAAATATTTACAATACTCTTATGAGTGAGTTCAATATTTTGAACAAGGATAGCTGGCCTATTGAACATCAACCTGGGTATGGTGAATCTGAAATTAAAGGTCTTCGTCAACGATTCGGCCTTAATACACCAAGGAGACTAACCTTCGCTTTAGAACCTTAAAGAATTCCCTAGACCGATGATCGAAATACCTGGCACAGGTGATAGGATCCCTCTTTATGAGGTCTGCGCTATGACTCCACTGCAAATTTATTATATCATCAACTGATAATTGTATACCATCCAGGATCTCCTTTAGTATTTTGAGCAATTCAAGCCACTTAGTTTCAGCTGCAGACAGTGTCAGGAAGAATGTAGGGCAGCCTAGTTGTCGCATCATACTCATCAATTCTTTCTGCTTTTATTGCCAGAAAGCCGGGTTGAGCGTATTGTTTTCAAGAATTTGAAAGCGCTATCATTTTCAATCATCTTTTGCAGATTGTCATCATTTAGAACATCTGACACAGTTGGAGGTTTTGTTTTTCAGGATTTAGTCCGCCTCATGCATATATTAATTGAACTGTTGATACAATCTGTTTCCACAAGTTGTATTTGAAGAACAGCAAAGGAATATTGGTGATACATCTCCGATCGTATCTAAGAAGTAAAGTCATTCAAAATAAACTTATAATTCGTTTGGAGAATAATTTTATAATTTATTCTATTACCTCATAATATCCGATTTAGCTCTCTTGCCTAGAGAAAATCCTCTGGAATGTGTCGCTTTTCATCCCCGAAAACACAGGGATAAGCTGGCTCCTCAAAGTACTTATCTGGTGTGGGTACTAGAGGTTTACTTCCTTCTCCTGGAGCTAATTTTAGTAATATATTTTGATGGGAAGAAGGAGCGTATCCAATGCGCCGGATTAATTGGTAAGTCATTTTTTGTTTCATCCCATTGATTTAATTCCTGCAGTAAGTCATCAATTTCATTCAGCATTGTTTCACTTTCATTTGGTAGTTCAACTGTTATTCCATCATCGTGAATATTTTTATTACCAGTATCAACTATCAAATTCCCCGGTCTATCACAAGGATTAACTATAAAGTCAGTAACTTCCTCTCCTCTAACACCAATATCATTTGTCCAATTCTCAGACAGTTCAATTCCTTCTTCTCTGAATAATTGTGTGGGTAATAGGTACTGTGCAGCTGCTAATACATTCTGAGGCCGAATTGTTTCATATAAATACCGTTTCTTGTAGGACATTTTGCGGAATAATTGTAATTTAATAGTTTGAGACTGCTCGAAAATTCTCGGTAACTTATTTACAGTCTTCGACATTTACTATCATACCATGTAAACCATGCTGTCTCTCTCTGCCACGAGATCGTATATTCATAAATTCATGCATGGGAGAGATTAGTCTTTGCTCAACAGTAGTAAGATTCAGAAGTGGAAAAGGAATTTCTGGAAAGTTCAGGCCACGACAGAGAGCTATCTTTGGTGTTTTCCAGCTTTAATATTTATATTGCAATTTTTGCAGATGTAATGCGGCTTATTTGGTTGCATATTGAACGCCTATGAGATTAAGTCAATAAAGAATATGTCTATTGCCTACGACATTAAGTCAATAAAGAATGTCTATCAATACCCAAATGCAGTCAACTTCCGTTATAACGAAATCCAAGCGACTTGTATACTCTTTCGTTCGTTCTAACATGATATTTGTTTTCAGCGGAGGAAAATAAGTGCATTTGATACTCTAGGGGAAAATAAAACTTTGCTGTAACAGGTTATTTATTTCAATCCAACTTATAACGGTTATAACTGAAGTCACTGTGAGTGATTATATAACTTATATAATCTATATCAAATCATATATATCATATACTATATCATATCATATATATCACAACACATTGTACACTAATCGGCCAAAAGTATTTGAAGAGCAATAATTTGTATTCATAAATTAATGCTTATAGTAGCAGCATATTAACATTATAGATGTTTCAACATGGCAATTTTGATAAATTTATATGTCAATTAAAATATAATTGCGAAATTTCTGAATTCACATTATTAGGGGGTGATAAACTCATTAACTATATAATTAGCTAATTAAATCAAAAGAATTCTGATCATAATTAAGATGCAACTACAATTTTGAATATACAAGTTCTGATTGCAGATTTGAATTCCACATGGTCGAATTACTCTAAGTGTATAATTTCAAACCAATACGATTATTTTCTACGGAGATACAGCACATTTTATTAGTGCCACTTGTTCCAGAATTGGCACCTGGCAGAGACACTTATGCCAATTCATGTATATTGGGTAAATGACTTGAGATCAAAATTATCCCCACAAATTATGATAAATATTATTAGATACGAATTTTCCTTAATGATAGGTCCATCTGAATGGTTAAGTGACATTTGGGACACAAAAGGATGTTCCCTGTTCACTGTAGGGAGGTGTTCCTTAATGGGAGGTAGGTATAAATGTTAAAGCATAGTAAAAATCGGGACTAAAAAAAAGTGTCCCCTAAGCAGAGTTGTTCCTTAATCGGAGGTGTTCCCTAATGGAGGTTTTACTGTATATTTAAAACTCTACTTATTTAAAACTTAATATTTTAATAGAAACACATAATTAGTACAATAATAGGTTATTCTTAAATAAGTTTAGATAGGAATCAAATGTGAAAATCTTATATTTCGGAATGAAAATATTCTGTAATTTCTATAGCCACTTTTTCTTACTCTTTAACGAAGCCAGAAAACATTTACAATCAATACGGGTGATGAAAAATATAATACAAATGCCTGTTTTGAAAAGAAATCAGGTAGCATAATGAAGAATGAATAGAACTGACTGATTCTGAATACTCGGATGAAGCAATTCTGATTTAGAAAGATTCATCAATTACATGCTAATTCCACAAATACTATAGTTTTCTCTTAATATATACACTTTGAATACTTGTAAGTCAGATGTAGAGATATAATTAATATAATAAATAGATTAACCAATACTTGAGATTATATAACACTGATTTTCAGACTTACTATATTTCCAATTTTGATCATTTACATCTATGGCAATTCCTAATGAAATGACAGATCTTTATGATAGTCATCATATTGACAACCTGTATCGTGTTTGTCGCTTTTGTTTCAACAGAATTTCTTCCAAAGTTTTACCGAAGGAATCCATTAGAAAATCCCTTACTCAACTGGTCGTTGAAAGAGCTGAAAAGTACTACCAGATAAATTTCAAGTTTGAACTTTCAGATATGACAAAGCCCAAAGTACTTTGTTGCGGTTGTCGTACTAGGCTTGCGAATCTAGACACAGGCAAACTTGCTTTGTGTAAATTTGAGAACGATCGTCAAACACTTGAGATCTTACCTAGTTTTGAAGATCAACAATATTCCATTCGCAGTAAAGTGGGCTGTAAGGTAGATAATCGTTGTCATGTTTGCCAAATCAATGGATCATCCCTCAACAACTTCATAGTCAAATTGAATACCTTTGGTCCACGACCCGGAAGACCTTTGGAACAGTCACCTTGTAAGGTGATGTGTAGTAAATGTGGGAGTTATATGGAAAATCATGATGAAAGATTTTGTAGAAATATTATAAAACATCCCAAAAGCTCTTACGAAGCTGGTAAACCTTTCGCTGAGAGGGTAGAAGCTCGAGGTTTTACAAGTAAAGTAGCAGCTGAATTCCTTAAACATACACTGGAAGAAGACAGTAATATTATTAATAACTCAAATTCTTCCAAGCCTCTAGTCAGTCTCAATAATCCTTATGACTCTAAAAACATGCTAGCTGTAACAACAGTTGGATATAAAGGTAGAAATACTGTACTTAAACAATTGAGCGTGGAATCTGCACGGGATATACAGAGGCTAGGACATCTAGGTCTTGGCAAACAGACCTATTGGGAATTGGCCAGAATTTTACGTCGAGATGGGATCTCTTTTCCCCCAGGAGGAATTAAAGAGGCATGGGATGAAAAATGGTCTATTTTTGGAAGCATCTTTTCTCCAGTTATCCTTCCTATAATTCGAGAAAATCATACTATTACCCCAAAACCTACTCCATTCGGATTTTGTATCAGACGTTAAGTATCTTCTCGATATCATCACACACAATCAATCGAATCAGATTTCTAGACTGAAGTTACAAGTTGATGGAGGTAAGGAATTCCTGAAAGTTTCTTTGAACATTGTTTCAATGAAGGCTTGTTGCCTTTATTCTCCAACACCAAATAGCGTACTTTCTAATTTGTTATCGCAATGGGTCATGGTCCAGAGAACTATCATAATCTGAAGGAATTATTTAGTTTTCCATCCATAAGCAAAATATTTTCACTCGAGAGTCTTGTGCAAATATCTTGTGACTTTAAGGTTGCAGCATTACTTGTCGGCATTCAGCAAGCATCGAGCAAATACCCCTGCCCTTTCTGTTTATGGCGCAATAATACTATATGCACAGGCTTACCTGGACATTCTAGGAAGAGAGAAGAAATGATAGTTGACCTCGAAAAAAAGCGTCACAATGTTATTAACGAGCCAATCATACACTGGTCCGAGTCAGTGATGGAAAAGGTTGCTTTAGCGCCATTGCATGTTCTGCTTGGTTTGGTGAATAGGTTTTTTTCTGAAGCAAAACCTAGTCACGAAACATCAAATAGAAAAGGTCGTCAGCTCTACAAGCTTCATTGCTTAGCATTATGTAAATATAATATCTATCGTTCAGAGTATTGGAATGGTACTCTTGAGGGTAATTCATGCTCGAGACTTTTAGATCATTTAGACGATATTCCTTTCCCAAACACCTCACTAAAATTCGTCAAAGCATTAAAAGCTTTGAAAGATGTAAAAGACAATCTCCTAGGGACGGTAAGGAAGAAGGATGGGAAGGCAGCATCAGAGTATTTAGGGAGGCATGGCATGCTACAGGTTTATCATGGTCCTTAAAATCACATATTCTATCTGATCATTATGAAGAATACTTCACCCGTTATGAGAATATCGCTAATGCAGGGGCAGCAATTAGTTCAGAACAAAGTGGACAAATGCTACATTCCAGGTTGCAAAAGGTGTGGGATTTACGATTCAAGACTAAGGCAGAAAATCCCATATTTTCTCAACGTCTTGTGGATTGCATGGTAGCATACAACTATAACTTAAAGTGGGATAAAGCAATTAGATCTGTAGGAAATCCGGATGAAGATCAAAACTCAATCGAAGAATTCAATAGTGAAGGGGATTCAAACGAGCATGATGAAGAAAGAATAGAACTACATAATTGGTTAACTGATTCTGAATACTCGGATGAAAGTGATACTGATTGATTAAGAAATCAATAACATGCTAATTACTCAATTATTATAACTGTCTCATACTATTTATACAATGAATGCAGAGTAATAAATAATGGATACTGAAATTACAGAATATTTTTCGCACGAAATCTAAGATTATCACATTTGATTCCTATCTAAACTTATTTAAGAATAACTATTATTGTACTAATTATGTGTTTCTATTAAAATATTAAGTTTTAAATAAGTAGAGTTTTAAATATAGTGTGATAATAGCCCAGATAATTAGCTAATAAAGATACTTTTGTGTCTCAGAGAAATAGAGGTTATTAGTTGACAAATCCTAAACTTGGCCTGGGAATTTAGAAAATACATAAATATATACCATATATGATAGTTATTAATAATTCTTGAAGAAATATGTAGATACATAGCCTACTCTATATAAGGCCTACCATCAAATGTACCATGGATGAAGTAGTGTACGATGAGATTAATTTTAGAAATTAATCTGTCATAATAAATAATTCTAGTAAATTAATAGATTTTCTCTATTGAGTCTTTATGGCTTACTTAACAACAACGATAAGAATACATAAAGAATAATGTGGGTTCAAATAACAATAATAATAACAATAATATTATTAGAAGAGTAGCCTTCTGGTGTATTTCATTAATGTGAGAACTTCTTCAGTTTTCGCTTTTCTATACCTTTAGATGCAACAGCGGAGTTATAATTATTAACCTTAGCTAGTAAACAGTTGGCGCAAGTGAAAATAAGATTTTTTAGGATAGTCAAAATAGATACACCACAAGAAATGCAACTCAATTTAGCAATCGCATCAGTCTCTTCTAAGAATATCAAGGTTACTTCCACAATAATTTTTCTGGATGATCCTTCCCTCAATATCGCCAACAAGTTTTCTTTGCTTTCAATTGCAATTAACGTCTTCCATAAAGTTACTATAGATTCGAGGATAAACTCAGATGGATACTTTAGGACACCACGGTCAGTTAATTGCAAAAGCCTGAACTCGGGTTGTGAATCTTCATCAAAGATAAAGCCTTTGTCAATGGTCAAAAGATCAATGCAAACATGACATGGCTGAGTTTTTAAAATATATTTATGTACTGCATAACCAGCAATAAAAGCTAATGACTGAAGTCTGTAAACTACATTCAATGGAAGTTAGATCATCAATTTCATCCCAGACCAGGGTATATTATAAGCCCATTTTTTTATTCCTAGCCCATTTTTTAATTCCTATTTTCATTTTTTTACTCCCTTGAATAGTGAGTTTTTATCGTCTGATATCCATTTCAAGATTCCATTTCTACCGAAAATCCATTTTTTTATTCCACGAAAACAATAAAAAACATTTTTTTATTCCTTATAAAATATACTGTCCCAGACTAGTTGGACATCGATTTCATCGCCATTATTTGTATCAAGGGATGAGTATGAATCAATAAATGTCTGAATTGAATATAAGCCACAATCTTGTTGTGAAGCAAAAATCTTTATTATGTTGGATAACTTGAGGCGGCGTTCAGTTTCAAGGATTTGAAGATACGAGATATGATAGTTTGAACCTGACATCATACGATATAGGCCAAAGTGATGTTCCAATGGATCTATCATTAAAAAGGATGTCAAAAGATAGTTAAATCCACAATATCCAGTTAATGGTTAGTTATCTGATGCAATACAGTACAAGCATGTTTAGAACTGGTAAACGTTTGTTTACTTAACTTTCCTACATTTCCTGGCAAGGCCAGCCAAGTCTCTAGCCAAATAACAACACAAGCTAAGAATGAAAATCGTTCGTCCTGGTATGTTAGAGGTCTTGAAATATCATCATTCCAACGTTTACCTTTCAGTGGGGAATTTATATTGAAAAGTTTCCAAATTTGACGAAGCATTTCAACAAAGTCGTGTGTATTGTTTCGGTCTTCTTGGTTACGGAGTTCATTCAGTAACTTCAGAGCTGCAACAGTAAATTCGTTGAATACTTTCAAAACAAGTTTCATATTTTGGCGCTCAATAGCAGAAGGTAACAAGCTTTGATAGTCAAGCTAGGTGCTAACTTAGCTAAAGATTATTTCTCTAAATTAAAGAGGAGACGCACATCACTAAAAGATGCAGAGTAAACTTGAACAGGATACACACAATAATCCAGGTTAATGTTCTGAAATTTGGGAAAGTGAAAGCTTTATCCGAATATCGTTCTCATTCAACCAGTTGTTTAGAATACTTTTCAAAAGGTGCACAAAGTCAAAAGTAACATAGAGTTTTCTTTTATTATCAGAAGGGTGTGGTACACTAGTCTCTAACTGTTTAGTGGAGAAAATAACTTGAATAAGTTCACGTTTAAAGGGTAATTGTCGGTAGAAATAATCTGTACTTTCAAACCGCAAGATTCGATATCCAAAATACAAGACTTAATTATAGGAAATGTATTCAGCAGATATAGATGCGCAAGGTATCAAACGAGAAATACAGGACCATTTTTTGTGTAAACTAGAAACCATGATAGCAAATACAGTTCTTGTTGGGTATTCAGGGGATTTGTTAGGACCAAATATTTTCCCACCCTTCCCACCCCTCAGACTTAAGTTAACGTGGATCTCATCCATCTGAATAATTACATTCTTCTCTTGAGAACTTAAAGAAGAAGTTACCTGGCTAAGTTAAGTACAAGAGCCGTTTTCCAGCCCAAAAGAAGAGTACAACTTTATAGTGTATGAACATGTGGAAAAAAAATGCATTCTGAACTTTGGAGAATTTGTAACTAGCAGGAGAAACCAGTTGCGTTTTTATGGCCAGAATTTATGTAATAACATTATATCTCCTTCTCTTCTTGTAAATACCCACATTCTCTAGTTGGCCAAGAATAAATTGTAATCTTGGCAAATCGGAACAATTGGATTCTGTTTCATCACTTTCTAATAGATTACATATTGCCTCCTCAATATGTTCTTTTTTGCTTTAGAGATATGGTGAGGATGTTTCTTCTGAGGGGAAGAGCTAAGTTTCAGAGTAATCTCTGTAAACAGCGTTTCAATTTGTCGGATATCAGTGATAGAGATAAGTGAGAGAGAAATGGACTCCTCCCATATATATATCCGTTCACAGATAATAAGAATTATTTCAAGAGAAACACCTGCACAAATATTATGAATTTCCATCTTAGGCAAAAAATCTCACACAATTATCTGTTTGAATCCAAACTAACCAGTCAGTTGGGATTGTTATCAAAGCTAACTTATCTCGTATTTCTTGTATACAACCAACACGAAACTTCTCCATTTCTGTATTCTCTGATCTCAAGCTGAGATTAGTTGCTTTGTTCAATAGATCTTCCTCTTTGGAGTCGTAAGAGAACCGAGTTGGTTTGATTCTAATTGAAGGGGTAGAGGAATAATAAGACGGACAACCAGGAAGGAGAGAGCGGACAGCGCCAGGATTTAATTTGGGTCTTCCTCGCGGGACCTCATAAGATGTGCCATCTCCTCTGGATACCGTGTGAAAATATTGAATATCTTCCTTCGGAAATGCTTAGCACACACATACACCATTTGAGGAAAGAAATATCCTCACGATGGAGAGCACGTATCCAGGCATGTCGTAACTCAGGTGGACCATCTGGAAGTTTAAAACTGTCGCGCTCTTCTGGGGTATAATTACCCAAACAAGCAGGTGCAGAACAGTTCGGCATTGAGAAAAATTAAAATATCTAACTATTTATTAAAAAGAAACAAAGTCAAATATAGTACAGTTGAAACCGGATATTTTTAACATCATTCTTTTCTCGAAAATTTGTTAAAAATATCAAATTGCTAAAAATACCCGATTTACAACAACAACAATAATTAATTATTTACAAGAAAATGTGTTAAAAATATCCGATTGTTAAAAATATCCGGTTTCAACTGTACTAGGAAGTACTTAAAATATCGGTGGAAGGAGAATTGGATTAATTAATTACTAAAAATTAACAAAAATCAGTAACAAGTTGATCCAACTAAATTTAAAATATTTCTAACTGTACAGAGATAAATGTAAATAACTATGGGTCAATAATAATATCGTACACTACTTCATCCTTGGTGCAAAATATTACCTTTGATGGTAGGCCTTATATAGAGTAGGCTATGGTAGATATAATATATATATTTAAGGCTCTTCTCCCCTACTGAACCCCTAAACACCCCAATTTTTCGAAAAATTGAGGTCTTTCCTGAATGTTGCATATAATATATGTTTAATAATAGAATCTTCTTTTCCAGGAGCCGGGAGAGCGTCTCCTCTACATTCAGTGCCTTTCCAAAATACGCCTACATCCATGCCTTTCCAAAGACCAGTACATTCAGTGCCTTTCCAAAGACCCGTACATTCAGTGCCTTTACAAAGACCCGAACATTCAGTGCCTTTCCAAAGACGCGTACATTCAGTGCCATTCCAAAGACCCGTACATTCAGTACCGATCCAAAGACCCGTGTTTCTCTACAAACAAAAGTACCAAAACTAACAAACAAACAAAAAATATTGACAAACTAATAAACCTAACAACAAACAAATATTTCAATTAATTACACAAATATATCCACTAAATTATTAATTCCCGATTGTTGTGATTTTGTGTGTGTGTTTGTTAGTTTGTCCGGATTGCGATAAGTTGATAGTTGTTGAGTTATGTAGATAAATTAAGTGATTTATTGTAAAGTTAATATATAGTTAACTGTAGACTGCCTAACTGATACACGTTGTGTCAGGTGGAAAACCGGTATATCAAATTATTCAAATTTCGTGAATATTCGGATTTAGACATGGTTTTGTACCCTCTATCGATTTAACTAAAAAAATCAAAAATTTCATAAATTGTCATGATGACGTAGCATAATTGTGTACTGCTCCACTTGCCTGCCACTTGCTTTCGCACTTTCGAAATGTTAAAACTTCAGCGTAGAAATACTCGTAAGAATATATTAGACTAAATACTAACTTTTTAGGATATTTGGTTAGGCTAATATAGAGTTGTGATAGATAAAACTCAAATATATGTATTTTTTCGTAATCCATGGTTCATCATAAACAGATTAGTCGATTTCTTTAAAATGATGTAACTTTCGCTTACTCTGGCGGATTTGTTCAAATTTTGAGATATGATAACTAACAAGATAGTCGTGATTGTTCAAATTTAGAAACAAAGGATTAATTACATGTCAACGGCGTTATATCGATTCAAAGATAATGTATCTGTCATCACTTTTTGTCAAAATCCTCGAGTAAATCTTTTTAAAAATTATAGTTAGTTGATATATTATTGTGCTCTTGTTGGATTACAAATTAATAGGTTCTAAATATTAAATACAAAGAACTACAGGGTTTTCTATTTTCCTGAAAATCTCTCCGGCAGTCTACGGTAAAGTTTAAATTACCCCACGTGAATGAAAGTTCTTGTATTAACCTGTAATTGTGAGAAATATATACCTATACGATACAAATCAATAAACCAAAAAGAAAATGTCCCTATCTATTATACTATTTATTTTTTGTCGGTTTCAAAATTTGGCTAATACAAATCTCCCATAGGGCGATTTCCAAAAGTGGTGGTAGATATTATGCGGTTATTTGGCAATGCGGCCATCAATGTTTGTCATCAGAATCAATATTTAAAGATTATAAGCGTAAGGAGAGGGTAGACGTTTTACATTTTTGAATTATGACTTGGAATTTTTTTTATCAAGCATTTAATCAAATTTCGCATAAAAAGATGACCTTTTTATTCATTTTTTGGTTTCAAAAGGTCGCAATATTTTTTATTTAGATCTTATCAAAAATTCCAAACCGCCCACCAACCGCCAATAACGATGATCTATCGGATAGATCACACAGTACAGGTCTTTAGCAAATAATGATCTTGCAAACCACACACTTATCAGGTGGAGTCTGAAAAAATCCCCCTATGGGACTTTTGTATTAGCATGATACTGCAAGCCAAATAATTTCGAATTTATAGAAGATAATTAGATTTTGATTTCAGTTTCGATATAGCTATAATGTCTTCCATCATATATGTGAAATTCAAACTCCCACCTTCAAAACTAAATTCATGTGTGTTTTTTGGTGAATCTGCCGTAATTTAACCTTAAAACAATTTAACGTCAAAGAAAGTGGACGTTAACAGTTAACTACATAGGGCCAGTCTCCCGTTCTCCCTTCCGTTAGGGCCTGTTGAAGTGTGGGTCAATATTGAGAACTAAGCATATTTAGAGTCAAAATAAAGTTTATAAATGCAGGCAATATACTAAGTGGGTAGTCTTCCCATCCCCCTGCCCGGTATTGCGATTTCAAGTGTATGTCTATATTAGAGTATATGCATAATTAAACGCCCAATTTCCAATGTATATCTGATTTGACTAGTTTTCCTAATCTACTAATTTCCCAATTCTCCATATGGTTATAATACTAAAAATTGCAGAGACACAACTTTAATTAAGTTAAACCAAAGTGACAAAGGCAAACAATTTACTATGTGGACAGTCTGCTCCTCCGCCTGGACGGTACTGCCTGTTGATGTGTGGCTCAATATTAAATAAATAAAACAAATTTGA
Source organism: Hexactinellida sp. DTS-2022 (assembly GCA_028753945.1). Classification (NCBI taxonomy): domain Eukaryota; kingdom Metazoa; phylum Porifera; class Hexactinellida; species Hexactinellida sp. DTS-2022. The sequence continues at coordinate 4,099,722 of JAPNXP010000002.1, forward strand.
GTTAAACCAAAGTGTGTTAAGACAAGCAATACACCAGGTGAACAATATACTCCTCCGCCTGGACGGTAGTGCCTGTTGATGTGTGGCTCAATATTAAATAAATACAACAAATTTAGTTAAACCAAAGTGGGCTAAGGCAATCAATTTACTATGAGGACAGTCTGCTCCTCCGCCTGGACGGTACTGCCTGTTGATGTGTCACTCTATATTAAATAAATAATCAAATTTAAGTTAAACCATAGTATGCTAAGACAAGCAATACACCAGGTGAACAATCTGCTCCTCCGCCTGGACGGTACTGCCTGTTGATGTGTGGCTCAATATTAAATATATGAAACAAATTTAAGTTAATTTTTAATCCTCTGAATTTGGCCATATATCAGACATTTCCCAATTTTACGAAGCCCATGTGAGTTGAATTGTTCTCAGAATTAAGCCAAATTTTCCTATATTATCCCCCCAAGTATAATAACTAATAAAACGAAATAAACTCAATATTCAAAATTAACCAAAGAGGGGCCTTAAGGTACTGATCTGATTTTGCTCCAGAAATATATTTTCCATTGCGGATTTGATGCACAAATGCGGGTTACTTGGGAGCTATGGAACATCATTGATTTTCCGAGGGTATTGATCATTCATAGGATACAGCTGTAAATGTTAAATACTGTGGGATAAAAACGCTAAAAATTCATAAAATAATAAATGATATACATATTATCAAATCAGCATACTCAAGTTTTGAATTAAAAAGTTTACAAAATGGGTAATTTGCCAATTTTTTTATTTAAAATTCCTCAAAATCTTCCAAGAGTTTTGGGGTAATTGTCAAAGCTAGGTGCTCCTCCAGCAGGGTAACCAGATGAATCCTTTAAAAGAAGAACACGTTGAAAATTAAAGAGATCGCAGGTAGAGAAACCCAGGATTGTAGAACATTTGAGAATAAAGGCTTTTGTACAAGGACATGGGCTAGTATACTTTAATAATTCTGAGTATGGTTGAACAACAAAGTTATTTAGACAGGTAGAGGAGTGGATTATTAGACAGAACAGACTGTAAACAATTTTTTAAAAGATACCAAATGACACAGTGTAAGAAAGCAGTTAGCATGACTGCCTGGGAAGGACTGTCCTTCTAAAAATAGGACATTTGGACACCCTGCTCGTCAGGTGCTTTGGCCAAAACCCTCCACCCCCTGGCCCACCCTCGCGAGCCCCCCCTGGCTTCTTCTCGCGAGCACTCCCTGGCCTCCCCTCGCGAGCACCTCCTGGCCCCCCTCGCGAGCCCCCCTCGCCCCCCCGGGATTGACGCGAGGGGGGGCTTGGGCCCCCCTGCCCCCCCGGGTTCCGGGCCTACTGATATAAGGACTAGGGATAGCCGTGTATAGTAGTAACATTTGCCGCGCTAGCACATATAATAGGGGATGCAACTGGAGGTGCTGTAACATTTTAGCGGGTACAATCATTTGTCCTGTTAAAAAGACTGCCAGAATGTTTGAATGATTATCGAGTCATGTTATATACTATGTGCTCTTTTTTTAGAAACTAGCTATTATTTTATTTTGTTACTCAAATCTAATACTCGTAAACTAAACATATTTAGCAATAAGGCGAACTTACGTAGATCAGTGGTGAATCCAAGGTGAGGGGGGCAAATGCCCCCCCTCCCCCACTTCCCCTTCCTCTATTGCCCAGCGGCAGGATCTTATTTTGGCGAGATATCAAAACACTAAATGCGTTAAATGAGAATTTAGGGATAACAGGAACAAATAGCTTTTCAAAATCAGGTTCCTAGATTTGCTATTTGATGGGTAATACTCCTGTTATGGAGATGTGTAAACTGAGGTATTAGACATCCAGAAGCTACTTATTTTAGATAATTATGTAGTTATTGTATCGTGTTTACTTGATAACATCCAACCGCATCACAAGAACCGTGCCCCCCAGACCTGAAAGTTCAGTTTCTCATAAGGCACCAATTACAAATATACCTTTAGAATAATAACAGAGTGACCTAAGTCCCTCACTATACATTATTGTATTTAAATAATTGAGATTTGATTATTTGAGATAAATAAGATTTTAGTATGTTGAATTTTAGTTTAGTAATTTGGAGATACAGCCCCCCTGAAATAGTCTTCTGCCACCCCTCAGATTTGTTTCTCGAGGTGCCTCTGACTTAATTCATAGTACAAAGTCCTACAAATATATAATCATTCATGCTAATTCTTGTATTGTATAGAAGTGGGTTAGTTCATAACTGCCAACCGTAAGGGATTCCCTGTACAGTACAGGGATTAAACCATTTTGGCTGTTCTGTAAAGGCATACATGGATATATTCCATTTGTATTGGGTTATAATTAACTGATTATGAGTTAAATAATGCATAAAATATATACAGTGATGATAGTATATTCTGCCACCCATTCTGCATTGACCACATAAACTTGGTTTATATATATAATTAATCGTTTAGAGAATCCCTATGCAGTATATAATTCATTGCTTCATCTTTCCAAATTAATAATTTTGATGTGTCTTTCGTAATTTCCGAAATAATATACGAGCGACCGCAGCGATCGATAAATCTTTGATACGTGTATCGGGATTTTCCCAATGTACAGGGGGAAATGAGCCCTATGAGTGATATGACTCAAATAGGTCTAACCAACTTTAATACAAAATACCTTGAATTCTCTGAGCACCCCCATTGGGGGTCCTGACAGATTTTCAGGTGTCTTTGCACCCCCTAGCACCCCCTTGGTGCCGCCCCTGGTAAGTAATGCCAGCTGAATAGGTAACAGTAACGATCAGCCTTTCTACAGAATGAAAATACCAACAACATACGTATGTACATTATTCGCAATCGGGCGGCACTGGTCCTAGAAGGAACTGTGAGTATAAAGGAGGTTACTGTTATGCCGAAGTAGAATAAGACGAAGACAGCTGCATATACTACATAGCCAGGGTATTATACAGAGGGGGGCGCCCTGGGATTTGCCCCACTCCCTAGCTTGAGTTCCCCCCCTGGAAATATGCTGCTAAGTTCATATTTTCAGTTAAAATTAGGTGTTTTTAGCCTTTTATAAAGAGACAAATCGATGTATTCTTCTCTAGGCTAGAATATTTTATGTTAAAAGTTCTGTATCTTCCCCACACATACCATTCAAACATTACTAGTGATAATGTTTAATGAAATTGTGACAGAAGCTATAATTATCTTCCATTAATTACCACAGCTTCAAATACTATGTGATTATTTTACAGCAATAGCTTTCCATTGTTAGCAATACTACTTTGTACTATAATTTGTATCTGGCTTACAGGGGATTCGCCCCTGGACCCTACTGGGGGCCTAGTAGCGCCCCCCAGACCCCCAGCTGGCAAAGCAGTTATTTAGTGGATCCTGGTACTTGCAGACTTTCCACCCCTGAAGAAAAACCTGTATAAAACCCTGATAGCTATTCTCTATGCTAAAATTAGATCTTTTCCTAAGTTGACTATTCATTTACAAATAGTTTACTTTATAGCAATGTTGAAACCGGGTCCACCTGCGGACGTATTCACTAAGAACTTAGGTACTAAGATGAGTCTTTAGTCTTAAGATTTATCTTAAGACAGAACTTAGAGCTATTCACATAGAATTAAGATCGAACTTAAGATAGATCTTAGTTAAGATCGATCTTAATACAGTGTACTCCGCTTAATTGGGACACCGGTTAATCGGGACAGCCGCTTAATTGGGACAACGCCCCAAGAACAGAATCATTTCGTTAGAAGCTATTACTAAATCTTCGGTTAATCGGGACAAACTCCGCTTAATCGGGACAAACTAAATATATTTGGTTCAAAATTGGTGCTCGCTCAAAAGAAAATTCATATTGATCAGAACGAATTCTAATAATCTTTGCCAATACTGATGAAGGCAGGACAAAATATCTAATATTGTCTATTTCTTATTGATTTCCATGATATAGAAATTTACCAGAGATTATGACCTTGTGGTTCAGGGATATATCAGACGGTCCGGAGAATATTAATGCTCATTATATGGGTTTGAGAAGAATCAAGGGTCCGCTGGCTTTGGAGAAATTGTTGTAACAGGTTTAAAACCAAGATTTGTGTAAATCACAGGTAAATCACCACTTTACAATGGTTTTTCGGTTAATTGGGATCTCCGCTTAATTGGGACAAAAGGCCTGGAACAAACGTGTCCCAATTAAGCGGACTGTAGACTGTAGTATAAAGATCATTTTGCAAGCTCATTGAAGCAAACTAACAATTTGCGTCTGAGTAGAGACCAAGCAAGGGGAAAATTATACCACTTACATTTTATATGCCTAACTTCAATAATTTTTGAGATAATGGGATAATTAAAACTTAATTCATTATTAGGTAATAACTCACTATCTCAAAAATTATTCAAGTGAGGCATATAAAATGTATTATTGATGATTGGGAAGTTACCAATCCGGACAGATCAGTACCAGTCTAGTTTACATAACTTTCATAGTTTTTGAGTTATGGCACATTTTATGAATTAAACATTTTCCATGGCAACCGAGGAATGTCTCAACATTCCATTTATAAATTCGATATATTTTATTCTACTACTTCTGGGTATAACCATGTTCCAATTTTGAACATTTATAACGCGTTTAACTACGTATGTTAAAAGTATGCAAGAAAAACAAGATAATTCGCAACCAAAATATCCATAACGTTATCAGATGATGATATATCACAATTCTGGAGAGTGCTGTTGCATGGGAAATGAACCCCCCTAATTAACTGACCATGGATATGTTCAGAGGGTCCATTTCCCAGACGTATGCGTGGGATTTGGATCCCCCTTGATATGAAAATTAATTGCTCATATCCTGTTATGAAAATGTATTACTAGTCATATCCTGTTATGAAATACAATTATCACCTGTTATCTAAGAACGGAATTTATTGACTTTCGATAAATACATTTCAACTGAGCACAAAATTTGGTGCGTCTTCCTTTAGTTGAGTTGAATTGTGAATTTCCTGCCTAATTGTTCCTGCTTATTTACCAATTTGGAATGTCGTTTTTGAGTATTCGTAATAGCTCATTCACGGTTCATGATTTGATGGAATCAACTTCATTCAAGAACTAGTTGATTGAGAACTAGTCGACATTAATATGTACAAAGTATTTCATAACAGGATGACTAGTAATACATTATCATAACAGGATATGAGTAATGTATTTTCATATAGGGGGGATCCAAATCCCACGCATACGTCTGGGAAATGGACCCCTGTGGGAAATGGGCCCCTGTGGGAAATGGATCCCCCTGAACATATCCATGGTCACTTAATTAGGGGGTCCATTTCCCATGCAATAGTGCTATGTATACCTGGATACCATATTCCTATATAGTTATAATACTCTTTTCAGCTCCATCATTGCTAATTATTCGAATATAGATCAATTCTCCATTTTTTAATTAGAAACTGGCCTCTTTGTTTATGGCCTTCTCGGCGACATATATAGCCGTATATTAAGTGGCCATGATCCCAGTTATTATACAGTACATATTGGATATAGTGATAATGGTGGGGACATCTGATTTGTGGCCAAATTAGCACTATATCCAATATATCACTATATCCAATATATCACTATTTCCAATATATCACTATACCATTATATCACTATATACACTGTATCACCGCATCAAATATATGACTGTATATATTGTCATTACTTATATTCTTAAAAGAATAATCAAATTCTTTATCAAATTCAAGTGCTAACGATATTTATACTGTAAAATATGAAATTATGGAGTCCAAGGAAGGTCAAAAATCCAATATTATTGTGTAATCTGTACACAAATTATCACTATATCCAATAATGATATCACTATAACCAATAAAATTTGTATGGGATTTGTTCGGGGACGCACCTAAAGCTGCAAAATTATCACTATACCCAATATATCACTATATCCAATATCAATATATCTATTATGTACTGTACATGCAAAATAATTATTTTTTCATCCTAGTAGGTACTAATCTGAATCGTTGAATGACTCGGTGGTATCAGCAAGGATCCTGCGCCGTTAAACTCACTTTCCAAGGCGTGCTGGCAAAATTCCCTGTCCCCCGTATCCCTGGCGGTGGGGATCTGGATGGCATCGTCGTGGGTGGTCTAGGAGTAACTTCTAAGCCACAAGTGGTTTGGGTCTATAACTACTATCTCCATTCAGCCAGGAGAAGGTCTCGTTCTCTCTGTCCAGTCATCAATCGTTATCGGAGTGCGAGAGGCGCCCGTTCCTAAGCAAGCTGCTGGGCATGGGGGACATAGAGGGACTGATAGATGAGGTTAACGAACTTAAGCTGGACGGACACGCGAAAGGGGGCGGGGCCCTCAGCAGTTTATGAATGTTCTTGCAAGCGCCTCAAAGGCGATGTCCCAAAGTCTCAACGTGGCGTTTCTTGAATTGCTGTGGAATGTAAATCTCTTACAATATCTCCATTTATGGACTTTGAAATGATGTTGCTTTTACTTGAGAGGTGTCGTTTCAATTGAAGACTGTGAAGAACTGAGTAGTGGGTTGTGCATCGATTGCCATAAAATGTATGCGTCTTTTTGGAACCTCCGACAAGGAAGGATTTGATGAGTAAATTCCTAAGCTGTCAAGCGGAGTTGTTAGTCAAGTAATATGCTTTGAAGATACGTGTGAGAGGATTGGGGAAGACACGGGTAGAAGGATCGGGGAAGACACGGGGGAAAAGATCGAGGAAGACTGAGGAACCTCGATGTCGGAATGATGGAAGTGTTCTTCAAACTATGTGCAACTATCACAATGTACCCACATTCGGTTGGCTTCCTGAGAACTGTCGCTTGCATAATAATAATAATCCGAAGACATGCAAATAATCTTATGATCTACATATGAGGAGAAATATTACACAGTATTGTTGTAAAAGAAATATCTAGGTTTGAAGTCGAATGTGAAATTCCTATAATCCTGGTATTCATACTTTTCAAACAAACTATTGCTCGGGTAAACCTGGATGATGATTTGTATTCCTATAATAAATATGCAGTTTGACAATAGCAAACATGTTTAACAATACTATGTCACAAACATTATCCCATGAGGTATCAAGATATGTACACGTGAAGTGATCACTTGATCAGCAGATTTACAAAGAAATTGCTAAAATGAATGGTTAGGACTGGGGTTCGAACCCAAGCCGCTTCCTCACTTGTCCAGTTCGCTAACCAAACGTACACCACTGCTTAAAATAAATAATATACCGGTTCTGATACTTGAATGCTATATATAGTATATATAATGAAAACTTTATAAAAGTACATACAGAACCCTGACAAAAGTATTCGACCACCCAACATTTCCACTTTGAAAATAGTACTATAGTAGGTCTAATAATATTGTTCAATGTATTCAAACTTTATGACATATTGTTATTTGAATTCAGATTAGTATTATACGCATTCTAATTACCCTGTAGATCAGTGGTTCCAAACCTTTTCCAAAAAATGTCACGATATTACCCCCTAACATATATTTTTGCTATAATTCCTCCCCAGCACTACAATGTACTATTTTGGTATTGAAATACTGTTACTCAAGGCCGCATTAAGGGTCGTCTGGACCCTGGTACTGTCCAAATTTCAGGCCCCTATTTGTTTTATACTGTCTGGAGGCACGCTACGCGGGCCCCTAATGGGCCCCTCAGGCCCTGGGCCCTGGGGCTGCAGCACCTATAGCCCCCCCTTAATGCGGCCTTGCGGTTACTGAAAAACTAAGTGAAAATATAAATAATACTGTTAATGAGAACAGTCAATATTATCAATACTAGGTATTTTTAATTACTCAGTGATTAAATCATTCAGTGAGACAAAGTGATCCAGAAAATTTCATAATACGAGCCCTTCGATCTCGGTCACTTTCGTCAGATCGGTGCTACACAATACAAGTTAACGGCCGTACGCGGCCTTACTCCTCTCTAAACGATTGATTACCTTATTAGTAATATTTGTCATAGTTATATACTTATAATACCGGTTGAAAGCCAACTTCTAGGCTTATTATGAATTTTCACTAATTTGTTTACCTATTTGTGTAAATAACAACAACAAAACTCGTATTATAAATTTATAAACGCGAAATTCGTGTTCAGGATACTTGGAAGTTAGTTTCAATCAAAATTATAAATGCGGTTTCTTTTCCCCCATCATTTTATTACAATCCGGATTAACGCACAAACAAACACAACAATCGAGATTTAATAATATAGATATCTAAGTAGGTGGAATTCCTCCCCGAGGATGGCCAAATTCCTTCCCAGGGAGGAATTCCTCCCAGGTTGGGAACCACTGCTGTAGATGCTTTCAAATTGATTACATATTAATTTGGTTGAAAATTATCATCAAATGGCAACATGTGCCACTTGTTCCCATCTCTCCCATAGTGGCATTGGGGAAAAGTGGTGCATAGTGGCACAGGATGATAATTTAAACCAAATTAAAAGGGGATTGAATTGAAAGCTTCTACAAATTATAATTGGAATGAGCAGAATACGAATTTGTAATCGAAATGCAGTCAACTCCGCTTAATAAAGCCACCTCGGGACAATGTTGTTTCGACCGGATTAAGCGGAGAAACCGATCAACCGAAAATATTATAAGCCAAACTGTAATTCTGTCTTATTAATCCTGTGAAACTTTGACCCGATTAAGCGGAGAAACCGAATAACCGGGTGGCTCTGTTAAGCGGAGTTGACTGTAGCAATATATCATGTAATTTGAAACACTATCTTCATTGTTAAACCTGCTACATTAATACAGTGGTGTTCGCCATATAGCAATTGATCTAATAGCAATATTGCTCTATTAGCAAGTTACTTTTTGTCCCAAAGCGAGCATTTAATGCTAAATTTGTTCCTCAAATAGCAAGTTCGCCTATTAGCAAGGAAATTTCGTGCAAAATGTGACTTGCTATTAGGCGAACACCACTGTATTCTCAATGGGAAAATGTTGGGTGGTCGAATACTTTTGTCCGGGTAGTGGTTATTGTAAAAAATCTCCATATTTGGTGATTAAATTAAAAATGACGTGTTTAAGTAGCCTCAGGGAAGATCATAGAAATATCATTTTTGAAAATTACACTTGTAAGATATAATAATGATATTGAACTACAACGTGGACACATAAACTCGATTTACATTGCTAACAATAAATTCGCCATAATTTCGCGTTCAGCATCCTTTAGTTATCCCATTGGAATTAGATTTCGATTTGCAGTTCAGTATTTGACCTTGAATTGAACTGCTTTACTTCATATAGTTTTAGATTTAAGGTGTTACTCCCTTGATATTTCGACACCCGACGACCTAATGTTTTGATTGCATTTTTGGATACTACTAAGTATTCTAAGATATCGCTGCAAATATTAGAGTTCGACAATCTATTAATCCATAGTTATGAACTATGTAAGTTTCAATACAGTCAGGCGCGGCGCCAGAGGGGGGGCAGGATTTAGTGTATTCTCAAGTTAAAATTATTTGTGATAAATTCGCCCATGATAAGCCCAAAGCCCATTCCCCTGGACACCATATCTAGAGGCATGCATATTAATATCGTATATCTCGTATTATAGCATCGCCGCACCCCAAAAGTAGCAAATACAAATTTACTAACAGTATTTGTGATAATTATTTGTAATACAATGCATTTCTAGTAAGTGATTTCAAAAAATCACTAAATTTTCGATGAAGTTCCAAATCCCTGGATAGTTTGCATGTATGACAAGTTAATCGTGGCTCAATTGTTTTCAGATAAATTCTGACAGATGGAAATGCTACCCCCTTGAAAAATTGGTTGCCCCCCCTCTGCCCCCCCAGTTCGAAAATCCTGGCGCCGCGCATGTATACAGTACTAATCCATACTAGCCAATAATTGAATTTTGAACTTTATTTTCATTTTTTAGCCCGAAACATGTCAATTATATATTATACCTGAGTCGATTCTCGAGGGTTTCAACCGAATCAGAATTTCAAAATTCCTCCGTCTTCCCCAACTTACTGTCATTTTTGTGAAATTGGCCCCAAAAATGGCCAAAAATTTCACTAAAGTGTCCTAATTGAATATCTTTGTGTTATAATGCCAAAACTTCCGCGGTTGAAACCCTGCATCTACGTTTCTTGATCATTTTAAAAAAAAGATCGACCTTCCAAGTTAAAAATTCAGTTTTTTATATTCATTCTCCCAGATTCACTTTTTCAAAAAAAAAAAAAAAAAAAATTTGAAAATTGTCCCTTATAAGGAAGTCGACGTCATATCTTTGTAAAATTATCATCTTTTGATGAAGGTTTTGGGAAAAAAAAGTCATGGAGGTCAATCAGTTTAACATAGAGTATTCCTTCTAAAAAATAATTTTTGAAATCTTCACAATTATTTAACCCGGAAATCAAGGGGGTAACACCTTAATCTTCATATATTTATATAGCAAGGGTAACAGAGTATTTTGGGTCTGGCTCAGATAAGTTCGAGTTTTGAACAAAAATTAACACCTAATGACGTGATTGTCACATTTTCAAAATGTGGAAATCGGCCCAATTAAATTAACTTCAATAATAAAATTATTCAGAAGTGATTTTTCAATATCACATATCTATGGTAAAAAAATAGATTTATCAATCATGTCTTCCTTTCATCCTTCTACTTTCATCCTGAACGTTCATTTTGAACGCTTTTTGAATGTGTAGATAGAAAATAAACCCAAATTTGGATTTTTCCCTGGTATAGACGAAAATTCATTTTTTTTGCAGGAATACGTTCATATTGCATAATTCAATATATCTTGAGCGTCCAAATCGACCCCGAAATTTTTAACAAAAACTATGCGACAGTTTTTAGTTTGTCTGGCTTGTATACACAGGCCTTAATTAGTGATAAATTTTAGTAAATTGCTATATGGTCCATGCGTTGGCTGTCGATAGCTACAAATTGTTGTTATGCAGGGACGTCGCCACGGGGGGGGCATAGGGGGGCAATGCCCCCCCTGGTAGAAATCCTCGCCCCGGGGCAATGCCCCCCCTGGTAAAATTTCGTGCCCCGGGGCATACCCCCCTGCTAATTTATTGCCAAATAACGTTGTATGTGTATTATTATTATTATTATTATTATTATTATTATTATTATTATTATTATGTATACAAGCACGCTTCGCTTGCTTTCGCTGCGCGGCTGCAGAAAGCACCCTTCTGGTGCCTCATATATCCCAACCAACAAATAACAGAAGTAACGTTTGTAAATTCCTTATAACGTCTACATCTAAACAACAAATATATACACATGGGTTGTTAACAATATCATACTTGGAATCTGCTTACTTAATTACTCCATATATAGTCGTTGGAAGTAAGCGGCCACGACCCTTTAAAACATGTAAATTACAAATAATATAATTGATTGGATTTATTATTTTTCTCTCGCCCAATTAAATTGCAGTTTCAGATTGGCATTCTATAATGCACGCTCAACAAATGTTAGAGACACTAAATCAATTTATACTAATTGAATGCTAGCTGCAAATCCATACTGTGCCACGCTCGAATTTAATTGGCTAAGGGTTTTGTTACCTTTTGAGATTGAAGATGTGAATGTTTTTCTTAGATATAAGAACTTGTTTCTAGATACGTAGTTACCCACCTCCCTGCCAAATTTCAAGTCTGTACCTCTTACCCAGTTTCTCAATCAATTCCGAACAAACAGACAACAAACAAAAAACAAACCATTTAGATTTAATATATAAGATAGAAACTTGATAATTTCATACTATAATCGACTCTCGTTGATACAAATTTTGTGAGGGGGGGGCATGCCCACCCTAGTAATTTTTCCGCCCCCCCTAGATGAAAAATCCTGGCGACTTCCCTGTTGTTATGCAGTATTCAATATTATAATACGCAATCATATGAATACATTAATCTTCCCAATATAAGTATATATATTTCTTTCAGAATTTGCTTACATTTCAAACTTAGATCTTGCTTGTAACTAAAGTACACCATTCTATTTATCATTTATTTCATATTATGAATAATCAGGAAGCTAGAGTTTTTCTTCAAATTGTCGTAAAGCAACTCGAAATATCCTAGAATTGTTTGATTTACCTGAATCAGAATACACACTCCTGAACACGAAATTTAAGGATTTGGTAGGTGTTCGTAGAGAATTTGTCCGAAGTAATTACCTAACCACATGGGAAGAGATGTATTTCTTTCATCCCGCAGCTAGTAAGCCTTCCAAAAAACGTAAATCTGATTGTGAAATGTTGAATTCTATTTCATTCGTAGAATCTCGTTCAAGTGAAAGTAGGAAACCAATTTCAACATCCTATCTGCCTCACCATTGCTTAGCTACCTCTGTGTGTTTAGGTGGTTCATGTTACTAATTTATCACATAGATGCAGGACAAAGAAAGTGGTCTCCTACATCTGCAAAGATACACCAGTCTATGAAAAGAATGCGCACTCTATTATTGGAGAAAACTGGTATACATATAGATATCCCTTCATGTGATGGTGGAACTAGTTCCACTGGGAATGTAGCGCGATCCAGTTTTCATAATGGAAAGGATTTCATAAGATGGGCAACTTCTTCTTTGTTACCAGAGGACAAATCTTCAATGGCTTTAATTGAGAAAAATCTTTCTGTTTTCTTGCGCTTGTATAATAGCAGCTCAAAACTCGACACCATTAAACTTGATAATTTTTGTAAAGAAACTTATCAGTATAACTGAAAGAATTTCCCTGGGTCAGCATCACACCGTCTTTGCATAAACTGCAGCACGATCAGTCGAACCAATTGTTGTACATAGCAACGGATGTGTACTGAAATTATTTTCAGAAGATAGCATTGAAACGCTGAACAAATATGTTAGGAGGTATAGGGAGAGACTTTCAAGGAAGTTTAATTTTCAAGACAATATCAAAGATATTTTTCTTCGTCTTGTAATCCAAAGTGACCCTATACTTTCAAGTTACAGAAAGTTGGCTGAAAAAACAATTAACAAATTAAATGTAGTTAGCCTAAGTGAAGATGATTTGTTAGTGAATTCATTCAAATTAGAATGGGATTTGTGATGTATGTTCAAGTGGAAATTGATCATAGTATTATTCATATCATAGCGTGCTATTGGAATTAGGTAATTACATAATCTATGCTGAAACTTATCCTGGTCCCAATGGACCAGGGCCCGTGTGTAACCTTTTTTTAAACTTAATAGTATTTTTGACTCATTGCTAAGATGAAAACAAAAACTGAAAAAGAAATCAAGTTATCTTCTATAACCACTATTTTATGGGGCGTGCACTTTTATGCTAATACAAAAGTCCCATAGGGGGATTTCTTTATAATCCACCTGATAGGTGTGTGCGTTTCAAGATCATTATTTGCCAAAGACATATTATATGTGATATATCACATAGATTATCGTTATGGGCAGTTGGTGGCCAGTTTAGAATTTTGATTTTACCCTGATAAAGAAAATTGCGAAATTTTGAACGCAAAAAATGAATAAAAAGGTCATATTTTATGTAATATTTGACAAAATGTTTGAAAATAAAAATTCTGAGTCATAATTCAAAACCTAAGCGTTCAACCAACTCCGTGCTCTTACAATCTTTAAATATTGATACTGAAAACAAACATAGATGGCCACATTGCCAAAATTTCGCATATTGACGACCACCACTTTTGGAAATCCCCCTATGGGAGATTTGTATTAGCAAAATTTGAAACCACAAAAAATAATTAGTATAATAATGGAGACATTTTCCATTTGGTTTATAGCTTTGCATCGTACGGGGATCTATTTCTCACAATTACAGACTAATGCAGGAAATTTCATTCACCTGGGTAATTTAACCTTAAAACTTAAAACACTATTACAAAATAACAAAAACTTTGTATAAACAACATTTATGGTCCTTCTGTATTGCCGAGCATGAAAATAAAAAAAATTTATCAAGATGTTTTTTTGGGGAAATTTCCGATTATTTCCCGCCGGAAATACAGTTAAAGAAATCTTTGGAATAAAATTCAATATGAATACATTCTAATCAAAACTATGTTGCCGCTTATGGAGGTCTAAACGGGATTCTAAAAAATTCTCAATAAATCACTTATAGTCATAGTCCAGCGGTATAGACATATAGTTTCAACAGATTGTTCATTTTTTTGATAAAAGCACCAAAATTTGTACGCATGTACTTTGTTGTAGTGCGAACATTTTGGATATTGAGGCAATTGAAAGAGTGTCTATATCGGCCATGACAGGTCGTCAAAGTTAACACGTCCGATAGTGTTCGCCGGACTTGTTTCCCATAAAAACTTGTGTCAAGAAAACTGTAAAAGCTAGACACTGACTCTCTTTTGTTAATATACTGCTAGTATTACATTGATCTATATTACAGAGGTACTCTATAAGCATAATATTGGTCTTCTGGACATATAGCTGAATGACCAACCGAATTTTCAATTCAATGACATGCATTAATCGTGTTAAACTTTATATTTAAAGCGAAGGAAATTAACGCGATTTGAAGGAATTCCCGTTAATTTCATGACGCGTTAATTTCCAATAATGAAGTAACATAGGATTTAAAACTTATTAAATTATACTGACACAAAAAGCGTTGAGGCATCTATCTGACGGAATTAATTTATCAAGGCTAGTTAGTCAATACATTGTGACTTGATTTTCTTGTTGTTAATGTGCGTGAAATGAAAATAGGTTCGATGTCCTTCACTCCTAAAGTGCAACCACACGAGATATAAGTCACTAATTGTGCTTGTTATATTCATTGCAGCTTGTCACCGGTTGGGGATGAGGGAGAACGATTCACCACAGTGGGCAAATCAGCGGTCATAGCTCAAAATTTGAGGTCTAAGTATTTGCTCAATTTCTTAAATATGTGTTGCTAGGATACTTAAAGACCATAGAAATGTAATTTATTTTATCAAATTCCATCTGCAAATCTAGATATTTTATTTTGAATAACAATCACTAACTATGGTTTCCAAGATAAAACTCGAGTTTTCAAATTCCATCAAGTTTCAAGAGCTAAATTTACTACATAAAGAAGCTTTCCAGTGCATTTGAAAGTATGCTAGAATCTGTTTTTCTTCTAGTTTCCAGATATTTGTCTATAAATAGTACATCTCTTATGGTTTCCGAATTCGTTATCGTTTATTTTATTCAGTTTTTCGATCATTATTTTTCTATATTTATTGCCCGATCTTATATGGTAAGAGATGGTCAATTTTTGCACCTATTCTATCTTAAACTACAAAAGATTCTCTTTAAGAAATAACCAGTCACTAATTGACATCGTTTGACCCAAAAATGTTCTATACATTATTTAACTGTTGATAGGACTAAAATTTCGGAAATTACTAAATATTCCAATACTTGTGGTTCAGTATAAAATTTAAATATTGATAAATAATGTGTTTATTTGTTTAATGATGTCAACATATTCAAGTTATCCAGTTAGAAATGAATAATATTGAAGCATTCAATATTCTAGAAGAGTGTAACAATAATACACGTGAAGCATCCGAAGAGATAATACGTGAATGTCAAATCCCTGAAATAGAATTACCATTCATCCGTTCGAAGTTAATACATCTCAAGAACAACAGACGAGATTTCGTGAAGCGTGGGGATTTAACAACTTGGGAAAGAATGCACTTTACTGATAATCCTCACCCTAAGGCCGTGGTCTTGAAAAAACGAAAGTCTTCTTCAGATTCTTTGTCTGAATCTATGCACCGAGTTGTTTTCGAAATTGACGAAAATCTTGATTTGCGAACACCACTTCTTAAGTTACAGTATAAACAAATCAGACGCCGCCTCGACTCTGTATTGTCACACATTAAGGCCCCTCTCGGGTTAATTTTGAATTATTTAAATAATTGAGTTTATTTCGTTTTTATTAGTTATAATACCCGGGAGGATAATATAGGAAAATTTGGCTTAATTCTGAGGACAATTGAACTCACTAGAGCAATTTGAAATTGGGGAATGTCTGTTATATGGCCAAATTGAGAGTAATATAAATTACGGCCACACAATGCTGGTCAGATAAATTGAGATTCGATTGTTTTTGGATAGTACACCAGAAAGTAAAGCCACATTGAAAATTTCAGGTGAATCTGACTAATAGTTTTGCTGTAGCGACCATTATAAGATCCAGGAATGTGAAGGACATCATGGAGGGTGACTTTTTCAAATGGAATGAAAGTTTAGTAGGCTGGCACTGCCACAATTTGTTTTCAATATAGTTGTTATTCATACAAAAGTATATTTGCATATCTACTTAGGTTGTAAACCTAAATTTTCAACATTCCAAAAATTAAGTTCCGAGTTATAGTCATTTGAAGTCAGATTTGGACTGTCAAGGTCCCTAGTCTGACTTCAAAGGGCATTTACTTTGAAAGTTTGTATTGCAAAGTTTAGAGCAAGGGTCATTCCCATAATAAATATATATTCAATCGTTTACACTTGGTTTCAAACAATTTGGATGAAAACTGTGAACGCTTTAGCATTTTAAACTTTCTGACCTTTCAACTCATTGGGTGGTCCTTTCACATCTCTACATTGAATCTCAGAAACCCGTCGACCAATAATGAAATATTTGAGTGCAAAATGCTTGCAATACCCGGTTTCCTATTCGTCCTTAATACATTTTATGACCCTAACTCGCAAAAATCTTCCAAATGACCATATATGGGCATAAAATGTGCCCATTTTTGATGATTTAGCATTTTTATTTCTTCAAAACTATAAACTCTAGAGCTTAGCACTAAATTTCCCATCACATCCATATAATATTGCAAACCCATTAGAATCACAATTGAAACCATTTTCCTAAAGATTGCTGTCCTATATATTGACCGGAATACCCTCATAATAGTGTGAAAAGTAAATTGAAAATTCCATTTATTTTTGGTTCAACTATTGCAAATTTGGTCCAAATTGTTTGAAACCAAGTCTAAACTAACGAGGACATATGTAATTCGGGGGGATTTTTCAAACTAACCTCTAGCATAAAAAAATTCAGAATTCTATATCTTTGAAGTTCGACTTGGACCGCATATTTACATAAAACATCGAATAATGCAAAAATTGGCAGTCAAAATGTGACTTCAAAGGGATATAACTCACAAAGTTTGTATGTTAGTGGTTAGTTTGAAAAATCCCCCCGAATTACATATGTCTTCATCAGTTTCGACTTGGTTTCAAACTATTTAGACCAAATTTGCAATAGTTGAACCAAATGTAAATATATTTTCAATTGAAAATTGACATTTTCATGATGATACACACATTCCTGAGCACTAAACTAGTATTAACAGCAAAAGTAGAGCTCAGATTCACTTGAAATTTTCAATGTACCAATACTTTAGTGTGTACTATACGAAAACAGTCTAATCTCAATTTCCAAATTAACCAAAGAGGGGCCTTAAGTCGCTAGCTGAGCTTGAGGAAGTTTCACAAAAAGTAATTGCGTCTTTGTGCCTTCAGTTAATTGCCAACGAAGAAAAAGATTATGCTACCATAAATGTGTGCAAGGAAATTGTCGAAAAGGGGACTTATCTGGAACATAATTCCACGTTATGTGAAAGGAACTCCTCATTTCTCTTAGATTTTCTTTCCATCGGGAAAGTAAAGTACAGAGAGTTGAGACGATTTTTAAAGGAAGACAACGTTTCCATATCGTCCTATAACAAAGTCGCAAAATTTCGCCAGGAGTCATGTCTAGTCACTGAAATGCAATATTTCCATAGAGACTTCGAAACACCGATTGGAATCTACATTCCTTATCGATTGCTTGTTGCCCAAACCATTCGGCAAATTGTGGAGATTGAAGCAATTGATACGGCCAATTACCCTCTTAAGGCGAAGCTGGTTGATGGTTTAGATGGATCTGGGTCACACACCATATACAACCAAATGCGAAACCATCCTGATATCACTTCAAAAAATTTCCTCTTGTTTGCATTTAAGGTTAAATTACGGCAGATTCACCCAAAAAAACACATGAATTTAGTTTTGAAGGTGGGAGTTTGAATTTCACATATATGATGGAAGACATTATAGCTATATCGAAACTGAAAACTAATCGAATTATCTTCCATAAATTCGAAATTATTTGGCTTGAAGTATTATGCTAATACAAAAGTCCCATAGGGGGATTTTTTCAGACTCCACCTGATAAGTGTGTGGTTTGCAAGATCATTATTTGCTAAAGACCTGTACTGTGTGATCTATCAGATAGATCATCGTTATGGGCGGTTGGTGGGCGGTTTAGAATTTTGATAAGATCTAAATAAAAAATATTGCGACCTTTTGAAACCAAAAAATGAATAAAAAGGTCATCTTTTAATGCGAAATTTGATAAAATGCTTGATAAATAAATTCCAAGTCATAATTCAAAAATGTAAACCGTCTACCAACTCCTTACGCTTATAATCTTTGAATATTGATTCTGATAACAAACATTGATGGCCGCATTGCCAAATTACCGCATAATATCTACCACCACTTTTGGAAATCGCCCTATGGGAGATTTGTATTAGCCAAATTTTGAAACCGACAAAAAATAAAAAGTATAATAGATAGGGACATTTTCTTTTTGGTTTATTGATTTGTATCGTATAGGTATATATTTCTCACAATTACAGATTAATGCAAGAACTTTCATTCACGTGGGGTAATTTAACCTTAAGATCATCTGGCTCCAAGATTCGTTTGGCAATACAATATGGAGGAATCCATCTCCAAATTCACCTTTCACTATGAGGCCAGTAGCATTATTGGCGCTAGGAGAGAATCGTGAGAATGTAGAGTATTTGATGGACTCTACAATTAATCCAGAAACCAAATTCTTGCAACTAAACGGAGTCATGTTAGCAGCGGGAAAAGTTAATGTTGATATCACGCGTTGTTTGTTCGACACAAAAATGGCAGCTATCCTTGATGGTGCAGGCGGAGCTTCTTGCCATTTGTGCACCTCAACGAAAGAACAACTTACTGACATAGAACTCATTCAACAGGGGTTTCCTATCAACCGTTCAATTGACTCGGCTAATCAGATCTTTGATGAGATAAACGAAGAGGAATTTCTCTCTCTACCAAGCAAAGAGAGGTTTGGAATAACGCATAAACCATCTTCAGATCTAAACATTCTATCAGCTTCTCCTCTTCACGGCTATCTGCGGATATTCGGGTGGTTTATGCAGCTTGTATACCATTTACAAGCTGGAGAGAAAAAATGGAGACCAACTTCACCAAAGATTCGTCAATCTATGGAATTTGTACGTAGTTTCCTATGGGAGAAGCTAAGTATCCATATTGATTGTCCTTCTCCTCAAGGAGGTACGACTTCAACAGGGAATGTAGCTCGCAGCTGTTTTCAACGATTTGATGATAGTAAAAAGGATTTCTTTTACTGGATTATCACTTTAATCCCCTGTGAATACCACCTACCACTTGGTTTCATATACACAAATTTAGCTGTAATATTGCGAATATTCAATTGTGATGAGCTTATCGACAGCGACAAACTATCCACATTATGCAAAGACACTTATCAGCTAATTGTGGAAACATTTCCTTGGGCGAGTATTACTCCTACTTTGCACAAAGTGTTAGCTCATAGTGCCCAACTGATTGAACAGTTCAATGGAGGCAGAGGTTTGAAATCCTTATCTGAAGAAGGCTTGGAGGCTTGTCACAAATACATTCGACGTTACCGTGAACAATTGGCCAGAAAGATATCTTTCGAAGCAAACCTCAAAGACGTATTCCTCCGTCTCGTTTCCCAGTCTGATTTCTTCTCATTCTCTCAAAGAAGGCTTATTGGTAGCAAAACTGCAAAAAAGAAGTCGAAACAGATTTCCAAAAACGATCAACTATTTGAAAGTATTGTTTTGTTGTGATGATTCAACTGTAGTTTCTTTCATAAAGCATAATATTGCTAAGTTAAAAAGCAGAAAATTTAATGTAACTCGCTTATTTATAGTCTATATATGGACACAGGCTACTAGTATAAATAATCCAACTAGATCGCTGATGGGATATAAAAATATTAGCGGATTTTTAAATTTTAATTTTTTGCTAAGTCATCGTAACTTTAAAAATAGAAGCCGTACCAAAAGAATTTTGTGCTCAGTCAATTTGTTATAGGTGATAACCCATAGGTAATAATACATTTAGTACCTCTATCATGCACCAAAATACCTATGGCCGCTGATGTACCTGTTTTTGCCCACTGTGTTCACTGCGTTTCTGATAAATCGTCAACGATTTCTATCCCTGTGTTTGGGCTTTGAACATTATTAGATTTAATTCTCTTGGTTGTCTCAGGAGTGCTGTGAGGTTAGCGATCACGATAATATTTTCTTTAGTATCAATTTACAACTAGGATCTGAGAATAAGTAGTAATATTCGTTTTTCGAACTCTTAATATTTTGAAATAACATGCTCTTCTGCCAGAAAGGAGGTTTAATAGTGGATTCTTTCCAAATAGCAGTATTTCTTCCAAAATAGTTGAAGACATAAAATCAAGATCTGCATACATTACATTTATAAGCAATGTTTGAAGTATGGAAAGCACACACCAAAGTCGAGGAGGTTGGTGTGTGGTTATGTTCTGCCGCGAAGCGACCTATCAAGCGAAGCGCGGTAGTATAAATTAAAGTACTTAAAAATCCATAATCTAATTAATTCTAGATATTATCATTGAATTACTAACACGAGCCCTTCGGACTCGGTCGCTTCGCGACGGATCACTCTCTCACAAAAGTCGCTTCGCGACTTTTGTTCGTTCGTGTTAGGCATTACGCGATACAATTAACGGCCGCTTCGCGGCCTTTACCTCCCCAAAAGCAATAATATTACTAATGAGTTCACCTGTAGCTAGTAAATTACACACTATTACTTAACGCGCCTAAATTCATATTGGATTGTGATTAGATACTGTAATTTGTTTGGGAAATTATGTTATGTAAGTTATTCTCATTACTCAATAGTTATTAATTATTAATTAATTAATAGCTTAATAATTCTTAAGGATAGCTCGTTCAGCTATATTAAATGGTCAGCTTGTTTGCTCAAATAAATTGCAACATGTGGTTGGTAAATTATACGCAATTAATTATTTCAGTAAATTGTATTGTAATTTATGAATTCCAAGAAATTTATGAATTCTGGATTTAATCTCTCATAATAATAGTTTAAAGGTGAGAATAAGATCGTTTAATTAAGGTTCAGGTATCCTCTAGAGTACTTCTACCATAAGTATTCACCCGAATGAATTAATTTTTTTACAGCGAATTTACTTCATCCTCAGGATGCCAAAAATACAATTATATTGGCAAATAAACTAATAGAGGAAAAATCTTTTTTTAAATTTTAACATTTTTGCGGAATAGATCAATGAGAAAAGAGAAACAATACCAAGAATATTATTGATAAAATGTGTTCAGCTGGATGTAATATAACTTTTGAGTACAGGAATTGTGAATATCTACATTTTTCTGGATTTCAAATACTTTTATGTGATGTCGATTTTCAAATGAAGATTTTCCTTATCCAAAATCCAAAAAACAGATGAACTATTCATATTAGGGTAAATCGCAGCACTGAAAAGTTGTATCTTTACGAGATCTCTCCGAAACCGTTGAGTTTTTGATTCTACGACCAAAATTGACAAAATGACTTCTTCCGCAATTCTAAAATGTTAGTTTTGAGATAGCGGCTTTTGAAAAACAAAATTACAGCAATTATTCCTAAATTGAGGTGAACAAAGTGTGTCAAACTGGAAAAATATTAGGAATCTTTCTTAGAAATCTCTTGAGAGTGTTCATTAGTATCAATACAATCCCAAAATGCAATAAAAGAGAAATAGACAATGATTTGGATTTTATCTAAATATTCGAAATTTGTAGAGTATACCTGAACCTTAACATAGATTATGATCTAGTAGTAGAACGGGATTAAAATTTATGGGATGTGTAGAAAGATTGATTTAATACTTGTACAATAAACAGACATATCATGCAAGATAATTATATTTGTTTAATAAGGGTAGTTCGTTTCAGCTGCATCATAAGGGTGCTCGTTACAGCTGCATCATAAGGGTAGTTCGTTTCAGCTGCATCATAAGGGTAGTTCGTTTCAGCTGCATCATACGTAAGGGTAGCTCATTCCAATCTAGCTTATAAGAGGTTAGGGGTTCGAATTAAACATAATTGAGTACCATTATATGCAACTCCCTGTGAGTGTAAGCCTTTCAAGCAAAAAACGGAAGAGTTCGCCTATTTGTTTTAATTACTTTAATACTGTCTAAAAGAAAAAGGTTTATTTAAAAAAGCTCAATTAAATTAGAAAAAAACCCCCAATTAAGTGGTTATTACCTTATTATTAACTCTAAAATATCCAGGAGCCTGGACTGCATGGTCCAGGCTCCCCCTACCCGAGCTCCGCCTCTCCTCGCTCCGCCTCTCCTCGCTCCGCCGCCTCTCCTCGCTCCTCGCCTCCGCCTCCTGTGGCGCTCGTCTGTGTGAGTGTGGCGGTCATCGTCTGTATGAGTGTGGCGGTCATCGTCTGTATGAGTGTGGCGGTCATCGTAGGTATGGGTGTGGCGGTCATCGTCTGTATGGGTGTGGCGGTCATCGTCTGTATGAGTGTGGCGGTCATCGTCTGTATGAGTGTAGCAGTCATCGTCTGTGTGGGTGCGGCGGTCATCGTCTGTATGAGTGTGGCGGTCATCGTCTGTATGAGTGTGGCGGTCAACGTCTGTGTGGGTGCGGCGGTCAACGTCTGTGTGGGTGCGGCGGTCAACGTCTGTGTAGGTTCGGCGGTCAACGTCTGTGTGGGTGCGGCGGTCAACGTCTGTGTGAGTGAGGCGGTCAACGTCTGTGTGGTGCGGCGGTCAACGTCTGTGTGGGTGCGGCGGTCAACGTCGTAGGTGTGGCGGTCATCCGAAAAATTTAAAAGTTCCTCCAGATCTATATCCAAACAAGTATAGTACAAGCTTATTTATATCCGCAATAAATAACGGCTGCCAAGGGGTTTAGTGGCTTTTTGTCCGATTTTTAAGCATATTTTGAGACGTTTCGACTGTTCCTGAAGAGACTATAATTTAGAATGTTCCGATGTAAATTTTAAAAAGGCGTATTATCAACGTCCAGTCACGGTGCAATTGCAATTGGAGCGTTCTGAATAAATTTGTTCAGAAATCCCATACAAAAATGTTAAAATTAGCCAAAATTAGCCTCGGTATCCTTAATCAAATCAAATCAAAATTTAATGTTGATTTAACTATTTGAAATGGGCAAAAACTATTTCAATTGTAGTTATTAATATTATTTCAATTGTAGTTAATACTATTATAAACTATATTCACTGCCCAAATAACAGGTGAACAGCTTTTCATTGATATGAATTATGTTAATTCAATGATGTATATTTCTCGAAAAAAATCAAATCAATCAATCATTTTGAATCCCTGCTGGGATGAGTGAATAATTTAATCACAAAATGGATCACTACAGAATACAATATCTCAGGGTTCTTTTTAAGGGCGATCTTGGTGTAAAATTAAAGTAGGACTCGGGTCGAGCGTACGGTGCTGTAGAGTGGGCAAAAGTAATTTAGGTTTAATCTTGGGAAATTATGGATCAATATTACAATTTAAATTTCGCTCTCAAAAGGTCTTTTCTAAAAATATCAACACATTTTCATAAGATTATGATTAGATATTTTTCGTCTAATTATTGATTGGATCATTGTGAGGTAGAATTGCTACGTCCATATTTTCGGTATTACACCGCGATTAAGCTGAGTTACACCGCGGACTCAACCTTAAAAAAACCCTGCATTAACTGTAACTGCGGCATACAGCTATGATACATAGCTGTATCACTCCCTAACCAATTCAATTGAGCACAAAAGAATGGTCAGAGGGATCACATTCACATCCATCAGGAGAATCACACTACAGTAGATAGTACACTGCAACTGTGGGAATACAGCTATAATATACAGCTGAATCACTCCCCAACCCAATAGAAAAGTCAGAGGGATCTCAAATACTGATGTAACCTTATTGAGTTATTAAGTAAAACGGATCAAAGTGTTCAGAACCTACATGGTGGTGTATGCAATGATACACTATTCCCAATATTTTACCATGATAGGTTGGATTACATAACATTGGACTTGTTAGTTACCATGGATATACACATTGTGTAGTCTCCAGTTATTGCAATCACTATCGGTTGCACTAATGGAGACGACGTCTATGCCAGCTAAAGCTCCTAGCATCCTTAATTCTACGTCAGTACCCCATGCATGAGGAGCTGAAATGCGTTGTACGTGCTCATTCAATTCCTCCTCAGAGTACAAACCCGATTTCTCCATAACATTAGGAAAGTGTTGTGGACTTGACATGAATCTACCAATCAGATTCTGCTTTAGCATTTCAAATTTCGATTCAGTACTAAATATAATATGGGATAATGCTCGATACAAACAATTACCATCGGCAAATACTGGTACTAAAGAAATATTCATGTGAAATGTATTTGTCAATCTATTTTCCAGTGAACAGTAGTATTGCTTGTAATTATTAATAAGAGGGCGAAGTAATGGTTCTCTAGTTATTAAAATTGGTTCGACATCTAACCCAATACTACTGGCAATCCTCCTTTGCATAAGGGGAGTCAAGTTATTTATGGAACAATTGAGCAAATTAATATCCATAGTATGTACCGGGCCTGTGATAATACCATCAAACATCAAATCAGGCAAATCAGTACTCATGGGCGCAGGGAATTATCCAGGAGCGCGAGACGCTCCTCTAGGCGTATGTTTTGGGTAAATTCTATGTTTAGGAGCGCGAAAATTTTACACCTTCTCCTATACCATAACACTAAATTAGTGAATTAGGAGCATGAAAATTTGCTCGGATACTGAAAAGGAGCGTATCCTCAAATTGCTGTATAAGACCCTGCATGGGCGACTGAGTAGATTGGGAACCCAGGAATGGACTGAGGATATTATGACAGAATTCAGTTAGCTTAGGTTTCTTCCTGAGTTGCTCAGAATCACCTGGTACAGATACCCTTTTCGCAAGACTAAAGACCGGATCTTTGGAATCAGACTGCGAAAGGGGAGAGGATGGAAGGGACACATCCATGGTACATGTATCCTGAGTGGAGTGCAGTACATTACCCAAATGATTCTGGAATACCTCACGATATACTACATTCTTAACCAAGGCTCCGCCGGATGAGGAGGGGGTGCCGCCACAAACCATAATTTTTAAGCCGGCAGGATTTTGAACTCGGCTCAATGCAACATATAGTTGGCCATGGCTGAAAATAGCATTCGGAGATGGTAGGAATATGCCCACATTTTCTAAACTCTGTCCTTGCCCTTTGTTAATGGTAATACAAAAGGCAGGACGAATAGGGAACTGCCTCCTTCTGAGCACAAACGGAAAGTCTGAGTCAGATGGAGTCATGGGAATGCGGGGAATAAAAACCCGTTTACCCTTATGAACACCTGTAGCAATTTCGGCGTCAATAATCCGACTTAGGAAGGCTTTTACAGTTAACCGAGTGCCGTTACACATTCCTTGAGTCTGGTCAAGACTACGCAATAAAATTATAGAAGCGTGAACCTTAAGGTACAGTCGGTGAGGAGGCAAACCATTTGGTGTAATAGAATTTAGGAACTCAGTGGGGTATACACCTGCCGGCTCCTCGCCTACCGAGTCTGCGCTTAATAACGTGCATGCTTCCCCAGGTATCAGGTCCATAACGTATTGATTTATAAACTCAGTGGTATCATTCTTAGGACACATCAAACTACGGCGAGAAATATAATCTGGATTATTATAGTTAACTTTAATATCGCCGTAAGTAGCAGCAACCAAATCAGAAACTGACTCGCCTGTTACTATGAATTTGTGGTCCACGTGAATCATATGACTCTCATCCTCGGGCTCAGTGCCTTCTCCAACTCTCAAAAGGAATTTGGAGAAGTCACTAACTTGGGATGCATCACCTGAAGATAAATTACGGAGTCACATGTTTATAATGAGTTTAAGAACCTTAACATGACTCCAGAGAGGCGATCTATTCAGACCGGCTGACACAACATCAGCTTCGGTCCCATGTCTGATTACATGCAGAATTTGACGGAAATCTCCTCCAAACACAATAACTTTGCCACCGAATGGGATATCGCATGAACAGAGATCTCTCAATGTACGGTCGATACACTCTGCAGCATGTCTATGTGTCATAGGAGCCTCGTCCCAAACAAACAGTTTGGTGCGCTGAATTAACTTCGCTAAGGCGCTCTGTTTGGAAATACTGCAGACAGAGATTTCATTCAAATGGATAGGGACCTTCATCCTAGAGTGGACAGTCCTTCCACCATGTAGGAGCAGAGCTGCTATACCGGATGAAGCCCTGGCTAATGCTATATTACCCTGTGAACGGATCGTGGATAACAGCGTGTTATAAAGGAAGTTTTTCCGGTCCCTCCAGGTCCATCGATAAGAATGCATTAGAGCACGAATTAGTATCGTTAACAGCTGCAATTATAATGTTATAAATACTCAACTGGTCAGCATTAAGTAGAGGCAAGTTTTCACTCACAATATCATTCTGTTCACTAACATTATAATCAAGCTCATGCATAATGATACGCGATTCCTCATACGGATTCCTCACATTAGTAGGGATCGGCATTCCTGGGTAGTCAGCTAAAGACTTTCCATGTTTCTGCAGTCGGTACTCAAGATCAAGAAATAAACTATTTAAGATATGCTCGTCGAGTTCCACATTAGCCAATACAGTTCTAGCACGACACAGGAAGTCCTCAGCGAAAGAGGATTTGTACTTATCCCAGAGGGCGAGTGGAATAGATGGCTCAACAAACAGGAGAATAGTCACGAATAGCTGACGCAACTGTGCTGGCATGGAACAGGTAACTGCCTCTGCCAAACACTGATCAACTTCCTGATCATCCTCCAGCAGACCTCGTCTCAGACATGCCTCCTTATAGGTGTCACAGACGGTGCCATCAGGGAGAGTACGGATGTCCTGAAAGCTCGTGCAACCTGTGACATGGTTCAGCAGTATCCTTAGGTAATAACGTGGTCCCTCCCCTGGATGAGCTGAGTACATACGGGCTATCACTTTACCATGTCCCTTAACTAGAAGTTTCCATTCACGCTTATCTTTGTCCCACACAAACATGTCAGCGAAATTCGTGTAAGTGAGTTCTAGCCCTTCAGGGAATTTGTTATTAGCTTCGAACCATGCAGTTAGTTTGGTATTCTTCTGTCTGCTAAGAACATCTCCTATGTCCGCGTCAGCAGAGAAGACCACAGACTGCTCATTCTCAAGATGGAGAGCTAGCCTGATCACTTTGGGGAATTTACCATGAAGGTCAAAGGCGAATATACGGTAGCAAGCTTCCGTGGCAGAGACGTATCGACCTTCTACGTAATTAACGACCTCGTCCTCACGCTTAGGTACGCTAGTATTCGCATTTTCGCCTGAACTGAACTCTACAATTGCTCTATCGAGACCCTTGTACACATATTTGAAGAGATACTTAACGGCAGTAACTGTGATACAAATCTCTAAATTAATGTGCGCATTGTACATCAACAGTTAAATTTGGGATTGTGTGCGACTACCCACCGATTGTCAAGAAGAGCTTTGCCTACTTGCACGCTACGGCCATCATCCCTGCGGCGGTAATTAGGGTACCCATCATTAGCAGTGCTGGTCACGGAAGAAAATTCTTTCGGGAATCTCTTAGAGCATTTACCATCACGCATGCAAGCGGCGCTTTTATTAGACATACCACATGGACCATGCATCATACAGCGCTTCACAATGCAATGTAGCCTCGGTTTAAGAACTGGGTCCGGGATCTCAACACACACTATGTTTTCATATGCAGACGGGTCTCGCGTCTTATACTCATCAGTAAGTATAACTAGAATATGAGCATGCGGTAGGCCCCGCTTTTGGAATTCTATTGTATACACATAAGCAAGAGGCTTACCCAAAATGTGTTTTTTGGTAATATCGCTCAATAATTCACGCAGTTTAAGGCGAAAGACTCGAACTATTAAATCAGGGCGATCGCTCGCTTTCTGATTTAAGGTCCAGGTATACTCTAGAGCACTTCTACCAAAAGTATTTACCCAATTTAACTCAATTTTTTACAGCGTATATACTTCTTCTTCAGGATGCCAAAAATACAATAATATTGGCATATATACTAAGAGAGGAAAAATATATTTTTTAATTTACCACTATTGGGTAGAAGATCAATCAGCAAAGATTTACAAGACCAATAATATTATTGATTGAATGTGTTTAGCTGGATGTAATAAAACTAATGAGTGCAGGAATTGTGAATATCTGGATTTTTCTGGATTTCAAATACTTTTATGTGATGTCGACTTTCAAATGAAGATTTTCCTGATCCAAAATCCAAAAAGCACATGAACTATCCATAATAGAATAAATCTCTGGACTCATTAGTTGTATCTTCACGAGATCTTTCCGAAACCGTTGAGCTTTTGATTACACGACCAAAATTGACAAAATGACCTATTACACAAAACTGAAAATGTTAGTTTTGAGATATAGGCTTTTGAAATATGAATATAAAATTTTAGGTAAAGTATAGAGGAGGTAAACTAGTAAATTCACGTTGTTCATTCAAATTCTAACTCACTATGTGTATTGAAGTGAATTAGCCGCCGCCACAACCACTTGCACCTCCAAAGCCACTTCCGTTCTCCCTCCCAGTTTGGTATTTATCTCTTCACCCAACACCAAGTTGACGTGACCCCACAATTGATAGGAGCACTATTGGGATCCCAATCTAATTCTCCACCCAATAACTACGGCCCTGCGCATTCAATAGTGTTCATTCTAAATTACACCTGTGCAGAGAGCATTTTCGTAGAAATTGCAATTATTTCCATAAAATTTCCAAATAGAACTACCAAAAGTCTAAAATTACACCTGTGCAGACAGTAATTCCCTTTGTATTTTGATTATTCGTATATGAATCCCTATATTTACCTACCAAACCAAAATTACACCTGTGCCGACATTAAAATCCTTTATATTTGCAATTATTCCAATATAAACCTATATTGAAATACCAAAAATCAAAAATTACACCTGTACCGACATCAATTTCCCTTATATTTGCAATTATTTCAATATAAATACTTTATTGAACTACCAAATCAAAAATTACACCTGTACCAAATCAATTATATTTGTATTTGCAATTATTCCTATATAAATCCTATATTGAACTACCTAAAATCAAAAATTACACCTGTACCAAAAGCAATTATATTTGTATTTGCAATTATTCCTATATAAATCCTATATTGAACTACCTAAAATCAAAAATTACACCTGTACCAAAAGCAATTTTATTTGTATTTGCAATTATTCTAAAATAAATCCTATATTGAACTATCTAAAATCAAAAATTACACCTGTACCAAAAGCAATTTTATTTGTATTTGCAATTATTCTAAAATAAATCCTATATTGAACTAACTAAAATCAAAAATTACACCTGTGCCAACAGCAATTTTCCTTTAATATTTTATTAATTTTTAATTTTTTAATTTTTTAATTTTTTAATTTATCAGAGACGAGGTCACGAAAATGTGTCAAACTTGAAAGATATATGGAATTTTTCTTAGAAATTTCTTGGGAGTACACATGGATATCAATACAATCCAAAAATACAATAAAAACGAAAAAGACCTTTTTTGGGGTTTTTTCGAAATTTTCCATTTTTCTAGAGTATACCTGGACCTTAATAGCAGCGCGGACGTAATCTCAACCCATTGTGGATTACAGGTAAATGTAATGAATAAGTCTGGCTTACCATATTTCCTGACTATAGCCATAGCGTCCTGATACAGTTCAAACATTTGTCTGGGACTACCTGTGTAAGAGGAGGGGAAAATAATACTGCGTCCCAGCTCACCGGCGTCCGTATCGCCTGAGGACAGAGCGTCAGCCAGACCGCTGTAGAGATCACTCCTGATCTGCCTCTGGTTGAACTTTATGTAGTTCAGTCTCTGCTGCTCTATCTTAGCGTACATATATCCACAAGGTACTGATGGAACAGTCTCCCGAACACGTGCAGGTAGCTCAGGCTGCTCCGGACCATCAGTCTGTAGGAGTAGTACTCCATCGGAGTGACGCAGCCCTTTCCTCTGCTGTGAGGGAATTTAAGCTGCCAGCCATCCTCACCTAAGAGAAGCAGTATAAACAGTGCACACTAATACATAATGTCAATCAATCAGCAGTGCTTACCTCGAGGGAATAGGAGCACATAATGCAGGGGATCGTAGGCGCGGTGGGTCTCGGTGATGCGCTGCAAGTCTCCACTCTCCGCGTGCAGGACAATGTCTCTGCTGGCTTCCAGCTCGTTATATCCGTCTCCAGGCATTATAACGGCGATCTCAGGTATAGTGGGGGCGTTGTACCGACGGGGATCAGAGGCCCCGTCAGATCGAATCGTCATCCTCACGTCTGCACCTCTATGCTCTCGCATAACGTCTATTCCCTGTCTGAAGAATGAGACATAGGGATTGACCTCATGCAGCATAGCCTGTAGACACAGGAGCTCGGGTAGAGCAGCCTCTCCCAGAGCCTGCTGGCGAATCTCCGCTTCAGCCTCAGGGGTACCGTCATGGATGTATATCTGAGCAAATTCCGGGGCCTGTCCCTCTATCGGCATGAGCTGTCCAATGTAGTGGTGTACAGTCCCGTGAATACGGAATGTGTACACTCCTCTCTTAGCATTGGCGAGCTGCTTATCCAGGTTAACTCCGAGCGAGGCGAAAGCAAGAGCAGAGTTGTACGCTCGGATGTTATCTGTGTAAGCTCTCCCTCTGGTGTCACCCGCTGTCAGCAGGTGATCAAGCAGGTCAGGCGGCGTAGCTAAAGTGGGAAGAACAACCTTGGCCTGCCCACAACAGAGTAGAAACTTAGAAAATAATCTGGTGCTAGTTGAAAGTTTCTCACTTTCCCAGAATTTCGCATCACAAAAAGTGCAGGAAAAAGTCATACTGCCAACTGAAAACTCAGTGCTAAAGTTATCAGCAACTTCACAGGCAGATTGTGACCGAGCTAAGTTCAAGGCCGACTTAGAAATGAGGGATTAGCATATAACTCAACCCTTTCCTGCACACGCTCAGCATGCTGCTCTGCTGTCTCTCCTGCTCTCAGCGTGGTAGCATATTCCCTCTTCTTACCGAGGCGCGCAGCAGTTTGCTCGTCAGTTTGATACTCTAAGTAGTTTGACTGGTATTCCCTCTGATTATCGAGGCGCGCAGCAGTTTCCCCGTCTGTCTGAGACTCTAAATAGGCCGACTGGTAATCCTTCTGATTATCGAGGCGCGCAGCAGTCTCCTCGTCAGTCTGAGACTCTAAGTAGGTTGACTGGTATTCCCTCTTCTTATCGAGGCGAGCAGCAGTCTCTTCGTCAGTCTGAGACTCAAAATAGGTTGACTGGTATTCTCTCTGATTATCGAGGCGAGCAGCAGTCTCCTCGTCAGTCTGAGACTCTATGTAGGTTGACTGGTATTCTCTCTGATTTTCGAGGCGAGCAGCAGTCTCCTCGTCAGTCTGAGAGTCTAAGTAGGTTGACTGGTATTCCCTCTTCTTATCGAGGCGCTCAGCAGTCTCTTCGTCAGTCTGAGAGCCTAAATAGGCCGACTGGTATTCGCTCTTCGTTAGGAGGCGAGCAGTACGTTCACTCTCCGACTCTCCATCTCGTATAGCATACTGAAGGTCCCTTTGCGTATAGAGACGGAGTCGGGTCTGCTCAGGAGTCTCGTTAGCTCGCTCCCAACGCTTCCGGTCAGCTTCAGTACTGAACCTCTTCCCCCCCTGAATCCCTGGCTCCGTTTAGGAGGCATAACAACAATTGAATCTAATTCGTCAAGGTGAAAAAAACCAAGAATTCATTAGCGGTAAGTATTTATAATGAAGAATATATCTACCAAAAATGGCGCCAAATAATTACTAATTATAAATATACTAATATAAGAATAAAGGCTATCCTTTGTCATTGCCTTAAGCTAAATACATCACGAATAGAAATAAACTGATGGAAGCCAAACTGGATTAATCAAGTATGCAATTTCGGAAATAATGTAGGTGAGATTAAATCATCAAACCTCAATATGTGCAATGACGCAGCAATTGTAGGTTACATTTTTGTTATTGCCTGGCTCAGATTAAATGCGAAAATCATAAAAATTTCTAGAGACATGCAACACATTCTGTTTAATAACGTGACAAAATTGTTTGACGATTGAATAAAAAATGTAAGAGCTGAATCCAAATTAGTTCGTACGTGACGTAACAATCCCATAAATCGGTATACGTGTGTCTCATTTCATGTTATCTTCCCATCTAAAATTGTGGCCGAATCGGATAAGAACTGAAAGAGTTATTCCCAAATATGTGCCTTTATGACGTCATAACCCCGTTATTTTGTTTAGAAAACCAATAGATCGTTGTCGCAGTACAAAATTACCCCTGCATGCCAATTTTCAGCTTTCTAGGACTCGTAGTCTTTCCTATTAATTCTGGACAAACACACACACAAACAAACACACACACAAACACACAAACAAACACACTACAATTCCGCTTTTAATATACAGATTAAAGAACCACAATATTCTGTATTTTATTTTGAAAAGCGAAATTTGGGAAGTTATGTCTCGTAATGAAATTGAAATTATTTTAAAATTTTTAAGACTACTTCAGACCACAAGGTGATTGTATTATAAAATGGAGATACAGTCAAACCTCCAAGACCCGGACCTCCAAGGCCAGGACACCTCTTCAACCGGGCAACATATTTGTATAAGTTCAAAATTAAGTACGTAGTATATTGTTTATAGTGAACCACTTTCACGACAAATTTCAATTATTCATATATTTATAATATAAACCGACACTTCAACAGCCAGAACAGGCCAGGGGAGGGAGAGACTGTCGACTTAGTACAAGGGTGCTCAAACCGTGGCCCGCGGATAATTCGCTTCTTTTCAATTATATATACTCTACAAATGCATCAATGTTCCTAGTTTGAATACAGTATTTTGTAACTATAGTTTGCATTTACGAATTCTATCAATTATTAGATATTATTAGAAAACGTAGGAGGCAGAACCTAAATTGAAATGGCGAGTTCTAGCATTAATTCGCTTTATAACTAACTAGTAAATATCCATAATACTAGAAGTCGCGAATTCATATATCCTCGAATATAGCTTAATCAAATTTCTATACTATACTGATTCATACTAGCCAACTATCGAAAATTCAATATCTAGAATTATTTTTTCGAATGGTAACATCAATTATGAAATGTTCCTTACTCTATTTAGAAATACTTGGCCCATTTAGATTTTTGATTTTCGAATTTAAATTTAATAAATTCTATTTTTACTAATTTTAGTTGAAAATTAGATATATTTTTGTTTTAAAAAAATTATTTTTCAATAAAACTTAATAACATTTGAAATTTAGAGTGGGACAGAAGTTTGTACTTGTTCTTATCCGCCTATTTTTGAATTAATGTTTGTTTCAAAATATTTTAATTTTCTGGCATCACAACTTATAATAATTTGTCTCTATTTCTTATTCAAAATATATTGATTTTCTTCGATCTTGATACCGCATTATTTCCGATCTGTCTTGTATATTTCGATATATTGATTATATCTAATTATGAATTATGTTTTATTAATTTAATCTAATGTAAATTTGAATTTTTGGCTATATTTTGAAGGATATTGTTATAGTAGTATGTATCAATCAAACGTCATCCTAAATTCACTTTACAGATTATTCAGAAATATAATTCGCCGATCAGTCCTGTTTGTGCATATGCATAGAGCAGTGGTTAAAACCTTTTCCAAAAAATGTCAGGATATTACCCCCTAACCTATATTTTTGCTATAATTCCTCCCCAGCACTACAATGTACAATTTTGGTATTGAAATACGGTTACTGAAAAATTAAGTGAAAATATAAATAATACTATTAATGAGAACGGTCAATATTATCAATACTAGGTATTTTTAATTACTCGGTGATTAAATCATTCAGTGAGACAAAGTGATCCAGAAAATTTCATTAATACGAGCCCTTCGGTCTCGGTCACTTTGCGACAGATCGGTGCTACACAATACAAGTTAACGGCCGCTACGCGGCCTTACTCCTCGCTAAACGATTGATTACCTTATTAGTAATATTTGTCATAGTTATATCTTATATATTAAATGACAATGATTTTTTTGTTTTGTTCGGAATTGATTGAGGAACTGGTAAGAGATACAGACTTGAAATTTGGCAGGAGGGTGGGAAATAATGTTTCTAGGAACAAGTTCTAATATCTAAGAAAAATATTCACATGTTCCCTTCCCTAAAGGTGACAAAACTTTAGCCTATTAAATTCGAGGGTTTTCCAGTATGGATTAGCAGCTAGCATTCAATTCGTATAAAAGGATTTTAGTGTCTCTATCAATTGTTAAGTGTGCATTATAGAATGCTTATCTGAGACTGTAATTTAATTGGTCGAGAGGAAGTTCATTCATCCAATCAGTCAATGTGTTCCATGTGTCGACCCATACATTTCTAACATTCCATTGTGTCTATTTGATTATTACCAATCAATACAATAACTTCTCCACAGCCCAAAGTCAGGGGTCCACAGAGTTGTACAGTTCCTTAGTGATATTTAATAATTTTCCATTGAGGAGTTGGTATATTATTATACACGGACATGCGTTAATAACTAGAAAATTGTCAGTTCTAATTAGCATAAATATTCGACAGTACAGGCGCTGATTAGTATTTCCCAATTTATTTTTTCTGTCCTTATACGTATATACCTATGGCTAGGGCCCATTTAAATAGCTTAGGGGGCACAACCCTGAAACAATAGCATTACTGTTATGTGTGTCATTAGCGGTCACCTAAATATTTCCCATATGATTCCCCGTAATATAATGAACCTGTATATAGGGCCTTTGAATTTTAAGTAATGCCAAGGGGTAAGTATTACAGCCCGTCCTTTTTATTACAAAATGGAAAAAATCGTAATATAGGGAGGGGTATATAATTTTGTTAATTTTTCGTTACATAACCGACATTTTTATAGGCTCCTAGAATCAGTTTGAGCTCAATCATGCACATACATTACTAACCGGCATTTAATTTGAAAAGCTATCTGCTTTAAATACAAGCGAGGGCCCTAGGCCCGAGTGCAAGTTGTAAGAACCCGCGTAGCGCGGACGAGCAGCTTGTACTTATAATACCGGTTGAAAGCCAACTTCTAGGTTGATTATGAATTTTCACTAATTTGTTTACCTATTTGTGTAAATAACAACAACAAAACTCGTATTATAAATTTATAAACGCGAAATTCGTGTTCAGGATACTTGGAAGTTAGTTTCAATCAAATTATAAATGCGGTTTCTTTTCCCCCATCACTCTAATACAATCCGGATTAATTAACACACAAACAAACACACAACAATCGAGATTTGATAATATAGATATCTAAGTATGTATGTGGAATTCCTCCCCAGGGAGGAATTCCTCCCAGGTAGGGAACCACTGGCATAGAGTATAATGCAACAATAGTTCATCATATCGGCGAAGATTAAACGATTTATATGTTTTGAATGTTTATGGATTGTTTATTTTATTTCTTTTTGATTTTTTCTTTGTATTTTGTAATTTTTTATACGTTGTTTAGTTATTTTGTACTTTTTTTGTGATTTTAGTCTTTTATATACTAAATTGTTTCTCGTCCATTTGTCTAATTGTATACGCTATGTTTTTATCAAACGCTCCTAAAGTCAATTTGTAGCATTGTACATTAGCATTTTAGAGCTATTTAGTTGCTGCGTCGAATACTAATTCAGTGGATTTCAAAATGTGAGATGGAGGGATTTAGATGCTGGAAGATCGTCAATTGTCAGGTACTTTGTTGACATAGGTCGCACATGAATTCAGTATCATCATCTTCACCTGCTTCATCCAGTCTTGCGCAATGGAAGTGAAAATGGCGCTTACAGAAATCACAATCTATCCAATTTAGTATTTCTGCTCTTACACAGATATTGAGATCTTCAATTGTTCCATCATCATCACCTTTGCCGCAAAAGGTGCAATTATGATTTCGGGATCTGAATGAGATGCAGTAGTAGAAGCAGTATTAGAAGAAGTAGGTGTTGAT
This sequence comes from Hexactinellida sp. DTS-2022, assembly GCA_028753945.1. Taxonomy (NCBI): domain Eukaryota; kingdom Metazoa; phylum Porifera; class Hexactinellida; species Hexactinellida sp. DTS-2022. The sequence continues at coordinate 4,136,158 of JAPNXP010000002.1, forward strand.
GAAGTCGGAGTGGATGATAAAGTAGGGAGAGGTGTAACTTCTGGAACCTTGGAAGATGCTAGAAATTCTGCTGCTGTTTCTAATTGGGGAACTGGCAGGTTGGAAACACTATACTTTTCGCTATCGTAACTTCGCCCAAACAATCGAATGCTGGCAGTCCTCTTTCGTTGATGTTTCAGACGCGATTCAAATCTTCTCATTTGTTTAGCCTGTTGAGCCATGCTACGATTTACTCTAGAAATATCCATTTTCGTTAGAAAGTATACTAGAGATGGATGTATTGTCACTTTCAACTCTGTTAGTATCTCTAGAACAGCAAGCATACCTCCATTATACCGAATAACGGATAGTACAGCTCCTAATTTCATCACGTCCATGCCTACTGGACCTGTTTTACGGACTATGGAAAACAATAAAGAATGCAAACATTCGTTGTGATTGCTGGTTTGGCCATCGGCAATCTGATCCACGAAAAATTCCTCATCATAGTGGAACTGGCTAAATATCTTACTAACTAGCTCAACAGCCTGTATACTAAGATAATTTGGATGGCGAGGGGGCTTCTCTCCTGCTGCCATAGCTTTCTGAAACCGACACCACGAATCGGGACCTGTTGGACACAGTGAATGGTTGGTTAGAGCATTATCTTCGTTGCCTCCGAGATGTAGAGGTATTTCTTTTATTGATTGCAGAATGGCTTCACTATCTCCTAAATGTTCTTTTACTGCTAGTTGGTAAATGAAGTAATTCGTGTGCACATCTCTTGACTTAGGAACTATAATTCAAGAGGAGCCTTGTCTTTCTTCGATTGAGTTTTTTTTTGGGATGAAGGTAAAGGAGATGGAAATAATGTAGCAGGAAGTGTATCAATCCAAGTACCACGCTGTATCTGAGTTCTCACTAGAGTACCAGCGAACTGCTTCCTAAGTCTCTTCTTTTGCGCCTCCTGAAATTCGATAGCTACGGTATCTTCGATGTTTATTTCCTTTCGCCTCTTATCAGCCCGTTTAGCTTTCAAGATTTTATCTTGTTCATCCATTAGGTGACCTTTCATCCGTTTTCCTACATGGGCTAAACATTCGTAACGCTTTACGACATGTCCAGGGCATACGTCTTCATAAGGCTGGAGTTCCGATATTTTGGAGAACGTTTTATTATCGCCATCACAGACTAATCCGTAGAAAATGATTCTTCGGCTGAGGGCTTGTTCCAGAATTTTCGGCTCAATTTCGCTTTCGAGCGAAACACTAGAAAACGCAGCGTGCAAAGCTGGACAGTTGGCTTTATGATCAGCAATATTTTCTCGATATTCCTCTTCGGCAATCACCCCTCATCTAAAAGATTTTCGAATCTTGTACAAACACTACAACTGTTGCAAGCAACATCGTAGGCTAGTACCTTGCCATTGTACATTGATATTACTGAACCAAAACAGTATCTGGAGTATCCCCCACCACTCTTGGTAGACCTTTTTTGATAAGCTCCATCAAATGATGCTATGGAGTGTATGAGATTGTTGTCGTCGGTTCCAAATTCTCTTTCAAGCTCGATGGCTGCATTATTCATGGACCTTTGAGCAATGAACTCCGCGACTAGGAGCAATTCGCTTTGTGGATCCCCAAAATGGCAGTTGGTAGTCCAATACCATTCATCGAATGGTACACATCAAGGGAGTACTTTCCGATTCCAATAAGCCGACCAGCAAGAATGGATTGATACATGGTGTCGTTTCGTTTAGTGATCTTATGCGGACCAATTTCGATTTTGGTTTGGAATTTCCCGGATATAGTCCAAAAGTCCTTGCCACTATTGCAAACATTACAGCGCAAGGAAAGATAGTTAGCAAACAAGTCCTCGTGCCCTTGTCCCAGATTTTCAAACATCCTCTTTGACATATCTTGCAAATAGCGCAGGATTCCAGAATATCTTCGAAGACTGACGGGTCAATGACTATATTGGTACTTACTTTGGTTACAGATACCACCTTTTCACGCAAATCAGATGATCTAACAAGTAAATCCTGGGGAGTCTCTTTTGGAAAGTATTCATACCTAACACCCAGTTTCGTTACAGCGGTACTTACAACCGGTGATCGCGTTGGAGTTCTAGTAAGTAGAGGTGTTACTGAAGCAGCCTGTTGAGGATTAGTGCAGATCTTCTTTGTTCTTTGTGTTCTAAATGGCGATATTAGGAGATTAGAGGATGCCCCTTTTAGCTTAACAAACCCATTTCTTCCTGCCAAAAGATTTCTGACATGGTGCAGCTAAGGATGTAGACCGAAGGTCACATACATCAAACCTTTGTGATAACCCAGTCGTGGGAGTGACAACAGCTTCGTCATCAGAATAGTTATCGCTATGGGTGTCACCTGACGAATCTTGAATGTAGTCTAAATCTCTCTTAGACATAAGAGGAAATACTGAATCTAATATTCAAAGAAAAAAGTAAATTATTGTGATTATCTCTGAATTGATAATTCAAAACAAAATATCCCTACAAGAAAATATTACCAGAAATGGAATATATAATGTGAATAAAGTCAATGCAATTATTATGTTTGATAGCAATGCAGACTGATCTATATACTTATGATAAATTTACATATGCATAATAATCCCTATTACTTAAAGTTTTTTGAAATATACACAATTTCATCTCGTATTATGAAATTTGGGTGTACAAAAATGAACACCATTCCATATACAAATTAGAAGTTAGACTTTGTGAGACAACCTCCAAATTACGTTTTTTACTATTTCCCAACGAAAAATGTAAAATATTTACTGTGCCGAAGTAAATATTTTTGAAATATACACAATTTCATCTCGTATTATGTAATTTGGGTGTACAAAAATGAACACCATTCCATATACAAATTAGAAGTTAGACTTTGACAAAAAACCTCCAAATGACGTTTTGTTACTATTTCCCAATGAAAAATGTAAAATATATGCTGTGCCGAAACAAAGATATGGTTGTAATTGATTTTAGTGTATGAAACCAATTTTCTATCGGGGATAGACATAAATATTGAGGACTAACTGCCTTGGACAACTCTAAATAGTGAGACGAAGCTCATTTATAGCAAAAAATAATATTTTGACATGTTTTGAGGTCTAAACTGACCTCAAAGGTGATTTTTTTCAAAAAGAAATCAAAAATCGTCCACCTTCGATAGTTCTCGACAATATCCATTAAAAAGAACGTATTTAAATTCTTTCAACTGTTTCCACTAAATTAACTACGTGTCCCCCTTATGTAGTCAAAGCAGAATGCATGGCAGAATTTACTATCACATCTGTAGACATTTTAGGCAATATTTACACATAATTTGTAATTAGAAATCCCTGTACCCCTGTACAGAATGGCCAAAATGTTTAAAATTCGTTTACAGGACAGGAATCCCTGTACGATTGGCAGGTATGATGGAGTTTATCAAAAATATGTCAAGATCAGCATTGACAGATCAGTAAATTTCTCAGCTTATGTGTATTGCTACTTCAGCAAGAGAACCAAATTTTGATAAGCTAATAAAAACGCAGGATAACTGCACAACTCCCACTAGTTATTTATACTTCCTAATATGTGATTAGATTAGTTTATACTTCCTCAGTATCATTGTTTATTTCTCAATTAATGCTACTTGAAATAAAATAAAAAATGTGTTAAATAAGAAATGTTCACTCTCAGGCCCGCAACACTATGACATTTATCCATTTTGACCCGCGGCCTAAAAAGTTTGCCCACCCCTCATTAGTACATTGTTTGTCTTGGTCCACTTGGTTTTGACATTAATTATGCTTATTTCTCTAATATACACCCACACTTCAAAAGTCCCTAAGCCCAGGTGCACGGAGGGACTGTCTCCGTTTTATAGTGTTTGTTCGGGTCCACTTTTATTACTTCTAATTATATTTCTTTCTCTAATATACATCCCAAAAAAGTACCTCGTTGCGGCAAGGAAAACAAATACACAATATTACTTCATAGTCAGGCGCATAAGTTCACAATTTTGCCAAGGGGTGAGTCTGTTAGAGGTCACTTCTTTCAAAAATACTGAACATTTACACTTCTCTTTTCTGTCTATATTCGCACAGCAAAGATGAGTTTAAAGTGCAATAAAACATAACAAAAACACTCAGTTAAATTTTCAAACTTTTTATAGTGTAGTATTTTATTACAATGCTACAAAAAATAATATTTTGTCTTTAATTAATGAATTCAGTAGAATAAAATTCAATATGAATCCATACTAATAACAGTTATCTTACCGCCTATGGAGGTCTAAAACGTTATTCTAAAAAATCTCAATAAATCACTTATATCAATGATTTTAGTCCTAATATATCTACTAGAAACATTATTATTTTGTGCTATTTAACATATTAGAGTAGACTATGCTTATGCTTTGCATTCTACCCATAGAAAAGTACAAATTTCCGCCGAGAATACAGTTAAGATATACTTATATATAGTGGGTGTAAGATATATGACCATTTTGGTTACCAATGTACAATTGGTTAGTATATATGTTGCAGTGTAAAAGCGAGTTTGGTGTGATTGCAATCACACCAGTTGCCTAGTGTGATTGCAACACACTAGTGTACTTGCAATCCTACCAACCTATTGGTATAATTGCGAGTTCGATTTCAATTGATATATAGATTTTCGATTGAAGCTCAGAAATGTAAACAAAATATATATCTCTCACTATGAATTAATAATTATTACCTATGAATGAATCGAATGACGAAAATTCAACTGAACTGTATTACTTTGATAGGTATCACTTATGTTTTAGACACTTAAAATCGATTTTGTATATTTGGAATGTCTTAATTAATTAAAAGGTGAGGCTTTGACTCTGAAGGAACATCTATAAATAACGCTAGTAACTATTCAACTAAAAATTGCAGCTTTTGAAAGATGATCATTACGCTACCTCTGATACTGGCATTATTATTATTTACATCACCCACCAGTTGTCCCTTCACGCTTCAAACTGTTGAATTATTGTCTATTCCTTCTTTGAGTACCTCAACTTTTTGCATGACTTCGACTTTGGAATATAATTCCGAGAAAATAACTGTTGATTATTGATTTGTTGACTCGTTATTCACATATATGGTTACATGATAGAGATGATGCATTTATCTCATTCCAAATCTATCCCCGTTCTCCAATGGCCCTTTTGTCTGCAAAGCTTATCAAGAGACGGTATAATGTTTCAAACTACTCATTGCATTTTACACCGATTACACTATGCAATATATTGGCACTTCTAATAATCTTGATTGCGGGAGATATTGAACTCAACCCAGGCCCCCAGCCTAAGGAAGAATCATTTTTAAACTCTCGTAAATCACTACCCAGTTCGTTTAAGTCAGGATTATTCACTTCTGAACTAATCCAGGTAAAATTTCTTATATATTATCACCTAGGCCATCATTGAAAAAAGAGGCTGATAAATGGTCACGAATTAAGTCTAAATACTCTATTCGAACCTACCAATGTAGTAATATTCTATATCTCACAGAAACTTCAAAACGTTGTGCTAAACAAGTCATTCCAATTACAGAATTATTTGCTATCCTAAACAAATTTCACAAATTTGAAGATGATCACCCTGGAAGAACTAAACTGTATAAACGGATTTCTCAACAGTACAACGGGATAACTGAACAAGTGTGTGGTATATTCGTGAAATCGTGCGATGTATGTGTCCTTAAGAAGTCCAGAAAATCAGTCAAGCAACCAGTAGTCAAACCTATCTCATCCAATACTTTTGGTAGTCGTGGTCAGGTGGATTTAATAGACATGAGCAGCATGAATCTTACAGTTAACTTGTCCCCAGATGGGAAAAGGCCATAGAAATTCCTTTTAGTATATATAAACCACTTTATTAAAAAGATAAATCTTAAACCATTGATGCGAAAGTCGGCCGAAGAGATTTGTGAAGTCCTTCTTGACATATTTTGCGAACAAGGACCTCCGCATATACTTCACTCTGATAATGGCCGTGAATTTAGAAATGATCTCTTGTTTTCAACTCTTGCAAAAGAATGGCCGGGTGTAAAGATTGATCATGGCAAGCCTCGCCACCCAGAGTGCCAGGGAGCAGTGGAACGGGTAAACAGAGACATCAAAGATGCACTCTTCACAAAGATGATTGATAATCAAAATGATCAATGTTGGATTAAATATCTAAGATGGATAAAACTTCATCACAATACTAGTTATCACACCACCATAAAAATGTCTCCCTATGAAGCAGTGTTTAACAGGAAACCAATATTTGGCCTAACCTATTACGGAGTTCCTGAAGATGATTGGAATAACATCCCACACGAAGACGACCTAGATTGCTACATAGATTATGTAAGTTCAAAATCATATCATTGTGTTTCCTGCTAGATGTTTGAATGTCTTTCTTTTAGATATTTACCCCTGTTACCACTGATACTGCTAATCCACATACTGTGCCTCCTCAATTTGATTCACTAACTGAACATATTCCTTCCCAGTCCTATCCTTCAGAGATCTTCAACAGTTTGATCTCTATGATGCAGAAATATCTATGCCACCCCCGGAGGGTACAATCGTCACAGAAAAAGCGCGCAAAGTCCTTCATATACTGATCTTCTCAAAGGACATGAAAGGAGTTATATCAGTCAAGTAGGCGTCAGTGCTGCATCCTCTTCAGATTCTATTGAAATCCCGCTTGTCTGTATTGCATGCGGAAACGAAACCAGTGGGGCCCACAGTTGTCCTAATACTAAGTGCAAAGGTTACATTCACTTATTTTGTGGAAGGTCTGAAGAAGAGGGATATGGATCTAAGGTGTGGTGCAAAACATACGATCTGAACACCAAAATAAAGAGTGTAACGATTTGCGTGCTGGGATAAAACGGTCTCAAGAAAAATGCCATGAAGGGATGCTCCGAGCCAGCGAGAAAAGATTCAACCCAGCCGAATTAGGCGATGCTGTTGTTTACCAATTCTACATCCTGATAGATTGTCTGTAATCGGTCCTCGAAATATATTAGGCAGTATCCATGACAAACAGGACGATATCTACACCATAGCAACATCTGAGGGTTTAATATCAGGTGGTTATTCGCGGAACAAATTTGAAATCCAATCTTCAAATTTAGTTACTACCCCATTCAGTTCTACAAGGATCATATCACAAACAGAGCTGATGCAAAATGCTTCCCTTGGTGATGAATTGGGGCATGTAAGTGTAAGAAATGCATCAACCGAAAATGTCCCTGTAGAAATTCTGATAAGAAGTGCTCTACAAAATGTCACAAAGGAAGGATGTGTTCAAAAAAGAACAATAGAGCACTGTGGTTTGTAGCATTGTTAGTGACATTATATTATGCTTAGTTACGTATAGACATTAGAATAGCTACTAGCGTTATTTATGGATGTTGCTTCAGTGTCAAAGCCTCACCTTTTAATTAATTAAGACATTCCAAATATACAAAATCGATTTTAAGTGTCTAAAGCATATGTGATACATTTCAAAGCACCACAGTTCAGTTGAATTTACGTTATTCGATTCATTCATAGGTAATCATTATTGATTCATAGTGGGAGATAGATATTTTATTTACATTTCTGAGCTTCAATCGAAAATCTATATATCAATTGAAATCGAACTCGCAATTACAGCAATAGGTTGGTGTGATTGCAAGTACACTAGTGTGCTTGCAATCACAATGGGAAATTGGTGTGATTGCAATCACACCAAACTCGCTTTTACACTGCAACATATATTTACACAAGAATCGGTAGAAAATTCACCTTTTTAACCATTTTTCAATATTCCTGGTGTAATATGTTAATTCCATATAATTTACTTTTTAGATCAGTCCAAAATTGTCAAAATATTAGCACTACTTGTGTTCAATAATCGATCAAATTTTCTTAACAATAACTTGCATCGTTTTATAAAAAGTCTTTCTAGTTTCTAGACTACAGCGTTTCGATGACGGGAGCCATTTTCGAAGTTATTTAATGTGTATCCAAAAATAGATAAAATCAAATTATATTGTAGTTTTTGTTCTATTCTTATGGTATGTGATTCATATGTTTTTAGTCTACTTGTTTAATGTGAGCATGAACGTAGAAACTACCAACGTAGCATAATAGAAATTTGGCCGAAGGATCCTTAATTTGCTTGGTGGATTTCAAATTACTATGTTCTAATATTTATTACAAGGAAATGCAGTGCATACTATTTTCCGGAATATCACTCCGGCCGTCTACGGTTAATCTTAGTTTAATATATTAATGGTAAAGTCCGTAGCCGCTGGCAGTCTGGAATGTCCCAGTGACTTGATTTCATATCGAGGGAGACCTCAACTCGTTATTTGTCTATACGAATTCCCCCACTAACACACCCTGAACGTGTGTGTCGACTGAACTCGCGTGTTGTAAAAAGCGAAGCTTTAAATTGTGTCTTATTTTTCGCGGAGTGAAAATCAATTCGTCTATGCGGTGTGTGAACTATAGGAGTGTAAAGTTCCTCTAACTTGTCAATGGAATGCTTGTTTAATAAGATTAAAAGTGCAGTAGCATTGAATACAGTACTATGGATGAGTAACAAAAACTCCAAAACCTCAAATGTCACAATTTGTCTGTTTACGTAAATGTAAGAGTTTGGAAAGTATATAAAACGAATAATTGATCAGAGCACAACAAAAACTTTAAATAGAATACATTAAAAGTGTACCAGGAAATTGAGACTGGGGACACTTGAAAGACAACTGATGCTAGGACTGGAACTCAAGCCACTGATGCTGGGACTGGAACTGAAGCTTCTGTTGCTGGGACTGGATCTGAAAACACTGATGCTGGGACTGGAACTGAAGCCACTGATGCTGGGTTAGAAGTGAAGCCACTGATGCTGGGACTAGAACTTAAGCAAGTGATGCTAGGACTGGAACTTGGTCCACTGTCCACTTCTTATCCGTATCCTCTTTCCAGAACAAAGGTTTTTTTTAATTTGAGTAAAATTTTAAGGTGCCTCATTGGTTACTCACTGATACGCACATAGTACCCCGATTTATGACTACATTTCTGTGATACAGTTTACACTGATTTGCAAAAGGACCAATAAATAATGCCCGAATATTAAACTTATATCATTCGACAGATGATTTAATTCCACACCATTTCACAGTGCACGAATCTTTTCCCTCTTTTATGATAAAAATATTTTTGGACCTGCTGTTTGTATTAGCAACGGTATACTCATTTAACATATCATATATCATATATACACTAACAAGCCAAAATTATTTGAACAATAGAGATTTTAATGCAGACACAATACTCGTCTGGTAATTTATTAACGGCTAACTAAACTATTCTGAAATGACTATAAATATCTTATTATAGATATCCATTACAAAATATTGCGATTTCAATTTAATTTAGAAAATATCCACGAAGTGGCATAAGTGTTTCTGCCACGTGTCAGTTGTGGCCCAAGTGGCACAAATGGAATTGAGGCTGTATCACAGTAGAAAATATTCGGATTTATTTGATATTATGCACTTAGAGTAATTTAACCATGTGGAATTCAAATCCGCTATAAGAATTAATATATTAACATTGCATTTTAATGATCAATAATGAATTATTTTTATTCGCTAATTATATATTTAATCAGTATAAAGCCTTCATAAAAATGTAAATTGGAAAGTTTTGCTATTTTATTATACAGTCGAAATCGGGTTTTTTTGCCCCCCAAAATGCACGACAAAAGGAGGCAAAAAACCCAAAAAGCAAAAAAATCCGATGGAAAACACATTAAGATATCACATTTTTGCACGACAAAAGGAGGCAAAAAAACCCAATAAGCAAAAAAACCCGTGGCAAAAACCCCCGATTTCGACTGTACTATACATATCGTTTCATGTTAATAGCCATTTTGTAGCAATTACTAATGTTATTTTGCTGGTATAACCTCAAATGTATGAATACAAATTAATGCTGCTCAAATATTTTTGGCCGGTTAGTGTTAATATATATTGGTATGCATAGGCGCCGAAACTCTCCAGCGCCAGGGGGGGTGTAACTTTACATTTAAATGTGAAAGGTCAAAAAAACGATTCCTATGGCGCATTGTCGCAAAGTTTACAAGTATAAGATTAAAGTTGGGGGGCGCGGAGCGAGTGTTGCGAGCAATTCTTGGGGGGTTCTGGGGGCAAGCCCCCCATAAAAAAATGGACTGCGAGATACCCTGATATCAATTTGTTTTGAATGAATTATACGTATATTTTATTGTGCTAAATTATATTGAATATTGTATTTTTTATCCAGAGGGAACGGTAACCCCGTACCAATAATGTTGCCTCCCTTCAATTTACGGGGGGGGGGGAACGCGCCCCCCCTAGCGCATCCCCCTGTTTCGCCACTGCTATGGTGGCTGAAAATCATTATGTTGACGGGCATAATTGTATACATATATTAATAATCCAATGTATTTAGAAGGACTCCTTATGGAATTATAATTTTTCTATGGGTTTACGTGTATGTTTTCTACTTTAACAATAAAGAAAATGTCTAATATTCCCTGCCTGACCAACCAGGAGGGGTATACCCTTCCTGACTCTTTCCTCAGCCAGGGGGGGTGAAACCCTCCCTGACAAAAACCAGGGAGGGTGTAACCCCCCCTGACCCCCCCACTTTCGGCGCCTATGTTGGTATGTATATTTAATTACCTCATTGTGGTTAACAGGCTCTACCGGCCAGTGCGAAGGTGCGACTGTCCACTTAAGTATATTATTTGTCGTGGTCCACTTTGATTTATTCTAATTTGCTTATTTCTCTAATATACACACTCAATTCAACAGGCCCTAAACCCAGTACCCCGAGGAAACCTTCTCCATAGGTACTGTTTGTCAGGGTCCACTTTTTGTTGACTTTAATTATATTATGCCACTAATATACACCCGCATATCTTCAGGCCCTATCGCCAGGTGCCCGGGAGACAGTCCACTGAGTAAATTGTTTACGAGGTCCACTTTGGTTTGACTCTAGTTATACTTATTTTCCTGATATACTCCCACACCTCAACAGGCCCTAACCCCAGCTCACCAGGTTGAGTGTCTCAGTAGGTGCACTGTAGTTTAGGGTCCAGTTTGCTTGACAATATTTTGCATATTTCTCTAATATAGAACCACACTTCAACACGCCCTAATCCCAGGTCCCCGGGGAAACTGTATCCGTATGTACACTGATTGTCAGGGTCTGTAGGGTGTTATTTGGGGGGGGGGGGGTAGCGCCCCCCAAATATGTAAATTCAGAAACACTTTGGGGTAACCCCCCCATTTTGGGGGGGCTCCCCCAATTTGAATTATAGCACCTATTTCTTAGGGCCCCCCCAAATTTGTGGGAACCTCCCCATTTATTTTCATACCCTCTTTCAAATTTGGGGAGGCCCTCCCCCCCAAAATAAAATATTAGATATGAGAAAGCAATTTATAAAATAGGGTAGCTATCGATGATCGTTTTGGAGTACACTTGTAATTAATTTGTATAACGTCTCAAGTTCTGCACCCAATTAAAACCTAAACGAAGGGTTAAATAATTAATTTAATTTAACCCTTCGTTGCACATGAAAATGAAAGTTAATTCACTTTCAATGGAAAGCTAAACGTGAATATGGGATTTTTATATTTATACCTTTACCCCAAGTGTGGATTAGGGTTTTAATTAATTAATCATCGTAAATAGAGTAAATTTCTCTACTGTATTTCAGAAACGGCCTAAAGATTTTTTTATCTGGCCAAATATTTATAATGTGCCTGGCTATTGGGAGCTAAAAAAATTGGTTCAGCATGACCAGACTGGCCGATCGTGATATCAAGGTTTAACTGAATACTGCCGAAAGCTTTTTCAAGAATATCTAATTCACTACAATTCTTTTGAATATAAAGAATGAACTTTTATATTCAAAAGACATCAAGACAATCTTATTTTGTCAACCTAAAAAAACTTTTGAAATATTTTATTCAATATTTTGGCCAAAAAATGGTGACAAACAATTTTTCTTTGAAACGAAATATGCTAAGAATATAGGAAGTTAGTCTTAATTTGCAAACTACATCATGTGGAGCCATAATATTCCATTATGGAAAACATATTTCAAACGATTCGGACGCATACTACTGGAGCTACATCAATATATTCAAACTACTAAGTTTGTTTTTTTGAACCATGGATGACGAAAAAATGTAAGAAAATTGCTTATATCTCCTACAACTCAATTAAAACACGAGTAAAACATTCTAAAATGGGACTATACATTAAATTCCATAAATAACACAGTTTGCACAGCCAAAGTTTAGATTTTAATATTTTTAATTGAGGTTGGCATCAAGTGGCAGATGTCACTTTTATGCTATGCCATCATCATCAAATTTCTGAAAAACATTTTTATGTTTGAAATCGATAGAGAATTTTAAAACATGTTTCAATCGGAAATATTTTGAAATTTGAAGGATATTTACTTCGTTTTTTGGCACTGCCACACTGTGTGGCGATTAGGCAGTCTACGGTTAACATTGAAATATCGGGGTTACAATAATATCGAAAAATTTGATACCATAAATTTCAGAAAAATTATCACGATCCTTTTATTAAATCTCAGTAAACATAGGAATTTCCCAATATTTCGATATTTTAAAAATGTAGAGATATCGGCCATTTTTGCAAAAAATCGTATGGATTTCTGAGTTATATTTCGATATTTGTAGAACCTGGCTTGCTGATATTTTTCTATGATAATTCTTATATAGAGCTGAACTTTGTAGAGTTCAGATTTTTCCCCCAGGCTTACTTTCTAAAGGTCAATTTCAAAGCTTTGGGAAAAACTGACCTTTCTCAGTGCCTGAATACACATACTGAAAAACTAAACTCTACTTGAGCTGAGCTCTATATAACTAATTTCTTATACTATTAGTGCTCACTATTTTCTGCTTGTCTTTTGCGTATATCTATTCCCAATAAGCTACAATCATCCCAGTAGATGTAGATTTAAAAGAGTTTCATTGGCCAAATAAGATGGCCAATTTTCTCTGATCTAAAATTAATATAATACAAAGACTCTCAAAAATTGTAAATAAATATTAATTTAATGAGTTTCCGAAGTTTAGCTAATGAATTACAAATGGATTACTAGTCATATTCTAAGTGAACAAAGCTAATCATTATGTTGATTTGCAAATAACAGAAATATAGGTTCATAGTGTTGATATTTATTTTCAAGATAGATATTCGACGAGCTTGAAATGTTTTTTCCTCTTTTGGGATTGAAACCCATAAAGGAAATTTTCGGCCAATCTTCTCCATTCAGGAATAGAACATTATTTGTCAGCCAGTTTGCGGCACAAAATAACTCTACATCCCCTCACCAAACAGATTGTTTTGATAAATTACTTTTAGGAATGTATTCATCAACCTTTTGATTATTCTTTACCATGACTACTTTTCGCAGAGAGATGACGTACTCATAGACATCAACAATTTTCTTCGAACTTCTTCATGCTTATTTTCGTCTACTGATACCCACCTGCTAAGAGACCTGAATAAACAGTTCCCATCTGGAATAATAGAAACTTTTTCCTTTACCATTCAATTCTCTATAGGAAATTTTGGATTCATGGAATATTTTAAAGGTGTATGTATTAGAGCACTGCGCGGGGCGGGTTAATAAATGCGGGTTGCGGAACCCGCAACCCGCGGGTTTTTGCGGGTCAAAGAATCAGAATATTTTCGGGGCGGGTCGGGTGCGGGTCACGGAATCGTAATGCGGGGCGGGTGCGGGTCAGAGATTCTTACTGCGGGTTGATGCGGGTCAGCGCAGGTTTGCGCAAGCGTTCTCGCTAAGGATTATTTGGGGGTGCAGTATCCTCTAATTGTAACAATGTACCCCTCTATAGTTCCTAAACAAAATTACTGATCAATATAATTTTAAGATTGCAGAAGTCTTGCGATGGAACGAATTGTACGGTGAATTATTTCGTATTCCCGAATAATAAACACGTAATTCTATGTTCAAATTTCCGCCCAAAACAAATTGCCGTCTTCTTTATTCCTTAATGATGTAAATTTTTTTGTGCCCGCATTGTGCGCCGAGTGTTTACACCCTATTATATAATCCTAGCGATAATACTGGTCAACGAGTTTTGGTGCGGGTTGGTGCGGGTTGGTGCGGGTTGGTGCGGATTGGTGCGGGTTGGTGCGGGTTGAGCACGTGTTAATGTATGTTAGTTGCGGATTGGTGCGGGTCCATTTGTTTATATTGTCGGATTTGCGGGGCGGGTGCGGGTCAATTACTAATAGATGCGGGGCGGGTGCGGGTCCCGCATATGACCCGCGCAGAGCTCTAGTATGTATCCCACACAAATTCAAAATTTCCTGACATTTATTCCTTCTCCATTCAACATTAACAGTCACAAAATCGGATATTGATTAGTTACTTCTGTTTGCGAATCCTAATGAGTTCTTCGATTCAGTATAATGATCAATTAATTTCAAAGGAAGAGAAACAATCAAATGATCATTTGCCAATTTGGAATATTTGGCCGGCTTTTCACAATTTGAATCGTTTGAGATTTCCTCCTTCTGATCGAATTGCTCGCTTTAATGTTTGCTTTCCGCCAGGGCGCCGCCGCTGAGTGGACACCAGATGAATAAACCTGAACCCAGGTGGGCACACCTTTTTAGAAAAAAAACGCAGGGATCATAGTTGCCGTCGAGACTCGAGAATCCACATATTCTCCCAGTAAAGTAAAAAACTAATCCTTATTTGCCCAAAACTCCAAGAATCGCAAGCCGTTCGCATTTCAAACTAGTGGAAATTTGCAATGATGTCACATGTGTCCTACTCCTACAGTTCCATTATACGGGCTTTAGCCTTGAACATATCCACAAACGCCTCCATGTTGAGGGCAGGGGTCATTTCTCTATTCAGTGAGAGGATCCCGAGGTCACCCAGCATGCCGTCCTCCATGGTAGATCTGAGATAGGTCTTGATCAAGTATAGGCCGAAAAACGACCTCTCGTTTGTGGCAGATGTGACAGTTAGAATTTCATTAATGCTGCATGCCTTTTAGAGCTGGGGGTACGCCTCACTAATAGATTCTCTATCCAATAAATTGTCACTGGATGGGAACATGCTTGACATGGACGTGAGGATGCTGTTGGATTCGTCAGAGAACCGATGGTTGAGTTCGTTCAGCATCTTCTCCACCAATGGGTCGAAGAGTTTGTCTTTGTAGTCCTGCCTCGTCCAAACCCTGTTGTTCTCGGCATTTTCTCGGCATCTGCGACGGCGGCGTTCAAAGGGAGCAGGAATGTTGAGGCTACCAGTAAGAGTGGAGCCCCGAGTACACACACTCTCATAGAGGTCTGTATACTGTACGTCTGCTTTGAGCACTTGGACGATCTGTACGGCTCGCGACATCTATGTCATTCTTCTGCAGGAAGTAGCTCGCCATCGCCGTCTTGTGGACCAGGTTAGCCAACAGGGCAAGGCACACCACGAAGTCCGTGTCCACGAAGTTGAAGATCGCAGAGGTTTGCTTTCTTCAATACGCGCTCACCGTGTCATCGACGAAGAACTCCGCAGTGCAGATGATGGCAGCTGCTCGCCACTGGCACGACCACCTGGTTCGGCTCAGGCTTTTGAGTTCCTTGTTATACAGGGCTTGACCGCGGCGTCAGCATTGTCACGATATACCTCTTTCTGCACCTCGATGAACTTGTCGTGTGGGATGGTTGAGGAAAAGAACTTTTCAACGTTCGAAGATGGTCTAAGTGCTTGGCTGTCTCAGAGCATCCCGCAGCCCGCCCCGCGGCCCGCCATTTAAGTTAAACTGACCCGCAGCCCGCATGGCCCGCAGCCCCATATGAAAATAGGCCCGCGGCCCGCCCCGCAACCCGTAACCGGCCCGAAAATAATCAAGTACCTTGTGAATTCCCTTAAGGAGATAGAGGCTCAGATTAATAAAAAATTATTAATTAATGTAAAATTGTTCAAGCATTACAACTATACCTTGATAGACTATCCATCCAATTCCGAAATATAAATTTGATTTGGACATTTCTTTGACCTTTTTGACGTCACTAAAGGTCAAAATCACCGTCATTTTATAAAAATACATTCCGTAAGAATTTCCGGGGAGTGACCTTGTTTATGTGGAGATTATCTCAAAAAGTATGAGTCGGAGAAAAGAATGATCCTAATCAGTTTAGCTACCAGATCCGGCGTGTCGATTTTAAATGTTATAGAGTTAATAATTAATCAGAGGCAAATATTGGTAAATTTGGGCAATGATTTGACATAATGTTGATCTTCTCCATGATGTCACCAGATGAAAACAGCTCTGATCTGTTCGTCATTGGAAAAGACCGGATTGTTTCAAGAAACTCCTGTTTCGCCATTATATGCATACTTTACTGATTGTTAGTTTGTATACTTTATACCTTTTATAATTTTTGCAATATTAGTACCGTATTTACTCGAATAGTAGCCTAGGCGATTATGGTTTTTTATTTCAGTTTTGGACCAATTACCTTGAGCAATTTTCTAGAATATCACATCATATTACAATTTATTTATGATAATCGGTTGATAATCGTATTGTGAGTTATATTAGATATAAATGTTTACTCCGGGTAGCAGTAATAAAATTTTATTTGCTACTTTAGGTGGGCGATTATTGGAGGTAGGCGATTATTCGAATAGAGGCTACTATTCGTATAAATACGGTATGTGTACTCTGTTTTGCCTATTATAAACTGTTTAAGCTGATAAAATTAGATCCCTCCCGCAAAGTTTCTTGATGAGATGTAATGTTATTGCTGATTAAAGTGTTTTTTTTGTGCACCCATAGTCAAGAAAAACTCCAATAAACACAATGATACTGTGTATTCGCGAACACACAAAGTTTGAAACTGTGTGTTCGTGAACACACAGCAAATATTGTGTGTTCATGAATACACATGTGTGTTCGTGAACACAAATAATTATAAATTGTTTGTTAGTTGAATTTTCTCTGAATATTTTGAAATTACTGTTAGCCTAGGCCCTAGGTAATTGGTTAACGGTATTCCCCGGAAAATGGTTTGTCGATTATGTAAGAAGAAAAAATTTATCCCGACTCTTTTACATCGATATTTTCAGAGATATGACCTATTTGTGTATCAGTCGATTGGATTTCACCGTTTCCATCGATTGTCCGTGGTTCATTCTCCAATATTCGAAAGACTGGAGTCAACAAAACTTTTTCCATGTTTTGTCAGACAAAGATAAACAACAATTGATCAAAGAAAATTGTTAAAAGGTGAAAATTTGAAACTTCATGGCCTATAATCCCAATCGAGGTACGTTTTCTTGTCCATTTTTTTTCTCAAACACCCGTTGTGCTTGAGTCAAAATCGACGTCTCAAAATACTCGCAATACCATACTTCCTATGCGTCAACAATACATTTCGTGACCTCCCTAACACGCACCGTTTTCAAAAAGATCCAAATATGGGCATGTAATGTACCCATTTTTGATTACGCAGCAAATTTCCTATCTCCTAGAGTATATACGCTAGTGCTCAGGTCTAACCATTTAATCACATCAATATCCCATTATTTACTCATTGGAAGAACAAATGAGACCATTATCCAAATGGCAACAATTCAAAAAATTCGCATGAACATATATGGTGGTATCATTTCAGTGATGTTAGCAAAATTGAAAATAAAAAAGTTGCTAGAGCTTAGCTCTAACTTTCTAGTAATATCAATGATCCATTTTAACCAATACCCGAAAACTAATGTGGATAAAATCCCTAAAGTTTCGGAATTAATTATAAAAATAAACTTTGAAAGCTTCAATCTCAGAATATTGTATTTGACCAACCTGACAAAACGGGGTTGATCTGAGGGGTCACAATTGTGTCGCAAAAGGTTTTAAATTTGCACTGTACATTACCAATAGATATCTATCCCTCGTACCTGAGGCAATTTTTAAATTTCTCAAAACGTCCCTCAGGGTGAATGAGTATGGTTTGTTCTGGACAATAATTGATCAATAATCAGCGAAAAATTCCTTTGGATTTATAGGACAGAATTACTGTTTGGCATACAATATTTTCGGTTAATCGCTTTCTCCGATTAATCTGGTCAAAGTTTCGCTGGATTTATAGTATAGAATTACAGTTTGGCTTACAATCTTTGAGGTTAATCGGTTTCTCCGATTATTCGGGTCAAAACAACCTGGTTCTGAGGTGGCTCTATTAAGCGGAGTCAACTGTAATAATGAAAACGTGGAGAATACACCATCCAAGCAATATAGTAACAATTTCCATCACCATTTCAGCCTGTTACTGATCTCATAAATGGTCGTTAACAATCATAATTTACGAATTACAGTCTTAGTAATGTGTATATTTGCAATCAAAATTCTTTTGTAACCCTTTTTAGAAATTAGTTAGTAAATAAATAAAACTAATTCTATTAGCAAATGGAATTTATTCCACTACAATTTTCACAAGTTAATTTTTGCTATTCCTTTATAAATTGGTTATTCATGTGGTTAACACTCAATTATATTGAGAATAGACCTTGACAAAACAGGTGAGAAAGAATTACAAAGGAAGTAAGAATCTCATTGTAGTAAGAATATCATAGCAATTTGTCATCCATGGTCCTTGCATTCAAAGTAGTAATAATCTCATGGTAGTAAGAATCTCATACAACAGTTCTAACTTCGGGATACTAACAACTGCTGATTTTAGACGGTTTTAACATGATTATAATTATATAACAGATATATTTATACAGCGATAAATTAATGATGCCAAGTGGTTTAGCGAAGTTTGTCCGAATCTTGGTAAAATTTGGGACATTTTGAATTTTTCTGACAAGAAAAACCATATAATTTTAAGTATGGTGGCCCACTTTAGTATGGTGGCCCAGTTTTGAATTTTTATTTAATATTTTATTTTGTTTTCCCCTTGTCGCCTCTCCAGCCTGACCTTATGTGCTAGAGGTCTGAGAAATTCAGGATAGGGGTAGGTTGTTGATTAATGTGCATCTCGTGGCACGATTTTTCAATTTCTACTTGGGTAACTTTTTAACGGGACATTCTGCTTTTTTTGTCTTATAGGAAAACAAAAGAAATAACAATTTTTTTTCAAATCTATAGCTTCAGAAAAGAGATTTGCAGCTAATGGTTCTTCACGATTTTATAAATTTGTCTTCATTTTCAAAGTCGCCACAATTCACCCTTAACTTTCTAAAATCGTTAATTCATTAATATTCAATTATGCATTCATTTTGCGGTTTCGATGAAGATCTACTATTTATGATTAATTCAATTAGTTTCAGTGTTATTAGTCTTTAAGTTTGTTGCTGATATCATAGTTACAATAAAGAATTATAGTATATATGAATAATTAATTTACATTCAACAGCTATTACTATACATTCGATTTCTGATATCATTGTTACAATAAAGTATTATATTGTATGAATAATTCAATTTCATTCAATACCTGCTAGTCTGCTACTATATAAATTGATTTATTTGTTGTATTGAAGTTTTCTCCCATATGAAAATTCAATTTCACTCAACAGTTATTCAATTCCAGAACGATTTCTGACATTCAAACAATGGATTAATGAAATGGAATATCTATTAAATGACTATTCGTCTGTGTCAGGGTA
Source organism: Hexactinellida sp. DTS-2022 (assembly GCA_028753945.1). Taxonomy (NCBI): domain Eukaryota; kingdom Metazoa; phylum Porifera; class Hexactinellida; species Hexactinellida sp. DTS-2022. The sequence goes on from JAPNXP010000002.1 coordinate 4,155,902, forward strand.
TTTTATAAGCCCATTTTTTTATTCCTGGGCCATTTCTTTATTCCTATTTTCATTTTACTTCCTTGAGTAGTGTGTTTTTATTTTTAGTTATCCATTTTAAGCTTCCATTCGTACAATGCCTCTCGGTGGCTCCAAGAAACCTGTCCTCTCAGTCTCGGAGAAGATCCGCGGGTGGCAGAAGGACTTCCACTGGATCGAAACACGGCCGGATCCTCTGGAGTATCGCTGCTCAGTGTGCGCTAAGCACTGCCAGAGGGGCGTGTGGAAGGACTGGCGCACCTTCGACGACAAAGTGCAGAAGTCCAACTTCAAGGTCCACTATGATGACTACAACCACCACGATGCCGTGAAGCTAAAGGCTGAGGTGGAGAAGAATGACGGATTCTGGAGCAAGCAGGCCAAGGAGCTGGATGAAAAGCGAACGGCTCAACGGAATGAACTTCTCAAGGGAAACACGAACAAGTGGGCTCAGTGCTTTTTCTGGCGAGAGAGTAGATTTCCATCGGAAAGTACCGGTCTCTCCTTAAGTACGCCTCGAGATGGATGGCAGCACCATCGAAACTGAGTTCCACACCTCCACGTCATCTGGATGGGGGTTTCTGGAGATTATTGGCGATGGAGTCCTCAAACGCGACTCCAAGATTATCTGCGAAGCTGAGATGCACACTTTGATATTCGACAGCACCCATGACCAGGATGACTGGGTGGCGGTACTGGCCCGATGTGTGGGCGCGGAAGATTCGGTGCAAGTTGTGCTATGGGACCTGCTATGCATGCAGGATGCCAAGTCGGATACCTTCGTGGATACCATCATGGGCCTTTTAGAGCTAGACAACGTGGACGTGAGGAAGGTGGTTGGCATGGCTACTGATGGATGCACGACCATCAAAAGTGCGGTTCGGAAATTCGAGCTTCGGGCGGGTCTGCAAGTGATCTGGTGTAATTGCCTGGCCCACAGACTGGACCTATCGCTGTTAACCAATGTCTGGGGCCACTCCGAGCTGTGCAGGAGTGTGAAAGAGGCCATGAGCGCTGCATACACAATGTTCAACCTCAGCAGCCAGCGACGCAAGGAGTTGAAAGCACTTTCGGTGGAATTCGGCCGCGTGAAAGTCCCTGCTGCGGTGATTGATATCCGCTGGAAGACCAAGCTGCTGATCCTGGAGATGTTCGCCTCTCCCGGCACTTCAACGGCTCAAAAGGTGTATACAGGTAAACCTCCCAAAAGCGGCACCCATCGGGAGAATGATTTTGTGCCGCTTCTCGGAGGTTGCCGCTTTGGGAGGTTTACCTGTATATCAATGCCAAAGATCCCGCCAGTGTTACTCTGGGCGATGCTAATGTGATCGATGTGCTGGAAAACCACGCAGCTCAACTGAAGCACCTGCTGGAGATCCTGAGACCTTTGGGCCGCCTAACCAAGTCACTTCAGAGCAGGCAGCTGGACCTTCCCGGGGCGTTTCTGCTGCTGCAGTAGACCTGTTAGGAGCTCACAAACATCGCAGGGCTCTTGGACACGGTGGCGCCTTTGCGCACAGACCTTATTCGGAACTTTTCAACCAGGATTCCACAGCAAGAGTCTGCATGGCTCGGCTTCCTGAAGTTGGGGATCGAGTACCCCGACTATGTGGTCACCACAAAGTTCGGGCTTCTGCAGGAGCTGCTGTCGCAGATTGACTGGCAGTGCACCCCCAACCACTTTCTCAGTGACTACCGGTAGTTCCGCCTGAGCATACGCATGCTGCTGGACAATGGGGCTTTCCCCAACTTGAAGGGAATCAACATTAATGCCGTGGCTGCTGACTTGGACATGGGCAGAGCGTGGTTCATGTACCGGTGTTTGACACTCATACTCTCGCCCACCGGCGCGGAGGCTGAGCGCACCTTCAGCTGCCTCTCCCGCCTGAGGACTAAGTTCCGCCGCTGGCTGCACACTCACTTGAGCGCCTGCGTTCGTGCATCGCAGGCCAAGGTGCTGGGTAGGGGTGCATTGACGATGAGTTTGTGGGAGAGATGGCCACGCTGTGGGACTCCACCAAGAAACGCAGGCAGAGCCCGCTGGGATTCGTCTTGGGACCCAAGGGTAAGAGAGTGCGCAGGGACGGTGATCTCGCTGCTGCTATGCCCGATTCTGATGGGGACCACATGGAGTTCGACGCTCGCCGAAAGCAGTGAGGCAGACTGCTGCCAACATGGCCGAATATTTCGATGCCGGAGGGGATGAGAGCGAAGACACCGAGAGTGATGGGCAAATATAAACCCATTGTAGGGTACTCCTCAGGATGAATGTTGTTCTGACCGTATTTTAGGTGTGTAGCTGGTGTTGTCAAGTGAATGTTAAATATACTTTGCGTTTTTTTCTCACTTTTCACTAAGAAATCTTAAATTTATTTATTTATTCCTGAAAACAGAAAATGCATTTTTTAAATCTACGAAAACATTAAAAAACATTTTTGAATTCCTTATCAAATACTCTGGTCTGTGTGCGTGTTTTGTGCCCGAATTGTATTAGAGTAATAGGGGGGTTTATACCGCATTTATAAAGGGGATATAAACTTAATTAATGCCTTTTGTCATTCTAAGTAAACAGTATGCTGATTTCGAATTTACGAAACTATTATGTTTATATATTGTTGACGTTTACAAATAGGTTAACAAGTTGGGTTGATTCGAATGAACATATTTACTATCATACGATTGTTATGATGTGTAAACAACTATGATAACTAATTATTGTTTACGGCAGTGGTACTTAACCGGTGGGGAATTACCCACTAGTGGGGAATTGAGGATCCTCAGGTGGGGAATGGAGCTTCAGGCAAAAAAGTTTACAAATCATTAACAGTAGTTTCGAATATTTTCTTGGAATTCAACCTGTTCAATTATTGTATTAAATTATACTTGTACTTATTTTCAGATTTCTATGTTGAACTCATACGTATATTAAACAGGTATTCACTGCTTCCAGACCATACCTGCAATGTTGTCCAAACAAATTCTGGACTTCTAGAGGGTTCGAGCTCCCAAAGATTTCGCACGCTCGCTACGCTCGCCCGTTATTCATTATAAACATTGACACAAGAAATAGTTTGAGATTCCCTTGACATATCAAATATTAAAAACAAAATTATCATTCAAAACTTAGTGTGGAAATCACGAATCAGTATGATTCTATACAGATTTGAGCACCTCTGGAAACTCCGTGCGAACGGAGTTACCTGGGGTGCTCAAATCCATATAGAATGAAATTCAAATATCGCCTTGACTTGCTTAGAAAATTTATATTGCCCTTTTCAAGAATAATCCTTGGCATATGCATAACACGCTGTTCTGCTGGTCCGGCTATGGTCGGACTAGTTTTCAATTGCTGTAACTATGTTATATTATAGGATGGTCTAGTTTGGCTGGACTACAGATAATCTTTTGCCGGAGAATTTCCAAAGCCTTAGTTTCCTTGTGGAAAAAAATGCTCAATGAACATATAGGAGGGGTGTAAATAAATAATTTATCTTTTCTTAAATCAAATCATTTGGGATTTCAAATAATTTCAAATAGAATCATTTCCACTCAATATTCCCGTGAATCAATACAAATTAAATCAAATATTTTAAATAATTGGCTTGATTTACAACCCTGATATATAGTTATGTATTTATAAGTGTCACTGGACCAGAGGCGGCGCGAGGGTGGGGCCTGTGCCCCACATTAATTAAGTGTACCCCACCTCATTGATGTGAGTTTGCCCCAGTTTAACAGCCTGTGCCCCACCTGTGACGCAATTGTTCCCCACCAGTGGCGGCTGGCTGGTACCGCCACTGCACTGGACTAATAACAATAGTATTAAAAGGGATATTATTAAGTGTAGCCATAAAGTATATGAGCACCATTTATTTCTTAAATTAAGTTCATATTTAGGTGGAGAATTTTTAACTAGTTACTCCAAAGTGGGAAATGGCAGAGAAGAGGTTAAGAACCACTGGTTTACGGATATACGATGTAAATATCTATTGTTGGTGTTCATATAAAGTAATATAAATGGCTGAAAACTTATACATAATACATGGAGGGCAAAGGCTATGACAGATAAATGCATATAATGATGACATGTCAAGTGGAAGACTTGTCAAGTGAAATTCATTAATAATTATTAATGAATTTCACTAATAATTATTAGTCAAATGAATACATATTTGCTTCACTATACACACTAAAGATATCCGGTTGGGGAGGTACCCGTAGGTGTAGGGTTGCGGTGTGAAGGGAATTTTAATTCCCTTGACAACACAATTCCCTTTTTGTGGGAATTCTCAAGTATTCTCACAAGTTAGTTTCTATCAGGATTCCCATAGGTTAAAATAATTCCCATTCCAATCCCATAATGTAAATCCCTTGGGAATTCCCATGGGATTAACATACACATGAAAACCTTGGCTATCTGAGAGGTCCTGATGTTGGAGGTTTGAGTGTTTAAACACTGGGTATTTAAAATTTTATTCGATGTTGATAATATTTGGAAACGCATCTATTGGTTTAATATGAGCTACTATGAGAATAGACCGTTTTTTACGCGATTTCGTTTAACGCGGGCTTTTCAAGGAACGCATCTACCGCGTAAAAAAGAGGGATACCTGTAGTTCGAATAGTCTAAAAAAATACTTCCAAAAGTATTTATACAGGTTTGTGGTACTATTGCTGACAACATTATGCAATTATTAAAAATAGGAATATTGCGCAAATACTCGAAAGTACGACAGATCTAATAAATAAATGTAAAATTATACTAGGATACATACATTTCGTGACAGGTACAATTCGTGAGAGCCCTTTGGTCTCATCCGCTCCCCAAATTAACCGCTACGCATTGGACATATTCGCTAAAACATCTGCATTATATATTTTTCAACATCACAATTACACGCAATAATTATAATATATTTGGATGAACTTACTATATGACAAATACATATTCCTAACGATCAACTATCCCTAATCATCATTTTTGTTTTTTTGTAATTGTAGAACCGCTTTGTTACCACTAAATCTAAAAAATTATCTAAAACTCCATAAAAAGAGAATTAATAGTATTAAAATCTTAGATAAACCGCGTAAACGAGTTGAGGGTCGCGTAAAAAAGTTTTTGTTATAAAAAAATGTTCCGCGTAAAACGAAAACGCGTAAAAAACGCGTAAAACGAGGTATTACTGTATTTTATTAAACTTTTTCTACTTCTACATATTTTATTGCTTGTATTTTATCATATCAGTACATATACATTTTAAAGGTAAGCACATACACCATTCTTATACACGGTCAAAACATAGAATTACGTAGTTTATTACTTAATTACTTTGCATTTAGCACGTTGCGTTTGCGTAATATTACTCTCAAAAATGTATATCATCACTTAAATTATTTTTTAAATTTATTATTTAGATCGGATATTCAATAAATAGATTTATATTCTAACTTTTAAAGATTAAATTCTAGAAATGATATTTCTTGATCTATAGAGATCGAAGATTGGTGGCTGGGCTGGAAAATCCAGAACAAATTTGCCTGATGAGGATACCCAGTCTTTCCAGGCCAGTTCAACAGAGGAACACCGACTACTGGCGATATAATGCTACTTGCCAGCTGTTATTGTCCAGATATTATTGATGGTGGTGGTGTAAAATAGAATCCTGGAACGTTAGGCAAGAGGTCTAATTCGCCAACTATTGATAATACTTCACCGGAAGATTTGGAACTAGGTAAGTTATTTATTTAGATAATTATTACTTTAGAGTTGTAGCTATCAAATAAGTCTCCTTGGTTTGGCATAGTTGTTATAAATTTAATTAATAATAATATCAATTTAAGGTTAAATTAACCCAGATGAATGAAATTTCTTGTATTAATCTGTATTTGTGAGAAATGGATCCCTATACGAAACAAAGCAATAAACCAAAAACAAAATGTTTCTATCTATTATACTATATATTTTGTCTGTTTCAAAAAGTGGTGGTCGTTATTATACGGTATTTTGGCAATGCGGCCATCAATGTTTGTTATCAGAATCAATATTGAAAGATTATAAGCGTACGGAGTTGGTAGTCGGTTTACATTTTTGAATCATGACTCGAAATTTATTTTTTCAAACATTTTATCAAATAACGCATAAAAAGATAACCTTTTTAATCATTTTTTTAGTTCAAAAGGTCCCAATTCTTTTCATTTAGGTCTAATCAAAATTATAAATGGCCATCAACCGGCCATAACAATCATTTATGTGATATATCCCACATAATTTGAAACCTTTAGCTAATAATGATCTTGCAAACCACACACTTATCAGGTGGAGTCTGAAGAAATTCCTCTATGAGACTTTTGTATTACCATAAAACTGCACGCCCCATAAAATCGAATTTATGGAAGATAATTCGATTTCATTTTCAGTTTCGATTTAGCTATAATGTATTCTATGAATTTATAATATATTTGAAACTCAATTCCTAACTTCAAAACGAAATTTATGTGTTTTCTTGCAAGAATCTCCCGTAATTTAACGTTAATACAATCATAGAAACTATGGGTCTTTCAGAAACTGACCCACTAGTGATTCACTCTCGTGAGTTAAATCAAATGGAAATACAAGAATGTTTACAGGGAGATCATGCACAAACTGAATCTAAATGTTCTCAAGGTACTCAACGTACTCCCATTTCATCGCAGAATGTACCCATCGCCTTGCTTAAAGCTTTAATTAAAGTCAATGCTCTTTTGACGGTGGAACTCCTGATAAGACATATATCTCAACTCCTAAGATTAAGAAAAGGAAAGGCCATAGAGCTATAAAAGATAGAAAGAAAAAGGCTATTAAAAGGAAGAGATTGGAATCAGAGTATTGTGATGCTGAAAATGAACATAGACTCCATGCTTTTAACGGTATTCCCTGGACGAAATATGCCTTTTATATGGGTAGAATCCAGAGCTTATGCTTAAGTTTATCTAAACCCCAAAATAGGAAGAATAAATTGAGCAAATAGAACTATGAAATTGATTGAAGCCTTTGTTTTGATTGAAGTATTGAATAAATTTAGAATCACGTTTTTGAGCTTCATAGGGGGTAACATAGTTTAAATCAGTATGGATACATAATCAATTTATCTTACTAACTTCAGTAAAGCCTATACAACTAGTTTAAGAGTCTAATGAAAATACAGGTAAACCTCCCAAAGCGGCACCCATCGGGAGAAAGATTTTGTGCCGCTTCTCGGAGGTTGCCGCTTTGGGAGGTTGCTCGTAAGTTATAACTACCAAAGCGGCACCCATCGGGAGAATGATTTTGTGCCGCTTTGGGAGGTTTACCTGTACTTAGATAGCTCACGAATCAATTCAGATAACTGGCTTGGGTTTTTTCATTGATTTACCAAATTTTGCAGAAATACCATGGATTTATCCTCTAATCCAGTGTTTCTCAACCTTTTTCAGTCGATCGCCCCCTTAGCAGATAGTGCCAGTCCTTATCGCCACTCTCCAATTTAAACATAAAAAAGGGAAATACGGTTTATTCTATAAACCGTATTTCCCTGAAAAAGCGCCGGCTCTATAAAAATGGTAGATGTAAGTTATGGTTAAATTACCCCACGTGAATGAAAGTTCTTGTATTAATCTGTAATTGTGAGAAATAGAAACGTATACGATACAAAGCAATAAACGAAAAAGAAAATGTCATTATCTATTATACTTTTATTTTTTGTCGGTTTCAAAATTTGGCTAATACAAATCTCCCATAGGGCAATTTCCAAAAGTGGTGATCGATATTATGTTGTAATTTGGCAATGCGGCCATCAATGTTTGTTATCAGAATCAATATTTAAAGATTATAAAGGTACGGAATAGGTAGACGGTTGACATTTTTGAATTATGACTTGGAATTTTTTTTCCAAAATTCTAAACCGCCTCCAACCGCCCATGACGATGATCTATCTGATAGATCACACAGTATAGGTCTTTAGCAAATAATGTTCTTGAAATCCACACACATATCAGGTGGAGTATGAAGAAATCCCCCTATGGGACTTTTGTATTAGCATAAAACTGCACGCCCAATAAATCGAGGTTATAGAAGATAATTTGATTTCGTTTGCAGTTTGAATCTAGCCATAATTTCTTCTATCATATATCTGAAATTTAAACTCCCACCTTCAAAACTAAATTGATGTGTTTTTTTGGGTGAATCTGCAGAAATTTAACCTTAAAATTTATTCCCAATAAATGGTAATTGCAGTGGAATTGTTGTGTGTTAGGCAATTATAGGATGTTTAATCTCTCTGGGTATCATTAGAATGCACCTTAATATTATTTTCTGGAAATTTCACGAAAAAATGAGAGCAAATTTTGACCATGAAATCAATAAGCACCGAGGCGCTTTTTCGGGGAAATACGGTATTATCAGGTATTTCATTTGACAACCATGTTTAGTGTGAAAGTTGGGCATGGTGCCCAGGGGCGTAGATTTAAAAAGCACACTGGGTCGGGGGGGGAAGCACAGGTATTTTAGTTGTATAAAATTAATAATTGATTACTCTTAATCTAAGAATACCTGGATTTATAAACGAGCGTGCGCACTGAGCGAGAAAAAATTTAGGAGAAAAGAAGAATTCAAATAACATTGAGTGTAACTAAATAGTTTTAAGACAACAATTTATCATTGATTTCAGGTGAAATAAATACATGAGGTGCACAAAATATTGGGGGAGAGAAATGAGGCTTCGCACGAATGAATTGATTCCGGGGGTCGAGGATCTCACAGTATAGAGGCCCTTGATTGTGCCCAGTGCAAGATTTTTCAGATCGTGTTTCAATTAGGTCAAGAATAGCCGAAATGAGGAACATGTAAATTTCTAGATTCTAGCTAAAGTGAATCAACGCTGGTTCTGACTATAAATGCATTACTGAGTATCTATAACTCACTACTCGTTTATCCTAGTATGCTAATACTTTCAATATAACAAGGACATAGTGTATAGGCTATTTTAAGACTGTTAGCGCTCTCATATAGGGCTTCTAAACACTGATTTTTTTTGAAATTCAATATTTATGCTCCCATATAGAATAATATAGTACTAAAAGCTCATTTCTGATGAATTGAAAAAGAGTACAAATCTAAAATCGGTCCAATCCATTCTACCATGTCCCCTTTAATTACTCGACGTGGGTGTTAAAATCAAAATGTCAAATGTCAAAAGGGCCCAAGTTTGTAAAATAAGGACGAATTCGGACATTCGGAACTGTAACAGGTCAAAGTTAACTAATTATAGTGCTATATTCCAAATCTCAGCGTTATAACTTCAAAAGGTTCTCCATCACTTAGCTTTAAAATTGTGGCATGCTATAATTAGATACGGTGGTATTCAGGTGGCAGAGAGGATTTTCGACACGTGTGCAGCGAAGAATATTGATTCGGGAAGGAAATAAAATCGGCCATCTCGCTGGAATTCAATCACTGATAGTGTCTGAAAGTTAGAACTAAGCTCTGGTTCACTTTTGAATTTGGATTTTCTCTCTTTAATGGTCACATGACACCTCCATATATGGGCATTCAAAGTTTATAGCAAGGTAACCATTTGGTTTTGACAGATTTTTGACTTTGCAATGATTTCGAGATGATATATCAATGTGATTAGTAATTTAGAGCTAAGCTCTAGAGTCTCCCGTTTAGGAGATACAAATTTGCATGTGTCATCAAAAAATTTCACATTAACACTACCATATAGGGCATTTTTGAAAACGGGGCGTCCTAGGCTCACAAAACGTATTATTTGCATATGGGAAACCATGTATTCTGATCATTTTTAACTAGTAAAATTTTAACAAATCTTGGTCATTTCTGAACCATGGATCCAATGGCAAACCAGTATTTTTGAGTGATCTTAAACAATTCCATGGAACTTTCAATACTTATGCACACTGGCAGTAAAATTACTTCCGATTGTTTGCTCTCATGTCTAAAAATCGTAATTAAGGATGCTTGACGCCAAATTATCCAGTATTTAACTTCAAAAATTTAAGTGTCGATTATTGTGAAATAACATGCAAAAATAACCTGGAATTCTGTTGGAAGTGCAAATTTTCAAAAATCTAGAATATTTTTGCACAAAAGTGCATTATTAGTAACGTCATTTTTGATGACATCGGTGATTATGTGAACATTCCTCACATTTAACACCATTGATGCTTATTTATGTGCATTTTGATGCTAATATCAGTTCATATATAACTAATATGTATCAACTGCACGGTGGAAAGCATATGGAGAATGTATACTTGAGGTTATGGGTTCGAATCTCTATGGTGACTATCTTTTTAATTATTTTGGGATATAAAGCAATTCAATTGAAAGGTTCCACAAATATACATGGTGCATGTACATAGTAGTTCAAAACATTGCTGGAATGAACTTTCTGTTGAATTTCGAACAATTCTCACAGCCAATTACATCAAATTCCTTTTCCAACTGGTGTCCCAAAATAAAGTGGACTTGCATAAATGGATAAATATCAAGTCATTTAGGTACGAACCATGACTGAATACATGTAAAGCTTATCGTACGAATAGAAGCTTACATACTCCTTCCATACCGGGATGAAACACCAATTGAAATGTATCTATCATTAGTGGGAATAACCTGGTATCACAATTGTGTGCTACTTCAAAAGCAGATCATCTAGTAACATGAATATTATCTTTCGATTAATAAATGGTTTAAACACTTCTTTATAAATTTCGTCATTTCTCATGAACCTATCTCTACGATTAACATTCTTTCACCTTCTCCTCTTCACTCATATACAGTATACTCCGCTTAATCGGGACACGGGTTAAGTAGGACAACCGCTTAATTTGGACAAATTTCCTGGAACTAAATCATCTCCATAGAATGTAATACTTAAAAAATCGGTTAATCGGGACAAACTAAAATAATTGGCTTCAAAATTAATATCACGAACAATACAATATTTACATTGATCTGATCAAATTTTATTAATCTAGGTCAATTATGACAAACGGTGACAAAATTTTGCTTAACAATGCGTCACATATTACTTACTAATAATAGGAAATAGTTCCTGGGCTGTAGTTTTAGAAAGTGGAAGTAACTAACAATCGTAGACCTTTTCTTATGTAAACTTGATGCCAATATCGCGAATACAGATTTTGTTGGAATGTCTGCGTTGAGAGGAGTTCATAATTCGCTCACCTTTGTAGGATGAGTCAGAATTCAAATGTACTTTTTCCATCTTCAAGATATAATTCTTTTCTTGAGGAGAAGAGAGAGAAGTTGATTGGTTCAAAAATGTCATGAACTCCGAGTCAAGGCCCAGAGAAGAGAGTAAAGCTTTTGTAGGGAATTCTGATGAAGTAGGACTAAGCAGTCTTATGATTGAAGATAGTTATAGTTGGCTCGCGATAAGAGATGATATTTAAAAGTGAACTAGCGCGCTTCGCTTGCTAGGTCGCATCGCGGCAGAACACAACCATACACACCAACCGCTTGGCGGTTGGTGTATGTGTTTTATATACATCTAACATTGATTATAAAGCGTAAATAGGCTTAATTAATAGTAAAATTAACAATGTGAAATTTTAATGATTACGTCATCATCCGATAATGAGAAAGCATATTGACATATGGTGTGACCAAAATGTCCGCATTGTTAATGTACCTGTTTTATTAAAGTTTCAGATTTTTTCTCTTTGAGGGCGGGAATTATGTGCGATTAAGTGAATTTTCAGGGTTCTCGAAATGGGACAATGACATCATAACTTGTCGAGGTGTGAGAAATTTTGAGTGGAAACCTCAACTTGTTGGTGGGTGCCAAAAGTTACCTCTATATGCTAAAAATCACATTTGGAAACCCCCAGTTTCTTAAATCAATTCGTAACATGCAAACAAATATATATTTATTTACACCCACCCTTGTGTTTTAACTGTTTATCTTTATTCTTGAAAAACTTCTGAAATTCATTTGTGTAGGAATTGTGATATTGCTCCATTCTATCCACTTTATTTTTAATGTTACAAATTTCTATTTTCGACCGTCTATTTTGCTCTTCTGGTTGTTGATCAATAGGTGCACATCCTTCATTTCTTCTTCCTAACTTGCATTTAGGTCATTTATTGGTTGTTTTAGTTCCTGAATTTAATTATTATTTGATTTATATATTTGTTTCTGCCCTCATTGATTTTATTTTCCTGTTTTTCAATTTGACTTCTCATTGCGGCTAGGAGGGTTTCGTGAATTATGAATTTTTTTTAAATTATGTTATTTATTTGCGTATCTAAATTTCTTTTTCTTTTTCTTTTCAGGTTAATGCGAAAGTAGCAAGGTATTTTTGTGATGTTTACCTGAACTAAATTTTCCTCCTGTGAGGAATGAGGCGTTGTGTTTAATGTTGCGGGGATGTCCTAGATATTAATATGAAATTCTAATAAATTTTGAACAAACAATACTATAACTTACAATTTTGGTACACTAGATATAACTAAGATCTAATGTATTATTGATTAATAAGCTTTATCAAGGCTCTCATGGGTCTGCTGCTCCCATGTTACGCTTTTATCGAGGCGACACTCGTAGAAAAGTTAGAATACAGTTAATTTTCATTTCTACTTACCTGTAGACAAACTTACCTGACGTCAGGAGTTTGTGATATTATAAGTGTATTCCTTCAGTCAATATACAGTATAATATTTCATAAATTATTTTTCAAAAATTCTTCTTTATTCAAATTTGAAATTATAATGTTATGGGTCATTAACAGGGTTCTTTAAAATGAGTGTAAAAATTAAGGCGCCTTAATCTTGGTCATCCATATCCACTTTTGTCCTAACCCCAATTGGGGTACTCGCCATATTTTCTTTTTGGTTTACCCCCAATTGGTCTACTCGCCATATTTTATTTGGTCCTACCCCTAATTGGTTTACTCGCCTTTTATTTTCCGGTCCTAACCCCAATTGGTTTACTCTCCTTCGGGAATTTCTCGCTCAAACCCCAATTGGTTTACTCGTCGTATAATAACTTTTAATTCATTTAACAGTTCAAAAATCATTTTGTAACTTCCTTTTGACGAAAAATGATCAAAAACATAGAAAAATAGATGATTCCTGGTCCAATATAGCAAGAAAAATATTTTGAGTTGTTTTCAGCCTTAACGCTATGGCACTGCAGCAGCATAGGAGCGTTGTATTATAGAACAGTATTAAGTTTACTATGCAAGCTGCTACTATATGGTACTATCCTAAGAATGAATAAAAGTATTTTTAAGCCTATTAAATTGCATGGATCACGTTTCATTTGTCTAGATATTTTGAATACTAAATTTAGCTTCTATTAGATATTATACAAGGCTAAAATATTCTCCTGAATTTGATATTCTAAAGAAATGATTAAAAAGCATATAGGCATTTCGTAACATGAATAGACTAGTAGTTTAGTATGCATTTTAAACGACGGGGAATTTCATGTGGACAACGAATCTGGTCTTTAAAAGTAGACCAGAGTTGATCTTGGAAATTTGCTGTTCGGGGTATAACCGGCGATTTAGTAGAGTTCCGTAATTTTAAAAGTCCAAGATAACATCGAAAATGTTTCCGTTCGTCGTGGGGCCGCGGATAAATTTGATGCCGGGGTCATAAAGATTACGTATAAAAATTTGGTGCTTTTGACCAGCGTTTCCCGAAATCGATGTTAGGTTCAGGTATACTCTAGAGCACTTCTACCAAAGATATTTACCCAATTTCCCTAATTCTTTACAGCGGATAGCTTCATCTTCAGGATGAGAAAATTCAATAATATTGGCAAATATGGTAAGAGAGGAAAAATATTTTTGCTAATCTTAGCATATTTTCGGATTACATTCATCAGCAATGATAAACAAGACCAAGATTATTTATGATAAAATGTGTATAGCTGGATGTAATATTCATTATGAGTTCAGGGATTGTGAATATCTACATTTTTGGGTTTTCAAAAACTTTTATGTGATGCCGACTTTCAAATGAATATTTTACTGATCTAAAATCCTGAAAACACTTGAACTATCCATAATAGAATAAATCGCTGCACTCATAAGTTGTATCTTTACGAGATCTATCCGAAACAGTTGAGTTTTGGATTCCACGAGCAAAATTAAAAAAATCACCTCCTCCGCAAGTCTGAAAATGTTAGTTTTGAGATAAAGGGTTTTGAAAAACTCTTTTTGATTCCTTTATTCCTAGAATGAGGTGACCAAAGTGAGTCAAAATGGAAATTAATAGGAATTTCTCTTAGAAATCTCTTGAGAGTACACATTGGTATCAATACAATCCAAAAATGCAATAAAAGAGGAATGGACTATGATTTGGATTTTTTCTAAAATTTCTAAATTCTAGTGCATACCTGAACCTTAAGAGAATTATTTGAGCACTAGTTGACAATTTAAAAGTGAATTATACAGTACAAATTAATACTTTAGCATAGGATAATGGTATTTGCATATTTTTTGAATAAATAATGATAGAAAAATAAAAATATCATCCCGTATGCCGATGCTATCTTTTAATAAAACACAGGTGATAAACAATTAATTTATTGTACATGGCCTTAGAATGGAATTAGATGAGGACTTATAACTATGAAAGCAATTTGTGTGAATGAAAGAATGAATAGAATGTATGAATAAATGAGAATGATTACATGTAAATATATGAACAAATAGTAACGTACCAGGTAGATGTAAGCAGGTTCTGATTCTTGAATGCTTGTGGGTTCTGGTTGAGTGGTAGGTCAAAGAATTCTTAGAAGGATTGGTCCTGATATGAGAATAGCCTGAAAGGAGTTTGGATAGGCGGCAGGCAAATCAAATAGGTGGTAACTCGAGTAGTAAATTGAATTTAGGGAGATCGGCAGAGAGTGCAGGTCGTGCGGGCGGTAGACGTTAGAACCAATAAAAGAAAATAGTTGAAATAGAGCGAGTTTGCTAATTATTGGGAAAAAGTTGGCTAATTATGTTGATTTGATTGGAACGCGTGTATATATACTGAGGGAGAAGGGGTAGTAATGGTTAGTAACGGTAGATGGAATGCTTCAACTAGTTAATATGAGGCAGGGATCTTTAATGTGTGTGGTTGCAGTTTTGGGGAATATAATTTATTTTGTGGTTAATTTGTTATTGATTGATGAATTGCTTAGTGATTCATTTGTTAATAGTTAATTGATTTACTTGGTTACTAATTGTTATTTGACTAATGGATAGTATGCTGCGGTAATCAATAATAATGATTTATTTTAGGAAATGAATTAATAATTGTCAATTGTAATGTGAGGCAGTGATACTGTCATCTAATAATAATAATAATAATAATACTAATAATAATAATAATACTAATAATAATAATAATAATCAGATGCACGTTTTCATCGTCCTTCTCGTCAAACTTATCGTCTAATGGTTGACATTGATAATATATAATGTGTTCCGTCTCTCATGTTGTCGTTTCTCCTTATTGTATTTGGATTTCGAATGGTTCCCACGTTTTTTCTTTTCTTGGGGTGGCTGCGCCCCCCCAAATCCCCCTTCTTTTTCCGTTGGCTAGAGCAGTCTTGTGAGCCAGGGAGTGGAAAGTAATCGTTCTCTTTATATCTTTGCTTGGGGTGGCTGCGCCCCCCCAAACCCCTACTTTTCCCGTGGTCGATAGTAGTAATGTTATGGATATTAACCATGTAGATTTAAAGAGTATATTAATTGGTAATGACTAGAGGCGGCAGTAGGTAGGCTAGACTGATAAGGTGGAATCGTTAGTCTCGTGAGTAGAGTTGTTAAATATACTTAATATGACTTAATGCTTATATAGTATAATAAATTACTTGTTTTATCTACAACCGTGCCAAATTTTAACTTCCTCCGTTTTATTTATTTTCTTCTTGTACATACTAATATACGTATTTATTAGTTGCAGACACATATGAACGATGCTCATACATATATCAATTTACATATTGTCTTGTATCTATAAATAATAAATACATGTATAATAATTGGGAATTGCATTGTGGTCTCTTAATTTATTGAATAGTAACCTTTATTCTTTAACTTTAAGAGTTGTACAGTATATCATTTATCAATAAAAATTGAGAGAAAATCCCGACGCTGTCCGTATTCCTAAAATCAAGATCATACAAAATAATTCATTTACAGTCTAAAATCGAGATTATATATTCGATTTTCATCACGTTTTACTGTGTCTACTACGACCAGTATTTAAATGAATTTCTTTCTTTGTTTCTTCTAGTTCTCCAAGAAATAACCCTATATGTATAATAAAACTGAGAATTTCTCCCAAAAAAAAAAAATGAATTTAGTTAACTTGCAACATGGGCGGTCGCAGGATGTTCCCAGCCCGGGGCAGGAGAGGGGAATTTAGTATTTTTCCGGAGCATGCCTCGTACAAATATATTCACAACCCGGGTTGGGCCGGGGCAAATATCCCGGTCTTGAACCGCCCCTGTCTAGCAAGCTTAGCGCGCTAGTCAGGGACAAACACACAAACAAACGAACACGCAAACAAACAATTGCGCTTTTAATATATACTACTGTAGTTCAATGTTAAACATTTTTGTTCACAATTCATTTTATATTTATAGTTAAGGGACAGTATAAGTGGTATAGAGGAATCAAAACGAATTTTCTATTTGTCGCTAGCCAAATTATAGGATAATCTCTACGATCTTGTATTTAGTTAACCAAGATTACAGAAAAAGAATTTGCAATTATATTAAACATTTTTTGCAACTATTTCTTAAGTGACAAAACAGCATATTTGAACATTTTCGTGCTCCCCCTAAATAGATTAACGCATGACACTACGTGTATTGAAACAATATATCTAAGTTGGTAGGAATTCAATAAATCAAAATAGGTAAATAACTAGATAGTAAAAGGAATTAGAAAACGGTATAAGAAAATTAATTTAGAACAGGGCAAAAAACTATATTTATGACTAGTGCCGAAAAATACGTATTACGCCATTTACTAAATAACCTTAACAAGCAAGCCTTGCAAAGTTAAGACACATAAAAGAGATTCTGCTCCCTCACAATCAGACACTTGTAAGTCCACAATTTCCCATGATACTCTTATTCCATTTAACTTTATATCTCTGATCTAGCAGTGCACAGTCTGCTCACAGATATTCGCTGGAAGTGAAGAGTGAATCGGAATTCTTCGTTACAACCTGCTAACTCTTTTACAGACAATGCTCTTACAGATTTAACAAACCAAACATTCTCCACCTCCTTCCTATCGATATTTGATGCCTTATACGTTCTAACATACTACTTTATAATTAGAAGAAATTTTGCTGATTAATTATGCTGAATTTCGAACTAGCATTAATTGCTAAGTTCACTTTGTGCCTTTCGATTGTACCAAATGACTATTTCTCTTTACAATCAGCTAGTAATTCATACTATTTTATGATCTCTTTATACAGTAGAACCTCGTAAATATGAGCACAAAGGTCATATTTTGATCGCCTTATCCGAAATTCATATTAGCCGGTGCCATTTGATTCAAAATCCTTTTGAAGGGTTAAAACCCTTCGAAGACTAGGTAAATGAAATTGAAACCGAAATAAATTCACTTTCAATTGAAACTGAAAGTGAAAATGGGATTTTCTATTTATACCTTTTACCCCGTGTGCAACGAAGGGATAACTTATTAATTAATTAAATATTTGTGTTCGAACAAACAGAAAATCCTTATTAACCTCGTTGATTATTTCTTGATTATTCGACTCGATCGAAATGGCCTTCTCGAACTTAACCTTGGTGGTTATAATGTTTCCAATGACAACTAGGAACTTGTCCTATCTGATGACAGTGTTGGTATTATTTTCCACTCTAATAATTACCCGTGGATGACTTGGGGTCTAAGGTATAAACAGGGGCGTGGCTAGAGTTTTTGAACTGGGGGCGCACAACCGGCGCACAACATTAACTGATGGCGCAATTATTATATTGTTTAACATATATTTTATATCCCAGGGCTCGTTCTTTTAGGCTCTGATGGATTTTCAATTATTATTTTATTAGAGCATCACATCAATAGTCAATAAGGGACAATAATTATGGAATTATATCGCTTAATATTTAATACCTTAAATAAAACTTGCAATGTTTCCAATATATTTATGGTTACAAGTTCAAATTGTAAATGTGTCATACAGTCAACTCCCGTTATAACGAAGTTCTCGGGACCTTAGTTTCATTTCGTTATAAGCGGAGTTAGTAATAACCGGAGTTTGGAGCGGAGTACGATCTAAAAAGAGTTCATTACATAATACAAGTTAAATTTCGTTGTACCGGGGTTTATTATAAACGGATTTCGTTATAACCGGAGTTCGTTATAATCAGAATTCGTCATAACTGGGGTTCGTTATAACCGGAGTAAATTCAATAGCTTAGTGGCTATATGGGATTTAAATGACTTCGTTATAAGCGGGATCTCGTTATTTCCATTTCGTTGTAACAGAAGTTTTATTAATGTAATAAGACTTCTGACTAGACTTCTGGCGAGGCTCTCCACAAACAATCCGGCATTAACCTTTACACAGGATACAGACCACTTCTATAACTCATTGAGACACCCTCGGGCCTTGCGGACATCACGCGCTTTTCTATACCTTTGAATCAACCTCTTATAATTTAGTATACTACCTTATTAGTGATAATTCTGATAAACTTATACTCGAAAGATTCTCTAATACATTAGAACCTCCCAGAACCGGACCTCTCAGAACCGGGCACCTCCTTAAACCGGGCAACATTTTTGTATAAGTTCAAAATTAATTCGCCATTTTTCTGGGAATTAGCCCCAAAATATAGTTTATCTTTGCAGATTTGTATGTCAAACATGTTACTAAAAGTAGAACCACCCTTATCTGGGTGTTAAATATTGGTTTTGATTTGGCCATATGGTAAATCTCGCTACTTTACATACGATTCATATTCGAAATTTATGAACTCTTTGTGTAAACTTATACCAAGATCAGATGTCGGAGGTGCTTATTAGTCAGACAACAGGTAATGAGGCATCAGAACATAAACACTAGTTGATTATACATTAGAAATTATGATTATTTCGAGATCCCGGCAAATTCTAAGATCCGGGCACCCTCCAGACGAGGCTGCCCGAATTGGGGAGGTTCTACTGTACTGCCATCTAATAAATTATTCCTATCAACACTTCGATTTCTTTTCGTATTTATAAATATCAGAAACATATATATATTGAATTTATTGATCTATCCCAATTCCAAGTGGGGGCGCCACAAGCGGCGCATGGGAATAAAGTGGGGGCGCACTGGCGCCCCCAGGCGCCCCCCTGGCTACGCCCTTGGGTATAAATAGAAAATACCCCCATTTTCACTTTCAATTGAAACTGAATTAACTTTCACTTTCACTTTCCTGGGACCACCTAGGGTTAATTAATTAAGAGAATACTTATCCACCGATCATCGGCGTTTGTATTAAAAACCTCGCTACTTTCTACCGATGATGTTTTTTATAAACAAAAAAAACAATCGGTAGAAAGTAGCGAGGTTTTTTAATACAAACGCCGATGATCGGAAAATAAGTATTCCCATTATAATTAATTAATTAACCTGAGGATTGAAACACTTTTCCCAGTTCTACTTTTTTGAATTACTAATCACTTTCAATTCTACATAGTGACGATTGTAATATACATTATTATACAGTCAATTCCGCTTAATAGAGCCACCGGTTAATCGGTTTCTCCGCTTAATCGGGTCAAAATTTCACAGGAATTATAGGACAGAATTACAATTTGGCATACAATATTTTCGGTTAATCTGTTTCTTCGCATAATCGGGTCAAACAACCTGGTCCCGAGGTGGCTCTATTAAGCGGAGTCGACTGTATTCTGAAAAATTGCAGCTGTGCTAAATAAACCATAAATAAACCACCACCAAAATATAGTGCCACCAAAGGAACATGCGTCGGTACAGTTGGAATTTTTTTTATCCGTAGCCGCTCTACAGAAACAGTATTATTTGCTAAGAGCCCAAATTTTCAGGATATGTTTCTCATGGGTTACAGATGTGCACCTGGGGTCACGATTTTTGATTACATTTTTCAGACACATTTTTACACCTGTTCAATGTTAGAAAAGGAACATTAAATGATACCAAAATAATAAATTTATATGCATTCGATAGTAAGTGTAATTCTACACCTTTTCACAGTGCACAAATTTTCAAATTGGGCTTAGTTTGTGCCACAATTGAGTTGTTAATTTCCTTTGTTTACCAACACGTCTGTGAATCAATTGAAAGTGTTAATCTAATTCTATTGTTTCAACTCAGTATAATAATATTGATTCAACTTGTGAGATAGTGTATCTTATCTACTAATTGAAAATTATGATTATGTATTCCATAACAAAGGCAAATCATGTGACTATATTACCTTCTGCAAGAATATTCTTGTGGAATTAATAAATTGACGTAATTAATTCTAATTAATTCAGTCTGTATTTAACATATAGATATCTTCCAATTTGTTTATAAGGAGTTATCGAGTGTGCGGAGTTTAAATAAGACAGCCAAATTCATTTTAAATCACAATTTATAACAAATAATTAAATTTAATATATTTAAGTTGATCCTTATGCCACGTAACACTCATCACCTATTATACTTCTAATATCTCTGAAATGAAGTGTGGTAAAAGGAAACTTCCGACACACCTAGGGTAGTTTCCGTCCGAAACACCTTTAAAGTGATGATGACATGAAGAAAAATCTAAAATTACAGCTGTGCCGACAACATGCTATTTTGGAAGCATTATCACACCAACCACCAAGTATAGTGACGCCAAAGGAACATGCAATCGGCACAGCTGTAATTTTAGATTTTTTGTTTGTTTTTCCGGATTGGATTAAAGTGATGGGGGGTGGAGAAACCGAACTTTCAAATGTTATTATAGGAAACATGTATGCTGATTTTGAATTTCGCATTTATGAATTTATAATATGAATATCTATGTGTTGTTCTTGTTTACCAAAAATGGGTAAACAAATTGATGAAAATAAAATTCAAAATCTACCTAGAAGTTAGCTTCAACGGGTATTATAGGTAAACAAGTTTGCTGAACACGAATTTCGCATTTAGACATTTCTCATATGAATATTTATTGTTGTTGATTACACAAATAGGTAAACAAATTAATGAAATTTCAAAATCAACCTAGAAGTTAGCTTTCAGCGGGTATTATTGGTAAAAGTATGGAAAATGGTAGAATGGGATGTGTAACATCCTCTATGGAAGAAAGAGTGAAAAGTAAGGCCGCATAGCGGCTGTTAACTTGAAGTGCATAGAGCGACCGAGACCGATATATATATATATGTATAGTATCGGCGCTAGCGAGTCGCCTGAGGTGGGGGACACTAACATATTTTTGTGTATACACGTCTTTATATACATATACAGTCAACATCCGGTAACTCGAATGCCCGTTAACTCGAACGAATTTTTCATTCCACTGAGGGTTCGAGTTACCGGATGTTGACCAGTCAACATCCGTTAATTCGAACATTTGCTATCTCGAATGGATTTTTCATTCCCCTGAGGGTTCGAGTTACCGGATGTTGACTGTATATATAATATTTATCTTTAGATACAGTGAACTCCCATTATAACCAAGTTGGATATAACGAAATTGAGATTTTCCCTCTAACACTAATAGCATTAAGGTTCAGGTATACTCTACAAATTTCGAATATTTAGATAAAATCCAAATCATTGTCTATTTCTCTTTTATTGCATTTTGGGATTGTATTGATACCAATGAGTACTCTCAAGAGATTTCTAAGAAAGATTCCTATTATTTTTCCAGTTTGACACACTTTGGTCACCTCAATTTAGGAATAATTGCTGTAAATTTTTTTTTCAAAAGCCGCTATCTCAAAACTAACATTTTCAGAATTGCGGAAGAAGTCATTTTGTCAATTTTGGTCGTAGAATCAAAAACTCAACGGTTTCGGAGAGATCTCGTAAAGATACAACTTTTCAGTGCTGCGATTTACCCTAATATGAATAGTTCATCTGTTTTTTGGATTTTGGATAAGGAAAATCTTCATTTGAAAATCGACATCACATAAAAGTATTTGAAATCCAGAAAAATGTAGATATTCACAATTCCTGTACTCAAAAGTTAAATTACATCCAGCTAAACACATTTTATCAATCATATTCTTGGTATTGTTTATCTTTTCTCATTGATCTATTCCGCAAAAATGGTAAAATTTAAAAAATGATTTTTCCTCTATTTTGCCAATATTATTGTATTTTTGGCATCCTGAGGATGAAGTAAATCCGCTGTAAAAAAATTAATTCATTCGGGTGAATAGTTATGGTAGAAGTACTCTAGAGGATACCTGAACCTTAATTATTATCCACTTAAAACGAATATCCGGATATAACAAAGGAATTTGCAGGTACTAAGCACTTCGTTATAATGAGAGTTCACTGTATACTACATTACCGAAGCTTAGAACTGCATTTTAATGAGGGTTGCAATCAAATGTTCAAATCAAAAATGAGAAATAGGTGTTCCATAACATGAAAAGTATAGTACGCATGTTGAATATTTTTTCTAGGCGTTACAGTTTGTTTGTCAAGCCAGTATGTCATGGGCTGATCACTATTGGACTGCTTCTAATTCTATTATACTATTTTGATAAGCAGAACATTTCGGCATTTCTGTATTCGGTTGTGAACAACATATATCTGTCCAACTATTTGATTGAACTACTTTTCGGTTATAGTATTACTATTCGTTATAATATCATTAGCGCTTCGCTTGCTACTTATGCTATTAATGTATAAGTAATGTGATGAGTCACCTCGACCTTCATGGGTACAATCCTTGGGAGAGGTATTAGGTGGAAGTACGGGGCGCTACATTAGGAACTCTGTAGTAAGAACCTGTCATTACGGCTGGTAACCATGCGTAAGGCACATGGGCATTACGGGTTGTGCAGAGATGCACAGGACCGGCAGTACGCATTGTGGTCGAGGTTTACCCTCCTGATGAGTCCCTGCAATGGGACGAAACCACTAACATGACATCTCTATGATTTGAGGTTAGTTAGCGCGTCTAGTCTTCATACAAGGCCTCACCCATGGCCTACTATATTATACGGCTAGATAAGTCAAGTATTTGCTCATTTCATTTCCAGGCCAGTGTTTACTTTCTAATTGCTCGTAAAATGAATTACCTATCGCCATGGAATAAACTAAACTTAGGTTTTCAAATACGCTAGAAACATCTAAATACTTTTGAGAATGATTTCACATCGGATGTAAAGTTAGATCTACTAACTTCAATCGTCTTGAACAATATAAGATTGAGAGCAGTGGCGTAGCCAGACCTTGAGGTCAACTTGGACACACTTGGGACACTCACCCACGGCGTAGCCAGAAGATATTTGATTACGTCATTGTGGTTAAAAATATGTTATGTCGATTTTGTCAAATGTTGATTTTACAAAATCAACATGAATCAACGCAACTAAAACAAGTGTTCGACTTTGGCTATATTACTCGGATAGGCCTTAGTTTTATTGCATTTGTTCAGAATTCGCTCATCCAAGTATTTACCGACTTTTATGAAGAAATAATTTACCAAAATAATTTTTTTACTAAAATGAAAAAATATTTCAGAGTGATTTTGCAAAATCTGCGAATAAAATATGTCGATTTATAAGATCAACATTTTTTATTAGTTGATTTTGTAAAATCGACATTTCTAAATAGTTTATTTTGTAAATCGACATTCTGAAATGTCGATTTTACAAAATATCTAATTAAAAATGTCGATTCTATAAAATCAACTATTTTACAAATCTATATTATTAAATCTCGATTGTTGTGTGTTTGTTTGTGTGTGTGTGTGTGTTTGTCCGGATTGTATTAAAATGATGGGGATAGAAAGCGCATTTATATATGAGATATATACTAACTTCCAAATGTTATATTGGGCAAACAAATATTATAATTGGTAAACAGTATGCTGATTTCGAATTTCGCATTTACAAATTTATGATATGAATTTTTGTTGAGGTTGTTTACACAAATAGGTAAACAAATTAATGAAAATTCAAAATCAACCTAGAAGTTAGCTTTCAACGGATATTATAAGTAAACAAGTATGCTGAACACAAATTTCGCATTTATAAAATTCTAATATGAGTATTTGTTGTTGTTGTTGTTGTTTACACAAATAGGTAAACAAATTAATGAAAATTCAAAATCATAACGTCACTTTCTACCATTTTCCCTGGCAGAAAGGGTGAGGAGTAAGGCCGCATAGCGGCCGTTAACTTAAGGTGCGTAGCACCGATCTGTCGCAAAGCGACCGAGACCGAAGGGCTCGTTAAACTTAAGTTTGTATGTTGATTTTGTAAAATCATTGAAATCATAATTTCATCACATTTCTTTGGATTACCAGGAAGATTTTACAATGTAAGTCAATTCATATACCAAATAGGACTACGCACGATATCATATTGCTCATCACATTTTTCCTTTAGACTTAGATAGATACGACAGCAACTTACAGTAAGTACTATTAATTGCATACGTATAGCAAGTCGACGTTTATGTCATCAGTTATTTTCCTCTAGTATTACTCTATTAACTATCGGAAATATGTATTTATAATTCCACGCCAACCCATCCAGTTGCTTCATGTGTTGGAATTTAACTTTGGTCGTTTCGTGGATTATTTACGTTTCTATCGCTGTAAGGGTGTGAAATTTGTATTTTGGTTTTCATTAATCTCATTTGAATCCTATTTATTCATTTGAGTGTCCGACACCTATTGCATAGTTCCGTTATCAGTTTTAGCTGTACGTATTTAATAGTGAAGTACATGTCGTTTAACAAGCAAGTTTCAGTGAGTTCGCTGAATGTTGTTGGAGAAAGGAGCTGGATTAGTTGGCTTAGAATTCACGTTTGCACTTCATCACATTTATCCTCTAGTTTTAAGAGACATTTATTTTCGAGTTAGTAAATCTTGAGCTAATAGCGAAATTACTCTTGAAGTCATATTTAGTTCATCACATTAATCCTCGAGATCATTAAGATAATATTATATATATTAAACCTGCCTACATAGTTTTTTCTAGTCGATTTATCTATAAAGGAGGCGTAAGAATTGCTCCCTCTCGCTAGCTCAAGTACTGTATAGTTTGTCGAAATTATTCTAGATAGTTAAAATGTTCAAACCTATTGAACTCCCATATAATTTCATTGAAAATGTTGCTCTCGATTTTAAAACTGATATCTTGCTTACTTCATCGTAAGATTTGCAAACTTTCAATCTTACGAAAGACTGCGCAGATTATTGTACGAACCAGAATTAGAGAGCGTTGTTAAGATTATGTCGATTGCAGGGTTGTATCAACTCATTTTGAGTTAGCAAAACAACTCATTTTTTGTCTGCCAACTCATTCATTTTGCTGTCACCAACTCATTCAACTCATTCATTTTGCTGTTACCAACTCATTCAACTCATTCAAGAAAATGAGTTGATTCTGCCAACTCAAAATGAGTTGATACAACCCTGGTCGATTGGATCAATGATAATTATTACCTTGCAAATCTAATTGCATACACAACATTTAAAGACCTAAAATGCCGATAATATCTTAGTTTAACGCTGATAACCAGCAAGTCGATTAGAAATCGATTGGTTATCGAACGGTAGGCTGTTAGAGATCCTGTAGTTGGCCAGTCTAGAATTTGGGGGTAATTTGGGGTACTATTAGGGATAACTTATCATAATTTGGGGTTTATGATTTATATTTTGCAAACATCGTGAAACACGGTCTACTCAAACGAGGATTATATTTTTAGCAAAAGTATAATACAGAAAAGTCATGCTAGTTGATAAAATATTTTTTTAATGCCTAATTAACAGTGATTGCATTATCCAAGCTTAATTATAAAATTGATTCTGCTAACTCGGACACCCGTGGGGGAGCCTTCGCCTGAACTTACCCACGCCATTAACCAATACAATTTATATATCAAAGCTAATGCTTGACTCGATTTATCCGCATAAACCGCATAAACTAAACTAAACAAGAAAAAAATCCAGTAGTTTTTCCTTCCAAGAAGTTAAAAGTTATAATACTTCCTATTCTCTTTACATTTTATGACTGAAGTAAGCTACCCTTTTTGCATGATATTTATCTCAAACTACCTTGTATGCGAAACACACTATCTGACCATAGCTTAAAGTTTCATAGAAAGTATTCAATCATTTTCTCTTGTGCGTATCTTCTTACCTACTTACAATATAGAAGAAGAATAACTGTTACTTTGTGAGAATGTTTGCAACCCTTGATATCTCTACAGACTGTATTCCTTGTAAGTGACTGTTATAACACTTGTACTAACTGTTGTTCTTGTTATCTGACCATTTATTGTGAGTACTCCCGTTGGTGTACAAGCTACCTTTTCCGCAGATCTCCCTGAGTTTATCTGTTACTTATGAGAATGTTTGGAAATATTTCTATGTTATTCTGAACACATTCTACTACTAGTAGCATGCACTACACAATTTTTGTAGTTTATAATCACTTAATTTATGAACGGCTTACCCATAGTATACCATGGAGCAGTGGTGGCGCCAAAGGGGCCCATGGCCCCCCCATCTTTGGAGGCTGGCCCCGCCCTAGAATAAAATTGTTGTGCAGTGTGGCCCCCCAGATCTCCCCTACATGAAAGTCCTGGCGCCGCCTCTGCCATGGAGCCTATATAACTACTTCCACCTATTCAAATGTTAGATGGCCTCAGAATATCCAAGCGATCTAGACCAGCATACCGGCCTCTGAAGCGGCCCAGACCCCCGGTCACCCGCCCGTCCTCTGAAGCGATCTGTACTTTTCCTTTATCGGTTTATCGCTGGAGTAGGCGTAATTACCCCCGTCAGCAGACAACGGCCTCGGAAGCTGCCTCGGAATGGGCTTTTGAAGCGATCTAGACCTAAGGTAAGTCTATACTAATAAGCATAATTAATCTATGCGTTTATGTTGCATTCCAAAAGCGAGTCGGCTCTAACTACAATCTCAGTAACTACCTGGTGTGATTGCATGCACTTGATGTACATTCGAAACCTGTTTTTCTAACACTGCATTTTTCAAACTAATTGTTGTTTTTCTAACTAAATATGTATTCTAAACGTATATGAAATTCCAATTTTGTTTTATTTTCAACGGTTTATCCTATCTATCGGATTTTATCCAACTTTATTTCAATGCATGGAATTGGTTAGAAGAAACTGATTTTGACTGTACTTGCAATTACAGCAATCCATTGGTTGTTTGCATGTTTTTGGGATAAAAATTATCGACTCAAGGTATATCAAACAGGGCATATTTTTCAATCTCGGCATATCCGGATTAAAACAATTTTATAATACCGATGTTTAAGTGAAATCAAGTGAATAGCCTGGATCAGCTGGCTTGGAATTCACGTTTGCATTACATTATATTTATATTTTTCCTCTAGGCTAATTAGAGATCATTTTAATGTAAGTAAACCAACCTATGGCAATGGCAAAGCACTCTATATCATTAGTAGTTCATCACCTTTTCTACTCTAGATTACGAAACTTAATTTATTAATTTAATTGATTTAATACCCCACCCCACTTTCGCTTTTTTCGGTTTACTAGCGCAACCGCGTTGTAGTAAAATTGGTTTACTTGTAATTAATTGGCAGGTTACCGAGTGCCTGTTACTTTTGTTTTGTATGGCGATTTGCATAATATTTGAGGCACACTTTACTATGGTAAAACTATAACTTGGCTAAGTACTATAACACAATTTGAATATGAAAAAACTCATTTGTCTCGAATATTCAAGAAACTAGTTTCAAATATAATGAGTGGGGAAATTTCACAATTATAGTAAAACAGCTCGACATATATTAGATGATTCCCAATAAAGAAACATACAAGTGTTTCCCCACCAAAAGCAAAAAGTGTAAAGCGTTATCTTCTCGCTGTATATGACACAGGTATGTTCCTCTTCTTACTTGATTCCCCCGTAACTACTTTGAATTTCTATTTTAAATTATTATGATATACATAAAAGATTTAGACCTTAGGAACCATTATCTAATGGCACATATTTCGCTGAAATATCTCTTTCTATTGAGTCCTTTATTCTGCGTGGATGTGCTGAGACAAGTTCCACTACCTGAATTCGTTTCGCCCTGTATTTCATTCAATTGTTAACTATCTATTCTTCCAGGAGAGGTCAATTTCCTATGATACTCTAATTCCATTTAACTTTATATCTCTGATCCACAGTGGCACAGTCTGTTCACAGATATTCGCTTGGAAGTCAGGAGTTAATCGGATCGTAATCTGTCCTGTGATGCTCTGCCTCCTCACAATCAGACACATGTAAGTCCACAAGTTCCCATGATACTCTAATTCCATTTAACTTTATATCTCTGATCTAGCAGTGCACAGTCTGCTCACAGATATTCGCTGGAAGTGAAGAGTGAATCGGAATTCTTCGTTACAACCTGCTAACTCTTTTACAGACAATGCTCTTACAGATTTAACAAACCAAACATTCTCCACCTCCTTCCTATCGATATTTGATGCCTTATACGTTCTAACATACTACTTTATAATTAGAAGAAATTTTGCTGATTAATTATGCTGAATTTCGAACTAGCATTAATTGCTAAGTTCACTTTGTGCCTTTCGATTGTACCAAATGACTATTTCTCTTTACAATCAGCTAGAAATTCATACTATTTTATGCTCTCTCTATACAGTAGAACCTCGTAAATACGAACACCAAGGGTGGCCGTTTCCTTAATTCGTATTAACTGGTGTCAATGGTTTTGAAAATCATTTGAAAGGATATTATTAATGGCTTATTTGAGTTGTAAATTTTTACAAGTTGTTTACTCGGGATTATTTTGGGAAAAAGTTTATTTTCTCTTAATTAATTAATTAATTAAATATTTGTTTTCGAAAACTGGATATCCGCATTAACTTCGTTGATTATTTCTTGATTATTCGGCTCGATCGAAATGGCCTTCTCAAACATAACCTTGCAGGGCCGGCGGAAGCAGTTTTAAAGTGGTCTGGGCATGGCTTGACCGGCCAACTAGTTACGTAAGAGTGGTAACCGCCCCTGCAGGCTTGGTAGTGATAACTTATCATAACTTATCATAACTTATATAACTTATCATAAATATATACTTCCCAATATGGCAACTAGGAACTTGCACTAACTATGACAGTATTGGTATTAATTTACAGTCGGATAACCTGAGGATTGAAAACTTTCATAGTATTACTTTTTTGAATTACTAATCACTTTCAATCCTACATAGTGACAATTGTAATCTTCTGAAAAATTGGGGCAATACCAACTAATCACTCATATAGAACTGAAAGTGATTAGTAATTTAGTTATTCCAAAATGTTGATCTATCATCAGATACTAGTAACACTAACTTTATATAATAATTATGCGATTGAGTCTAATCGAATTATCTATCTATATTTAATACATTGATTTATCATTGGCAGGTTTTCAGTCAGATTTTAAATACAAAAAGTGCTAAATTAAGAAAAGTAATTTCTAGAGGCAAGCTTAGGGTCCTATGATACAATAAGTTATAAAACAGCTTATTGAAATTGAACGTAATGAAGTTATTCAAATCAAGGATACAAAGCCAATACGTTTTACATATTATACACGTATATAATATAGTATCCACGGGTTTAACTCATTCACAATGAACAGTTATTTGATGTAAGCAAAGTTGCGAAGCGAACCAAAAGGGCTCGTTAGCATTAATTAATGCTTCCTTGGATACTAAAGTAACTTTGTAATAAAGCAATATTTATATAAAATAATATGTATATGCATATCGTCATTAGGCAACACTATAGAATTGATTTATAGGACAACCATAATGTTTAGAAATAATTTAAATATTAAAGGTATAATTTGTCATAATAACTGACACTTGTGGTTACTTAACAAATCTTGGTCATTTCTGAACCATGGAACCAATGACAAACTAGTATTTTTGAGTGATCTTCAACAAATCCATGGAACTTTTAATACTTCTGCACACTGGCAGTAAAATACTTCAGATTGATTGCTCTCATGTCTAAAAATCGTAATTAAGAGAAAAACAAACTTTTTCCTGAGATCAATCGAAGTAAACAACTTGTAATAGCATATACAATTAGGTGCCCGTAATTCTTAACAACAAATTTTGTTTCGAATATTTGTTAATCGTAATCAGATAAGGTAGTGTTGGCTATTGACGTAAATGATCCTGAATTATAATTACGTATGTTGCTATCAAAGTTAATAACTATAAGTAATAGCTAACAAACCTATCTAATTTATATGTTACCTCTTTATTTACTACTATTTTATTTTCGGAAGTGAGAAGGGGAGAGGAGGGAGATGGAGAAGAGGGTGTGCCTTTATCAGGGACTGAGGTAATGCGTGTGTCCATTGAGCTCTTTTGGATAACCATCGGGTAAGAAGGAGCCTTTGAGAGAGAGCTACAGAGCGATAATTACGAGCTTATGCGAATCGATAGTACTGATGGGCTGGTTAACAGATTTGTTGCTTTTCCGAATTTCTGAAATTCGTTTCGAACTAGGTGGGTTGCAGAAGGGAAGATTTTTACTCTACGAGGATTATTGTGGGGGAGCAGTAGGAGCAGGAGCAGGAGGAAGATTTTATATTTAGTTTATCTATTTAGTTTAATGTTTCATTTAAGGTTAAATTACGGCAGATTCACCCAAAAAAACACATGAATTGAGTTTTGAAGGTGGGATTTTGAATTTCACATATATGATGGAAGACATTATAGCTATATCGAAACTGAAAACAAAATCTAATTATCTTCTATAAATTCGAAATTATTTGGCTTGCAGTATTATGCTAATACAAAAGTCCCATAGGGGGATTTTTTCAGACTCCACCTGATAAGTGTGTGGTTTGCAAGATCATTATTCGCTAAAGACCTGTACTGTGCAGGGCTTTACATAAATCATTGATTTTGATTTTAAATCAAAATCATTCAAAAATTCGTGATGTAAAATCAATCAAAATCAATTCATTCAAAATGTGAGATTGAAAAAATCAATCATCAAATCATTTTTGATTCACCACAAAATCATCAAAAATCAAAATCAAATCATTTCCAATTACGATGATATAATTTTTTTGTTACTCCCGACCGAATACTAATTTACACAGAATAACACATTTTTTATAGGTGATCTAAGAATCTTAATCAATATAATAGCTATAATAAAAATACATGTAACTATAAATTAGTAATCCTTTTCAGATGTACCTATTAAAAGGTCAAATTAACTAATTCCGAGGAGACTAATAAGCGGAGTCGATAGTAATAGTGTAAACGTTAGTATATTTCACCCATTAAACCGGAGCAATCTAAGTATAAGGGTATTGGGTTGTTTCTGGTCAAACTTTGGATTCGATTTAGCTGAGTGATTGTAGTTTCAAACGGGGGTGAAGTGGAACGATAAAATATACATAGACCCGCAATTGTATTTAACGTATTCATACTACTATAACCTGCTGAAGTGGAAGAACATATAACATAAATATGGGTTAGTATTACTTAGTAAAATTATTAACGGTGATTCCAATCGTGATTAATTGACATATCCGGGAAATCGGTTTCTCTTGTACGAAAATTTTTTTTGCAGATTATTATACCTTTATATTATATTTTCTAAAATTCAATCAAAATTTGGTGGAAAAATTCTAGGAACACCGATATTTACGTAATTTCACACCTCCATATATGGTATCTTCTGGATTACATAGCAAATTTCTGCGAAAATTATTTGTAATATGTGCATAAAAGTAAAGCTAATATAATTTTTAATGTAAATACAGCGGGGATATTACAAAACACGTAAGATTATATAATAAAGTCATAAGGTGGAGTATTACGGCAAATATTCACCTAACATTCAAATGGTTGTATCTCAAAATAATAAAACAGGCATTTTGATGATACAGAAACCTTAGTTTTGGGATTTTGAAATAATAAAGATGAAAAATTGGAACTGCATTCTTTTCAATATACTTAGAGGAACAAAAAATCGGAAGTAGAATATGCAATTAGGGATTTGAAAAAATTTAATGATAGAAAATTAACGAAAAAATGCACATTATTGAAGAAAACTAGACATAATTTCGTAAAATGTAAAGCAAGCGGAAAAGAAAAATTAAATTCAATGTTATCGCTCGTTTAGAATATTCAAAAGTAATTCAATTTGATAAATAACCATTAGATAGAAGTTGGGAAGAACTCCTACTAAGTCAACTTAAGCATATTATACTGTGTTATAGTCTATGGGAAGCCATTTATAGAATTCTCTTATTATTTTAGTTTCATAATGAAAATTGATTTTTTTTTAATCTAGTTATTCTTAGAAATGCATATAAAGATGCTGTTAAAAATCTTAGGCTGTTACGCTGAAGCAATAAAAAGTTACTATATTAAATTTCAAATCGCGATTGGAATCACCCTTAACAGAGCAGAAAAATGATTTGATTTAAATAAAAATCAAATCATTAACTTTTCACAAATCAATCAAAATCAAATCATTCTAAAAATGAAATGGAAAAAATCAATCATCAAATCATTGAATGTTACCCAAAGATCAATCATAAATCATTGATTTGATTTGAAAAAAAATCATCAAATGATTTATGTAAAGCCCTGGTACTGTGTGATCTATCAGATAGATCATCGTTATGGGCGGTTGGTGGGCGGTTTAGAATTTTGATAAGATCTAAATAAAAAATATTGCGACCTTTTGAAACCAAAAAATGAATAAAAAAGTCATCTTTTCATGCGAAATTTGATAAAATGCTTGATAAAAAAATTCCAAGTCATAATTCAAAAATGTAAACCGTCTACCAACTCCTTACGCTTATAATCTTTGAATATTGATTCTGATAACAAACATTGATGGCCGCATTGCCAAATTACCGCATAATATCTACCACCACTTTTGGAAATCGCACTATGGGAGATTTGTATTAGCCAAATTTTGAAACCGACAAAAAATAAAAAGTATAATAGTTAGGGACATTTTCTTTTTGGTTTATTGATTTGTATCGTATGGGTATATATTTCTCACAATTACAGATTAATACAAGAACTTTCATTCACGTGGGGTAATTTAACCTTAAATTAATTTAGAATGTTTATTTTATTTGTTTGTAATAGTTGTTTTTGTTTATAATTAATTAAAGTTGTGTCCCTGCAATTGTTAATATTATAACCATTTGCTGAGTTGGGAAATTATTGGATTAGGAAAAACTAGTCAAATCAGTTAGATACCCTGGAAAATGGGGTACTGGTATAACTTGCCTTAATTATCAGTAATTAAGTTAATTAATTTAAAAGGGATAACTATTGCGGATAGAATATAAAATAGAGTGAAAGACGTTCAAAACAGGTAATCAAATCAGAAATTGTTATATACCAGCGTCCCAAAACAATATAAATTAGCACATCTATGTCTCGATGGTTTATCTATATTAGGCCACATAAAATAAATTACTTGTTTATCATCCATATTTTTCGAGAAAATTGGGACGGCGGACGGGATTTTATTTTTATTTTTTATTCCCATTAATATGCAAATAACATCATCCTATGCCAAAAATAAATATAAATTTTTAATTTAATTAGAAAATAACATGACAATGCCCAAATAATTAAAATAATGCTCTAAAGTATAGGACTTATTAAAAATTTATGCATGGTAGGTACTTTACACAAGTTTATTGCTTATATTTTGTACGATTGTGTTCATAAGATAATAATAAAATTGATCCGGGCGGATAGTAAAAATTGGGGCGGGCGGGGATGATAAACAAGTTATTCATTTTATACGGCCTTATGATGTAAAATAATAGTATGTTCTTAAATTCATAATAAAAAGTAAAAATAAGCCAAAATTACTTTTATAGTAGTGTCTCAAAATATGACTGTATAAATTCTAATAACACATCCATGGTTTGCTAATACAATGTCTCAAAATCTCACGCGTCTCATTCTTGAATTAAATTTATAATAAAAATTAAAATACGGAAACAATTCCTTTTATAGTGTCTCAAAATATCACTGTAAATTTCTAATAGCACATCCATGGTTTGCTAATACAATGTCTCTGAATCTCACGCGTCTCAAAATATCATGCAACAGCTCTAAGTTCCTAGATATACCAATAATCTATTTCAAGATATATTGTAAAGTTCAATATGGTATAAAACAATTTTCTTCATGATTGCAACCGCTCTGTACCATTTTTATAGGAATATTTTTAAAGACCAGATGCCGGACTAAATGACGGACTTTTTGAGAATGATACAATAGATTAAGAGTCAAAAAAAATTTATGCACAACAAATAGTACATATCTCAAAATCTCTAAGTTTTCTTTCATCTAAAAGGCCTCGGACCTTCTGAAAACATTATTTGATAATTTTCTATCCACTTTCATTTCCAGGAAAATTGAGTAGTTATCAATGCGATGTTAGTGCCAATATAGTTAGTACTAACTAGCTACCTATACGTAATAGAGCGTTTAATTGATATCTTGCTTACTTTCAATACTACACCAATGACTTTCAGGAATTTTTTCAAAGGTGAGAAATTCCAACTTATCATTCTGACAGTGTTGAAGGTAAGCACGATATCAATTAAAACGCTCTATTACGTAAAGGTAGCTTGTTAGTACTAACTATACTGGCACTAACTTCGCATTGATAACTACCCAATTTTCCTGGAAATCAAAGTGAATAGGAAATTCTCAATTTAGGAGATAGAATATCAAATTTTCGACACCCGATGACCCCCAATTATTATTGCGTTTTTGGACAGTACTAATTATTCTAAGAAGGACGTAGATGAACAGAATTTCAAAAATCGAAAAATTTGAATTAGATATTTATAGTCAATGTTTAGCCTAAAAGTGAATCCATACTAGATAATGTAAGAGCAGGCAATTTACTCTATTAGGCGCAAGTTCTGTAATAGTGCTAATTTAACTCTTTACTATTAGTGACATCAGATCCGCCACGTACATTTGTCAGAATCAATTTAATTTTTTTTTTCTACAGATTTTCAAATAATTGCTCAAATTTTAACAATATTTGGCTCTTATTAATTATTAACTCTATAACTTTGTATTACAGTTGAAAATCGACGCGGCGGATCTGGTAGCTCTACTGATAAGGATCATTTTTGAGGGATACTTTTTTTTTCTCCGACTTATACTTTTTGAGATAACCTATACATATACAAGGTCACTCCCCGGAAATTCTTCCGGAATGTATTTGTACAAAATGACGGTGATTTTGACCTTTAGTGACGTCAAAAAGGTCAAATAAATGGCCGAATCAAATTTTTCTTTCGGATTTGGATAGATGGCATGTCAAAGTATTGCTAGGAGTGGCTTAATTAAAATATATCATTTTTCATGAATTTACAATAATTCAGGATTCTATGGCCATCTTTTTCTATAAGACGATGATTTTGACCTTTGGATGATGTCCAAAAGGTTAAAAATGTCCGAATCCAATTTTCCTTTCGGATTTGGATAGATAGTCTATCAAAGTATATTTGGAATGCTTAAAGAAGCATTTTGCATGTTTTGATAATATACATTCAATTTGATATTCTATCTCCTTAATGCTAAATACAATGATTCGTCATTTAGTTCCATATTCACATACCTTGCTGTAACTTGGAAACTATATGAGCTAGAGATACAAACTTTGTTGTGAATATATAGCTAATAAAATAAGCTTATCGATTCTAATATAAAAATTTAGGGGTTCAGTAGCCTTTTCCAGTAGGTCCGAGGCCTAAATTAGGCAGTTAAGATGTACGAGAATTACCCGGAAATACGACATATCTAACATCCGATTTGGATTTACTTCCATCTGTGATGGTGAAATACAAAAGCTTCAGTGTTTTGTTTGTGGTGAGGTTTTATCGAATGAAGCTTTGAAGCCTTCAAAACTCAGTCGACATTCACAAACGAAATACAGAGATTTGATTTTAAAGCCGATAGAGTTTTTCCAAAGAAAGAGTGACGAATTTAAAGGCAGCCAGATACAAATGTATGTTTCCACTCAAACAAATGTTTCAGCACTGCGAGCTTGATACAAGGTATCTCTACGTATTTCCAAGGCATAAAATCCTACATTATTGGAGAACAGCTGTTGATTGGATGTATTGGTGATGTTTGCCAAGAAATGTTCTGTCAGTCTGCAGCAAAGATAACTGCCCGGGTTCCACTTTCAAACGATACCGTTGCTAGAAGAATCGGGGATCTTGCTTGTGACATGGAAGAATAACTGATAGAAAAAAGTAAATCAGCCAAATGGTATTCTTTACAGATTGATGAATCTACTGACGTGGCGAATTCAGAGTTGCACGCGGGGTGGGCTGGCCCGAAAACCGTGCTGACCAGACCGCGTGCCCGATTTTAATTATCAGTCCGCGGGCTTTTCGGGCCGATAATCTTTGTTGCGGGCCGTTGGCCCGCAACACCCCGCAATAGACCCGCACAATACGTTTTACTGAACAATGGTCAGGACAGTCAAGTAGCTCAATGACCAATTAACTCAACATTTTGTTAAACTTTAACAATTTACCCCAATTACTGTAATACTATTTTCAGATCATAATCCTTGTTATGTCTTTGTTGTTTGTTCGTCTAAACTTTAGAATGAAATCATTATTATATTAAACCAGGGACCTGATTGCATGAATGGAGTATATTGCGCTTTCCGAGCATTTATGTACAATGTACTTCGTTATGTAAATTTAAGGGAATACACAAATTACTTCATTATTTGCGGGCCTGTTGCTGGTTTTGGGGCGGGCCGCGGGCCTATTTTTCATATTGGCCCGCGGGCCGTGCGGCCTGCTGGTCAGTTTAACCTAAATGGCGGGCCGCGGGACGGGCTGCGGTTACAAATGTGGGCCCGCGTGCAACTCTGGGCGAATTATGCTATTTTGCTATTATATATCCATTTCGAGCATTGTGGTAAGGTGAAAGAAGAGTATCTCTGTTCGATTTCATTGCCAACAAATACAACTAGTTCTGAAATTTTCAAAGCTAGGAATAACTATATCGTTGATCAATCAGGACTAACTTGGAAATTTTGAGTTGAAGTATGTACTGACGGAGCGGCTGCAATAACTGGACGACATTCCGACGTTGTTACAAAGAAGTAGCACCAGAATGCGAGTCAACACATTGTATTATTCACCAAGAAAGCCTAGCTACAAGGAAGATGTCAGCGGAACTCAAACATGTACTTTATGAAGTTGTGAAGGTTGTGAAATATGTCAAGGGGAATGCTTTGAATTCACGCTTATTTGCTTCCTTGTGTGATCAGATGGGGGCTGACCATATTCGACTCCTCTTGCATGCTGAAGAACGTTGGCTATCCAGAGGAAAAGTTTTATCAAGAGTTTTTGAGTTACGAAACCAACTAACAATATTTCTGAGGGATAAAAGACCCAAATGGGCCGAACCTTTTGGAGATATAAACTGGAATGCAAAACTTGCATATCTGTCTAATATATTCACAATACTTAATGAGCTCAACAGGTCAATGCAGGGTAGGATGGGAACAAATTTTATAACATCAAACAAAATTGACGGTTTTAAGCGAAATCTAGTTGTATGATATGTTTCCAAATTTAGCAGAAACCATAGCTAGTGACAATGGACTTGATGGTACATCTTTAAGAAATGTCACGGGGGAAAATTTGAAATCACTAGTTGAGCGTATTGAATTTGACTTCCCCAAAGAGCAGGATCCTAGAAAAGGAAACAGTTGGATCTGTAATCCATTTTTGCCGTTAAAGGATAATTTGAGTGTTAATTTAGAAGACAATTTATTGCACCTGGCTGGGGATGTAGGATTGAAAAATATTTTTGACAGTCAAGTAACACTCGCTGAATTTTGGATAAAATTTAGACCAGTATATCCAGAACTTTGCGAGCTGGCTCTGAAATTTATTCTCCCATTTTCATCTACTTACCTTGTGAGATGGGATTTTCAACAATGAGCGTTCTAAAATAAAGTATAGAAATTCACTGCATATTAGGTCTCCATTACGTGTCGCACTCTCCTCAATCGAGCCAAGACTCGATGAGCTCTTCAAATCGAAGCAGGCGCACAGTTCGCATTAATTATAAACGCTTTATAAGTTTATATATTTTACCTTTGATTAAAGACAATTGATAAATTACACGTATTCATAAATGCTGAAACATAACAATATACAAATATTACTAAGGACGAAACTGCGCGAAGATACACGTGGTACGTATAATTGTGATAACGATATTGTTGGTCCGCGACTTGAAAAAGTTTGAGAAGCACTGATCTATGTGATAAATCGCACAGAATATGTCTCTTAGTTTAGCTAATAATGTTCTTGCAAACCACACACTTATCAGGTGGAGTCTGAAGAAATCCCCCTATAGCACTTTTGTATTACCATAAAACTCCACGCCCCATAAAT
Organism: Hexactinellida sp. DTS-2022; assembly: GCA_028753945.1. Lineage (NCBI taxonomy): Eukaryota > Metazoa > Porifera > Hexactinellida > Hexactinellida sp. DTS-2022. The sequence continues at coordinate 4,194,623 of JAPNXP010000002.1, forward strand.
CGAATTTAGAGAAGATAATTCGAATTTGATTTCGTTTTCAATTTCGATATAGCTATGATGTCTTCTATCATATATGTGAAAATCAAACACCAAACTTAAAAACGAAATTTATGTGTTTTTTTGCAAGAATCTGTCTTAATTTAACCTTATTATATAAGATATAGCTATATAAATGTATTTCTTAATTAAATAATTACACAGCTTGCACAGAGCGTAAATATCATGTAGGTTTTCTACTCACAGTGTGCATTATAATGCAGTGTTGTCCATCTAATCAGCGCAACAACGAAACATGCTTGTAATACAGTATTCTGGTTCTTTCTATTATAGATTGTATTGTACTACTAACTGCGAAGTCTCATCCAAGAAAATTCCATTCTGGAGCAGAGAAGAGGAAAGAGAGAGAGAACAGTAGGAGAGAGAGAGATCTTCAATGTGCTAAGGAATCTAGTTGAGATTGACCACACGAATCAGGAAACTCAAGCTCGAGAGGCTACAATTGATGTAGATTTCAGCAACCTTAGATAGCTCTTAAAACATTTGAAGAAAATTAAGGATTCATGGAGTGCGAAATTGAATGAATCGGAAATTGTACCTTCTGCAATGGGCATTCCATCTGAGTTTCGGATCCACAGGAAAAGAAAATCCCAAAACTTTCTTTGATGAAACTCCAGGAAATGATGAACCAAAAGTTCAATATCAGTTGCTGCGGAATTTGAGAAAGAAACCTTCGATGTCATTATGGAGTCTGTATTTAGATGGAATTTCGAAACGTTTTAAAACTGCTGAGAATATCAAATCGTTGTTTTGCTTCTTGTGGATGTACTTGGAAATGAATGGGGAGGAAATTTCAAAATCTTGTGAGGAATTTGCAATGTTTACTTCTTTGTTGTCTGTGAGGAGGATCATATTAGTGAAAAATTGCATTTGATGTCAATTCATCATGCCAACTTTGGCGAAAAACACTAAAGCCAATAGATTTGTTGAATATAATTCACATCAAAATTTGTAAGAGATTTTTAGCAACATATCTATAGCGCATCGCATTTTCGGCACACTCCCGAATACAATTTCCCTGGTTAACGAACTTTTAGCAAGCTTTCCTAGATTAAATTCTACCTTCGAAGCACAATGGGACAGGAAAGGCTGAATGACAAAGCAGTACTTAGCATAGGAAGTGACGTGGACAGAAAGGTAGACTTCGGAACTGTTATAAATTAATTTGCTCAGAGAATAGCCAGAAAGGCCTACTTTTGTGAAGATGCTGAATATATGTATGCTAATAATTATATAAATAGTTTAGTTTGAAAACATTTCGATCTGTCGGGGTGCGGATTGGAATTGACTCGAAAACGTAAATTGAGAAAACCTTTGGGAAGAAAATCAAGGGTACTCAACAGTCTTTTCAGTACTTCACTGTAATTATTCTCTAAACAATTTAAGATGTAGAAATCAGTGAATATTTTTGGGCCCCAAATTTTAAAGTCTCGGGGTCCCTTTTGGCTCTCCGCGGCCCTGGTTTCATGCATATTTTCACTAATTTGTCGGAGGTGACATTCGCAGAAGCGATATGAGATGCATTAATAGGCTAGTGGGAAAGGTTTCAGTGTCTATAGAAGGTGGTGGATTCGAAATTTAATCAAGGATAGATACAAGTAGTGAATATCCCTCAAAGTTACATGAGAAATTGAAAACATGTCACCTTTAAAATAATATTTACGGATAAATGAAATTAGGCTGACTAGAACGTATCAACTTCAATTAAACGACTTGGAAAACCAGGACGCATAATAATTAAAGTTAATTCATCAGGGTACCATGAGGACCACGTTTTATGTACTATAGAGAGAAAAGGTAACTTAACATGTAACTCCTGGAAATTTTGAATCTTAAACCTTCATTTTCTTCAGTTTCTGACTTGAGACTAAATGTCACCGCTTGATTGAGGAGCTCGTCAACCTTGCATTCTCGAGATAGACGGCTGCGTCCGTTGGTAGAGTGAAATGAATAATATAGTGGACATCCAGGATTCCAGGTAGTGTAGCTGGCACTGGTCCATCTCTCAGCTTAGGACGACTTCAAGCATCTCTCGATAACACTCGTCTCCATTCGGGACTCTATGCATATACAGTAATACCTCGTTATTCGCTGTGTTTTTTACGCGTTTCGTTATACGCGGAACGATTTTTTATAACCAAAACTTTTTACGCGACCCTCAACTCGTTTTACGCGGTTTATCTAAGATTTTTATACTATTAAATCTCTTTTTTTGGAGATTTTAGATAATCTTTCAGATTTAGTAGTAACAAAGCGGTTCTACAATTACAAAAAAACAAAAAATGATGATTAGGGATAGTTGATAGTTAGGAATATGTATTTGTCATATAGTAAGTTCATCCAAATATATTATTAGTCAAATGAATACATATTTGCTTCACTATACACACTAAAGATATCCGGTTGTGGGAGGTACCCGTAGGTATAGGGCTTCGGTGTGAAGGAAATTTTAATTCCCTTCACAACACAATTCCCTTTCTGTGGGAATTCCCAAGTATTCTCACTAGTTGGTTTCTATCAGGATTCCCATAGATTAAAATAATTTCCATTCCAATCCCATAATGTAAATCCCATGGGATTTACATACACATGAAAACCTTGGCTATCTGAGAGGTCCTGATGTTGGAGGTTTGAGTGTTTAAACACTATGTATTTAAAATTTTATTCGATGTTGATAATATTTAGAAACGCAACTATTGGTTTAATCTGAGCTACTGTGAGAATAGACCGTTTTTTTTACGCGATTTCGTTTACGCGGGCTTTTCAAGGAACCCATCTACCGTGTAAAAAGAGGGATACTTGTATTCGATATCTTCCTCTCTAAAATGCATCGGGAATACATATACAACTTTCAGCTCATCAACATCTTCTCTGTCTATAGCTCGCAGCCTAGTGAGTTTCAGTTCATCTGGCTCAAGTGGCATCTTGAAAAATGGAATTCTGTCATTCGTGTCGCAATTGCCCCTGCATGCTGGGGCAGAACAATTGTTCTGCATTCTAAAATATTATCATCTAGCAAAATTTATATACAGGAATGTCAGAAATAAGTGCAAATAAAGGAGAAATAATAGCCGTTGCCCAGTGATATCAATTCAACAGTTGACAGCTAACTTAGTTTGAGATTGTATTTCAACTCGAATAGTCAATGATTGAATGACCTTAGGATGCTAATGTTGAATTTCTACTTAACGCTAACTACGAATACAATTTTTGCAATTGCTACAAAATTACAAAAAATTACAAAAAAATGTGGTGTATATTTTTTCAGAGTTCAGCATTTTCAGATAGATTGTTTGCTGTAACTGACATGATTTTGGTGATTTTCCTTGCATATACCTGGCCCATTTGATTGTCTGGGGTAAAAACCAAAATTGATCAAAAGATCATATAGAAAGAGAAAATTCGCAATGTTAGGCACATAATCTATCCTTGGGCATGGCCTACTTAATACACGGCTATATATGCCGCCGAGAAGGCCATAAAACAAAGAGGAAATGGAGTATTGATATTTGTTCGAATAATTAGCAATGATAGAGCTGAAAAGTGTATTTTAACTATATAGGAACATGGTATCCAGGTATACTTAGCACCCTCCAGAATTGTGATATGTCATCATCTGATGACGTTATGGTTATTTTGGTTGCGAATTATCTTGTTTTTCTAGCATACTTTTAACATAGTTAATCGCTTTATAAATGTTTAAAATTGGAACATGGTTATATCCTGAAGTAGTAGAATAAAATATATCGAAATTATAAATGTAATGTTGACACATTCCTCGGTTGCCATGGAAAATGTATATTTCCTAAAATGTGCCATAACTCAAAAGTTATGAATGTTATGTAAACTAGACTGGTACTGAACAGTCGGGAATAGATAAATTCCTTTTCATCGATAAGACATTTTATATGCCTAACTTCAATAATTTTTGAGATAGTGAGTCATTACCTAATAATGAATTGTGTTAATTATCTCTTTATCTCAAAAATTGAAAAGAGGGGAGGCCATGGCCCCCCTGCCCCCCCCCTAGCGCCGCCAATGACTTCAATTATCTTCAAACCATTTTCTGTCAGAAGTATTGAATGTTTGTGCCACTATTGTGTCCTTCTAAACCATCTTCTCCACATAAATATTTCCTAATACCGAACTGTGGAAAAGCTAGAGAGAGAGTATTTGCGATACCAACTTGAAATTTCTGGGAGATGTAGTTTATATATATATGTAAAAAATGTTCAGAGCGTTTCCATACTTTTCTCCGATTTCGAAAAGTTGTATGGCTACATTTCTCAAAAATAGGGAATTCCATCGAAAAATTGACCTAATTTCTGAATTCCTAATAAATAATATAAATTTCGATAATATTGGAGATTTTCTCGTCCACGCAATTTGAATGCATATTGATTTGACGAGTAATGAAGTAAACAAAGTGTTTCATGTTATCGTGATTAATAGTAGAGATATCTATAGCTGTTATTACATTGCAACGCTATATCTATTTTCAATGAATATAGGCAATTGTAACAATGAAATCAAGGATGTTAGTCATTCTGCATATACTATACAGTAATGGTAAAGGAACTGATATACTAATTGAATTGAATCGTTAAGGGTATAGATTTTACCCATGATATCACAGTCATGAGAAGTCGTAGGTAGCGTTAATTCATTTTTTAGGTAGATTTTTCATAACTATGTTTAATATTCTTGGCAAATTTACTAACACAATTATTATCTATTTATATATCTTTATGTTTGTTCTAAACGACTATCTTACTCTAAATACGATAAGTAACAACTTTGCAATTGATCTTGAGTCTCTATCTATAATCTTTTTAAGGTTAAGGTTAAATTACCCCACGTGAATGAAAGTTCTTGTATTAATCTGTAATTGTGAGAAATATATACCTATACGATACAAATCAATAAACCAAGAAGAAAATGTCCCTATATATTATACTTTTTATTTTTTGTCGGTTTCAAAATTTGGCTAATACAAATCTCCCATAGGGCGATTTCCAAAAGTGGTGGTAGATATTATGCGGTAATTTGGCAATGCGGCCATCAATGTTTGCTATCAGAATCAATATTCAAAGATTATAAGCGTAAGGAGTTGGTAGACGGTTTGCATATTTGAATTATGACTTGGAATTTTTTTTATCAAGCATTTAATCAAATTTCGCATAAAAAGATGACCTTTTTATTCATTTTTTGGTTTCAAAAGGTCGCAATATTTTTTATTTAGATCTTATCAAAATTCTAAACCGCCCACCAACCGCCCATAACGATGATCTATCTGATAGATCACACAGTACAGGTCTTTAGCAAATAATGATCTTGCAAACCACACACTTATCAGGTGGAGTCTGAAAAAATCCCCCTATGGGACTTTTGTATTAGCATAATACTGCAAGCCAAATAATTTCGAATTTATAGAAGATAATCAGATTTTGTATTCAGTTTCGATGTAGCTATAATGTCTTTCATCATATATGTGAAATTTAGACTCCCACCTTCAAAACTAAATTCATGTGTTTTTTTGCATGAATCTGCCGTAATTTAACCTTAAAAGTGGTGAAACCAGTGATCCGCTTTACAAAATAGCTCATAACTCTGAATACACGCTTGAAAGAGATTCAAAACCATGTACAAACGTTAGTTATCGTCCTTCTTCCGTGATTGGTCAATAAATAAAAAATTGAATTCAGTGTATTTCTCTAGGAAATTTCCCATTATTCTCCATCCATGGACACCCTAATAATAAGCGGATATTGTTTTGGTGTCAACTCCTTCTTTATCACTAATTGTTCCAACAAGAATTAGAAGCGGACTTAGTCTAGTTCTTAAGGCTTTTAAGGTTAGTTGGGAAAGAGGTTTCCTTGGTTCTATTGATAGATCAGATTCGATTATGATTTTCCCTCTGTTAAGCGTTTCTTAGGTGGACTAGTGGGTAAGAAGGAATAAAATAGCAAGTCTTCCCACATTGGAAGGTATGTTTTCTTTCTTGCATACTCTAGACTAGATTTGAGATTAGAGAATTTATATCGAAGATTGCCTAATTCTCCTTCATCCAACTGAAAGTCAAGTACAAATGACAAGGCAGCAGGTCATTCTGACTCTTTAGATTGCGGGTAAACTAGTGAACGACCGAAACCAGTATTTTACCGAAACCGAATTTCGGCCGAAATTAAAATTTCCCACCGAAATACCGAAACCGAATTTCGTTATTTGGGCCACAATTTACAAGACAATAAATACTATTTTAATTAATCATCACAGTTATTTTAATATAGTTGAGCAAATTTTCAATTACGTAATTTGTGTTACTATCTTTTTCTAATAAATGAAATCAACTTTGGGTAAGTTTTCTCGACAAAACAATATTTTTTCCGCATTTGCTGGGTGTAATCTGTTCCTTTCATCGGTTACAATGTCACCAGCTGTTGAAAATTAACGTTCGACATCAGTGGTAGTCGGTGGTGGAGTAAGATATAATAATGCTTGTTCAGCTAGTTTCTTTTCGTAAAGATTTGTTGATTTTGAATATTCTTTTCAGAATTCCAAACATTCCTCAGTTACAGTAGCATTTAGATATTTGTCAACTGTGTCTTTTGCATTAGTAAATGAATGGTCCTGGCAAGTACTAGTACATTGACTTACTTCGTTCTCTGCTATTATTATCTCCATTAAACTTGTGAAAGAAAGATCCTGTTGATCAGCTGTAACTTTGTCATCGCATCTTGGAGATTCAGAAGATGAATTAATAGAATTCGCTACTTTAGAAATTAGCACAGATCTTGCATGTTGAAAATTTGATTTATCTTTGAAGAAATATTTCTTATATCGTGGATCAAGTAAACAGGAGAGATAATAATGCTCGCAGTTCTCAATGTCTCTAAATCTTTCAATCATAGCACCTTTGAGTCTGTTTTTCATTCTCATTATTCCAAGATCTTCAGTTGTTGTTTCTAAAGCACGTATGATTGTAAATACAAAGGGAATAGTTGAGTTGATTGATGCTTCTTTCGAAGATAACAACTTTGTTGCCTCTTCAAAACACTTTAGACATGTGACTATTTTGTCACACAGTGTCCATTCAGCAGATGAGAACTCGATATCTAAATCAATTTCTAATAAAGTAGCGGCAATTGCAGGCTTGAGATAGATAAATCTTTGGAGCATGTAATATGTACTGTTCCATCTGGTATCTATATCTTGAATAAGAGATAATCGACGAGATATTCCCATCTGTTTTTCCTGCTGTTTGTAGAATTCGGAATAGAATATATTGGAGTGATTTGCATGTGTACATAGCTTTCTACACTTTTTAATTAACGATTCTACACTTGTCATTGAGAATAATTCACGTTTGATCACTAACTGGAGGGAATGATTGAGACAAGGAGAAGATTTTAGCAAACAATTAGGCTCATTGAACGCTGCTGTTACATTTCGAGCATTATCGCGAAGGCATAGTTGAACTTTGTTAATTATATCCCATTCTAAAATAACATCTTCTATTTTTTTATAAATGTTTTGTGCAGTGTGGCGTTCATCGAATGGAACACAGGAAATATGAAAACTTTTACGATGCCAGTCACTGATATAATGAATAATAATTCCTAAATAACCATGATGATGGGCTGACCAAGCATCCAATGCTAGAGAAACAACTATTGGATTGTCAACTTCTAACTTATTCTTTAGTGCTGTTTTTATCTTAAAATAACTTGGACCGAGCATATCACGGTAGTACTTCTCGGATGCCAGTTCAAAATTAGGAGTGGATAGCTTTTGATTCCGTAGAAAACCAGGTTTATTAAGGTTAAATTACGGCAGATTTTCACATTTCGAGCTGTGGACCTCTCATCAAGTATATATATTCTTTATTGCATTTTATATCTATATCTCTAATCGAAAATGTCTTAAATCTTTAGTTTTTACATTTGGGTAAATTAAAATTTTCCCTAATACAAAATTCCCATAGGCGACTTTTCATAAGTGGTGTCTATTTTATTTAGTCGGTTCTTATCGTCCTTTGTCACATATTTATCCCGTTGATTGCAATAAATACTTAAGATATTTCTCCTGTTGGTAGTCGGTTTACATTTTTCAAAATGATCTAAATTACCTTAGTTTTTTTAATCTTTGTCTTGAACTTACCAAAAATCATGAAAAACATTAAGATTTCGACACAAAACTAATGGTAATTTGGAAAGTTATTATTTTACCAATTTTCCACTCCAGTCACCTACCCCGCAATCATTTATTCTACATTTTCCAGTATAGATTGCTCAATTATCTATTTCCTACTTCTCACAATCAACTCTGAACAGACCCTCAGTTGCAGTATTCATACCAGCAAATCACTAAAATATGAACTTAATTATCTTATCCATGGTTTATTTATTCTGTAAGATATATGATTCTGGTTTGAGTTGTTTACAATAATCATTTATTACTTGTGGGTAAACGAATCACATTGGTACTGTTATATACGTATTTGATGTTTGGTTTAGCAAAGTATCGACCCAAAAAGTGAAAAATCAATATCACATAAACAAATAATAAATAAATAAATACATTAATTAATTAATTAATTAATTAATTTTGCATTAAAATTCAATTAAGATTCACTTTAGATTCAGCGTAAATTCTCCGTACATGAAATATCTTATTGAACCTAAAAAAAGATCAGGATAGTGTAGACATAACTGGATGATTTATTGAATTTTGATAAATAGCATAGTTGCATAAATCATGACAACACACTGTTGACTAATAAATATTCAGATCGAAAAGATTACTGATAGGCACTTTATAACATTTATGCCTACTAGATATATATCATGAAATCATCAAACTGTAATATTGAAAGCAAAATCTAAACTACTGCGCTACTTTGTTCCATATGCATATAACTCGACTCTCTTGATCCTCTAGCGCTACCAAGCGGTTAGTTCTCAACTAACATGCTCCTGTCCCTTCTCCTTCGCTTACACCTCATCACAGCATATATCCCTTGCGTATAACTCAACTCTCTTGATCCTCTAGCGCTACCCAGCGGTTAGTTCTCAACTAACATGCTCCTGTCGAACCAGACGCGCCCCCACTACCTGATAGATCGGATGCGCTCCGCCCAGCTGCTCAACACGGACTGGCTGCGGCAGGCTGGTCTCAGCTCCCTCAAGCGGCTTATTGAAGACTTCCGGATTTCTGACCGGCTGGAGCCCGAGGCCTTCTCCGCCCGCTAGGCGTCCCCAGAGCGAGTAGACTCCCCATTCATAACAATCCTCTCAGCACCCAATACCTGGATTAAAATCTATACGGCCTCCTGCCGCCCTCCTTGGTGAGCGAGACGTCAGCTGCTGACTCGCTCAGACGCGAGGCCGCTGTATTCCCCGATTTTCGAGCAGTTGCAGGACCGAATCTACTCGCAGATGGATTCCCTGGTGTCCGAGAACGAGACGCGTCCCCATTACCTGATAGAGTTGCTTCGGGCCGCTCAGCTGCTCAACACGGACTACCTGCGGCAGGCCGGCGGCAGCTCCCTCAAGCGCGTTTACTCAAGTTAGCAGTCCCCAATGAGAAGTATTTTCCTCTGATGCCTCGAGCCCCTTCCCTCAGTCGAAATGGTTTGATTCAACCAGAGTTCTCCCTTCCCACTATCCTGCCTGTGCAAGTCAGGCATCAATTCTGGGCATAGGACAAACAATGTATTATTATCTATAGTTTAGTAACCACTCATACATCAAATTGTTCATGACTTATTTTGTATGTGTTAGTTTATTTTTCAAAGTTAGTCTCAAATTATGTTTCAGATATTGTTAGTGTGATAACTTATAATGTTTCATTGGTGTAATCAGGGTATTATACAGGATCAGAATTGAACACTCCTAACTGTCCTAAGGTCATTAAAGTGTGATTTTTGTACGCCTAAAAGGTCAGTTTTGTATTAATCTATGGGGACTTTCGGAAGTTTTCGCGCTCCTAAACACAAACATATCCCAATTTATACGCCTCTAGGCGTATGGCGCACTCCTGGATAATACCCTGGGTGTAATAGTTATAATTCTGCATCTTCCTTTTGATTATTGGGTTGGGACTATCGCTAGCCTCGATAGCGGTCTGTCGACACTAGATATCCTGAATTTTCACACCGGTTGCTTGTACGTATAACCAAATTATATATCCTGAGAACTGGCGCCTGCACTTTCTTATTATTGAATCATTTTTTTATCATGTACAATGGATGTGCTGCCCTGCACTACTTATTATACTTAGTTAGTCTTAGTATGGATTCCGCATTTTCGAAATCCCTTTCAGATATGTTTACGTGCTCACACTATACAAAGACCATGGTCTATTTATTATGCATTTATCTTCGCGTTCCCTATTTAGTTTTCTGTTTTGTATATTATTTCTTTGTATGTATAATTTCAATCTCACATTTATTTTCATTTTACCTATACTATAGTATTGACACATGTGAGCTGTTTGCCCTGGAATATGTTTGCTATTTGGGAAGTAAGTTTATTCTAGCAGTTTGGGAAATAACATTTTTTGCAGTTATCCTGTCATTATACGTAGATGCGTGTATGAATAACTCAATCTGTAACATTGGCAAACGCGTCACCTTGTCTCAAAATTTGGTACCATACCTTTCTCGGATTGTTACCCATGGTAACTGTGCTAGTTTGCTTTTAGAATGAATATCTCTTCTGTATAATTCTATATTTATGTACACGTATATTCCCCCATATATCGGGGCGAGTTAGATTGAGTCTCAATAATCAAAATGCCTGTAAGACCCATTTTCCGATTCTGTATTTCCATGCTGCTAGTATTGAACTCTATAGTAGAACTGTACTTCTCTTTGATTTTGATTGTTTGTAGTGCGATTATTATAAAGATTCTGTTCTTCATTTTAGACAGAAACTTATCGACCTCTATACATGGAACATATTTGTAGCACGTGTTTCTATTCAATTGCACTTGTTTCGTGAATCCTTTTATATAAACCACCTCATTTACTCGGATAGTAGTTCTGCCTACAAATTCGTAGATATAAGTTTATAGTCACGCCCTAATGTGAACAACTTTATATAATATAAGCCTCAACGGTCTTATCAAAACTCATGATAGTTTTTGGCCGAAAGGAGTCTATACTGTGTATTTTCCAGAATATATGAGAGTTAGATCTCTGTTTGTTACTGAGTGGTGGACATTGCCCTGAAGTCGGAGTGTTCCCACAGTTGATAGTGTAGACTGAATGGCAACAACACAAGGCCTCCTCTTGCTCTATCCCGTGCTGATAAATCTCAACCCAGACGCTGCTATTTATTGCCTACCCCACCCAACCTTCTCTCTAAAGTTTAGTTCTCGCATCCAAGAATGGGCGCTTATCCCTCAATTCAGTTGCTTCCCTACCCACTTTACCCTCTCACAGGAGCTTTGATGTCACCTATTGCCTATTACTATATGAATTGCTGATTCTTGACTTTGAATTTCTCAAATACAAAACAAGAAGTAAGACATAATACTGAAACGGAGACCTCTGACAGTTTCTCATCCACCTGGGCACATATGTTGGTGAGTCATCACTATTTGATTGCTCTCTCTACTGATATACCATTGTTACGATTAGTATGTGAATCACACTCCTCCAAAAGTTAGCCTTGTACTGAATGTAAATTGAGCCACTTAGATAGGTCAGTTTTAGGATGACCTCATGATAGACCTTGGGTAACCAATTCAGAGTTGCCGTGGGAATGGGAATGGGAAATACTTTTTCCCTATGGGGATCCCCATAGGAATCCCCATAGGAATGTCCAAGGGAATCAGGGTTGCCATGGGTATGGGAATTCTCATGGGGATTCCCATAAACATGGGAATCAGATTTCCCCTATGGGGATTCCCTTATGGATCCCCATGGGATTCCTATGGGGATTCCCACAGAAATCCTGTGGGAATGGGATGGGAATGGAAATTCCACTCCCGCGGCAACCCTGGTAACATGGCATGCTTGGCTCTTTTTGGGAATTTTGAAAGAACTGAGCTCGGTATATGGATACCTGTTACCGCTATCCCTTGTCGTAATATTTAGAAAAGATACTGTTTGCTTCTGTATTTATTCATATATTTCTAATAGACAATTATAATTATATATATAATCAGTTCATGCCTACAGTGGTAAATCCTACTTATATAGTATACTATGCTATAATAATTTGTGTAACGACTGAATCTAATCTCTGAATAGGTCAGCTGGGGATCATCCATTGGTGCCCGCGTGAATTTAGTGCTATTCCTGCGGGCGTAACTTGCTAATATTCGAAGCCATCCTCGGGTGAATCAGGATCATTTTCACTGCAGCTCGGATCTGCGGGTTTGAGTTTGGTGGCGGCACTATGACTTGTTCCTAATATTCAGATTCAGTCACCCCCTTGCTATGATGCTTAAAAAGATCAAGGAGATGCTGTCTGCCACATTTGAAACAGTAAATAGTCTACAGGTGATGCAAGCTGTACGCTGTAATTTTCTGCAAATAAGACACCTCCCGACTCCTTTTCCTTCCAACTCTGGTATATTTTGCCACCATTCAATTGGCTAAATTTAGTGAATTCAGATTCAGTGATTGTGGTAGGAATCCAATTTCATTCTGATAATTTTGTCCTAATAAGGTAATATCCAAGTTAGTTTGGAGATTCATGACCAAATATGGTAATATAATTGCACAGTGGAGCCACCATTCAATTGGCTAAACATTTGTATTCAGATTCAATGATTATTGAAGGATTCCTGTTTACTCTAGTGATGTTTTTCAATTATCTCGTCCTAACAACCAACAAGCGAGAACATTTATTTTTGATTATGCAATTCGTTTCGAACTCTCTCTCTCTGTTGCGAATTATGAATAAATGGTTCAAATTGCGAATTTATGAGAGTTTGGTTGAACATTACTTAGCTCAATTGAAGAAATTGTTTCAAGTGTGCCCTAAAACGAATTATACCTATTATACCGAATTTATTTAGAAAACTCGGTATTACAGATTCTGAAATTGCTATCTCGTCATCCTATACTAAATCTATGAACAAACCAAGCTTTGTATAAGCATGAGTTATCATAATATGTAACAGGGCAACAAGTCATCTGTTCTTTGTTATTTGATAAATTGCACTGTAATCTAGGTTGGAGTTATTATTCGAGGGGGGAGACTAGTATTTATCCATTTCTTGGATCACACTCATTTTTGGATCTTTTATTGTTCAAGTTATTGTAATCTTGTATTATAATTTATCAGTCTATTCTAACTCAGACACTCGTGTAATTGTATTTACCAAGCTTTGCCTCTTCAGTTAGTGTGTTTTCTCAGCACCATTGCCTTTACAGTGACGGTTCTCTCTCAGCCAGAGCAGATTTTGAATTGGTTAGTTAGTCAAATTATTGTAATCTTGTATTATAATTTATCAGTATATTGTAGCTCAGACCCCTGCTTATTTATTGCCCAGCTTTGCCTCATTACAGTTACGGTTCTCTCACAGCTAGCGCAGATTTTGAATAGGTTAGTTGGTACTATTATTCTGATCTTGTATTATAGTTTATCAGTCTATAGTTACTCAGCACCGGTAATTATGTTACCCAGCTTTGCCTCATTTACAGTTGCGGTTCTCTCACAGCCAGAGCAGATTTTGAATAGGTTAGTTGGTGCTATTATTCTGATCTTGTATTATAGTTTATCAGTCTATAGTCACTCAGCACCGGTAATTATGTTACCCAGCTTTGCCTCATTTAAGGTTGCGGTTCTCTCACAGCCAGAGCAGATTTTGAATAGGTTAGTTGGTGCTATTATTCTGATCTTGTATTATAGTTTATCAGTCTATAGTTACTCAGCACCGGTAATTATGTTACCCAGCTTTGCCTCATTTACAGTTGCGGATCTCTCACAGCCAGAGCAGATTTTGAATAGGTTAGTTGGTGCTATTATTCTGATCTTGTATTATAGTTTATCAGTCTAGAGTTACTCAGCACCGGTAATTATGTTACCCAGCTTTGCCTCATTTACAGTTGCGGATCTCTCACAGCCAGAGCAGATTTTGAATAGGTTAGTTGGTACTATTATTCTGATCTTGTATTATAGTTTATCAGTCTATAGTTACTCAGCACCGGTAATTATGTTACCCAGCTTTGCCTCATTTACAGTTACAGTTCTCTCACAGCTAGCGCAGATTTTGAATAGGTTAGTTGGTACTATTATTCTGATCTTGTATTATAGTTTATCAGTCTATAGTTACTCAGCACCGGTAATTATGTTACCCAGCTTTGCCTCATTACAGTTACGGTTCTCTCACAGCTAGCGCAGATTTTGAATAGGTTAGTCTTATCGTGAATGAATATACTGTTAGTATATCCTTCCTCCGAACATATTTGTGTTATTTCTACAGTTTTTGGTGCACACTCCCACGTACCTTTCAATCTTCCAGGATCTTCCTTCCATCACTGGTCTCCTGGCCCCAGACACCCTGCAGCTACCAGTCTCCCTAATGTTGTTCTGAACCGCCGCTGCCAAGACATGTGTGGACATCTCTGTCCCTGTTTGACTGTTCAACCGAGTGCTTAGAAGATAGAAGGAAGTGTGTGCAGCTGAATCTCTGTTTGCCCGGACAACCGAGTGCGCTTAGAAAATGGCGAGAAGGTGGACAGTTTGTAATTTTATCACCTACGTACTATGAATTTTGTAATTTCTATCTCACAGCAACCAAAAGTTATGTAACTGTAATTTTATCAGCATCAATAAGTTATTTAATTTGAAAATCTTTCATCTATATGTATTTTGTTACTGTTTTTCACCTTGCGGTTCAAGTATTGACACATAGTATTATGTACATATTAGGCATGTGGTTGATATATAGTAGGGTCCAAGCAGGCTTGTCAAAAGGTCCCGCATTGTCTGGTTAGGTCAGGTCAGGTCTTATATACAATATTTACGGTCAGGTCAGGTCATGGTGGGAAAAAATCATACAGGTCAGGTCAGGTCAGGTCTTTCACATTCTCAGGTCAATTTCAGGTCATTTCAGGTCATCCAAGGCGCCTATCTTTACCGAATCAGGTATTGCTTGGGGGGGGCTGTACCCCACTTGTGACGCAATTGTGCCTTACCAGTGGCGGCGGCAAGCGCCGCTACTGGGCTGTACTAAATTATATACGGTTGTACTAAATTATACCCAAACTCCATCTGAGCCTCCTCAGAACCCACCTAGAGAGCTCTCAGTACGCTGTGTTGTATACAGCTCTGGTGTAGAAGAGTGTTGGAAGGGTAAAATGCTGACTGGTGTTACCAATATCTATATCAGTTGGTGATGTTGCAGTTTCAGAAGTGTGTGAATGCATACTGTGGTAGTAATAATTTATGTTAGATGCTTGGTTGGACTGAAAAGAAGTATATCAGTAGCAGATATGTGTGCTAGTTGTGTTGGCTGTTGTAAGAATGCCGTAAAACTTGGAATCGTCATCATTCGATTGGTATGGAGCCCCTGGATGGCTTATGGGCAGTGTTCCCTCTAAGGCCGGACATCAGCCGGCCGGCCGATATTTTGGTAATTTTGGTGGACGGCCGGCCGATTTTGACTGGATTTCGGCCGATGGCCGGTTAGGCCCCTACATTTGTCGGCCGATATAATTTGTTTTTGAAAACGGTGTGGCCGATGCCCTGCCGACGCCAGCCGGTCGGCCCGAAATATTTGGATCCTTAGAGGGAACACTGCTTATGGGTGGCAGTTGTGCATCATGATCCGTGATTGCTACCGAAATATTCTTCGTGCAATTGTCGCTGGTAGGACAGCAAGAGGCGATACTAGCAACCAAGGACTTATGACCAACTCTTTAAAACTTCGGCGCGTTGTGCCAAAGCATATTGTTAGAGTTCTTATCTTGCCCAGAGTGATGGTTTAGCAGACACAGAATTATAGGTGTAACCCAATATTCTACCTACTTTTCAGGATTGCTCGCCTTCCTTTCCTCACTATATCAGATGAGGGAATATATTCAGATAGGGAAAGGTCTAAAGAGAATATATGGGTCTATAAAAGTTTCAAATAACTAAACTGAATCTGTTGTAACATAAAAGTTATAGCGTGTTGAAAGTATTCCAGAGAGTTTTTCGGAATTAACAAAATATGGCAGGCACTTCGATTGTTACCCAGATACATCTAGGCAAAGCCACATGTATTAGAACTTCAATTTGTAACATTGGCAAACGCGTCACCTTGTCTCAAAATTCGGTACCATACCTTTCTCGGATTGTTACCCATGGTAACTGTGCTAGTTTGCTTTTAGAATGAATATCTCTTCTGTATTACTGTGCCGACTATACTATAGTATAGTGGCCCAGTATTGGTCTTAGTGCTTTGGTTATTATTATTATTATTAGTCCGTAGATCAGAGACGGAACCGGTCGGGTCTGACCGGAACCGGTCGACCGGTCGGGTCGGGTCGGGTCGGGTCGGGTCGGGTCGGGTCGGGTCGGGTCGGGTCGGGTACCGGTCGGAACCTTGACCGGCCGGTCGAACCCTGACCGGCCGGTCGAGATCTCTATATGATCTATTCGATATTATAATATCATAGTTTGTTTTCTATTATTTATAAATTATTGCTAGCTATGATTGACCGGTCGACCGGCCGGTCGGGTCGGGTCAAATTTCCAACTGCACCGGTCGGGTCGGGTCATGAAAATCCCGACAGGTTCCATCTCTGCCGTAGATCCTCCACAGAACAGAGTTTTATTAACTAAGAACTGAGATTTTCAGGATAGGTGTCTCATGGGTTACAGATGTGCACCTGGGGTCACGATTTATTAATTTCGACTTGGGAAAATTTTTAACGGGACTTTTAGCTTTTTTTGTCCCATAAGAAAATAAATGCAATAACAAGAAATTTTTTAGAATCATTAGTATCAGAAAAGTATTTTGCAACTGATATCTCTTCACGATTTTTTATATCCGTCCTCATTTTCCTGAGAATTAGCCTCAAAGTTGCCACAATTCACCCTTAACTTTCTAAAATCGTAAATTCATTAATATTCAATTATGCAATCATTTCGTGGTTTCGATGAAGAACTACTATTTATGAATAATTCAATAGATTCAGCGTTATTTCGATTCAAGTTATTGTTGATATTATAACTACAATAAAGAATTCTAGTATATATGAATAATTAATTTAATTCAATAGCTATTACTTTACAAATCGATTTCTGATATCACAGTTACAATAAAGTATTCTATGTAAATGAATAATTCAATTTGATTCAATAGCTGCTACTATATAAATCGATTTCTAATACAATAGTTGTATTAAAGTTTTCTCCTATATGAAAATTCAATTTCACTCAACAGTTATTCAATTTCAGAACGATTTCTTATATTCAAACAATGGATTAATGAGATGGAATAGCTATTTGTATAAATATTTGTGCTTGGTGCCCGAAATGTATTAGAGTGTAAGGGGGGTTTATAACGCATTTATAATGGAAATATAAACTTAATCCCATATGTAATTCTAAGTAAACAAGTAAACACTGTTCTCTCTAATGGTCCACCAGTGGACAATTGGCCCAAAGTGGACTATTATAGAATATGGACTATTACCGATATCTAAATAGTTGATTTGGACAAGTAAATAAGTGGACTATTAGAGAAGTGGACAATTAGAGAGAAAAGACTGTATGCTGACTTCAATTTCAAAACGAAAACTGATATATAAACAATGGATTATTGAGATGGAATTTTTAGTTTATGACTATTCGTTTGTGTGCTTGTTTGTTGCCCGAATTGTATTAGAGTGTTAGGGGGGTCTAAACGCATTTATAATGGAAATATAAACTTAAACTCAAGATGGTTTAAGATAGAAAGAAGCATGAAATTTATCAAATGTTCCTTTGTCACTAACAAATTGATAAATGGGTGTAAACACAATGTGACGTTCATGACATTGCGAAAAAAATCCAAAATTGCATCCTGTGTCGACAGCATGTTCCATTGGAGGCACTATCAATAGACCACCACCAAAATATAGTTCCACCAAAGGAACATGCGTCGGCACAGGCTGCAATTTTGGATTTTCTATATTTATGTACACGTATATTCCCCCATGCATATATCGGGGCTAGTTAGATTGAGTCTCAATAATCAAAATGCCTGTAAGACCCATTTTCCGATTCTGTAGTAAAATAGTGCTCAATAGAGCAAACCTTACTGATTTAGAATCTTAGATGCATATTATAGATTCCACTGTCTCCTATTTTCGTAATAACGAGCCACCGGGGGGTCAGGGGGTTGCACCTCCCAAATGGCTCAGGGGAAGTGCGAATCCCCCCCCCCCCCCCAGATATTGCGATGGATCCATCCCTGCTAACGAGTAACGACGTAGTAACCCAGGAGTTGTTTACTACCTAACAAGTGACCAATTAAGAAGCAAAAATAAATAATTCATTCATATTTAATTCTGGACGAGACAGTACAGTAATTAAAACTATTTATTTTCATTCTCTAAGCGAGACTCCTGATGGAGTTTTGGGATTCTAGGATCCCTCGGTTTTGATAACCAATCAAGTTGATACAATAAATAATTAGCGTGCCTTTCTTGTTTAGTTGCATCGATATTGTCCATTTCAGGTACTAAATCTTTAGTAATTTTCTTTCTATAAGTGTGATACAAAGCAACGGAGAATGTGGAAGTCATCACAAAATAAAGAGCAAAGTGGTGAAAGATCTGCATTCGCTTGCCAATGGTCTTTATAGAAATCCTGATGCTCATCAACGAAGAAATGTAGAGCTGGCTCGAAACGACGAAATTCACAACTATAGGTGTAGAAAAGTATTTACTGTAGACTAGTAGAAAAGATGGCTAAATGATAGCTAAATATCCTATTAGCTATGATTAGTCCATATTCCATATGGGTTACTAATAATGATCTCCAGTGATAAAATAACTTCCTTCATCATTAATTTAGACGTTAGTTGATTTTCTTATCACTTTTTTTGATATTCTTTATTCCCCAAATATATCACTTATTTATTAATGTTTGTCACCAGTATATAAAGAATAATATTATTAGGTTTGCAAACCGCATAAACAAAATAAAATTAACAAACAGAAAAATATTTTTATGATTGTCACCAGAAAATAAAGAATAATAATATTAGGTTTGCAAACCGCATAAACAAAATAAAATTATTGGGTTTTGCAATCGCATAAACAGAATAATATTTTTGGGATTGTCACCAGCATTTAAAGAATAATATTATTAGGTTTGAAACCGTGTAAACAATAAAAAAAATATTTGGTGAGTATTTATAAAGCTGATACAAATATATAATATACTATTCCAAGTGTGAACAGAAGCGGTAATAATGATAATTTATAAAGCTGATACTAATCTAGAATATTACTATTCCAAGTGCAAACAGAAGCGGCAATAATGATAATTTATAAAGCTGATACAAATAAAGAATATTACTATTCTAAGTTTGAACAGAACTAAAACAACACAAAGGAATATAAGCACAGTGGGACATTGAAATAGTACACTAGAAAGAGATTCACAATTATAATTCGAACACGTAGATAAGTTTGAATAATAGAAATAAATTTGGCAACAATAATGAAGTTACGAATCACAGTCAATTCGACGACAACTATGAGGAGCTTGTAAATAACTATGTATCAATTGTTACTAAGTGGAATTTAGGTGAATGAACAAAATTGTGAGAATTAAAAGTATACCAACCCAAAGAAGGAACATATATTCACATACAGAAGGATGCAACAGGTAGCTTTCTCAGAGATTCATTGGAAACGGTGATGAGAGATTGATGCAAAATCAGCTGAAACAACTGCGAATACACAAATGCACATTTCCTAATCTGAATACAACTCTCAATAACTTAATATAAATAGTGGATTACTAAAAACAACACAAACGAATACAAGCACAATAGGACAGTGAAATAGTACACTAGAAATAGATTCACAATTTTTATTCAAACACGTGGATGGCATACTATTTTATTTTTTATGAGTGATGTCAATGTCAATCACTTGATTTATCACTACTATTCACTAGCAATTCCATCGCAACAAGTTCACCACTAAACCCATATATGTAGGCTGTTAAAAGGAACTGCCCTGCCTGAGATTACAATTCATCAATATATCTTATATATTAAATCACAATGATTTTTTTTTTCTGTTCCGAATTGATTGAGGAACTGGTAAGAGCTCCAGACTTGAAATTTGGCAGGGAGGTGGGAAATAATGTTTCTAGGAACAAGTTCTAATATCTAAGAAAAATAATTATATCTTCCCTCTCAAAAGGTGACATTAATTGGCTGAAAAAATAAACACAAATAATTCTGGGTCAATACATTTGACCAATAAATTTCACCCTAAATTTTAGTAACTTTAATAGTCCCATTAATGCGGTTTCTATTTCCCCATCACTTTAATACAATCCGGACAAACAAACAAACAAACACACAAACAAACACACAACAATCGTGATTTAATAATATAGATTTGTTCACTATCCCGCTCTTCTGGCTAAGTCGCTTCTTGCTTTATTACACGTTTTGCTTCGTTGAGGACAAAATATTACATTTTTGTGAATTTTTATATTATACATCATCATCATGACGTAACATTGTGATGATAACTATACTTATTTCTGGCTTTGGTTAGTCATATTCTCAGTAACATAGGTTTAGATTACATCAAATAGATTCCTTCTGTATCACAGGCACGTAGCTAGAGTATGTAATTCAGGGGGGCAAGTGCAGGGAGTCGGGGGGGCAAGGGGGGACCAATCACTCTATTTACTATAACTAACACTTCATAAAATTCTCTTGGGAGGGGTGGCGAGAAGTACTTTTGGGAGGGGCAGTCGCCCCCCCTCGCCCCCCCGTAGCTACGTGCCTCTGTATCATCCATCTTTTTCGAGAAATTTTGCCGGGAGGCAGCATTTTATTTTATTTATTTATTATATCATTCTTCATTCCCGCGAAATTAGCAACGACAATGTCATCAACTGACACCGAGGGCGAAGGACAAATGTTGTCCAGTCCAACTTGTTTATCCGAACCCTTTGAGCATTTCAGGTTCGACACTGCCTCTTCATCAACAACTGCCTTCCCTAAACCTATTAACCATCCTATAAAGAACTGGAGAACTAGTTACTTTACAAAGCGGAAGAGGTCATATCCCAAAGGAACACTTCGACAGAGCGGAAGTGGTAAGTTTGCTAAGTTAATTACATATACGTCAGATTCTAAGGCAAGTATATCCAGGTCACTACCATGTACCGTAAAGGTTAGGGATGGCAAGACAGTTAATTCATGTGAAGTTTCAGAATTTGATAGCAACGATAACGTAGTGATGAATGTCCACGTCTTAACATCAGTATACAGTGAAATGGCTATCTGTAGAAACTGTCAAAGTGGTAACCTGCACTTATTCAATAAGGGCACAAAAGCTGGTTGCGCTACTTTATTTTTGCTTAGTTGTCTGCACTGCCTGGTCTCCAAATCCTTCTGGAGTTTGAGTGGGCGCTTTGGTTCTAGTATTGCGGTTGGATCTGACAAGCATATTCCCAAGCGTAACTCAACTGTCTATGCCAGCGTGTTAGGAGGTCGGCTGATAGGCGTTGGTTGTGAACGCTTGAGCCTGTATCATGCTTGTCTTGGTATCCCTTCTTGTCCAGCTGCTTCAACGTTTAGCGAAGCAGAAGGTGACATTTTGACAGCAGCGGAGTTTATTGCAAACAAATGCATGGATAATGCTAGGGTCGAGCTGGAGCATATCCTAGGGTTAAACCAATCGACCGGTCTAGTACATGCTGTCGGCTCATTCGATGGAGCGTATCAACAGAGATCAGGGAAGGCAGGTGGTGGCTTTAGTCGTTACTGCTTCGCATCAGTCATTTCGTCAGAAACCTCAAAAGTTCTGGCATATGAGGTGGCCTGTAATAATTGCTCAATATGCAACCAGCATTCAGATGCGTTATGCACAGGAAAAATTAGTCAGGAGGCGTATGACGCTTGGCACATCAACCACAAAGAACATTGCCCGGCTTCATATCGCGACGTCAGTTCTGTCCGTTTAGAATCAGAGTTGGTACCTGTAATCATTTCCCAATGCCTTAATAGGGGTGTTTTACTTACTGGCTTAGTCTGCGACGGAGACAACAAAACCTTCTCCAAGGTTAGTGCATCTAATCCATACCATCAAGTTGGTTGGACTGGCGAGATTGAGAGATTTGAGTGTCTTTCTCATGTTCTAAAGAGAATGAAGACTCATCTCGTAGAGGAGCAATCTAAGGTTCTCCGTGCCAACCGCGCTAAAAAAAGTTTTGAGAGGCAATCGTTGCTTGAACAGGGTCAGGATAAAAAAACTGTGGACAAAACACTGAGTACGAAGTATAAAGGCAATTTAGTCCGAAATAATGTTCCTAGAGCTGACTGGGGAGGTGAGTCTAGTTGTCCCGAGAAATCCCGAGAAATTAACCACCTGTCTGATGCTTTGTGCGGACAAATCACTAGCTATTATAGGATGGCAGTGATTCGATACCAAGGTGACGTCAGTAGCATTGTAGACGCTATTAACGCTATCCCTCTACATTTGGGTGCCAACGATAACAACGCCAGCAACAACCATAGGCTCTGCCCATTCTCTGATAATTCATGGTGTCAGTACCAGTTAGCTGTATGGCACAATAAGCCTGTACCGCACCATCCGAACTACCTTAGTGATGAGGCGGTTAGCTATATCAATAAATTGTTCACTAACTATAGATACAACGACCCCGATTTCATTAGGAAGATTAGTGATGGCAGGACGTCTAATAATAATGAAGCAATACACCATGTTCTATTTCAGATAGTTCGAAAGAATGAACAGGTGAGCAACACCGTAATGCGGTTGGGTGCTGCTCTTTCTGTGATACGGTACAATAAAGGATACAGCGGTATTCGAGAGCTGTTTGATATTCTTGAAATTCCTGTTAATAATGATTTGTCTCAATTATTCATCAATTTCGATCAGAGGCGTGATTCTGCTCATGTAAACGCAGGAAAAGCGATAAAGAAGAGATTCGTGAAGCGCCAAAAGCGAGGACACACCAGGAAATCACAAACAAGAAGAGATGGCGTAGACTATTGCTCTGGTAAGCATAGTGGCGCACAGAAAGCCACTACAGACGACTCCTTGTCTGAGGAAGACGATGCAAACCCTCCAGCTAGTTGCCAGCTTGACGAGGCATCCTGCGTCGTGTGCTGTGCCAAAGAACCACCAGGCGTAGAAGAAATTGGGTTGGGTATGATTGTAGACTCCATACCTAACGTCGCATTGCTAGTGACTTGTGTTTCGTGCCACCTGTCCTATCATTTGGCCTGTTTATGCGCCGAGGATTGTCTTCCAGGGAAAAAGTGGGTTTGTGTTGCGTGTGTTAAAAGATTTTAACAATCTTCCTACACCAGGTCACCTCCACCGTGCACAGCTAAAATCTTAACTATTACATATTATTCCATATATTTACGAATTGTCATTTTGTCTTAACTATTCCTGATTAAAACTTCAATTTGCAAGATACCCGCCAGTCTCCCAGTTGCATGCGTCTGCACACGATCGATATTTCCCAGGTCCAGTGCACCTCTCCATCCCGTAACCACCTTGCTGGTACCACGAGGCCTACATAGCAGACCATCTCTTCCAACTAACCTTTCTCACGTCGCTGTCTCTGGCTGAGGTGTCGGTTTATGGCGGCCATCCTTCCTTGCCTCATTCCTTCTCCAATTCTGAACATCGCTTCAAGTCCTTCCCGGACGATTGCGAGGATCTCTCCCGAACTGACTACTCCAGCTGCTCCCGCATGGACATTGAGGCTTTCCTATACATGTCTCTCTACGAGACGCAGCAGTTAGAGTCGACAGCTGAGAGCGGTGCAACTATACTGTTGCCTATTGTTCTACACAAACTGAGCGTCCCAGAGGCTCGCTGTATCTTCTGGACTTCTCTCATAGCTCTCGACAGAGCCCCTCAAACCAACATTTCAATTAAGGACGCTTGTAAGTACAAGACTTACGTAGAGAAGGGGCTATTCGCTATCCGCTATCTCAAGAAAATGGAGCTCCCTACGCTTATCGTGTATAATATCGCTGAGGCATTCGAGCAACGCCTGATCTACTGTTTCCCGGACTCCCCCGGCTATTCGGAGGAGAGACACAGACTGCTTCTAGCCAGGAACGAGCTCTACTGGACAGAGACCTTGAGGCGACTGGCGATGAACGAGGCTGGAGTTAGTCCTATCCCGCCGGACGACTCTATTTCCAACTGTCTCGCCGTTAACCTGCTCTCGCTAAAACATACTGTTTCCTTGGATAAAGGAGCCGTTAACCTGCTCTCGCTAAAACATACTGTTTCCTTGGATAAAGGAGCCGTTAACCTGCTCTCGCCAAAACATACTGTTTCCTTGGATAAAGGAGCAGCATATACATGTATAGGCCAAAATTAAGACAATTCCTGGGATGGGGGCATCTTTCCTGGGGGGGGGGAATCCCAGGGGCCCCCCCCCCTCTGTATCACACCCAGATCATAAAAATTATTAGGTTCAGCTAGCAAATGAATCCCATCCTGGACATAATGACTCAGGAAACTTTCCTTGGGAGTAGAAAAGAGTCTCTTAAGAGTCTTAAGTAGTGGGAAACAATGTTTCGGGATTAGAGGAAAGTAATATGCAAAATTTGATGACTAATATTTTTGATTCCATCAAAATTGTCATTATTGCAGCTACTATTCATAATTAGAATAGTAATATTCGTACTCTGTACAGCTCTATCCTTGTCAGTACCGCCGTTGCAATTCATAATTAGAATAGTAATATTCGTTTTGTATCTGCTCTATCCTTGTCAGTACCACCGTTGCAATTCATAATTAGAATAGTAATATTCGTTTTGTATCCGCTCTATCCTTGTCAGTACCACCGTTGCAATTCATAATTAGAATAGTAATATTCGTTTTGTATCCGCTCTATCCTTGTCAGTACCACCGTTGCAATTCATAATTAGAATAGTAATATTCGTTTTGTATCTGCTCTATCCTTGTCAGTACCACCGTTGCAATTCATAATTAGAATAGTAATATTCGTTTTGTATCTGCTCTATCCTTGTCAGTACCACCGTTGCAATTCATAATTAGAATAGTAATATTCGTTTTGTAACTGCTCTATCCTTGTCAGTACCACCGTTGCAATTTATAATTAGAATAGTAATATTCGTTTTGTATCTGCTCTATCCTTGTCAGTACCACCGTTGCAATTCATAATTAGAATAGTAATATTCGTTTTGTATCTGCTCTATCCTTGTCAGTACCACCGTTGCAATTCTTAATTAGAATAGTAATATTCGTTTTGTAACTGCTCTATCCTTGTCAGTACCACCGTTGCAATTCATAATTAGAATAGTAATATTCGTTTTGTATCCGCTCTATCCTTGTCAGTACCACCGTTGCAATTCATAATTAGAATAGTAATATTCGTTCTTTGTATCTGCTCTATCATTGTCAGTACCACCGTTGCAATTCATAATTAGAATAGTAATATTCGTTTTGTATCTGCTCTATCCTTGTCAGTACCACCGTTGCAATTTATAATTAGAATAGTAATATTCGTTTTGTAACTGCTCTATCCTTGTCAGTACCACCGTTGCAATTTATAATTAGAATAGTAATATTCGTTTTGTATCCGCACTATCCTTGTCAGTACCACCGTTGCAATTTATAATTAGAATAGTAATATTCGTTTTGTATCTGCTCTATCCTTGTCAGTACCACCGTTGCAATTCATAATTAGAATAGTAATATTCGTTTTGTATCTGCTCTATCCTTGTCAGTACCACCGTTGCAATTCATAATTAGAATAGTAATATTCGTTTTGTATCTGCTCTATCCTTGTCAGTACCACCGTTGCAATTCATAATTAGAATAGTAATATTCGTTTTGTATCCGCTCTATCCTTGTCAGTACCACCGTTGCAATTCATAATTAGAATAGTAATATTCGTTCTTTGTATCTGCTCTATCATTGTCAGTATCCCGTTGCAATTCATAATTAGAATAGTAATATTCGTTTTGTATCTGCTCTATCCTTGTCAGTACCACCGTTGCAATTCATAATTAGAATAGTAATATTCGTTTTGTATCCGCTCTATCCTTGTCAGTACCACCGTTGCAATTCATAATTAGAATAGTAATATTCGTTTTGTATCCGCTCTATCCTTGTCAGTACCACCGTTGCAATTCATAATTAGAATAGTAATATTCGTTTTGTATCTGCTCTATCCTTGTCAGTACCACCGTTGCAATTCATAATTAGAATAGTAATATTCGTTTTGTATCTGCTCTATCCTTGTCAGTACCACCGTTGCAATTCATAATTAGAATAGTAATATTCGTTTTGTAACTGCTCTATCCTTGTCAGTACCACCGTTGCAATTTATAATTAGAATAGTAATATTCGTTTTGTATCTGCTCTATCCTTGTCAGTACCACCGTTGCAATTCATAATTAGAATAGTAATATTCGTTTTGTATCTGCTCTATCCTTGTCAGTACCACCGTTGCAATTCTTAATTAGAATAGTAATATTCGTTTTGTAACTGCTCTATCCTTGTCAGTACCACCGTTGCAATTCATAATTAGAATAGTAATATTCGTTTTGTATCCGCTCTATCCTTGTCAGTACCACCGTTGCAATTCATAATTAGAATAGTAATATTCGTTCTTTGTATCTGCTCTATCATTATCAGTACCACCGTTGCAATTCATAATTAGAATAGTAATATTCGTTTTGTATCTGCTCTATCCTTGTCAGTACCACCGTTGCAATTTATAATTAGAATAGTAATATTCGTTTTGTAACTGCTCTATCCTTGTCAGTACCACCGTTGCAATTTATAATTAGAATAGTAATATTCGTTTTGTATCTGCTCTATCCTTGTCAGTACCACCGTTGCAATTTATAATTAGAATAGTAATATTCGTTCTTTGTATCTGCTCTATCATTGTCAGTACCACCGTTGCAATTCATAATTAGAATAGTAATATTCGTTTTGTATCTGCTCTATCCTTGTCAGTACCACCGTTGCAATTCATAATTAGAATAGTAATATTCGTTTTGTATCTGCTCTATCCTTGTCAGTACCACCGTTGCAATTCATAATTAGAATAGTAATATTCGTTTTGTATCCGCTCTATCCTTGTCAGTACCACCGTTGCAATTCATAATTAGAATAGTAATATTCGTTCTTTGTATCTGCTCTATCATTGTCAGTACCACCGTTGCAATTCATAATTAGAATAGTAATATTCGTTTTGTATCTGCTCTATCCTTGTCAGTACCACCGTTGCAATTTATAATTAGAATAGTAATATTCGTTTTGTATCTGCTCTATCCTTGTCAGTACCACCGTTGCAATTTATAATTAGAATAGTAATATTCGTTTTGTATCTGCTCTATCCTTGTCAGTACCACCGTTGCAATTTATAATTAGAATAGTAATATTCGTTTTGTATCTGCTCTATCCTTGTCAGTACCACCGTTGCAATTCATAATTAGAATAGTAATATTCGTTTTGTATCTGCTCTATCCTTGTCAGTACCACCGTTGCAATTCATAATTAGAATAGTAATATTCGTTTTGTATCTGCTCTATCCTTGTCAGTACCACCGTTGCAATTCATAATTAGAATAGTAATATTCGTTTTGTATCCGCACTATCCTTGTCAGTACCACCGTTGCAATTCATAATTAGAATAGTAATATTCGTTTTGTATCTGCTCTATCCTTGTCAGTACCACCGTTGCAATTTATAATTAGAATAGTAATATTCGTTTTGTATCTGCTCTATCCTTGTCAGTACCACCGTTGCAATTTATAATTAGAATAGTAATATTCGTTTTGTATCTGCTCTATCCTTGTCAGTACCACCGTTGCAATTTATAATTAGAATAGTAATATTCGTTTTGTATCTGCTCTATCCTTGTCAGTACCACCGTTGCAATTCATAATTAGAATAGTAATATTCGTTTTGTATCTGCTCTATCCTTGTCAGTACCACCGTTGCAATTCATAATTAGAATAGTAATATTCGTTTTGTATCTGCTCTATCCTTGTCAGTACCACCGTTGCAATTCATAATTAGAATAGTAATATTCGTTTTGTATCCGCTCTATCCTTGTCAGTACCACCGTTGCAATTCATAATTAGAATAGTAATATTCGTTCTTTGTATCTGCTCTATCATTGTCAGTACCACCGTTGCAATTCATAATTAGAATAGTAATATTCGTTTTGTATCTGCTCTATCCTTGTCAGTACCACCGTTGCAATTTATAATTAGAATAGTAATATTCGTTTTGTATCTGCTCTATCCTTGTCAGTACCACCGTTGCAATTTATAATTAGAATAGTAATATTCGTTTTGTATCTGCTCTATCCTTGTCAGTACTACCGTTGCAATTTATAATTAGAATAGTAATATTCGTTTTGTATCTGCTCTATCCTTGTCAGTACCACCGTTGCAATTCATAATTAGAATAGTAATATTCGTTTTGTATCTGCTCTATCCTTGTCAGTACCACCGTTGCAATTCATAATTAGAATAGTAATATTCGTTTTGTATCTGCTCTATCCTTGTCAGTACCACCGTTGCAATTCATAATTAGAATAGTAATATTCGTTTTGTATCTGCTCTATCCTTGTCAGTACCACCGTTGCAATTCATAATTAGAATAGTAATATTCGTTTTGTAACTGCTCTATCCTTGTCAGTACCACCGTTGCAATTTATAATTAGAATAGTAATATTCGTTTTGTATCTGCTCTATCCTTGTCAGTACCACCGTTGCAATTCATAATTAGAATAGTAATATTCGTTTTGTATCTGCTCTATCCTTGTCAGTACCACCGTTGCAATTCTTAATTAGAATAGTAATATTCGTTTTGTAACTGCTCTATCCTTGTCAGTACCACCGTTGCAATTCATAATTAGAATAGTAATATTCGTTTTGTATCCGCTCTATCCTTGTCAGTACCACCGTTGCAATTCATAATTAGAATAGTAATATTCGTTCTTTGTATCTGCTCTATCATTGTCAGTACCACCGTTGCAATTCATAATTAGAATAGTAATATTCGTTTTGTATCTGCTCTATCCTTGTCAGTACCACCGTTGCAATTTATAATTAGAATAGTAATATTCGTTTTGTAACTGCTCTATCCTTGTCAGTACCACCGTTGCAATTTATAATTAGAATAGTAATATTCGTTTTGTATCCGCACTATCCTTGTCAGTACCACCGTTGCAATTTATAATTAGAATAGTAATATTCGTTTTGTATCTGCTCTATCCTTGTCAGTACCACCGTTGCAATTCATAATTAGAATAGTAATATTCGTTTTGTAACTGCTCTATCCTTGTCAGTACCACCGTTGCAATTTATAATTAGAATAGTAATATTCGTTTTGTATCTGCTCTATCCTTGTCAGTACCACCGTTGCAATTCATAATTAGAATAGTAATATTCGTTTTGTATCTGCTCTATCCTTGTCAGTACCACCGTTGCAATTCATAATTAGAATAGTAATATTCGTTTTGTATCTGCTCTATCCTTGTCAGTACCACCGTTGCAATTCATAATTAGAATAGTAATATTCGTTTTGTATCCGCTCTATCCTTGTCAGTACCACCGTTGCAATTTATAATTAGAATAGTAATATTCGTTTTGTATCCGCTCTATCCTTGTCAGTACCACCGTTGCAATTCATAATTAGAATAGTAATATTCGTTTTGTATCCGCTCTATCTTTGTCAGTACCACCGTTGCAATTCATAATTAGAATGGTAATATTCGTTTTGTATCTGCTCTATCCTTGTCAGTACCACCGTTGCAATTCATAATTAGAATAGTAATAATCGTTTTGTATCTGCTCTATACTTGTCAGTACCACCGTTGCAATTCATAATTAGAATAGTAATATTCGTTTTGTATCTGCTCTATCCTTGTCAGTACCACCGTTGCAATTCATAATTAGAATAGTAATATTCGTTTTGTATCTGCTCTATCCTTGTCAGTACCACCGTTGCAATTCATAATTAGAATAGTAATATTCGTTTTGTATCCGCTCTATCCTTGTCAGTACCACCGTTGCAATTCATAATTAGAATAGTAATATTCGTTTTGTATCCGCTCTATCCTTGTCAGTACCATCCGTTGCAATTCATAATTAGAATGGTAATATTCGTTTTGTATCTGCTCTATCCTTGTCAGTACCACCGTTGCAATTCATAATTAGAATGGTAATATTCGTTTTGTATCTGCTCTATCCTTGTCAGTACCACCGTTGCAATTTATAATTAGAATAGTAATATTCGTTTTGTATCCGCTCTATCCTTGTCACTACCACCGTTGCAATTCATAATTAGAATGGTAATATTCGTTTTGTATCTGCTCTATCCTTGTCAGTACCACCGTTGCAATTCATAATTAGAATAGTAATAATCGTTTTGTATCTGCTCTATACTTGTCAGTACCACCGTTGCAATTCATAATTAGAATAGTAATATTCGTTTTGTATCTGCTCTATCCTTGTCAGTACCACCGTTGCAATTCATAATTAGAATAGTAATATTCGTTTTGTATCTGCTCTATCCTTGTCAGTACCACCGTTGCAATTCATAATTAGAATAGTAATAATCGTTTTGTATCTGCTCTATACTTGTCAGTACCACCGTTGCAATTCATAATTAGAATAGTAATATTCGTTTTGTATCTGCTCTATCCTTGTCAGTACCACCGTTGCAATTCATAATTAGAATAGTAATATTCGTTTTGTATCTGCTCTATCCTTGTCAGTACCACCGTTGCAATTCATAATTAGAATAGTAATATTCGTTTTGTATCCGCTCTATCCTTGTCAGTACCACCGTTGCAATTCATAATTAGAATAGTAATATTCGTTTTGTATCCGCTCTATCCTTGTCAGTACCATCCGTTGCAATTCATAATTAGAATGGTAATATTCGTTTTGTATCTGCTCTATCCTTGTCAGTACCACCGTTGAGATTCATAATTAGAATGGTAATATTCGTTTTGTATCCGCTCTATCCTTGTCAGTACCACCGTTGCAATTCATAATTAGAATAGTAATATTCGTTTTGTATCCGCTCTATCCTTGTCAGTACCACCGTTGCAATTCATAATTAGAATAGTAATATTCGTTTTGTATCCGCTCTATCCTTGTCAGTACCACCGTTGCAATTCATAATTAGAATAGTAATATTCGTTTTGTATCCGCTCTATCCTTGTCAGTACCACCGTTGCAATTTATAATTAGAATAGTAATATTCGTTTTGTATCCGCTCTATCCTTGTCAGTACCACCGTTGCAATTCATAATTAGAATAGTAATATTCGTTTTGTATCCGCTCTATCCTTGTCAGTACCACCGTTGCAATTTATAATTAGAATAGTAATATTCGTTTTGTATTTGATTATTGAGACTCAATCTAACTAGCCCCGATATATGGGGGAATATACGTGTACATAAATATAGAATTATACAGAAGAGATATTCATTCTAAAAGCAAACTAGCACAGTTACCATGGGTAACAATCCGAGAAAGGTATGGTACCGAATTTTGAGACAAGGTGACGCGTTTGCCAATGTTACAGATTGAAGTTCTAATACATGTGGCTTTGCCTAGATGTATCTGGGTAACAATCGAAGTGCCTGCCATATTTTGTTAATTCCGAAAAACTCTCTGGAATACTTTCAACACGCTATAACTTTTATGTTACAACAGATTCAGTTTAGTTATTTGAAACTTTAATAGACCCATATATTCTCTTTAGACCTTTCACTTTCTGAATATATTCCCTCATCTGATATAGTGAGGAAAGGAAGGCGAGCAATCCTGAAAAGTAGGTAGAATATTGGGTTACACCTATAATTCTGTGTCTGCTAAACCATCACTCTGGGCAAGATAAGAACTCTAACAATATGCTTTGGCACAACGCGCCGAAGTTTTAAAGAGTTGGTCATAAGTCCTTGGTTGCTAGTATCGCCTCTTGCTGTCCTACCAGCGACAATTGCACGAAGAATATTTCGGTAGCAATCACGGATCATGATGCACAACTGCCACCCATAAGCAGTGTTCCCTCTAAGGATCCAAATATTTCGGGCCGACCGGCTGGCGTCGGCAGGGCATCGGCCACACCGTTTTCAAAAACAAATTATATCGGCCGACAAATGTAGGGGCCTAACCGGCCATCGGCCGAAATCCAGTCAAAATCGGCCGGCCGTCCACCAAAATTACCAAAATATCGGCCGGCCGGCTGATGTCCGGCCTTAGAGGGAACACTGCCAATAAGCCATCCAGGGGCTCCATACCAATCGAATGATGACGATTCCAAGTTTTACGGCATTCTTACAACAGCCAACACAACTAGCACACATATCTGCTACTGATATACTTCTTTTCAGTCCAACCAAGCATCTAACATAAATTATCACTACCACAGTATGCATTCACACACTTCTGAAACTGCAACATCACCAACTGATATAGATATTGGTAACACCAGTCAGCATTTTACCCTTCCAACACTCTTCTACACCAGAGCTGTATACAACACAGCGTACTGAGAGCTCTCTAGGTGGGTTCTGAGGAGGCTCAGATGGAGTTTGGGTATAATTTAGTACAACCGTATATAATTTAGTACAGCCCAGTAGCGGCGCTTGCCGCCGCCACTGGTAAGGCACAATAGCGTCACAAGTGGGGTACAGCCCCCCCCAAGCAGAGGATCCGAATGGATTACGGATTTACGGATTAACGGATTTGGAATCCGTCAAATCCGTAATTTGCGGATTTTGGAACGGATTTGGAATAATTCTCAAATCCATTCCAAATCCGTAAATATAGGATATATTAATAAATGGATCGAGTAAAGGTAAAAATTGAACTCACATATTAAGTACACTTGTCACAAGTGAAAGATCCAGCTGAGACAATCTCGTATACTACATCAGCGCAGTAGCAGTGGATCCAGTCTGAGCAGACATCACAGCATACCCATTGCGACTCAATCTTCTTCCCGATTCGTCTGAGTGCTACTGGGTCCGGCTCTCTCTTATCGCAAATCGCACAAAGGGTTGTCGACTCTTCTGAACATCTAGACTCATCACCAGAAGACGGACTAGAGACAGAAGGAGTACTACGCTCTTTGAGTTTTCTCTTCACGCCTGTAGAAACTCCTCTCGCCTGTCTGCCCCGTCCTCGGGCCTGCCTACCTCGGGCCTGCCTACCTCGGGCCTGCCTACCTCTCTTGCTTTGCGTGCTCTCAGCTCCATACTGTCCTCCTCTATAGCTACCCCCGCCTTCTGATTTCAGCAGTGCCTTTTCTCGGTGCTGCTTGACTAGCTTCATTCTTCTTCGTCGTCGTTGGAAATTAGATTTAATTTTGGCAGTACGGGAATATTGCAACTTATGAATACGGTCGATCATTGATTGGTAGGCATGTCGCGATGGAGACAGTCCAAGGTCGTACATAATCCCGAAGAGTGGCAGTTCTCCTTCATTGAAACTCAGAACAGAGATGGCAGTGCTAATCCTGATAGATTGAGGAGACACGTGCTTGTTCTTGGGGCAGAGGCACCATATCATGTTGTGCAGGGATTCGTTTGCATTCTGAGTTAGACCTAGCGTCAGATGGCTGCAGAACTCAGTCGTGGCATATTTGTTGAAGGCCTCGCGTACCTTCTGGATTTCAATAGGTGTAAAGGTGGTCAAAGTAGCTGGTGCTGTGGAACTAGATGGTTTATTCCAACGACACCATGTGTTCTCTCCGGTAGGACAGCCAGAATGAATTCCTGCCGCATGATCGAGGAGAATATGTAGATCTCGTGACAGCTTATCAGGTGTTGTCCCACGGTTCTGTAAGATAACAGTGGAATAGTTCGCGGCGATATAGTCAGCTTTCCATTCGGTGAGTTTGTGTTGTACATAGGTTTTTGTCTCCGTATTAGGCTTGATTTTCTTTAGGTTCTTCTTCAGACGCTTGGCAACATGTGTCAGACATTCTTCTTTTCGCACTTTGACAAGAGGGTAAGGATCAAGTGTTGTAACGTGCTGAAAGGCCTTAGAGTCTCCGTCACCAACAAACACGGAATACACCAGGCGGTTCTTCTCCAAGCTGCGACCCCAGATCCTCTCGGCAGCTTCAGGCTCCATTGCTTGGGAAGATCCCGTGTAGTTTCTGTTGCAGTTCGGAGTATGACGCTCTAGCCACTTCTCGTACTCAGATGGTTTGTCCTTTTGTTTGTCTTCCGTCCAGATAGAGCACTTCTCGCATAGTCGACTCAAGATCTCGTAGTCCAGCACTTTCTTTGTGGAGGTAGAGATGGCAGCACCGAAACCTATATTGGAGTAGAAACCCCTGGTCTTCCAGGAGCTGTCGAAACTAATTGTTACATTGATAGCATTAGGCTCGGGAGATGGTTCTGAATCTAACTTCTGGTGTAGCTGATCAGCAGCTTCAGACATCGAAAGATTAACCGCTTTTTTTGTAACACCTTCAAGACGAATGGCATATCGAGATGGTATTGATTGAACTGGTGGTGGCATATCAAATATTGTAGCAATTTTATGTAAATCGCGCCATGACATACCGGTTGAATGTGTGGCCAGTACCGATCTCATTGTAACCTCATTCATGTCTCTGCTGGTAAACGGGACATTTACACAAGTATGGTGGCTGGGCATGTCCAGAGAACGTGAGGAAGGGAAGGTTGCGTGTTCTGAATGGCACGTCTGGCACTTGACTCTAAAGAATGTCTGCCAGCCGTGCTGCCATCTTTCTTCGTACAAGACGAGAGGACTATTGCATTTGTTGCATTGAAAGGTCGAGAATACCTCAGCTAAAATGCCTACATCAAGGATCCTCATTCCAGTTGGTTTAGAAGCGGTCCTTAAAGAACTATCCTGAGATGTTTTAAATTCGACTGGTCGAGAATGGGTATATGGTGGAACTCGGAATTTAGAGGCATATCCTCGAATCGGGTGGGCTTTGAAGAATTTGTGTTTCTTCGGTTTGCTTATCTTGGAAATTGGGTCTGCAATCTTGACTGATGGAAATTCTTTGGTATCAGGATTGCCAACAGTGTGTCTTCTGGCGTAGATTCGCTTGCGAGGGCGACCCCCACGTCTCCGGTTTCGAAAACTGTCTGTGACTTGAGATGCTATGTCAAGTGAAAAAAAGGACCGCGAAATCCCCGGTGTTGATGGAGGTATAGATGTTTGGGATGATGTTGGCACAGGTGGAGGAGGTGCTTGTGAAGCGATGGTAGCAACTGGGGGCTCGGTATCTGAAGGAAAGCTGTCCCGATCTGTTGAAATAGATTTGGGAATGAAATCATCAGGCTCAATGAAAATCTGTCCATCGAAGCTTGACTCGCTCGACATTATTAGTAAAGCTAATATTTAAGAAAATATAATAATAAATATAAAGAATGAAGTACGGTAATACTCTGAAAAAGCACCGTGAATTGAAATGCGCCGGGATGTTATGTATTATTTGTCAACCTATTCAGTGAGGATATCATTGGTTTGGAGATTTCTGAACACAGTAACTGGGTTCAACTACCGTAATGCTCTGAATAAGCGCCGGGGTTTCTCATCATGAAAAAAAGCGACTTATTCAGGGAATTACGGCATATGACTCAGAAACAATCCATAAATCTGGTAGACTGGAGACCTTCATACAGAGATAGGAAGTCAAAACCAGTTATTTCTTTTCCTATCTTTGTTAGGACGAAAGAATAAATTAATATAAATCGAAGAATTGTACAAAAGACTGTGGATGCAGTCTTACTATCA
Organism: Hexactinellida sp. DTS-2022; assembly: GCA_028753945.1. NCBI lineage: Eukaryota > Metazoa > Porifera > Hexactinellida > Hexactinellida sp. DTS-2022. Next base: position 4,230,652 of record JAPNXP010000002.1, read on the forward strand.
TAGAGTAATCAAAATCTTTACGACGTATGTATAATAATTCTGGATAGAAGTACACATATATACCACTCTGTTCTATTCATTCCCACTTCTCTTATAGTCCACTAATATGCTTGCCCACTTCGGGCCATTTGACAACTGATGGACTATTAGAGAAAATAATGTACGTATATACTATATACTACTGTATATCTATATCTAAAGTAGACCTGTCTAGTCCAAAACCATTGGGATATGAAAAAATCTAGGATTATCCTGGGTCTACTGTATATATAGTACACTGAATACATCATTTCTCGAATACGTTAAAGGCAGAGTCAATAAAATGGCATTTGCAAGAAAAAATAAATACCCATTAGTTCATAAATGAAGTGTAAATACACTAATTTAGCAATTTAGCAAAATTAATATTTGTTGTTGATTACAAAATAAGTAACAAACTCGAGAAATTCAAAATTAACCTAGAGACTAGCTTCCAAATGCTAATATAGGTAAACAAGCAGTGAACTCCCGTTATAACGAAGTGATAGGGGCTTCTTCGTTGTAAATTCAATACAAGTAGAGGAAAATAAATGGATTTAGCATTATCTACTTTGCTATAAGGCGATTATTCGTTATATACAACTATATCATAACGGGAGTTACTGTATGTATATTTTGGATTCTACATATAAAAATTCCAAATATGAATATTTATTTATTCTTTTGCAAAATAGATAAACAAATTAGTGAAAAGTACAACAGTATACCCTCGCTAACGAACAGAAGTGTTCCGTTTCAAAAGAAAATCTGTTCCGATTAGTGAAATAATTCGTTCTCTATAGGCCTCTATAAAATGACACCCCGATAACCTGAACCAAACTTGTCCAAACCTTCTTAATTCAAACAAAACATATACCGTAGTATACTACCTAAAATACTTATCTGAGACTTATTTTTGTGTAATTCCAATCTAAAATACAAATATTTTTTTATTTTTCCCCCAGTTTTATACGATAAATTATGTGGGGTCTCCTGTTCGGACTAGCGAGGGTGTACTGTATAATGTATGTAAAGTATTACCAATTATAAATTCAGAAATAAGTTTCTTCAAAATCTTGTCTTGCAAACATGAGTAAATTACACGTACCATCAGATAATGTATTCTATGGGAAGTAGTATATAGTGGAACATTTATTCTCAAACATTTATTCTAGAATAAATGTTTGAGATGATGTTGGCACAGGTAGAAGACGTCCTTGTCCCATATCGGGAATTGGGGATTAGAAAAATACTGATCGAATATGTTGAAAGTGGCCTGCGAATGAATCAAACTCATTGAAATTTGAACATCGAAGTTTGACTCGTTTGACATGTTTTGTTTCTTATGTAGCCGCAATCCCACCCCCAACCCCCTAGAAAAAGTTTCCCAATTGAAGGCTCAAGGACACCCTCGTAATCCGAACAGTGGATATGCGATCTATAATATCTTGAAATTTAGATCCATTCATTCAAATTGTCAAAAATGTTGGCAAAATCTACAATATCCATCACCTATGTATGAAAGCCTAAAACACATTCACGTTTCTCGGTCGAAAGACATAAGAGGCTGCGGGATTCATTCAGTGAAGTTGATGTCACAGTTAGCCCTATGGAAGACAGGCCACGTTTGAGTGTTTTATCCTGGTGCGCCATACGCATAGAGGCGTAAAAAATAGAGATATGTTTGCGTTTAGGAACGCGAAAACTGCCGCTCGAAAGACATAGGAATTCTAGCTCGCATGAAAGAGTAATTTTAGCTCACTTGTCAGAGTAATTCTCGCTCGCTCGCCAGAGTAATTGATGCTCCCCCATCAGTATAATTCTCGCATCAACTGTCAGAGTAATTATTGGCCCCCAGCATAGTAAATCTCGCTCGCCCGATAAACCAATTTTAGCTCACTCGTCAAAGTAATTCTCGATCGACTCAAGAAGTAATTCTCGCTCGCCCGAAAGAGTTATTTTCGCTCAATCGTCAGAGTAATTCACGCTCGATTGACATAGTAATTCTCGCTCGCCCGTAAGAATAATTTTCGCTCACTGGTCATAGAAATTCTCGCTCCCCGAAAGCGTAATTTTCGTTCACTCGTCAGAAAAATTCTCGCTCAAACGAAAGAGTATTTTCAGTCGCTCGCCAGAGTAATTGACGCTCCCACATCAGTGTAATTCTCGCTCAACGGCAGAGTAATTATTGGCCCCCAGCATAGTATATCTCGCTCGCCAGAAAGAGTAATTTACGCTCACTCTTCATAGTAATTCTCGCTCGATTGACATAGTAATTCAAGCTCGCCCGATAAACTAATTTTAGCTCACTCGTCAGAGTAATTCTCGTACCCCCGAAAGTGTAATTTTCGTTCACTCGTCAGAGTAATTCTCGCTCGACTGACATAATATTTCTCATTAGCTCGAAAGTGTAATTTTCGCTCACTCGTCAGAGTAATTCTCGCTCGACCGAAAGAGTATTTTCAATCGCACGCCAGGAAATTGACGGTCCCACATCAGTGTAATTCTTGTTCGACTGACATAGTAATTCTCGCTCGCCCGAAAGAGTAATTTTCGCTCACTCGTCAGAGTAATTCTCGCTCTCCCGAAACAGTAATTTTCGCTCAATCGTTAGAGTAATTCTCGGGCGACTGACATAGAATTTATAGATCGCACGCAAGAGTAATTTTCGCTCACTCGTCAAAGTAATTCTCGTTCGCTAGCCAGAGTAATTGTCCGTCCCACATGCCCCATCAGTGTAATTCTCGCTCAACTGTCATAGTAATTATTGCACCAGTATAGTAAATCTCGATCGCCCGATATACAAATTTTCGCTCACTCGTCAGAGTAAATTCTCGCTCGAAAGACATAGTAATTCTCGCTCGCACGAAAGAGTAATTAGCTCGCTCTTCAGAGTAATTGACGCTCCCACATCAGTGTAATTCTCGCATCAACTGTCAGAGAAATTATTGGCTCCCAGCATGGTGAATCTCGCTCTCTCGATAAGATAATTTACGCTCACTCTAAATAGTAATTCTCGCTCGACTGACAAAGTAATTCTCGCTGGCCCGAAAAATTAATTTTCGCTCACTCGTCATAGTAATTCTCGCTCCCCCGAAAGTGTAATTTTCGTTTTCTCGTCAGAGTAATTCTCGCTCAAACGAAAGAGTATTTTCGGTCGCTCGCCAGAGTAATTGACGCTCCCACATCAGTGTAATTCTCGCTCAACGGCAGAGTAATTATTGGCCCCCAGCATAGTAAATCTCGCTCTCCCGATAAGATAATTTACGCTCACTCTTCATAGTAATTCTCGCTCGACTGACATAGTAATTGACGCTCCCACATCAGTGTAATTCTCGCTCAACGGCAGAGTAATTATTGGCCCCCGGCATAGTATATCTCGCTCGCCCGAAAGAGTAATTTTCGCTCAATCGTCAGAGTAAATTCTCGCTCGTCTTGTATAGTAATTCTCGCTCGCCCGAAAGAGTAATTTTCGCTCACTCTTCAGAGTAATTCTCGCTGAACTGACATAGTAATTCTCGATCGCAAGCCATAGTAATTGACGGTCCCCCATCAGTGTAATTCTCGCACAACTGTCAAAGTAATTATTGGCCCCCAGCATAGTAAATCTCGCTCGACGATAAATGAATTTTCGCTCACTCGTCAGAGTAAATTCTCGCTCGACTGACATAGTAATTCTCGCTCGCCAGAAAGAGTTATTTTCGCTCAATCGTCAGAGTAATTCTCGCTCGATTGACATAGTAATTCTCGCTCCCCCGTAGGAAAAACTTTCACTCACTGGTCATAGAAATTCTCGCTCCCTGAAAGTGTAATTTTCGTTCACTCGGCAGAGTAATTCTCGCTCGACTACATAATATTTCTCATTAGCTCGAAAGAGTAATTTTCGCCTACTCGTCAGAGTAAATCTCGCTCTCCAGATAAGATAATTACGCTCACTCTTCATAGTAATTCTCGCTCGACTGATATAGTAATTGACGCTCCCACATCAGCGTAATTCTCACTCAACGGCAAAGTAATTATTGGCCCCCGGCATAGTATATCTCGCTCGCCCGAAAGAGTAATTTTGCTCAATCGTCTGAGTAAATTCTCGCTCGTCTTGTATACTAATTCTCGCTCGCTCGAAAGAGTAATTTTCGCTCACTCGTCAGAGTAATTCTCGCTCCACTGACATTGCAATTCTTGTTAGCTAGCCAGAGTAATTGACGGTCCCCATCAGTGTAATTCTCGATCAACTGTCAGAGTAATTATTTGTCCCCAGCATAGTAAATCTCGCTCGACATAAACTAATTTTCGCTCACTCGAAAGAGTAAATTCTCGCTCAACTGACATAATATTTCTCATTAGCTCGAGAGAGTAATTTTCCCTCACTCGTCAGAGTAATTCTCGCTCGACCGAAAGAGTATTTTCAATCGCTTGCCAGGTAATTGACGGTCCCACATCAGTGTAATTCTCGCACAACTGTCAGAGTAATTATTGGACCCAGCATAATAAATCTCGCTCGACGATAAACTAATTTTCTCTCACTCGTTAGAGTAAATTCTCGCTCGACTGACATAGCAATTCTTGTTCGCTAGCCAGAGTAATTGACGGTCCCCCATCAGTGTAATTCTCGATCAACTGTCAGAGTAATTATTGGCCCCCAGCATAGTAAATCTCGCTCGACGATAAACTAATTTTCGCCCACTCGTCACAGTAAATTATCGCTCGACTGACATAGTAATTCTCGCTCGCCAGAAAGAGATATTTTCGCTCAATTGTTCGAGTAATTCTCGCTGGATTGACATAGTAATTCTCGCTCGCCCGTAAGAATAATTTTCGCTCACTAGTCATAGAAATTCTCGCTAACCCGAAAGTGTAATTTTCGTTCACTCTTCATAGTAATTCTCGCATGATTGACATAGTAATTCAAGCTCGCCCGAAAGAGTGATTTTCGCTCACTCGTCAAAGTAATTCTCGCTCTCCAGAAACAGTAATTTTCGCTCAAACGTTCGAGTAATTCTCGCTGGATTGACATAGTAATTCTCGCTCGCCCGTAAGAATAATTTTCGCTCACTAGTCATAGAAATTCTCGCTCCCCGAAAGAGTAATTTTCGTTCACTCGGCAGAGTAAATTCTCGCTCGACTGACATAGTAATTCTCGCACGCTAGAAAGAATTATTTTCGCTCAATCGTTAGAGTAATTCTCGCTCGATTGACATAGTAATTCTCGCTCACTGGTCATAGAAATTCTCGCTCCCCGAAAGAGTAATTTTCGCCTACTCGTCAGAGTATTTCTCGCTCGACCGAAAGAGTATTTTCAATCGCTCGCCAGGTAATTGACGGTCCAACATCAGTGAATTCTCGCTCGACTGACATGGTAATTCTCGCTCGCCCGAAAGAGTAATTTTCACTCACTCTTCAGAGTAATTCTCGCTCGATTGAAATAGTAATTCTCGCTCGCCCGTAAGAATAATTTTCGCTCACTAGTCATATGGAATTCTCGCTCCCCCGAAAGTGTAATTTTCGTTCACTCTTCATAGTAATTCTCGCTTGATTGACATAGTAATTCAAGCTCGCCCGAAAGAGTGATTTTCGCTCACTCGTCAGAGTAATTCTCGCTCGATTGACATAGTAATTCTCGCTCGCCCGTAAGAATAATTTTCGCTCACTAGTCATAGAAATTCTCGCTCCCCCGAAAGTGCAATTTTCGTTCACTCTTCATAGCAATTCTCGCTTGATTGACATAGTGATTCAAGCTCGCCCGAAAGAGTAATTTTCGCTCACTCTTCAGAGTAATTCTCGCTCGATTGACATAGTAATTCTCGCTCGCCCGTAAGAATAATTTTCGATCACTAGTCATAGAAATTCTCGCTCCCCCGAAAGTGTAATTTTCGTACACTCTTCATAGTAATTCTCGCTTGATTGACATAGTAATTCAAGCTCGCCCGAAAGAGTGTTTTTAGCTCACTTGTCAGAGTAATTCTCGCTCGCTCGTCAGAGTAGTTGATGCTCCCCCATCAGTATAATTCTCGCATCAACTGTCAGAGTAATTATTGGCTCCAGCATAGTGAATCTCACTCTCCTAGGCACTAATTTTCGCTCACTCGTCAGAATAAATTCTCGCTCGTCTTGTATACTAATTCTCGCTCGCCCGAAAGAGTAATTTTCGCTCACTCGTCAGAGTAATTCTCGCTCCACGACATAGCAATTCTTGTTCTCTAGCCAGAGTAATAGACGGTCCCCAAACAGTGTAATTCTCGATCAACTGTCAGAATAATTATTGGCCCCCAGCATAGTAAATCTCGCTCGACATAAACTAATTTTCGCTCACTCGTCAGAGTAAATTCTCGCTCGACTGACATAATATTTCTAATTAGCTCGAAAGAGTAATTTTCGCTCACTCGTCCGAATAATTCTCGCTCGACCGAAAGAGTATTTTCAATAACTCGCCAGGTAATTGACGGTCCCACATCAGAGTAATTCTCGCTCAACGCCAGAGTAATTATTGGCCCCCAGCATAGTATATCTCGCTCGCCCGAAAGAGTAATTTACGCTGACTCTTCATAGTAATTCTGGCTCGATTGACATAGTAATTCAAGCTCGCCCGAAAGAGTGATTTTCGCTCAATCGTTAGAGTAATTCTCGCTCGATTGACATAGTAATTCTCGCTCGCCCGTAAGAATAATTTTCGCTCACTGGTCATAGAAATTCTCGCTCGCCCGAAAGAGTAATTTTCGCTCACTCTTCAGAGTAATTCTCGCTCGATTGACATAGTAATTCTCGCTCGCCCGTGAGAAAAATTGTAGCTCACTAGTCATAGAAATTCTCGCTCCCCCGAAAGTGTAATTTTCGTTCACTCTTCATAGTAATTCTCGCTTGATTGACATAGTAATTCAAGCTAGCCCGAAAGAGTGTTTTTCGCTCACTCGTCAGAGTAATTCTCACTCTCCAGAAACAGTAATTTTAGTTCACTCGTCAGAGTAATTCTCGCTCAAACGAAAGAGTTGTTCAGTCGCTCGCCAGAGTAATTGACGCTCCCACATCAGTGTAATTCTCGCTCAACGCCAGAGTAATTATTGGGCCGCAGCATAGTATATCTCGCTCGCCCGAAAGACTAATTTACGCTCACTCTTCATAGTAATTCTCGCTCGATTGACATAGTAATTCCAGCTCGCCCGAAAGAGTAATTTTAGCTCACTTGTCAGAGTAATTCTCGATCGCTCGTCAGAGTAGTTGATCCTCCCCCATCAGTATAATTCTCGCATCAACTATCAGAGTAATTATTGGATCCAGCATAGTGAATCTCGCTCTCCTAGGCACTAATTTTCGGTCACTCGTCAGAGTAAATTCTCGCTCGTCTTGTATACTAATTCTCGCTCGCCCGAAAGAGTAATTTTCGCTCACTCGTCAGAGTAATTCTCGCTCCACGACATAGCAATTCTCGTTCGCTAGCCAGAGTAATAGACGCTCCCCAAACAGTGTAATTCTCGATCAACTGTCACAGTAATTATTGGCCCCCAGCATAGTAAATCTCGCTCGACATAAACTAATTTTCGCTCACTCGTCAGAGTAAATTCTCGCTCGACTGACATAATATTTCTCATTAGCTCGAAAGAGTAATTTTCGCTCACTCGTCCGAGTAATTCTCGCTCGACCGAAAGAGTATTTTCAATCGCTCGCCAGGTAATTGACGGTCCCACATCAGAGTAATTCTCGCTCATCGCCAGAGTAATTATTGGCCCCCAGCATAGTATATCTCGCTCGCCCGAAAGACTAATTTACGCTCACTCTTCATAGTAATTCTCGCTCGATTGACATAGTAATTCAAGCTCGCCCGAAAGAGTAATTTTAGCTCACTTGTCAGAGTAATTCTCGCTTGCAGTCAGAGTAATTGATGCTCCCCCATCAGTATAATTATCGCATCAACTGTCAGAGTAATTATTGGCTCCAGCATAGTGAATCTCGCTCAACTAGGCACTAATTTTGGGTCACTCGTCAGAGTAAATTCTCGCTCGTCTTGTATACTAATTCTCGCTCGCCCGAAAGAGTAATTTTCGCTCACTCGTCAGAGTAATTCTCGCTCCACGACATAGCAATTCTTGTTCGCTAGCCAGAGTAATAGACGCTCCCCAAACAGTGTAATTCTCGATCAACTGTCACAGTAATTATTGGCCCCCAGCATAGAAAATCTCGCTCGACATAAACTAATTTTCGCTCACTCGTCAGAGTAAATTCTCGCTCGACTGACATAATATTTCTCATTAGCTCGAAAGAGTAATTTTCGCTCACTCGTCCGATTAATTCTCGCTCGACCGAAAGAGTATTTTCAATCGCTCGCCAGGTAATTGACGGTCCCACATCAGAGTAATTCTCGCTCAACGCCAGAGTAATTATTGGCCCCCAGCATAGTATATCTCGCTCGCCCGAAAGACTAATTTACGCTCACTCTTCATAGTAATTCTCGCTCGATTGACATAGTAATTCAAGCTCGCCCGAAAGAGTAATTTTAGCTCACTTGTCAGAGTAATTCTCGCTTGCAGTCAGAGTAATTGATGCTCCCCCATCAGTATAATTATCGCATCAACTGTCAGAGTAATTATTGGCTCCAGCATAGTGAATCTCGCACTCCCAGGCACTAATTTTCGCTCACTCGTCAGAGTAAATTCTCGCTCGTCATGTATACTAATTCTCGCTCGCCCGAAAGAGTAATTTTCGCTCACTCGTCAGAGTAATTTATGCTCCACGACATAGCAATTCTTGTTCACTAGCCAGAGTAATAGACGGTCCCCAAACAGTGTAATTCTCGATCAACTGTCAGAGTAATTATTGGCCCCCAGCATAGTAAATCTCGCTCGACATAAACTAATTTACGCTCACTCGTCAGAATAAATTCTCGCTCGACTGACATAATATTTCTCATTAGCTCGAAAGAGTAATTTTCGCTCACTCGTCCGAATAATTCTCGCTCGACCGAAAGAGTATTTTCAATAACTCGCCAGGTAATTGACGGTCCCACATCAGAGTAATTCTCGCTCAACGCCAGAGTAATTATTGGCCCCCAGCATAGTATATCTCGCTCGCCCCAAAGAGTAATTTACGCTGACTCTTCATAGTAATTCTGGCTCGATTGACATAGTAATTCAAGCTCGCCCGAAAGAGTGATTTTCGCTCAATCGTTAGAGTAATTCTCGCTCGATTGACATAGTAATTCTCGCTCGCCCGTAAGAATAATTTTCGCTCACTGGTCATAGAAATTCTCGCTCGCCCGAAAGAGTAATTTTCGCTCACTCTTCAGAGTAATTCTCGCTCGATTGACATAGTAATTCTCGCTCGCCCGTGAGAAAAATTGTAGCTCACTAGTCATAGAAATTCTCGCTCCCCCGAAAGTGTAATTTTCGTTCACTCTTCATAGTAATTCTCGCTTGATTGACATAGTAATTCAAGCTCGCCCGAAAGAGTGTTTTTCGCTCACTCGTCAGAGTAATTCTCACTCTCCAGAAACAGTAATTTTCGTTCACTCGTCAGAGTAATTCTCGCTCAAACGAAAGAGTTGTTCAGTCGCTCGCCAGAGTAATTGACGCTCCCACATCAGTGTAATTCTCGCTCAACGCCAGAGTAATTATTGGGCCGCAGCATAGTATATCTCGCTCGCCCGAAAGACTAATTTACGCTCACTCTTCATAGTAATTCTCGCTCGATTGACATAGTAATTCCAGCACGCCCGAAAGAGTAATTTTAGCTCACTTGTCAGAGTAATTCTCGATCGCTCGTCAGAGTAGTTGATCCTCCCCCATCAGTATAATTCTCGCATCAACTATCAGAGTAATTATTGGATCCAGCATAGTGAATCTCGCTCTCCTAGGCACTAATTTTCGGTCACTCGTCAGAGTAAATTCTCGCTCGTCTTGTATACTAATTCTCGCTCGCCCGAAAGAGTAATTTTCGCTCACTCGTCAGAGTAATTCTCGCTCCACGACATAGCAATTCTTGTTCGCTAGCCAGAGTAATAGACGCTCCCCAAACAGTGTAATTCTCGATCATCTGTCACAGTAATTATTGGCCCCCAGCATAGTAAATCTCGCTCGACATAAACTAATTTTCGCTCACTCGTCAGAGTAAATTCTCGCTCGACTGACATAATATTTCTCATTAGCTCGAAAGAGTAATTTTCGCTCACTCGTCCGAGTAATTCTCGCTCGACCGAAAGAGTATTTTCAATCGCTCGCCAGGTAATTGACGGTCCCACATCAGAGTAATTCTCGCTCATCGACAGAGTAATTATTGGCCCCCAGCATAGTATATCTCGCTCGCCCGAAAGACTAATTTACGCTCACTCTTCATAGTAATTCTCGCTCGATTGACATAGTAATTCAAGCTCGCCCGAAAGAGTAATTTTAGCTCACTTGTCAGAGTAATTCTCGCTTGCAGTCAGAGTAATTGATACTCCCCCATCAGTATAATTATCGCATCAACTGTCAGAGTAATTATTGGCTCCAGCATAGTGAATCTCGCACTCCCAGGCACTAATTTTCGCTCACTCGTCAGAGTAAATTCTCGCTCGTCATGTATACTAATTCTCGCTCGCCCGAAAGAGTAATTTTCGCTCACTCGTCAGAGTAATTATCGCTCCACGACATAGCAATTCTTGTTCACTAGCCAGAGTAATAGACAGTCCCCAAACAGTGTAATTCTCGATCAACTGTCAGAGTAATTATTGGCCCCCAGCATAGTAAATCTTGCTCGACATAAACTAATTTACGCTCACTCGTCAGAGTAAATTCTCGCTCGACTGACATAATATTTCTCATTAGCTCGAAAGAGTAATTTTCGCTCACTCGTCCGAGTAATTCTCGCTCGACCGAAAGAGTATTTTCAATCGCTCGCCAGGTAATTGACGGTCCCACATCAGAGTAATTCTCGCATCAACTGTCAGAGTAATTATTGCCTCCCAGCATAGTGAATCTCGCTCTCCCGATAAACTAATTTTCCCTCATTCGTTAGAGTAAATTCTCGCTCGTCTTGTATAGTAATTTTCGCTCGCCCGAAAGAGTAATTTTCGCTCACTCTTCAGAGTAATTCTCGCTGAACTGACATAGTAATTCTCGCTCGCAAGCCATAGTAATTGACTGATCTCCCATCAGTGTAATTCTCGCACAACTGTCAGAGTAATTATTGGCACCCAGCATAGTAAATTTCGCTCGACGATAAATTAATTTTCGCTCACTCGTCAGAGTAAATTCTTGCTCCACTGACATAGTAATTCTCGCTCGCCAGAAAGAGTTATTTTCGCTCAATCGTTAGAGTAATTCTCGCTCAATTGACATAGTAATTCTCGCTCGCCAATAAGAATAATTTTCGCTCAATGGTTATAGAAATTCTCGCTCCCCGAAAGTGTAATTTTCATTCACTCGGCAGAGTAAATTCTCGCTCGACTGACATAGTAATTCTCGCACGCTAGAAAGAGTTATTTTCGCTCAATCGTTAGAGTAATTTTCGCTCGATTGACATAGTAATTCTCGCTACCCCGTAAGAAAAACTTTCGCTCGCTAGTCATAGAAATTCTCGCTCCCCCGAAAGTGTAATTTTCGTTCACTCTTCATAGTAATTCTCGCTTGATTAACATAGTAATTCAAGCTCGCCCGAAAGAGTGTTTTTCGCTCACTCGTCAGAGTAATTCTCGCTCTCCAGAAACAGTAATTTTCGTTCACTCGTCTGAGTAATTCTCGCTCAAACGAAAGAGTAGTTCAGTCGCTCGCCAGAGTAATTGACGCTCCCACATCAGTGTAATTCTCGCTCAAAGCCAGAGTAATTATTGGCCCACAGCATAGTATATTTTGCTCGCCCGATAGACTAATTTACGCTCACTCTTCATAGTAATTCTCGCTCGATTGACATAGTAATTCCAGCTCGCCCGAAAGAGTAATTTTAGCTCACTTGTCAGAGTAATTCTCGCTCGCTCGTCAGAGTAGTTGATGCTCCCCCATCAGTATAATTCTCGCATCAACTGTCAGAGTAATTATTGGCTCCAGCATAGTGAATATCGCTCTCCTAGGCACTAATTTTCGCTCACTCGTCAGAGTAAATTCTCGCTCGTCTTGTATACTAATTCTCGCTCGCCCGAAAGAGTAATTTTCGCTCACTCGCCACAGTAATTCTCGCTCCACGACATAGCAATCCTTGTTCTCTAGCCAGAGTAATAGACGGTCCCCAAACAGTGTAATTCACGATCAACTGTCAGAGTAATTATTGCCCCCAGCATAGTAAATCTCGCTCGACATAAACTAATTTTCGCTCACTCGTCAGAGTAAATTCTCGCTCGACTGACATAATATTTATCATTAGATCGAAAGAGTAATTTTCGCTCACTCATCCGAGTAATTCTCGCTCGACCGAAAGAGTATTTTCAATCGCTCGCCAAGTAATTGACGGTCCCACATCAGAGTAATTCTCGCTCAACGCCAGAGTAATTATTGGCTCCCAGCATAGTATATCTCGCTCGCCCCAAAGAGTAATTTACGCTGACTCTTCATAGTAATTCTGGCTCGATTGACATAGTAATTCAAGCTCGCCCGAAAGAGTGATTTTCGCTCAATCGTTAGAGTAATTCTCGCTCGATTGACATAGTAATTCTCGCTCGCCCGTAAGAATAATTTTCGCTCACTGGTCATAGAAATTCTCGCTCGCCCGAAAGAGTAATTTTCGCTCACTCTTCAGAGTAATTCTCGCTCGATTGACATAGTAATTCTCGCTCGCCCGTGAGAAAAATTGTAGCTCACTAGTCATAGAAATTCTCGCTCCCCCGAAAGTGTAATTTTCGTTCACTCTTCATAGTAATTCTCGCTTGATTGACATAGTAATTCAAGCTCGCCCGAAAGAGTGTTTTTCGCTCACTCGTCAGAGTAATTCTCACTCTCCAGAAACAGTAATTTTCGTTCACTCGTCAGAGTAATTCTCGCTCAAACGAAAGAGTTGTTCAGTCGCTCGCCAGAGTAATTGACGCTCCCACATCAGTGTAATTCTCGCTCAACGCCAGAGTAATTATTGGGCCGCAGCATAGTATATCTCGCTCGCCCGAAAGACTAATTTACGCTCACTCTTCATAGTAATTCTCGCTCGATTGACATAGTAATTCCAGCACGCCCGAAAGAGTAATTTTAGCTCACTTGTCAGAGTAATTCTCGATCGCTCGTCAGAGTAGTTGATCCTCCCCCATCAGTATAATTCTCGCATCAACTATCAGAGTAATTATTGGATCCAGCATAGTGAATCTCGCTCTCCTAGGCACTAATTTTCGGTCACTCGTCAGAGTAAATTCTCGCTCGTCTTGTATACTAATTCTCGCTCGCCCGAAAGAGTAATTTTCGCTCACTCGTCAGAGTAATTCTCGCTCCACGACATAGCAATTCTTGTTCGCTAGCCAGAGTAATAGACGCTCCCCAAACAGTGTAATTCTCGATCATCTGTCACAGTAATTATTGGCCCCCAGCATAGTAAATCTCGCTCGACATAAACTAATTTTCGCTCACTCGTCAGAGTAAATTCTCGCTCGACTGACATAATATTTCTCATTAGCTCGAAAGAGTAATTTTCGCTCACTCGTCCGAGTAATTCTCGCTCGACCGAAAGAGTATTTTCAATCGCTCGCCAGGTAATTGACGGTCCCACATCAGAGTAATTCTCGCTCATCGACAGAGTAATTATTGGCCCCCAGCATAGTATATCTCGCTCGCCCGAAAGACTAATTTACGCTCACTCTTCATAGTAATTCTCGCTCGATTGACATAGTAATTCAAGCTCGCCCGAAAGAGTAATTTTAGCTCACTTGTCAGAGTAATTCTCGCTTGCAGTCAGAGTAATTGATACTCCCCCATCAGTATAATTATCGCATCAACTGTCAGAGTAATTATTGGCTCCAGCATAGTGAATCTCGCACTCCCAGGCACTAATTTTCGCTCACTCGTCAGAGTAAATTCTCGCTCGTCATGTATACTAATTCTCGCTCGCCCGAAAGAGTAATTTTCGCTCACTCGTCAGAGTAATTATCGCTCCACGACATAGCAATTCTTGTTCACTAGCCAGAGTAATAGACAGTCCCCAAACAGTGTAATTCTCGATCAACTGTCAGAGTAATTATTGGCCCCCAGCATAGTAAATCTTGCTCGACATAAACTAATTTACGCTCACTCGTCAGAGTAAATTCTCGCTCGACTGACATAATATTTCTCATTAGCTCGAAAGAGTAATTTTCGCTCACTCGTCCGAGTAATTCTCGCTCGACCGAAAGAGTATTTTCAATCGCTCGCCAGGTAATTGACGGTCCCACATCAGAGTAATTCTCGCATCAACTGTCAGAGTAATTATTGCCTCCCAGCATAGTGAATCTCGCTCTCCCGATAAACTAATTTTCCCTCATTCGTTAGAGTAAATTCTCGCTCGTCTTGTATAGTAATTTTCGCTCGCCCGAAAGAGTAATTTTCGCTCACTCTTCAGAGTAATTCTCGCTGAACTGACATAGTAATTCTCGCTCGCAAGCCATAGTAATTGACTGATCTCCCATCAGTGTAATTCTCGCACAACTGTCAGAGTAATTATTGGCACCCAGCATAGTAAATTTCGCTCGACGATAAATTAATTTTCGCTCACTCGTCAGAGTAAATTCTTGCTCCACTGACATAGTAATTCTCGCTCGCCAGAAAGAGTTATTTTCGCTCAATCGTTAGAGTAATTCTCGCTCAATTGACATAGTAATTCTCGCTCGCCAATAAGAATAATTTTCGCTCAATGGTTATAGAAATTCTCGCTCCCCGAAAGTGTAATTTTCATTCACTCGGCAGAGTAAATTCTCGCTCGACTGACATAGTAATTCTCGCACGCTAGAAAGAGTTATTTTCGCTCAATCGTTAGAGTAATTTTCGCTCGATTGACATAGTAATTCTCGCTACCCCGTAAGAAAAACTTTCGCTCGCTAGTCATAGAAATTCTCGCTCCCCCGAAAGTGTAATTTTCGTTCACTCTTCATAGTAATTCTCGCTTGATTAACATAGTAATTCAAGCTCGCCCGAAAGAGTGTTTTTCGCTCACTCGTCAGAGTAATTCTCGCTCTCCAGAAACAGTAATTTTCGTTCACTCGTCTGAGTAATTCTCGCTCAAACGAAAGAGTAGTTCAGTCGCTCGCCAGAGTAATTGACGCTCCCACATCAGTGTAATTCTCGCTCAAAGCCAGAGTAATTATTGGCCCACAGCATAGTATATTTTGCTCGCCCGATAGACTAATTTACGCTCACTCTTCATAGTAATTCTCGCTCGATTGACATAGTAATTCCAGCTCGCCCGAAAGAGTAATTTTAGCTCACTTGTCAGAGTAATTCTCGCTCGCTCGTCAGAGTAGTTGATGCTCCCCCATCAGTATAATTCTCGCATCAACTGTCAGAGTAATTATTGGCTCCAGCATAGTGAATATCGCTCTCCTAGGCACTAATTTTCGCTCACTCGTCAGAGTAAATTCTCGCTCGTCTTGTATACTAATTCTCGCTCGCCCGAAAGAGTAATTTTCGCTCACTCGCCACAGTAATTCTCGCTCCACGACATAGCAATCCTTGTTCTCTAGCCAGAGTAATAGACGGTCCCCAAACAGTGTAATTCACGATCAACTGTCAGAGTAATTATTGCCCCCAGCATAGTAAATCTCGCTCGACATAAACTAATTTTCGCTCACTCGTCAGAGTAAATTCTCGCTCGACTGACATAATATTTATCATTAGATCGAAAGAGTAATTTTCGCTCACTCATCCGAGTAATTCTCGCTCGACCGAAAGAGTATTTTCAATCGCTCGCCAAGTAATTGACGGTCCCACATCAGAGTAATTCTCGCTCAACGCCAGAGTAATTATTGGCTCCCAGCATAGTATATCTCGCTCGCCCGAAAGACTAATTTACGCTCACTCTTCATAGTAATTCTCGCTCGATTGACATAGTAATTCAAGCTCGCCCGAAAGAGTAATTTTAGCTCACTTGTCAGAGTAATTCTCGCTTGCAGTCAGAGTAATTGATGCTCCCCCATCAGTATAATTATCGCATCAACTGTCAGAGTAATTATTGGCTCCAGCATAGTGAATCTCGCACTCCCAGGCACTAATTTTCGCTCACTCGTCAGAGTAAATTCTCGCTCGTCATGTATACTAATTCTCGCTCGCCCGAAAGAGTAATTTTCGCTCACTCGTCAGAGTAATTATCGCTCCACGACATAGCAATTCTTGTTCACTAGCCAGAGTAATAGACGGTCCCCAAACAGTGTAATTCTCGATCAACTGTCAGAGTAATTATTGGCCCCCAGCATAGTAAATCTCGCTCGACATAAACTAATTTACGCTCACTCGTCAGAATAAATTCTCGCTCGACTGACATAATATTTCTCATTAGCTCGAAAGAGTAATTTTCGCTCACTCGTCCGAATAATTCTCGCTCGACCGAAAGAGTATTTTCAATAACTCGCCAGGTAATTGACGGTCCCACATCAGAGTAATTCTCGCTCAACGCCAGAGTAATTATTGGCCCCCAGCATAGTATATCTCGCTCGCCCCAAAGAGTAATTTACGCTGACTCTTCATAGTAATTCTGGCTCGATTGACATAGTAATTCAAGCTCGCCCGAAAGAGTGATTTTCGCTCAATCGTTAGAGTAATTCTCGCTCGATTGACATAGTAATTCTCGCTCGCCCGTAAGAATAATTTTCGCTCACTGGTCATAGAAATTCTCGCTCGCCCGAAAGAGTAATTTTCGCTCACTCTTCAGAGTAATTCTCGCTCGATTGACATAGTAATTCTCGCTCGCCCGTGAGAAAAATTGTAGCTCACTAGTCATAGAAATTCTCGCTCCCCCGAAAGTGTAATTTTCGTTCACTCTTCATAGTAATTCTCGCTTGATTGACATAGTAATTCAAGCTCGCCCGAAAGAGTGTTTTTCGCTCACTCGTCAGAGTAATTCTCACTCTCCAGAAACAGTAATTTTCGTTCACTCGTCAGAGTAATTCTCGCTCAAACGAAAGAGTTGTTCAGTCGCTCGCCAGAGTAATTGACGCTCCCACATCAGTGTAATTCTCGCTCAACGCCAGAGTAATTATTGGGCCGCAGCATAGTATATCTCGCTCGCCCGAAAGACTAATTTACGCTCACTCTTCATAGTAATTCTCGCTCGATTGACATAGTAATTCCAGCACGCCCGAAAGAGTAATTTTAGCTCACTTGTCAGAGTAATTCTCGATCGCTCGTCAGAGTAGTTGATCCTCCCCCATCAGTATAATTCTCGCATCAACTATCAGAGTAATTATTGGATCCAGCATAGTGAATCTCGCTCTCCTAGGCACTAATTTTCGGTCACTCGTCAGAGTAAATTCTCGCTCGTCTTGTATACTAATTCTCGCTCGCCCGAAAGAGTAATTTTCGCTCACTCGTCAGAGTAATTCTCGCTCCACGACATAGCAATTCTTGTTCGCTAGCCAGAGTAATAGACGCTCCCCAAACAGTGTAATTCTCGATCATCTGTCACAGTAATTATTGGCCCCCAGCATAGTAAATCTCGCTCGACATAAACTAATTTTCGCTCACTCGTCAGAGTAAATTCTCGCTCGACTGACATAATATTTCTCATTAGCTCGAAAGAGTAATTTTCGCTCACTCGTCCGAGTAATTCTCGCTCGACCGAAAGAGTATTTTCAATCGCTCGCCAGGTAATTGACGGTCCCACATCAGAGTAATTCTCGCTCATCGACAGAGTAATTATTGGCCCCCAGCATAGTATATCTCGCTCGCCCGAAAGACTAATTTACGCTCACTCTTCATAGTAATTCTCGCTCGATTGACATAGTAATTCAAGCTCGCCCGAAAGAGTAATTTTAGCTCACTTGTCAGAGTAATTCTCGCTTGCAGTCAGAGTAATTGATACTCCCCCATCAGTATAATTATCGCATCAACTGTCAGAGTAATTATTGGCTCCAGCATAGTGAATCTCGCACTCCCAGGCACTAATTTTCGCTCACTCGTCAGAGTAAATTCTCGCTCGTCATGTATACTAATTCTCGCTCGCCCGAAAGAGTAATTTTCGCTCACTCGTCAGAGTAATTATCGCTCCACGACATAGCAATTCTTGTTCACTAGCCAGAGTAATAGACAGTCCCCAAACAGTGTAATTCTCGATCAACTGTCAGAGTAATTATTGGCCCCCAGCATAGTAAATCTTGCTCGACATAAACTAATTTACGCTCACTCGTCAGAGTAAATTCTCGCTCGACTGACATAATATTTCTCATTAGCTCGAAAGAGTAATTTTCGCTCACTCGTCCGAGTAATTCTCGCTCGACCGAAAGAGTATTTTCAATCGCTCGCCAGGTAATTGACGGTCCCACATCAGAGTAATTCTCGCATCAACTGTCAGAGTAATTATTGCCTCCCAGCATAGTGAATCTCGCTCTCCCGATAAACTAATTTTCGCTCATTCGTCAGAGTAAATTCTCGCTCGTCTTGTATAGTAATTTTCGCTCGCCCGAAAGAGTAATTTTCGCTCACTCTTCAGAGTAATTCTCGCTGAACTGACATAGTAATTCTCGCTCGCAAGCCATAGTAATTGACTGATCTCCCATCAGTGTAATTCTCGCACAACTGTCAGAGTAATTATTGGCACCCAGCATAGTAAATTTCGCTCGACGATAAATTAATTTTCGCTCACTCGTCAGAGTAAATTCTTGCTCCACTGACATAGTAATTCTCGCTCGCCAGAAAGAGTTATTTTCGCTCAATCGTTAGAGTAATTCTCGCTCAATTGACATAGTAATTCTCGCTCGCCAATAAGAATAATTTTCGCTCAATGGTTATAGAAATTCTCGCTCCCCGAAAGTGTAATTTTCATTCACTCGGCAGAGTAAATTCTCGCTCGACTGACATAGTAATTCTCGCACGCTAGAAAGAGTTATTTTCGCTCAATCGTTAGAGTAATTTTCGCTCGATTGACATAGTAATTCTCGCTACCCCGTAAGAAAAACTTTCGCTCGCTAGTCATAGAAATTCTCGCTCCCCCGAAAGTGTAATTTTCGTTCACTCTTCATAGTAATTCTCGCTTGATTAACATAGTAATTCAAGCTCGCCCGAAAGAGTGTTTTTCGCTCACTCGTCAGAGTAATTCTCGCTCTCCAGAAACAGTAATTTTCGTTCACTCGTCTGAGTAATTCTCGCTCAAACGAAAGAGTAGTTCAGTCGCTCGCCAGAGTAATTGACGCTCCCACATCAGTGTAATTCTCGCTCAAAGCCAGAGTAATTATTGGCCCACAGCATAGTATATTTTGCTCGCCCGATAGACTAATTTACGCTCACTCTTCATAGTAATTCTCGCTCGATTGACATAGTAATTCCAGCTCGCCCGAAAGAGTAATTTTAGCTCACTTGTCAGAGTAATTCTCGCTCGCTCGTCAGAGTAGTTGATGCTCCCCCATCAGTATAATTCTCGCATCAACTGTCAGAGTAATTATTGGCACCAGCATAGTGAATATCGCTCTCCTAGGCACTAATTTTCGCTCACTCGTCAGAGTAAATTCTCGCTCGTCTTGTATACTAATTCTCGCTCGCCCGAAAGAGTAATTTTCGCTCACTCGCCACAGTAATTCTCGCTCCACGACATAGCAATCCTTGTTCTCTAGCCAGAGTAATAGACGGTCCCCAAACAGTGTAATTCACGATCAACTGTCAGAGTAATTATTGCCCCCAGCATAGTAAATCTCGCTCGACATAAACTAATTTTCGCTCACTCGTCAGAGTAAATTCTCGCTCGACTGACATAATATTTATCATTAGATCGAAAGAGTAATTTTCGCTCACTCATCCGAGTAATTCTCGCTCGACCGAAAGAGTATTTTCAATCGCTCGCCAAGTAATTGACGGTCCCACATCAGAGTAATTCTCGCTCAACGCCAGAGTAATTATTGGCTCCCAGCATAGTATATCTCGCTCGCCCGAAAGAGTAATTTACGCAGACTCTTCATAGTAATTTTCGCTCGATTGACATAGTAATTCTCGCTCGCCCGTGGGTATAATTTTAGCTCACTAGTCATAGAAATTCTCGCTCCCCCGAAAGTGTAATTTTCGTTCACTCTTCATAGTAATTCTCGCTTGATTGACATAGTAATTCAAGCTCGCCCGAAAGAGTGTTTTTCGCTCACTCGTCAGAGTAATTCTCACTCTCCAGAAACAGTAATTTTCGTTCACTCGTCAGAGTAATTCTCGCTCAAACGAAAGAGTTGTTCATTCGCTCGCCAGAGTAATTGACGCTCCCACATCAGTGTAATTCTCGCTCAACGCCAGAGTAATTATTGGGCCACAGCATAGTATATCTCGCTCGCCCGAAAGACTAATTCACGCTCACTCTTCATAGTAATTCTCGCTCGATTGACATAGTAATTCCAGCTCGCCCGAAAGAGTAATTTTAGCTCACTTGTCAGAGTAATTCTCGCTCGCTCGTCAGAGCACTTGATGCTCCCCCATCAGTATAATTCTCGCATCAACTGTCAGAGTAATTATTGGCTCCAGCATGGTGAATCTCGCTCTCCTAGGCACTAATTTTCGCTCACTCGTCAGAGTAATTCTCGCTCCACGACATAGCAATTCTTGTTCGCTAGCCAGAGTAATAGACGCTCCCCAAACAGTGTAATTCTCGATCAACTGTCAGAGTAATTATTGGCCCCCAGCATAGTAAATCTCGCTCGACATAAACTAATTTTCGCTCACTCTTTAGAGTAAATTCTCGCTCGACTGACATAATATTTCTCATTAGCTCGAAAGAGTGATTTTCGCTCACTCGTCAGAGTAATTCTCGCTCTCCAGAAACAGTAATTTTAGCTCACTCGTTAGAGTAATTCTCGCTCAAACGAAAGAGTAGTTCAGTCGCTCGCAAGAGTAATTGACGCTCCCACATCTGTGTTATTCTCGCTCAACGCCAGAGTAATTATTGGCCCACAGCATAGTATATCTCGCTCGCCCGAAAGACTAATTTACGCTCACTCTTCATAGTAATTCTCGCTCGATTGACATAGTAATTCAAGCTCGCCCGAAAGAGTAATTTTAGCTCACTTGTCAGAGTAATTCTCGCTCGCTCGGCAGAGTAGTTGATGCTCCCCCATGAGTATAATTCTCGCATCAACTGTCAGAGTAATTATTGGCTCCAGCATAGTGAATCTCGCTCTCCTTCGCACTAATTTTCGCTCACCCGTCAGAGTAAATTCTCGCTCGTCATGTATACTAATTCTCGCTCGCCCGAAGGAGTAATTTTCGCTCACTCGTCAGAGTAATTCTCGCTCCACGACATAGCAATTCTTGTCCGCTACCCAGAGTAATAGACGGTCCCCAATCAGTGTAATTCTCGATCAACTGTCAGAGTAATTATTGGCCCCCAGCATAGTAAATCTCGCTCGACATAAACTAATTTTCGCCCACTCGTCAGAGTAAATTCTCGCTCGACTGACATAATATTTCTCATTAGCTCGAAAGAGTAATTTTCGCTCACTCGTCCGAGTAATTCTCGCTCGACCGAAAGAGTATTTTCAATCGCTCGCCAGGTAATTGACGGTCCCACATCAGAGTAATTCTCGCTCAACGCCAGAGTAATTATTGGCCCCCAGCATAGTATATCTCGCTCGCCCGAAAGAGTAAATTACGCTGAATCTTCATAGTATTTCTGGCTCGATTGACATAGTAATTCAAGCTCGCCCGAAAGAGTGATTTTAGCTCAATCGTTAGAGTAATTCTCGCTTGATTGACATAGTAATTCTCGCTCGGCCGTGATAATAATTTTCGCTCACTGGTCATAGAAATTCTCGCTCGCCCGAAAGAGTAATTTTCGCTCACTCTTCTCAGTAATTCTCGCTCGATTGACATAGTAATTCTCGCTCCCCCGTAAGAAAAACTTTCGCTCGCTAGTCATAGAAATTCTCGCTCCCCCGAAAGTGTAATTTTCGTTCACTCTTCATAGTAATTCTCGCTTGATTAACATAGTATATCTCGCTCGCCCGAAAGAGTAATTTACGCTGACTCTTCATAGTAATTCTGGCTCGATTGACATAGTAATTCAAGCTAGCCCGAAAGAGTGATTTTCGCTCACTCGTCAGAGTAATTCTCGCTCTCCAGAAACAGTAATTTTAGCTCACTCGTTAGAGTAATTCTCGCTCAAACGAAAGAGTAGTTCATTCGCTCGCAAGAGTAATTGACGCTCCCACATCAGTGTAATTCTCGCTCAACGCCAGAGAAATTATTGGGCCACAGTATAGTATATCTCGCTCGCCCGAAAGACTAATTTACGCTCACTCTTCATAGTAATTCTCGCTCGATTGACATAGTAATTCCAGCTCGCCCGAAAGAGTAATTTTAGCTCACTTGTCAGAGTAATTCTCGCTCGCTCGTCAGAGCACTTGATGCTCCCCCATCAGTATAATTCTCGCATCAACTGTCAGAGTAATTATTGGCTCCAGCATAGTGAATATCGCTCTCCTAGGCACTAATTTTCGCTCACTCGTCAGAGTAAATTCTCGCTCGTCTTGTATACTAATTCTCGCTCGCCCGAAAGAGTAATTTTCGCTCACTCGCCACAGTAATTCTCGCTCCACGACATAGCAATCCTTGTTCTCTAGCCAGAGTAATAGACGGTCCCCAAACAGTGTAATTCACGATCAACTGTCAGAGTAATTATTGCCCCCAGCATAGTAAATCTCGCTCGACATAAACTAATTTTCGCTCACTCGTCAGAGTAAATTCTCGCTCGACTTACATAATATTTATCATTAGCTCGAAAGAGTAATTTTCGCTCACTCATCCGAGTAATTCTCGCTCGACCGAAAGAGTATTTTCAATCGCTCGCCAGGTAATTGACGGTCCCACATCAGAGTAATTCTCGCTCAACGCCAGAGTAATTATTGGCACCCAGCATAGTATATCTCGCTCGCCCGAAAGAGTAATTTTCGCTGACTCTTCATAGTAATTCTGGCTCGATTGACATAGTAATTCAAGCTAGCCCGAAAGAGTGATTTTCGCTCACTCGTCAGAGTAATTCTCGCTCTCCAGAAA
The DNA here is from genome assembly GCA_028753945.1 of Hexactinellida sp. DTS-2022. Lineage (NCBI taxonomy): Eukaryota > Metazoa > Porifera > Hexactinellida > Hexactinellida sp. DTS-2022. The sequence goes on from JAPNXP010000002.1 coordinate 4,253,745, forward strand.
CAGTAATTTTAGCTCACTCGTTAGAGTAATTCTCGCTCAAACGAAAGAGTAGTTCAGTCGCTCGCAAGAGTAATTGACGCTCCCACATCTGTGTTATTCTCGCTCAACGCCAGAGTAATTATTGGCCCACAGCATAGTATATCTCGCTCGCCCGAAAGACTAATTTACGCTCACTCTTCATAGTAATTCTCGCTCGATTGACATAGTAATTCAAGCTCGCCCGAAAGAGTAATTTTAGCTCACTTGTCAGAGTAATTCTCGCTCGCTCGGCAGAGTAGTTGATGCTCCCCCATGAGTATAATTCTCGCATCAACTGTCAGAGTAATTATTGGCTCCAGCATAGTGAATCTCGCTCTCCTTCGCACTAATTTTCGCTCACCCGTCAGAGTAAATTCTCGCTCGTCATGTATACTAATTCTCGCTCGCCCGAAAGAGTAATTTTCGCTCACTCGTCAGAGTAATTCTCGCTCCACGACATAGCAATTCTTGTTCGCTACCCAGAGTAATAGACGGTCCCCAAACAGTGTAATTCTCGATCAACTGTCAGAGTAATTATTGGCCCCCAGCATAGTAAATCTCGCTCGACATAAACTAATTTTCGCTCACTCGTCAGAGTAAATTCTCGCTCGACTCACATAATATTTCTCATTAGCTCGAAAGAGTAATTTTCGCTCACTCGTCCGAGTAATTCTCGCTCGACCGAAAGAGTATTTTCAATCGCTCGCCAGGTAATTGACGGTCCCACATCAGAGTAATTCTCGCTCAACGCCAGAGTAATTATTGGCCCCCAGCATAGTATATCTCGCTCGCCCGAAAGAGTAATTTACGCTGAATCTTCATAGTATTTCTGGCTCGATTGACATAGAAATTCAAGCTCGCCCGAAAGAGTGATTTTAGCTCAATCGTTAGAGTAATTCTCGCTTGATTGACATAGTAATTCTCGCTCGGCCGTGAGAATAATTTTCACTCACTGGTCATAGAAATTCTCGCTCGCCCGAAAGAGTAATTTTCGCTCACTCTTCAGAGTAATTCTCGCTCGATTGACATAGTAATTCTCGCTCCCCCGTAAGAAAAACTTTCGCTCGCTAGTCATAGAAATTCTCGCTCCCCCGAAAGTGTAATTTTCGTTCACTCTTCATAGTAATTCTCGCTTGATTAACATAGTATATCTCGCTCGCCCGAAAGAGTAATTTACGCTGACTCTTCATAGTAATTCTGGCTCGTTTGACATAGTAATTCAAGCTAGCCCGAAAGAGTGATTTTCGCTCACTCGTCAGAGTAATTCTCGCTCTCCAGAAACAGTAATTTTAGCTCACTCGTTAGAGTAATTCTCGCTCAAACGAAAGAGTAGTTCATTCGCTCGCAAGAGTAATTGACGCTCCCACATCAGTGTAATTCTCGCTCAACGCCAGAGAAATTATTGGGCCACAGTATAGTATATCTCGCTCGCCCGAAAGACTAATTTACGCTCACTCTTCATAGTAATTCTCGCTCGATTGACATAGTAATTCCAGCTCGCCCGAAAGAGTAATTTTAGCTCACTTGTCAGAGTAATTCTCGCTCGCTCGTCAGAGCACTTGATGCTCCCCCATCAGTATAATTCTCGCATCAACTGTCAGAGTAATTATTGGCTCCAGCATAGTGAATATCGCTCTCCTAGGCACTAATTTTCGCTCACTCGTCAGAGTAAATTCTCGCTCGTCTTGTATACTAATTCTCGCTCGCCCGAAAGAGTAATTTTCGCTCACTCGCCACAGTAATTCTCGCTCCACGACATAGCAATCCTTGTTCTCTAGCCAGAGTAATAGACGGTCCCCAAACAGTGTAATTCACGATCAACTGTCAGAGTAATTATTGCCCCCAGCATAGTAAATCTCGCTCGACATAAACTAATTTTCGCTCACTCGTCAGAGTAAATTCTCGCTCGACTTACATAATATTTATCATTAGCTCGAAAGAGTAATTTTCGCTCACTCATCCGAGTAATTCTCGCTCGACCGAAAGAGTATTTTCAATCGCTCGCCAGGTAATTGACGGTCCCACATCAGAGTAATTCTCGCTCAACGCCAGAGTAATTATTGGCCCCCAGCATAGTATATCTCGCTCGCCCGAAAGAGTAATTTACGCAGACTCTTCATAGTAATTTTCGCTCGATTGACATAGTAATTCTCGCTCGCCCGTGGGTATAATTTTAGCTCACTAGTCATAGAAATTCTCGCTCCCCCGAAAGTGTAATTTTCGTTCACTCTTCATAGTAATTCTCGCTTGATTGACATAGTAATTCAAGCTCGCCCGAAAGAGTGTTTTTCGCTCACTCGTCAGAGTAATTCTCACTCTCCAGAAACAGTAATTTTCGTTCACTCGTCAGAGTAATTCTCGCTCAAACGAAAGAGTTGTTCATTCGCTCGCCAGAGTAATTGACGCTCCCACATCAGTGTAATTCTCGCTCAACGCCAGAGTAATTATTGGGCCACAGCATAGTATATCTCGCTCGCCCGAAAGACTAATTCACGCTCACTCTTCATAGTAATTCTCGCTCGATTGACATAGTAATTCCAGCTCGCCCGAAAGAGTAATTTTAGCTCACTTGTCAGAGTAATTCTCGCTCGCTCGTCAGAGCACTTGATGCTCCCCCATCAGTATAATTCTCGCATCAACTGTCAGAGTAATTATTGGCTCCAGCATAGTGAATCTCGCTCTCCTAGGCACTAATTTTCGCTCACTCGTCAGAGTAATTCTCGCTCCACGACATAGCAATTCTTGTTCGCTAGCCAGAGTAATAGACGCTCCCCAAACAGTGTAATTCTCGATCAACTGTCAGAGTAATTATTGGCCCCCAGCATAGTAAATCTCGCTCGACATAAACTAATTTTCGCTCACTCTTTAGAGTAAATTCTCGCTCGACTGACATAATATTTCTCATTAGCTCGAAAGAGTAATTTTCGCTCACTCGTCCGAGTAATTCTCGCTCGACCGAAAGAGTATTTTCAATCGCTCGCCAGGTAATTGACGGTCCCACATCAGAGTAATTCTCGCTCAACGCCAGAGTAATTATTGGCCCCCAGCATAGTATATCTCGCTCGCCCGAAAGAGTAATTTTCGCTGACTCTTCATAGTAATTCTGGCTCGATTGACATAGTAATTCAAGCTAGCCCGAAAGAGTGATTTTCGCTCACTCGTCAGAGTAATTCTCGCTCTCCAGAAACAGTAATTTTAGCTCACTCGTTAGAGTAATTCTCGCTCAAACGAAAGTGTAGTTCAGTCGCTCGCAAGAGTAATTGACGCTCCCACATCTGTGTTATTCTCGCTCAACGCCAGAGTAATTATTGGCCCACAGCATAGTATATCTCGCTCGCCCGAAAGACTAATTTACGCTCACTCTTCATAGTAATTCTCGCTCGATTGACATAGTAATTCAAGCTCGCCCGAAAGAGTAATTTTAGCTCACTTGTCAGAGTAATTCTCGAAAGCCGTCAGAGTAATTGATGCTCCCCCATCAGTATAATTCTCGCATCAACTGTCAGAGTAATTATTGGCTCCAGCATAGTGAATCTCGCTCTCCTTCGCACTAATTTTCGCTCACCCGTCAGAGTAAATTCTCGCTCGTCATGTATACTAATTCTCGCTCGCCCGAAAGAGTAATTTTCGCTCACTCGTCAGAGTAATTCTCGCTCCACGACATAGCAATTCTTGTTCGCTACCCAGAGTAATAGACGGTCCCCAAACAGTGTAATTCTCGATCAACTGTCAGAGTAATTATTGGCCCCCAGCATAGTAAATCTCGCTCGACATAAACTAATTTTCGCTCACTCGTCAGAGTAAATTCTCGCTCGACTGACATAATATTTCTCATTAGCTCGAAAGAGTAATTTTCGCTCACTCGTCCGAGTAATTCTCGCTCGACCGAAAGAGTATTTCAATCGCTCGCCAGGTAATTGACGGTCCCACATCAGAGTAATTCTCGCTCAACGCCAGAGTAATTATTGGCCCCCAGCATAGTATATCTCGCTCGCCCGAAAGAGCAATTTACGCTGAATCTTCATAGTATTTCTGGCTCGATTGACATAGTAATTCAAGCTCGCCCGAAAGAGTGATTTTAGCTCAATCGTTAGAGTAATTCTCGCTCGATTGACATAGTAATTCTCACTCGCCCGTAAGAAGAATTTTCGCTCACTGGTCATAGAAATTCTCGCTCGCCCGAAAGAGTAATTTTCGCTCACTCTTCAGAGTAATTCTCGCTCGATTGACATAGTAATTCTCGCTTGCCCGTAAGAATAATTTTCGCTCACTAGTCATAGAAATTCTCGCGCCCCCGAAAGTGTAATTTTCGTTCACTCTTCATAGCAATTCTCGCTTGATTGTCATAGTAATTCCAGCTCGCATGAAAGAGTAATTTTAACTCACTTGTCAGAGTAATTCTCGCTCGCTCGTCAGAGTAGTTGATGCTCCCCCATCAGTATAATTCTCGCAACAACTGTCAGAGTAATTATTGGCTCCAGCATAGTGAATCTCGCTCTCCTAGGCACTAATTTTCGCTCACTAGTCATCGAAATTCTCGCTCCCCCGAAAGTGTAATTTTCGTTCGACTCTTCATAGCAATTCTCGCTTGATTGACATAGTGATTCAAGCTCGCCCGAAAGAGTAATTTTCGAATCACTCTTCAGAGTAATTATCGCTCGATTGACATAGTAATTCTCGCTCTCCCGTAAGAATAATTTTAGCTCACTAGTCATAGAAATTCTCGCTTCCCCGAAAGTGTAATTTTCGTTCACTCTTCATAGTAATTCTCGCTTGATTGACATAGTAATTCAAGCTCGCCCGAAAAAGTGTTTTTCGCTCACTCTTCAGAGTAATTCTCGCTCTCCAGAAACAGTAATTTTCGTTCACTCGTCAGAGTAATTCTCGCTCAAACGAAAGAGTTGTTCAGTCGCTCGCCAGAGTAATTGACGCTCCCACATCAGTGTAATTCTCGCTCAACGCCAGAGTAATTATTGGCCCACAGCATAGTATATCTCGCTCGCCCGAAAGACTAATTTACGCTCACTCTTCAAAGTAATTCTCGCTCGATTGACATAGTAATTCCAGCTCGCCCGAAAGAGTAATTTTAGCTCACTTGTCAGAGTAATTCTCGCTCGCTGTCAGAGTAGTTGATGCTCCCCCATCAGTATAATTCTCGCATCAACTGTCAGAGTAATTATTGGCTCCAGCATAGTGAATCTCGCTCTCCTAGGCACTAATTTTCGCTCACTCGTCAGAGTAAATTCTCGCTCGTCTTGTATAATAATTATCGCTAGCCCGAAAGAGTAATTTTCGCTCACTCGTCAGAGTAATTCTCGCTCCACGACATAGCAATTCTTGTTCGCTAGCCAGAGTAATAGACGCTCCCCAAACAGTGTGATTCTCGATCAACTGTCAGAGTAATTATTGCCCCCAGCATAGTAAATCTCGCTCGACATAAACTAATTTTCGCTCACTCGTCAGAGTAAATTCTCGCTCGACTGACATATTATTTCTCATTAGCTCGAAAGAGTAATTTTCGCTCACTCGTCCGAGTAATTCTCGCTCGACCGAAAGAGTATTTTCAATCGCTCGCCAGGTAATTGAAGGTCCCACATCAGAGTAATTCTCGCTCAACGCCAGAGTAATTATTGGCCCCCAGCATAGTATATCTCGCTTGCCCGAAAGAGTAATTTTCGCTCACTCTTCAGAGTAATTCTCGCTCGATTGACATAGTAATTCTCGCTTGCCCATATTAATAATTTTCGCTCACTAGTCATAGAAATTCTCGCTCCCCCAAAAGTGTAATTTTCGTTCACTCTTCATAGCAATTCTCGCTTGATTGACATAGTAATTCAAGCTCGCCCGAAAGAGTGTTTTTCGCTCACTCGTCAGAGTAATTCTCACTCTCCAGAAACAGTAATTTTCGTTCACTCGTCAGAGTAATTCTCGCTCAAACGAAAGAGTTGTTCAGTCGCTCGCCAGTGTAATTGACGCTCCCACATCAGTGTTTTTCTCGCTCAACGCACAGTAATTATTGGGCCACAGCATAGTATATCTCGCTCGCCCGAAAGACTAATTTACGCTCACTCTTCATAGTAATTCTCGCTCGATTGACATATTAATTCCAGCTCGCCCGAAAGAGTAATTTTAGCTCACTTGTCAGAGTAATTCTCGCTCGCACGTCAGAGTAGTTGATGCTCCCCCATCAGTATAATTCTCGCATCAACTGTCAGAGTAATTATTGGCTCCAGCATAGTGAATCTCGTAATCCTAGGGACTAATTTTCGCTCACTCGTCAGAGGAAATTCTCGCTCGTCTTGTATACTAATTCTCGCTCGCCCGAAAGAGTAATTTTCGTTCACCCGTCAGAGTAATTCTCGCTCCACGACATAGCAATTCTTGTTCGCTAGCCAGAGTAATAGACGCTCCCCAAACAGTGTAATTCTCGATCAACTGTTAGAGTAATTATTGGCCCCCAGCATAGTAAATCTCGCTCGACATAAACTAATTTTCGCTCACTCGTCAGAGTAAATTCTCGCTCGACTGACATAATATTTCTCATTAGCTCGAAAGAGTAATTTTCGCTCACTCGTCCGAGTAATTCTCGCTCGACCGAAAGAGTATTTTCAATCGCTCGCCAGGTAATTGACGGTCCCACATCAGAGTAATTCTCGCTCAACGCCAGTGTAATTATTGGCCCCCAGCATTGTATATCTCGCTCGCCCGAAAGAGTAATTTACGCGGACTCTTCATAGTAATTCTGGCTCGATTGACATAGTAATTCAAGCTCGCCATAAAGAGTGATTTTCGCTCAATCGTTAGAGTAATTCTCGCTCGATTGACATAGTAATTCTCGCTCGCCCGTAAGGATAATTTTCGCTCACTGGTCATAGAAATTCTCGCTCGCCCGAAAGAGTAATTTTCGCTCACTCTTCAGAGTAATTCTCGCTCGATTGACATAGTAATTCTCGCTCGCCCGAAAGAGTATTTTCAATCGCTCGCCAGGTAATTGACGGTCCCACATCAGAGTATTCTCGCTCAACGCCAGAGTAATTATTGGTCCCCAGCATAGTATATCTCGCTCGCCCGAAAGAGTAATTTACGCTGACTCTTCATAGCAATTCTCGCTTGATTGACATAGTGATTCAAGCTCGCCCGAAAGAGTGTTTTTCGCTCACTCTTCAGAGTAATTCTCGCTCTCCAGAAACAGTAATTTTCGTTCACTCGTCAGAGTAATTCTCGCTCAAACGAAAGAGTTGTTCAGTCGCTCGCCAGAGTAATTGACGCTCCCACATCAGTGTAATTCTCGCTCAACGCCAGAGTAATTATTGGCCCACAGCATAGTATATCTCGCTCGCCCAAAGACTAATTTACGCTCACTCTTCATAGTAATTCTCGCTCGATTGACATAGTAATTCCAGCTCGCCCGAAAGAGTAATTTTAGCTCACTTGTCAGAGTAATTCTCGCTCGCTGTCAGAGTAGTTGATGCTCCCCCATCAGTATAATTCTCGCATCAACTGTCAGAGTAATTATTGGCTCCAGCATAGTGAATCTCGCTCTCCTAGGCACTAATTTTCGCTCACTCGTCAGAGGAAATTCTCGCTCGTCTTGTATACTAATTCTCGCTCGCCCGAAAGAGTAATTTTCGCTCACTCGTCAGAGTAATTCTCGCTCCACGACATAGCAATTCTTGTTCGCTAACCAGAGTAATAGACGGTCCCCAAACAGTGTAATTCTCGATCAACTGTCAGAGTAATTATTGGCCCCCAGCATAGTAAATCTCGCTCGACATAAACTAATTTTCGCTCACTCGTCAGAGTAAATTCTCGCAAGACTGACATAATATTTCTCATTAGCTCGAAAGAGTAATTTTCGCTCACTCGTCCGAGTAATTCTCGCTCGACCGAAAGAGTATTTTCAATCGCTCGCCAGGTAATTGACGGTCCCACATCAGAGTAATTCTCGCTCAACGCCAGAGTAATTATTGGCCCCCAGCATAGTATATCTCGCTCGCCCGAAAGAGTAATTTACGGTGACTCTTCATAGTAATTCTGGCTCGATTGACATAGTATTTCAAGCTCGCCCGAAAGAGTGATTTTCGCTCAATCGTTAGAGTAATTCTCGCTCGATTGACATAGTAATTCTCGCTCGCCCGTAAGGATAATTTTCGCTCACTGGTCATAGAAATTCTCGCTCGCCCGAAAGAGTAATTTTCGCTCACTCTTCAGAGTAATTCTCGCTCGATTGACATAGTAATTCTCGCTCGCCCGAAAGAGTATTTTCAATCGCTCGCCAGGTAATTGACGGTCCCACATCAGAGTATTCTCGCTCAACGCCAGAGTAATTATTGGTCCCCAGCATAGTATATCTCGTTCGCCCGAAAGAGTAATTTACGCTGACTCTTCATAGCAATTCTCGCTTGATTGACATAGTGATTCAAGCTCGCCCGAAAGAGTGTTTTTCGCTCACTCTTCAGAGTAATTCTCGCTCTCCAGAAACAGTAATTTTCGTTCACTCGTCAGAGTAATTCTCGCTCAAACGAAAGAGTTGTTCAGTCGCTCGCCAGAGTAATTGACGCTCCCACATCAGTGTAATTCTCGCTCAACGCCAGAGTAATTATTGGCCCACAGCATAGTATATCTCGCTCGCCCAAAGACTAATTTACGCTCACTCTTCATAGTAATTCTCGCTCGATTGACATAGTAATTCCAGCTCGCCCGAAAGAGTAATTTTAGCTCACTTGTCAGAGTAATTCTCGCTCGCTGTCAGAGTAGTTGATGCTCCCCCATCAGTATAATTCTCGCATCAACTGTCAGAGTAATTATTGGCTCCAGCATAGTGAATCTCGCTCTCCTAGGCACTAATTTTCGCTCACTCGTCAGAGTAAATGCTCGCTCGTCTTGTTTACTAATTCTCGCTCGCCCGATAGAGTAATTTTCGCTCACTCGTCAGAATAATTCTCGCTCCACGACATAGCAATTCTTGTTCGCTAGCCAGAGTAATACACGCTCCCCAACAGTGTAATTCTCGATCAACTGTCAGAGTAATTATTGGCCCCCAGCATAGTAAATCTCGCTCGACATAAACTAATTTTCGATCACTCGTCAGAGTAAATTCTCGCTCGACTGACATAATATTTCTCATTAGCTCGAAAGAGTAATTTTCGCTCACTCGTCCGAGTAATTCTCGCTCGACCGAAAGAGTATTTTCAATCGCTCGCCAGGTAATTGACGGTCCCACATCAGAGTAATTCTCGCTCAACTTGGTTACGATCATCAGACATCATCAGCTCTGTTTGTTACTATAATTATATTTATTGTGCAAAAATAATATAACGTCATATGGTGTAGCATTTCAAAATAGTACGTCAATTGGTTCTTATTACAAAAATGCCAAAATTATAACTTCTTACTACAGATTAATTTACAAACGTCAGAGAAATTAGAACTTAGTTACTACAATAAGAATATGGAATTCATATAATGATCAGACAAAAATAACATTCCTATTTTGAGTGTAGTATCATCAAAATAGAAACTTCTAAGGATTGTAAGCTAATACTTTCAATTTAATTGTTGATTTATTATAACGATATCTTTCGAACATGTTAGAAAATTCCTGCAACCAAAATTTCCACAAATAATTAATTTTTTGTATTAATAATAACTAATTAATAATAAATAGTTAATAATTGACATATTTTTCCCATATATGGAGCGTTATTACCCAATAAAATGTATTGAAAATTGAAATTTCCGTAATCACCAGATCCATACGTTACCTGGCAACGCTTTAGAAATGCATTCTTAAAATTATTGGATTTTCGATTCCAGAAGGACCTTAGCCTTTGGGGGGGGGGCTATTATTGGAGGTGGCGATTATTCGAATAGGGTCTACTATTAGAGTATTTACGGTAGTCGGGTTTGATACATAACTTTTCTTGAAGTACTTTATTTCAGAACTACGAGGCAAAGTTAAGACAATTACTGGGAATCCCAGGCCCCCCCCCCCACACCCCTCTGTATCACACCCTGATAGTAAGTGGCAATAACAACAGTAGAAAGAGCTAATATGAACCAAGATCAGTATTCGAATTTGGTTTATCTTCCTCTATTCCCCTTTAATTGTTTCCCTCTTTACTGCAGGCAACCTTGAACTTATATTATTTTAATTTAATTTTTTATCTGAGATTACGTAACATTTACAAATGCACATATTTATAAATGCACATATTTACAAATGTACATATTTACAAATGCACATATTTACAAATGCACATATTTACAAATGTACATATTTACATCTCTCTTCCCTTCTTTTGCGCTCTCTTTTTGCTCTCTCTTTTTCCTCTCTCTTTTTGCTCTTTGCTCTTTGCTCTTGACTCTTTGCTGCTCCGCTGCTCTGCTCCTGAGCCCATCTCCATCTCCTTCCTCCCCCTTCCCGCGTTACACCCTATGTCGTCTGTCCCGAGACATCTACTCCCTATGGAACACCTCAACCAAGTGTCTCCAGTCTCGTCACAGACCAGTATTCATCAATATCCCTCGTACAGTCCGTGTGTTCTCAATTTACGGACTCTATCGTTAGACTCGGTTCACAGTTGGACGGTCTTGAGAATTCGATCGCTACTCTCAAAGCCGACGAAGTCCGCCGGCAGGCAAAGGATGCAGAACGTGACTTGCAACTTGATCTACTTCGAGCAGAGGTGGCAAGTTTGAAGTTGCGTCAGGAAGCCAATCCTCCCTATATGAGTTCGACTTTGACCAGTACTACGTCTCTTCCAGTAATGACATTCGTTGCTCAACCTCCTGCGATTGTACACGTCAGTACCGAGGAGCGTCCAGAGGTCACTTTAGTTCCAGAGGAGCGACACGTTGCTAGCAACCTACGGTCTAGACCTAAATATATAGTATGTGTCAATATTGGTATAGACCAGGGGTTCGCAAACTCGCCTTTTTAGGCCGGATTGCTTCTTTAGTGCGGCCATGGCCCCCCCAGTTACGCCCTTGCATATAACTGACTATTTAGGCTAACCACAATTTAATTAACGTGTATACAGTTTACTAGCTAATTTTGTTATACTAACACCAGTGAACTATAGATATATAGAAGTAAAAATTCTGGGGCAAGCCCCGAGACCCCCCTTTTAATTCGCTCAATTTGTTTCTTGGGCACCACCTTTTGAACATTTCTGGATCCGCTAGGATTATTATACGTATCGTAAGGCTATAAACCAATTAGATTCTTACGAAAAAACAATTTTATTAGATGCGGCCGGTAATTATATGTCCTTAGCTAATGTGGCCGGTATGCTGCAAAAGTTTGCGAACCCCTGGTACAGTATAGACAAAGATACACAAACAAATAATAAAACAACTCACTCGTATCGGTTAGTCTGCTTCAACGAAGCCTTAGACCGCAGGTAGTAGCGACGTGTCGGTTCCTCTGGAACTAAAGTGACGTCTGGGCGCTCCTCGGTACTGACGTGTACAATCGGAGGAGGTTGAGCAACGAATGTCATTACTGGAAGAGACGTAGTACTGGCCAAAGTCGAACTCATATAGGGAGGATTGGCTTCCTGACGCAACTTCAAACTTGCCACCTCTGCTCGAAGTAGATCAAGTTGCAAGTCACGTTCTGCATCCTTTGCCTGCCGGCGGACTTCGTCGGCTTTGAGAGTAGCGATCGAATTCTCAAGACCGTCCAACTGTGAACCGAGTCTAACGATAGAGTCCGTAAATTGAGAACACACGGACTGTACGAGGGATATTGATGAATACTGGTCTGTGACGAGACTGGAGACACTTGGTTGAGGTGTTCCATAGGGAGTAGATGTCTCGGGACAGACGACATAGGGTGTAACGCGGGAAGGAGGAAGAGGAGATGGAGATGGAGCAGGAGCAGTCGTTGGAGCAGGAGCAGTCGATGGAGCAGTCGATAGAGCAGGAGCAGGAGCAGTCAGAGAGAGAGAGGGAGAGAGAGAGGGAGAGAGAGAGGGAGAGAGAGAGGGAGAGAGAGAGGGAGAGAGAGAGGGAGAGAGAGGGAGAAGAGGCAGTCGTGCCGTAGAATCGGGGGGATCCGGGGGCTCAGGGGGCTCCGGGGGATTGGGGGAAATTGGTTTTGGTTTGGGTTTGGGAATAACAACGTTATCCCGGGTTGTGCAGCAACTAAAAAAGCATAGATTAGGCCATGTAAAATAAATTAATGGTTTATCAGCCGGATTTTTCAGAAAATACGGACGGCGGACGGGATTTTAATTTATTTTTTATTTCAGTTCATGTGCAAATACCATTATCTTAGCAGAACAATAAATATAAATATTTAATTAAATTAGAAAATCACATGCCAATGCATAAATAATTAAAGTAACACACCAAAATTTAAGACTTGTTAAAAATAATTAAATTGATATTATAATTTCTATGTGGCATAATCCCTATAACTAATAGATATATAGATTGTCTAGTATGGATTCACTATTAGGCTAAACTTTCACTATGAATATCTAATTCAATTTTTCGATTTTAGTAATTCCGAGTTTCTACGTCCTTCTAAAAATAACTAGTATACTGTCTAAAAACGCAGTAAAAATGGGGGTCTTCGGGTGTCGAAAATCGAGTACCCTATCTCCTTAATTAATTAAAAATTGATACATTAGGAATACTTGGGAAGTTTAAAGCTAATATTTGGTACGATTATGTTCATAAATAATAATAAAATATATCCGGACGGGGGTTTAAATTGTGACGGACGGGGGGTAAAATTGGGACGGATGAGGGGTAAAAATTGGGACGGACGGGTGGTGAAAATTGGGACGGACGGGGATGATAAACAAGTTATTCATTTTATATGGCCTAAAAGTGTATATGTGAAAGGGTACAATATTAATAAAATGATTTACTCACCTCATAAATCTGCAGGATAATTTAATAATTCGTTTAATAATTGTAAAAATAAAAATAAAAAAAATGAAAAAAATAAATAAATATCAAAAAGAAAGATATAAAATTCTACTTAGATTGTTGAATTTATACTTGACTCAAGTAGACTAAGCGCAAGAATGACCGAAAAAGGAAGTGTTCATTATTGACGTCAATGGCGGAGAAATTTCGTTTAAAAACATTCCAATTAGGAGGAAATCATGAAATGAAAGTGCATATTTGTGAGAACACACAAGATGGAGAATTATTTGACCAGGAAGTGATGTATACAGTTTTGACACGTGCGTACATGAGTTTTGAAACAAAAGAACAATCACCGATGATACAAAAAAGTAAGTTCAAAGCATGATAAACAACTTTGGTCACATGACAATAGCATGATCAGAACTAGAAATAGTTCCAATTCGAATTCTAATAAAAGAATATTTCAAATCAACACATAATTGATTATAGCGAATGTAATATGTCACAACAATACAAAAAAATGAAATTCAAATAATTAATAATAAATAAATAAAATATAATTTTAGGACGAGGAATTTTTAGATGTAAGGATTAAAAATTTAATCTCATAAAATTGGTTAGCTGTCGAGATAAATAATCTTATAATAATTGGTTAGCTGTCGAGATAAATAATCTTATAAAATTGGTTAGCAATCGAGATAAATAATCTTATAATAATTGGTTAGCTGTCAAGATAAACAATCTTATAATAATTGGTTAGCTATCAGAAAAATAATCTTATAATAATTGGTTAGCTGTCGAGAAAATAATCTTATAATAATTGGTTAGCTGTCAAGATAAACAATCTTATAATAATTGGTTAGCTATCAAGATAAATAATCTTATAATAATTGGTTAGCTATCAAGATAAACAATCATATAATAATTGGTTAGCTGTCGAGATAAATAATCTTATAAAATTGGTTAGCAGTCGAGATAAATAATCATAAAAAATTGGTTAGCTATCAAGATAAACAATCTTATAATAATTGGTTAGCTGTCGAGATAAATAATCTTATAAAATTGGTTAGTTGTCGAGATAAATAATCTTATAAAATTGGTTAGTTGTCGAGAAAATAATCTTATAATAATTGGTTAGCTGTCGAGAAAATAATCTTATAATAATCGGTTAGCTGTCGAGATAAATAATCTTATAATAATTGGTTAGCTGTCGAGATAAATAATCTTGTAAAATTGGTTAGCTGTCGAGATAAATAATCTTATAAAATTGGTTAGCTGTCGAGATAAATAATATTATAAAATTGGTTAGCTGTCGAGATAAATTATCATATAAAATTGGTTAGCTGTCGAGATAAATAAACTCATAATAATTGGTTAGCTGTCGAGATAAATAATCGTATAAATTGGTTAGCTGTCGAGAAAATAATCTTATAATAATTGATTAGCTGTCGAGATAAACAATCTTATAAAATTGGTAAGCTGTCGAGATAAATAATCTTATAATAATTGGTTAGCTGTCAAGATAAACAATCTTATAAAATTGGTTAGCTGTCGAGATAAACAATCTTATAAAATTGGTTAGCTGTCGAGAAAATAATCTTATAATAATTGGTTAGCTGTCGAGATAAAAAATCTTATAATAATTGGTAAGCTGTCGAGATAAATAATCTTATAATAATTGGTTAGCTGTCAAGATAAACAATCTTATAAAATTGGTTAGCTGTCGAGATAAACAATCTTATAATAATTGGTTAGCTGTCAAGATAAACAATCTTATAAAATTGGTTAGCTGTCGAGATAAACAATCTTATAAAATTGGTTACCTGTCGAGAAAATAATCTTATAATAATTTGTTAGCTGTCGAGATAAATAATCTTATAAAATTGGTTAGCTGTCGAGATAAATAATCTTATAATAATTGGTTAGCTGTCGAGATAAAAAATCTTATAATAATTGGTTAGCTGTCGAGAAAATAATCTTATAATAATTGGTTAGCTGTCGAGAAAATAATCTTATAATAATTGGTTAGCTGTCGAGATAAACAATCTTATAAAATTGGTTAGCTGTCGAGATAAATAATCTTATAAAATTGGTTAGTTGTCGAGAAAATAATCTAATAATAATTGGTTAGCTGTCGAGAAAATAATCTTATAATAATTGGTTAGCTGTCGAGATAAATAATCTTATAATAATTGGTTAGCTGTCGAGATAAATAATCTTAAAAAATTGGTTAGCTGTCGAGATAAACAATCTTATAATAATTGGTTTGCTGTCGAGATAAACAATCTTATAAAATTGGTTAGCTATCAAGATAAACAATCTTAAAAAATTGGTTAGCTGTCGAGATAAATAATCTTATAAAATTGGTTAGCTGTCGAGATAAATAATCTTATAAAATTGGTTAGTTGTCGAGATAAATAATCTTATAAAATTGGTTAGTTGTCGAGAAAATAATCTTATAATAATTGGTTAGCTGTCGAGAAAATAATCTTATAATAATTGGTTAGCTGTCGAGATAAATAATCATATAAAATTGGTTAGCTGTCGAGATAAATAATCTTATAAAATTGGTTAGCTGTCGAGATAAATAATCTTATAAAATTGGTTAGCTGTCGAGATAAATAATCTTATAATAATTGGTTAGCTGTCGAGATAAATAATCTTATAAAATTGGTTAGCTGTCGAGAAAATAATCTTATAATAATTGGTTAGCTGTCGAGATAAACAATCTTATAAAATTGGTTAGCTGTCGAGATAAATAATCTTATAATAATTGGTTAGCTGTCAAGATAAACAATCTTATAAAATTGGTTAGCTGTCGAGATAAACAATCTTATAAAATTGGTTAGCTGTCGAGATAAATAATCTTATTATAATTGGTTAGCTGTCGAGATAAAAAATCTTATAATAATTGGTAAGCTGTCGAGATAAATAATCTTATAATAATTGGTTAGCTGTCAAGATAAACAATCTTATAAAATTGGTTAGCTGTCGAGATAAACAATCTTATAAAATTGGTTACCTGTCGAGAAAATAATCTTATAATAATTGGTTAGCTGTCGAGATAAATAATCTTATAAAATTGGTTAGCTGTCGAGATAAATAATCTTATAATAATTGGTTAGCTGTCGAGATAAAAAATCTTATAATAATTGGTTAGCTGTCGAGAAAATAATCTTATAATAATTGGTTAGCTGTCCACAGTGGCTTATGGCAGGGAATAGACCAATTATTGAGGTCTGTATTATTGTGTTTTCCAGCTTGTTTATTGTTATTTGATTGCCATAGTGTTCTAAATTTCAAATTTCCAGCTTATCTAAAGCCTACAAGTATATAAAAATTGCCTTCGAACGTTGGAGTAATTTAGTTCCATTTGCGGTTTTGTTGGAATTTGAAATAAGGTATTCTACTTAGAGTCAATATAATTATGTTACTATGGCAATTTTTTGTGTGTACTAAATTTAGATTAGTAATATAAGTATTCTGAAACTGTATTTTTTAATCATAGTAGTGTAGCTTAAATATTTTTCCAAGAAATATTATTTTTAATATCACCTGTAAAATTAAACAAATTGTAACAAATCTAGATATTTGAAGTGTGCGGAAACACCATTATGCAAAGAAATGCAAATTGAATATACTTTCAGAAAATCAATTAATGTATGTAGAGTTAGTATACAAAGTCACAACCTCCGGTTCGCTCCGGAAATAAAAATATATACTACATTCCAATGTGAGCATCCGATTACTATGCAAGATTCCAAGTCTCAATTTGGTAACTGCAATTCAATATCCATTGTAACCACCAAGTTATTTGATTCTGCTGTTTCATATGTGATATATATTTTGTTTATGATAGTAGTGACCATAATTCGCGTCAATTTTCATTCATTTTTTTGTGTATTTATCTCAAATGGCAGCTAGTGATCAGAATATCCCCAAGACCAGACTTAATTTGGCAAAGATTTTGAAGTCGCATGAATTCAATATTCAAGCAGCATTGACTGAAATTGAAGAGTCTGTTGGAATAAATAATAGTGCCTTGCAATCATTGCTATGGAGGGTTCGTAATAATGTGAGGAAAGGAAGGAAGTCAGTTGACGAATTGGATGGAGAATGGTGGAATTCTCAAATCGATTTTAATTATGGACTTTAAAGAGTCGTCTATCAACTCCAGCTGACTTTACTACGTCCTCTGTGCCTGATGAAAGTAGACCTATCCATAGAAAGAGTCTCGATAGTGTTTATTTGAAACATCAGAGATCACGCCTCTCTAAATTACTGGAGTGCATTAAAGAAATTTCAGAAATTGAAGACATGTCAGAAATTTCAATCGCAGCTATTTCTTTACAATTGGTATCCAATCAAGACGATAACCGTCAGTTAGCTCAGATTTCCAAAAAGATTGCCTATGCTGGAGATTTTAGTGATGCGATAACACGAAAAAAGTTCCGATTGATAAGTAGTTGTTTCTTCTTGATTATTTGGAAATTGGTAAAAGAAAATATACGAGCTTACGTCAGCTGTAAATAGTGTATTATATAATTAATAAACCTATTTTGAATGAATTAAGGCAATAAGTAAATTAATTTTCTAAGCAATTCCTAGGTACAGTCGACACATAATTGCAAAAAATTAATTTAAGGGGTTAAATTAATTAATACCAGAAATTAAAAAAAAACACGGTTGTACGACGTCATAACTAATACATCTGGAGCCATAAATAATTTTTTTATATGTCAAAAGATGCATAGGCATCGATAACCCATATGTAATTAATTCATAGTACAACGCAAACTCGAAAGATATAGCGGATTTCAGAATTTCAAAAAAATAAGTAACATCATCATGACGTCATAACAGACAAAGTATGAGGTGTAAATAAATTTTGATATGACCAAACATTTTCTAAACATCGATAACCCATATGTAATTAATACATTATAATAGGCTAAAGTGCACACAGATATCTATTCCCTACCAACTGCGATTTTAAGCCACTGTGCTGTCGAGATAAATAATCTTATAAAATTGGTTAGCTGTCGAGATAAATAATCTTGTAAAATTGGTTAGCTGTCGAGATAAATAATCTTATAAAATTGGTTAGCTGTCGAGATAAATAATCTTATAATAATTGGTTAGCTGTCAAGATAAACAATCTTATAAAATTGGTTAGTTGTCGAGATAAATAATCTTATAAAATTGGTTAGTTGTCGAGAAAATAATCTTATAATAATTGGTTAGCTGTCGAGAAAATAATCTTATAATAATTGCTTAGCTGTCGAGATAAATAATCTTATAAAATTGGTTAGCTGTCGAGATAAATAATCTTATAAAATTGGTTAGCTATCGAGATAAATAATCTTATAATAATTGGTTAGCTGTCGAGATAAATAATCTTATAAAATTGGTTAGCTGTCGAGATAAATAATCTTATAAAATTGGTTAGCTGTCGAGATAAATAATCTTATAATAATTGGTTGCCTACTAGTGTAAACATCGACTAGACGGGATTTTGGGACTTGATTAAAAATGCACTGTACACTATTTTTTGGAAGAAATAGTAATTAAATAGTGAAGGAATTAAAATGAATTGAAAATGGTAATATAGAATGAATTAGAAATAGGGCATAAGAGAATAACTGAACACATGCTGGACAGATAGAACAAAACGGGATATTTGGACTTCAACGGGATATTTGGACCTGAACGGGATATCTGGACCTGAACGGGGAATAAGACAATCGGGTCTAAGGGAATAACATAATCAATACAGGACAGATAGAACAAAACGGGATATTGGGACCTGACCGGGATATCTGGATCTGACGGGATATTGGGACCTGAACGGGATAACGGGATCTGACGGGATATCTGGACCTGACGGGATATTGAGACCTGACCGGGATATTGGGACCTGACCGGTATATCAGGACCTGACTGGGATATCTGGACCTGAACGGGGTATTGGGACCTGAACGGGATATTGGGACCTGACCGGTATATCAGGACCTGACTGGGATATCTGGACCTGAACGGGGTATTGGGACCTGAACGGGATATTGGGACCTGACCGGGATATTGGGACCTGACCGGGATATCAGGATCTGACGGGATATTGGGACCTGACGGGATATTGGGACCTGACCGGGATATCAGGATCTGGCGGGATATCTGGACCTGACCGGGATATTGGGACCTGACCGGGATATTGGGACCTGACAATATTGGGACCTGACTGGGATATCTGGACCTGACCGGTATATCAGGACCTGACTGGGATATCTGGACCTGAACGGGGTATTGGGACCTGACGAGATATTGGGACCTGAACGGGATATTGGGACCTGACCGGGATATTGGGACCTGACCGGGATATTGGGACCTGAACGGGATATCTGAACCTGACTGGGATATCTGGATCTGACGGGATATTGGGATCTGACGGGATATTGGGACCTGAACGGGATATTGGGACCTGACTGGGATATCTGGATCTGACGGGATATTGGGATCTGACGGGATATTGGGATCTGATGGGATATTGGGACCTGAACGGGATATTGGGACTTGACTGGGATCTCTGGACCTGAACGGGACCTGACAGGGATATCTGGATCTGACGGGATATCTGGACCTGAGCTGGATGTTTGGCTTAGTTTATACTGTCTCTTTACTTATTTCTGATTTTCCTTACTATTTCTTATTATTTTCTTCATTCATTTTTTCATTCATTTATTTTCTCCCCTATTTTTTTCGATTGATAATATCATTTTTCTACCAAGTCCAAAAATCCCGTCTAGTCGTGGTTTCCGACAGAGATAAATAAACACAGGTAATATTAATAACAGGAGAACAAAATAGAGTTAGGACGGTGGAATATAGTTAGAGGAAGAGAAGGGAATAATTACAAGGTGAGGGAGTAACCACTGGGGCATCATATATATGTAATAAGCTGTACGTATAGATAGGATCAAGAGAGGTGAGATACAGGCTTGGAAGACAGTTATTCCGTTCCCTAGTTGACGTAACGGGATAGGAACTATACTAGTAATAGCTGAGTAATAATTGCTAAGGAATGGTACAGGAACAAGAGAGTTGAGATACAGGCTTGGAATACAGTTATTGCCTTACTTTAGTGGAGGTAAAGCGGGGTAGGAATTTCTATTTGAATACCCACCCATTTTCATTATTTTTTCTACACTCTTTGCTCGAAATACGATATATTTTAATTTTATATACACAATATATATATTTGAATTTCGCAATCTTAGGTTTCTTCACTAGCGAAAAGTTTTCCACACGGAGACTCATTTATGAGAAGTTCTAATACATGTGGCTTGGCCTAGATGTATCTGGGGAACAATCAAATTGCCTGCCATATTTTGTTAATTCCGAAAAAACTCTCTGGAATACTTTCAACACGCTATAACTTTTATGTTACAACAGATTCAGTTTAGTTATTTGAAACTTTTATAGACCCATATATTCTCTTGAGACCTTTCCCTATCTGAATATATTCCCTCATCTGATATAGTGAGGAAAGGAAGGCGAGCAATCCTGTAAAGTAGGTAGAATAATTCTGTGTCTGCTAAACATCACTCTGGGCAAGATAAGAACTCTAACAATATGCTTTTGCACAACGCGCCGAAGTTTTAAAGAGTTGGTCATAAGTCCTTGGTTGCTAGTATCGCCTCTTGCTGTCCTTCAATGAAGGATCCCTGTCCTATTCAGTTCTCATGAAAGAACTTAGTCTACGGCAAGCTACAAAAGCATATAATACTTTGCAAGACTTGATCGCCTTAGAAACCAATCCCGAATTCGGAGTTGCCGCGAGACTCACTACGCCGTAGGAGGAAGACTGTCACACAAACAAAAGTAGTGGAGCCCTCATGGAAGCGTCGCGACAATAGAATATACTATTCGGGTAAATTTTGTTCTGAAGTACCTTCTAGCTGCGATGAATATGATACTCTGTGCAGTAAATGTAAGCAGATAGAAAGCATGATTCGTAGCACCAGAAAGAAGCAGCATTTGGTGCGTTGTTATTTGTGAGGACTGGTCCCACTGGAGTTGCGAAGGTATCAAGAACCAGCGACAATTGCACGTAGAATATTTCGGTACCAATCACGGATCATGAGCACAACTTCCACACATAAGCCATCCAGTGGCTCCATACCAATCGAATGATGACGATTCCAAGTTTTACGGCATTCTTACAACAGCTAAACTAGCACACATATCTGATATACCTCTTTTCAGTACAACCAAGCATCTAACATAAATTATCACTACCACAGTAAGTATATACACACTTCTGAAACTGCAACATCACCAACTGATATAGATATTGGTACACCAGTCAGCATTTTACCCCTCCAACACTCTTCTACACCAGAGCTGTATACAAACACAGGGTAGTGAGATAAAGCGTTCATCCAGCCAACCACCTGTATCCAGGCAAGTAAAGAGGTTGCTCACCACTTTAAACTGCTTCCAAAGAAACGATACCCTTCACAGAGATCAGGTACATTGGAAATGTAAATACAGACATTATATGCATTATCAGCCTAACACCACCAGCAACTGAGCTATACTTACAGGAATCGGATCCAGCAAACGATAAATAATTACTAGAAAGCAAAGGAACCACTTTACGTCAGATCCCCACCATAGGCACCAATGGTGGGGTTCTTGGGGGGGGGTCTGGGCGGGTACACCACCAGTACCCCTGGAATCCTTATGAACCTCCCGCAAAAGGTGGATTCTGAGGAGGCTCAGATGGAGTCTGGGTGTAGAGTATATAATTTAGTCTAGCCCAGTAGAGGCGCTTGCCGGCGCCACTAGTAGGCACAATTGCGTCACAGGTGGGGAACAGGTCCCACCCTTACGGCGCCCCTGGTACAGCTAAAGAGGATTGGGATCAATATCTTTGGTTTGCATAATTAGTGTGCACGAAAAGTAATTAACCCAAAACATATTCAAAATCTGCTATAGCTGTAAGAGACACGTAACTGTAAATGAGGCAAAGCTAGGTAACATAATTACCGGTGCTGAGTAACTATAGACTGATAAACTATAATACAAGATCAGAATAATAGTACCAAATAACCTATTCAAAATCTGCGCTAGCTGTGAGAGAACCGTAACTGTAATGAGGCAAGCTGGGTAACATAATTACCGGTGCTGAGTAACTATAGACTGATAAACCATAATACAAGATCAGAATAATAGCACCAACTAACCTATTCAAAATCTGCTCTGGCTGTGAGAGAACCGTAACTGTAATGAGGCAAAGCTGGTAACATAATTACCGGTGCTGAGTAACTATAGACTGATAAACTATAATACAAGATCAGAATAATAGTACCAACTAACCTATTCAAAATCTGCGCTAGCTGTGAGAGAACCGTAACTGTAATGAGGCAAAGCTGGTAACATAATTACAGGTGCTGGGTACCTATAGACTGATAAACTATAATACAAGATCAGAATAATAGTACCAACTAACCTATTCAAAATCTGCGCTAGCTGTGAGAGAACCGTAACTGTAATGAGGCAAGCTGGGTAACATAATTACCGGTGCTGAGTAACTATAGACTGATAAACTATAATACAAGATCAGAATAATAGTACCAACTAACCTATTCAAAATCTGCGCTAGCTGTGAGAGAACCGTAACTGTAAATGAGGCAAAGCTGAGTAACATAATTACCGGTGCTGAGTAACTATAGACTGATAAACTATAATACAAGATCAGAATAATAGTACCAACTAACCTATTCAAAATCTGCGCTAGCTGTGAGAGAACCGTAACTGTAATGAGGCAAGCTGGGTAACATAATTACCGGTGCTGAGTAACTATAGACTGATAAACTATAATACAAGATCAGAATAATAGCACCAACTAACCAATTCAAAATCTGCGCTAGCTGTGAGAGAACTGTAACTGTAAATGAGGCAAAGCTGGGTAACATAATTACCGGTGCTGCGTAACTATAGACTGATAAACTATAATACAAGATCAGAATAATAGCACCAACTAACCTATTCAAAATCTGCGCTAGCTGTGAGAGAACTGTAACTGTAAATGAGGCAAAGCTGGCAACATAATTACCGGTGCTGAGTAACTATAGACTGATAAACTATAATATAAGATCAGAATAATAGCACCAACTAACCTATTCAAAATCTGCTCTGGCTGTGAGAGAACCGTAACTGTAATGAGGCAAAGCTGGGTAACATAATTACCGGTGCTGAGTAACTATAGACTGATAAACTATAATACAAGATCAGAATAATAGCACCAACTAACCTATTCAAAATCTGCGCTAGCTGTGAGAGAACCGTAACTGTAATGAGGCAAAGCTGGGTAACATAATTACCGGTGCTGAGTACCTATAGACTGATAAACTATAATACAAGATCAGAATAATAGCACCAACTAACCTATTCAAAATCTGCTCTGGCTGTGAGAGAACCGTAACTGTAATGAGGCAAAGCTGGGTAACATAATTACCGGTGCTGAGTAACTATAGACTGATAAACTATAATACAAGATCAGAATAATAGCACCAACTGACCTATTCAAAATCTGCTCTAGCTGTGAGAGAACTGTAACTGTAATGAGGCAAAGCTGGGTAACATAATTACCGGTGCTGGGTAACTATAGACTGATAAACTATAATACAAGATCAGAATAATAGCACCAACTAACCTATTCAAAATCTGCGCTAGCTGTGAGAGAACCGTAACTGCAATGAGGCAAAGCTGGGTAACATAATTACCGGTGCTGAGTAACTATAGACTGATAAACTATAATACAAGATCAGAATAATAGTACCAGTATATAAATAATATTATAATAATTTATTACCGTCTAGTCGTGGTTTCCGACAGAGATAAATAAACACAGGTAATATTAATAACAGGAGAACAAAATAGAGTTAGGACGGTGGAATATAGTTAGAGGAAGAGAAGGGAATAATTACAAGGTGAGGAGTAACCACTGGGGCATCATATATATGTAATTAGCTGTACGTATAGATAGGATCAAGAGAGGTGAGATACAGGCTTGGAAGACAGTTATTCCGTTCCCTAGTTGACGTAACGGGATAGGAACTACACTAGTAATAGCTGAGTAATAATTGCTAAGGAATGGTACAGGAACAAGAGAGTTGAGATACAGGCTTGGAATACAGTTATTGCCTTACTTTAGTGGAGGTAAAGCGGGGTAGGAATTTCTATTTGAATACCCACCCATTTTCATTATTTTTTCTACACTGGAATACAGTCTGTAGTGAGGTGTAACGCGGGAAAAAAGACAGGAACATGTAGAATTCTATTATATGTTGGAAAACGGTTGCCTTATACGTACCCTATATAATTTTTGTCGGTTATAAGCACATTATATGCAGTTCCCGACGATGTGCTTATAACCGGCATCCACTGTAATAGTTTTCCTAACTACAAGAATCAGGGATTCATCCAGGCGTATGCGACGCGCCTGCAAGCGCGTAATTTCAAAAGGAAACTTTTCTAGGCGCGCGAAAATTGAGAGATGCTCCCATAGACGTAATACAAATTGAGCATTTTAGGCGCGTGTGAGCGAGCTCTAACATAATCTAGGCGCGCGGGAAATTTTGCCTGGATGAAAGCCAGACAAGAATATGTTGAATTATATATGAACCATAATGTTTATATATAGTTTGGAATATTTATACAATATTTCAAGTTTATACTTAGTAGTTGTGGTTTACTAAGAAAGTTCGATGACATTCGAACCATGGATATATGAATGCGCCCAAAATACCCACCCCCTTCAGGCTCATTGTCAGTAAGAATATTTGATTTTACAGGATTTGCAAATATAATTTTGAGTTCAAATAGTTTCAGTCAAACTAAACTAAATACTCTCTACATCTCACTTACAATCTTGTCTTCGGACTCGTAGTTGGAGGGCCTGCGTCCTCTTCTGGTTCTCCGAGCAAGCAGGACACCTCCTCTGTTCTTCACTGAACATATTAATTTAGCTAATAAGTAATCGTTGAATGGATAAAGTACTGAAAAATGATACAAAGGTGGATACAAGCTTTATCAGCAAAATTATCTGTAAAGGTATAAAATGTAGCACGTCACTTGAGTGTTCGGTTGCCGTCTAATTTAATGAAATATTTCTAATCAGTATTCTCACAATTACTTATAACAGATATACATAAGCTAATTGAATTGGATAAACGAAGATACTAGAAAATTCTCTAAAATGAATTACAATTTGGCACCACTTAGTAATTAGAACTAATAATTATAATTATTCACATTGTACTGCTTTGTATAATATTATATACTAGCCGAAAAACCGCCCTCCGGGCGGCATTTTTCTGCTAGTTTACTATGCTTTACTACGCTTTGTATTTGGTTTCATTTTCACGTTTTAATCGCATTCTCGCTGTATTGGGCGTTTGTTTACAATCATTACCAACTCGCGAACGTTTTTAAGTGGCATACGTATAGTAACATAGTTGATAACAGGTTTGGATTTTGTATGTAAATTATGACTGAAGTTGGCAAAATATGTCAACCCGATTTATATAGTATAGTCAGGTTCTTTTATGATAAACATTCAAGGGACCATAAATTGTGCATAATAGAGAGACTTCATAATAAGCGAACTCAACTTAGTACAAACCCTATGTAAGTTGTTAAATTGGGACCATAAGGCTTGTTCATAATAAAGCAGACGAAATCTGGTTCATAATAAGCAGACCTGACTGATAGCAATAGGTATGACTATTAAATTGTCCAACAACACAAATGTAAGTTTATTGGTCTATATGTATATTCAATTGTTGTTTATATTATGGGAAATCACAATGGGATACTGAACACAGATAACTGATTGGATAAATTAATTTACTCTCGACCAATTAAATTACAGTCTCAGTTGGCATTCTATACTGCACACTTAACAATTGATAGAGACATATAAATCCTTTTATACTAATTGAATGCTAGATGCTAATCCATACTGGGACAACCCTCGAATTTAATTCGTTAAATGTTTTGGCACCTTGGGGATGGAAGATGTGAATATTTTTCTTAAAAATTCCTTATCTGGAGTGGTGAGATAATTCCTAGATAATATGCGAAATTTGGTACAGATCGGTTCAGGCATCTCAGAGGAGATGTGAGGACAGACAGACAGACATACACACAGACAGACATTGTATTTTATATATATAGATATCAAACCATGATACAGGATAATTTGTCAGCCCAAAAAGAGGGAATACATGATAAACATGATATTCAACTATTCTTGTATAACAACTACAACCAAAGAACCACCACAGCAACAACTAACGAACTAACACTTAGAAACAACAACAAAAGCAACTAAACTAAAACAAAACAACATAAAATAAATGGGCTGTTGTTGGTCGAAGAGAGTGGCTAGAGAGCAAGAGGCTCTGATTGCCCCTTAATTCCTAGGTGGGCTTGTCAGGAGTGTGACGAAATATTCACCTCAGATCGTGCGGCGGCCAACCACTATGGTTTTCACGGCGCTCCACTAAATTGTACCGTAATCTATTATGTGTAGTTGATTAGTAAAAGTTTATAATATTGTAAAATCTCCATATTTGGTAATTTCATTAAAAATGACGTCACTTAATATTCCCGTTCCTCTCCAACACAGAGGACAGCGAGGGTAGAGGCCTGACTTCGGTCTCGAAGCGGGTCTCATTCGAAATTCGGGACCTGAAAGCGGGCAGCGCTGCCTCCTGGCGGTTAGGAGGGACAGTCGGATCCGGAGTGCTGTAGAGAGGGGGTCCGGGGTAGAGCCTCTGACTTCATTCAGCATGTTAGAGGTAGAGAGAGACCTGGTTAGTTTGGTGGTGGGAATAGCTATATGGTCTGGCGAGCTGAGATCAATAAGCAGCTCATCCTTGGATACAATGAATGCTGGGTCCGTGGGCTTGCTATAGCTGTTGTAGGAAGGGAGGCCGTCTGACGACTCCAGAGCTGAGTTGGGCTGTGCCTAGGGAGCTGTGGGAGCAACTGGGAAAATGGATCCAACTGGAAGCAGATCGGAATGAGGTAACCCAGGGGGCGAAGGGGCCCTGGAGGTATGCGGGGGTTTCCGGCTGCGGCGTCTGGTCCACCAGCTCCTTCGCACCCGCGAGGTCAGACAGATCGTCCGGACTTACATGTAGTCGGAGCTATTCTCGGAGTTTTATTTATCAGAAAATTGCGCATTTAATCCCCCTATCCTCATTTCAGGAGAAAGGAGGACGGCGGTGGTTGGAGGAAGAAACTTCAGATAGGACGTGATCGAATTGTTGTAATTATAATTAGCACGCATGTTCTCAACTGGTGATAGTCTAACTGAGTGAGACACTGACTATTATTTTCTTTACTGTGATTTCTTCGTTATTAGTGTGCTTCTTCTAGTAAAAACGTTATAGTAGGGTCCTACTATAGTTTTATACTATAAGTGCACACTATTTACCTCTATCGGACTTCCGGCCGTACGCGATGGTCTGACTAAACCATTGGTGATAGAGATTTAAAATTTAGACAGGAGATATAGAATTTCCTGAAGATAATCACCTCGAAGCCTGATTTCTCAATTTCGCTTTTGTTCGTCAGTTATATCGAAATTTGTATTCTGGTCCAGTGACTCTTTAATAATTCGAATTAGTTATTGAAAATATAGAGGTTGTATTCTCCTGAGGATGTTCTTTCTATATATCAATTAAAATTATTAGGTCGCTAATCAATTCTACGTTTTATTAACGATTATTTACATAAATCAGCCATCTTCTCCATATTGTAATTACTCTATAGTATACAGAATACAATAGAACATATTACATATTATCTGCTAGATAATGACTGTTATTGATTGTTTGTAAGTGAATATATGTTTCATACAAGTGCAATGAAAACACTTGGAAGTTGGAACATTTTACAAGTTGATGATGATGTCAATTATAGTATTCAAAATAGTAACGTAAATACTACACGCATCCTAATTTATATTTGTAATAATTTTAATTAATCTTTAATTAATTTAAACATTTGAAGTCTTCACAATTCAAACAATAATTAAATTATATTACACTAAGATAAATGTAATTTTAATATTGAAATTCTACTTAAATTAAACATTGGGGAAGTGCAATCAGAAGGAGCACACTCCTATCCCGTCTGTGAGGGGTTTTTTTCCTTTTTTTTTTCCCAATTGTATTCTTTACAAAATTTTGAACCAAGGATTTGAACTTAGAAAAAATTGGAAATTTTCGAGACCATGGATATATATAAATATATCATTCCACTTGTACACATTCAAATTTCAACTTCGAGTAATCATAGCTCAGAAACTACTAAATGTAGGGTATTGTAACTTCAGGATATTATTGTATGGTTTACCTTCAACATAATTTATTATATAAAATGCAAAATATATATTTTGATTTTTTCCTTTTCTGTGGGGTAATTTAACCTTAACTGTTGACCACGGCATAAGATCCAAAACAATCATTTCAAATACCGACTTATGTAGTCTTTGAGCCTTTTCGCTGTTGAAATCCCAAACTGTTTTACTCTCTACCCAATCAGGAATAGTTGTCTCAAATAGATCAATTCTCTGCCTTTTAGACCGTATATTGAAGATTGAATCCTCATTCCTCGATAGTTCTGGAGTATTTTTTATATTTAGTTCACTTTGAGCCGAAGTTGCTTGAGTCAAATAGATTGGCTCCTTAAATTCAACTGGATGTTTAGATAACATATGGGTTTTCATACCAGAAGTAGTTTGCTTTTTTGGATCCTCAGAGCCTCGAGAAATGTTTACACTACAAAATTTGCAAACAACAAATTTTTTATTAACTGCACTGATTGAAAAGAATTGCCAAAGTGGAGAACGATTACTGGACATATTGCTAATTAAGAATCGAGTACACGGCGGATAATTTATGAATACGATAATACGATTCAAAGACTCATATTTGTACTATGGTTTACCAATTGAAAGACTATTTGGACAATGGCATTGCACATCTATGGTTTACCAATTAAAAGACTATGTAGATTGTGTCTGTTGAATGTTTATTTAGCACACTTGATAAGTATTCTTTGCTTATTCAAAAGCATTATAATATCATCAATTTAGCATGATTTCGGTGAAGCGACCGATACCGAAATTCGGCCGAAACCGAAACCGAAATTTCGGCCGAAAGTTTCGGCCGAAATTAATTTCGGTCGTTCACTAGGGTAAACCCATGCTTCCATATTATTCATTATAATGAAGACCGATATACTAATATAATTGAATTATAAAAGTGTCAATAAAACGGTGAACTCCAGGTCTCCTGTGTAACTATGCCGGGTTGTGCACGACTGGAAACATTTTTAATTTAGAGATATTCGGGTGACTACTTGAAAAATATATGACAATAATAACGGCACGACGCTGCACTATAAGTTTCGTTACTAAAAATCCAGGGGGCTAAAGGTCCGAATGTGTATAATTTTTGAAATTTTGAAACAATTATGCACTACCTAGTACCGTTCATTTGATCATCTAAAGCAAATATTTGAAATCATAATAGCCATAAATATTACTGGTCAAAATTAGAGGAAACCAGAAAACAATGCCAGTTCATTACTTACTATACAGGTATCCCTCTTTTCACGCGGTAGATGCGTTCCTTGAAAAGCCCGCGTAAAACGAAATCGCGTAAAAAATGGTCTATTCTCATAGTAACACATATTAAACCAATAGATGCGTTTCCAAATATTATCAACATAGAATAATATTTTAAATACCTAGTGTTTAAACACTGAAACCTCCAACATCCGGACCTCTCAGATAACCAAGGTTTCCGTGTGTATGTTAATCCCATGGGAATTCCCATGAGATTTCCAATATGGGATTGGAATGGAAATTATTTAAACCTATTGGAATCCTGATACAAACCAACTTGTGAGAATACTTGGGAATTCCCATAGAAAGGGTATTGTGTTGTAAAGGGGATTAAAATTCCCTTCACACCGCAACTCTACACCTTCGGATACCTCCCACAACGGGTATATTTAGTGTGTTTAGTCTACAATGGTCAATTAGGTGGCGTAGAATACGATTCTGAAACTAAAGTGGCGACATCACATATAATTTGCATACATTAGCGATAAATATTTGAGTTATATAGTATTATTTCCATAGGAAATTTTTGGGTGTATGAATACTTTTGGTAGGGAAGGATATGTGTGTTTGAAGCATTTTCACGAGGAGGATATCTTGTCTACTCATAAAGTTCCAAGCGGAGACGGAACATTCACAGAAATTATCCGCGCCAGGCCAATGCTATGAGAAGGTGTCATTCCTAGTTTACTACCTGGGTGCCCATCATACTATTCTAGTTCTAGTTCTAAGAGAACTCGTCTGTCATTCGACTCAAGAGAGGAAGATTTCATAAACCAGGCTATGCTTCTTAGCTTACAGTCTAAAGAAGAAGAGAAAGAGAAGTATAATATCAGAACGATACATGATCTAAAGCATCAGTTAAATTTAATTGCTATACCTGTTAATTGGTCGATACAGGGACTTCTTTGATATAGGGACTGTAAACTTCGTTTTACGATAAATTAGCGTAGGCCTAAAACAGTATTATTACTTATTGATATCCCGTAATCCGCTAATGCCAGACACAGGAAATGTATCATTTTCGTACAGGAATTCATATTTTGGGAGTCCAACGGTCATATTGGTTTATCGAAAATATTTGTGGAATGTAAGTTATGCGATTTTCACACCCTTCCATATATGGTAATATTGTTAAATTCTCGAGATTACTTAACTTTATACGTATGAAATGTATCATTTTCGTACACGAAATCATATTTTGAGAGTCCAACGGTCATATTGGTTTATCGAAAATATTTGTGGAATGTAAGTTATGCGATTTTCACACTTTTCCATATATGGTAATATAGTTAAAATCTCGAGATTAGTTAGTTTTATCATATGAAATATATTATTGGCGAATGGGTATTGGGAATTCATATTTAGGGACTCAGTAGATCACAT
This sequence comes from Hexactinellida sp. DTS-2022, assembly GCA_028753945.1. Lineage (NCBI taxonomy): Eukaryota > Metazoa > Porifera > Hexactinellida > Hexactinellida sp. DTS-2022. The sequence goes on from JAPNXP010000002.1 coordinate 4,284,742, forward strand.
TTATTTACCTAAGGCGTTTCCCTTAGCCTATTTTGTTATTTTGGCACTCTCCACAGGAGGATTGCCCCTACCCTGTTTTGTAGTTTAGCTAATACTTACCTATCTGATATCTGTCAGTATGTTGTTTATTAAAAAATCTTGATAAGTTTCTTTCAAATCTATATTTAAATCAATGTTGCCCAATAAAATGTATTAAGTGGTGATGAGAAATGGATTTAGGACTACATATTCTGATAAAATTCAAAAGTTTTTAATACTTTATACATTAATTTCGCAATAACTCTATTGTTATTCAACATACCGGCTAACTGGTTAATAAAATCTCTAATCGTTAACCGATATCAGCAACGGTAACCGGTTAACCGAATCCAGCCTTGTTGCTTTGTAATAAACAACATAATGACAGATATCTGATAGGTAAGTATTAGCTAAACTACAAAACAGGGTCGGGGCAATCCTCCTGTGGAGAGTGCTAAATAATAATATAGGCTAAGGGGAACGCCTAATGTAAATAAATGTGATATACTGAGTCCCTAAATATGAATTCCCAATACCCATTCGCCAATAATATATTTCATATGATAAAACTAACTAATCTCGAGATTTTAACTATATTACCATATATGGAAAAGTGTGAAAATCGCATAACTTACATTCCACAAATATTTTCGATAAACCAATATGACCGTTGGACTCCCAAAATATGATTTCCTGTACGAAAATGATACATTTCATATGTATAAAGTTAAGTAATCTCGAGATTTTAACAATATTACCATATATGGAAGGGTGTCAAAATCGCATAACTTACATTCCAGAAATATTTTTGATAAACCAATATTACCGTTGGACTCCCAAAATATGACTTCCTATACGACAATAATACATTTCCTGTGTCTAGCATTAGCGGATTACAGGATATCAATAAGTAACAATACTGTCTTAGGCCTACGCTAATTTTACCGTAAAAGGAAGTTTACAGTCCCTATATTATAGAAGTCCCTGGTCTATATTATCTTCCAACGATGCATTGTATTAACTTTGTACGCACTGAAATTGTCAATCATACCGTTTCTGCCAACATGTATCTAAATATTGACTCGAGTTTAAACACAGCTGCCTTTGTATATTGCAAAAATATTTCATTGTCACTTCACAGCATAAATGATTTTCGACAAGTTTAAACAGATTTGTGTGAAATTGCTCTTATATTTACACACAAGGGAAGTGATTCCAAACGTTCATTTCATCTAACCCGAGTAAAGAGCATATTCAAGAAATAATGAATTATTTGTCATTAGTTAGCAATTGCGACGACAGTACAAGTACGAAGTTCCTCGATCTAGCTTGACTTCAATTTACTAAGTGTTTGCTTGAGAACTGTTTTTTCCCAAAACAAGACGTGGATACAATGTAATTACACAAATCATTGCGTTAAAAACTCATTAATTTCACTTTCTTGTTATAACTACCTCCAAAGTTTAGACTGTATATCTCTTCCACATTATCACACTTTAGAAAAACTTTATTATTCATTTGGCCTTGAAAATGAATTCACTAGTTATCTTATTCAGGCTACAACCTTTTTTTCTCAAGAACAAAAAAATGTAATAATTCAAATGGATGAAATTCATAAAAAATCTGATAGGATTTTTGACTCAAATTTAACCCCGGAAGATCCGACAAAGACTGTTTTTTCGATTATTGTTTTGAGTTTGCACAAAAAATGGTCTAGCATCGTTCGTTTACTTCCGTGTGGATCAATAACTGCTGAAAGAATATTCCCAATTATTAAATCCTGCATTTTAGTTCTTGGTAAGTGTGATTTACGGGTGCAAGTTATTTCAACAGATAATTACCCTTTAACGGTACCTACGACTAGTCAGGACTGTGACGTAATGGGTGAAATCAAAACTATTAACGATATCAATTCAATTAGTATATTAGTTCCTTTGCCTTACTGTATAGTATATGAAAAACTACTAACATCATTGATTTCATTCTTAAACTTGTCTATATTCAATGAAAACATGTATAGCGTTGCTATGTAATATAAGCCATAGATATATCCAGTAGAAAACATGATTACTATAAACACTTTGTTTTTACTTCATAACTCGTCAAATAAATATGCATTCAACTTGCCTATACGAGAAAATCACCAATATTATCTAAATTTATATTATTTATTAGGAATTCAAATATTAGGTCAATTTTTCAATGGAATTTCCCTATTTTTGAGAAATGTGGCCATACAACTTTGCGAAATTAGAAAAAAGTATGGACACGCTCTGAACGTTATTTAGATATATATATAAACTACATCTCCCCGAAATTTCAAGTTGATACGATAAACAATCACGGAGTTCTCTAGCTTTTTCCACAGCCGGTATTAGAAAATATTTATGTGGAGAAGAGGGTATAGAAGGACACAATAGTGGCACAAACCTTCAATACTTCTTACAGATAATGGTTTGAAGATAATTGAAGCAGTTCATATTCCTCGAAAACGATTACTGATAGTGTTAGCAAGTTAGAGCTAAGCTCTTGCACAACTCTGATTTTCATGATCGATGGTTTGTGATGGTCACATGACACCTCCATATATGGGCATGGGCTTCTTAGCATGGTAACTCTTTGGAAAATAGTCCAATTTGTTATTCCAATGATATATTCATGATATATTGATGTGAATAATCGATTTGAGCTAAGCTCTGCTTTCTCTAGTTTATGAGATACAAAATTGCTGAATCATCAAAATGTGGCACATATCCATGCCCATATATGGTCATTTGAAAAAACGGGGCGTCTGAGGGTCACAAAATGTATTAGCGACGCATAGGAAGTCGTATATTGCGAGCCTTTTTCACTAGTGCATTTTAATTCTAGGTGCACGGGTGTCTGAGAAATGTATTCAGAGGGGGTGTGTTAGAAATAGGACCCCAAGGATAGATAATGGCCCTAACTTTGCGAATTTTCTCTTTCTATATGAATTTTTTTACAATTTTGTTTTTTTTCCCACAGACTATCTAATGGGCCAGGTATATTCAAGGAAAATCACAAAAAATCACTTCAGTTACAGCAAACAATCCTTCTGAAAGTGCTGAACCACTGAAAAAGTACACTCAGCACCCCAAATATCGTACTTATAGAGGTCAAATTAATCGAGATATTGTACATTTGACCTTTGCATATCCTTGGGGGCTTTATCAAGCGTCTATAGACGAATAATAATTTTTTTGTGATTTTGTAGCCATTGGCAAAATAGTACTCGTAGGTAGCGTTAAACGTGAATATGTCTTTTTTCACCCTATAGCAAGTTAGAAACACAAGTTCCACACCCTTTTGATGAAGACAGGAGGCTTTCTTAACTTTTGACTTCGTAAACATACTTAAAAGTAGTCGCAACAATTGGCTTAATCAGAAAAATTATAACAAAAGTTGGAATTCCCCGACCTAGGAAATTTAAAGTTGATTGTTGTAGTTTTCCACTTTCACTTTGTTCAGCATATTTTGAGGATGTACGACTTCTTTATAATTCTGAGCGCGAGAGTTTAGCTAAACAAGCTCCTCATTTGACGGTAAATCATGTTATCCTTCAAGCATTGAACTTCAAGATGTGAAATTAGTTTTAACCGTAGACTGCCGGAGTGATTTTCAGGAAAATAGCATACCCTATAGTTCTTTGAATTTAATATTTAGAAGCTAATAATTTGAAATCCAACAAGAGCACAATAATATACCAACATTCTAGAATTTTTGAAAAAATTTACTAAAGGATTTCGACAAAAAGTGATGTCACATACTTTCTCTTTAAATCGATATAACGCCGTTAACATGTAAGTAATCCTTTGTTTTTAAACTTGAATAATGACTACTATCTTATTAGTCATCAGATCTCAAAAATTGAACAAATCCGATTCACTAAACGAAAGTTACATCTTTTTAAAAAAATTGGCAAATTTGTTTTTGATGAACCATGGATTACGAAAAATTACATATACTTGAGTTATATCTATCACAACTCTGTATTAGACAAACCAAATAAACTAAATAGATATTATTTAGTCTAATATCTTCTTTCGGGTATTTCTACGGTGAAATTATTACATTTATAATTTAGAAAAGCAGGTGGCGGGCAAGTGGAGCAGTTCACTTTTCTGCTACGTCATCATAACAATTTCTGAAAATTTTGATTTTTTGAATGAAATCGATAGAGAGTACAAAACCATGTCTAAATCCCAATTTTCTTGAAATTTGAATTATTTGATCGACCTGTTTTCCTCCTGGCACAACGTATATCAGTAGGCAGTCTACAGTTAAAGGTCATCAACGAACTGAAATGTGCTTGGAATAAAAGTACAGAAAGAACAACGTGATGATCTACAATTCCAAAATTGTACATCAGAATTTATGAGTATTATTCTTAGTGTCTTGAAATGATTTAAAGTAAATAAACCATATAAGGACATTCGTTTGAACGATGATTTATGTCGACCTTAGACTTATAATGACGATCTTATTTGCTTTCTTACTAAATTGTCTTTTGGTTGGATGCTTGGCAGGCTTTGGCTCCCAAAGTTGGGAAATTAACCAAACAAACCTTTACTAGCTTAAGGCATGCGTGTATTGCTTTACAGGAGATTACTAACTATCTAACTGGCTATTGTAGTTTTGATTACTTATTGACTTCATTTTAACAAACAGATTCATTAGAACATCAAGTTGGATTTTACCGAATGATGTTTGGCTCTATTTATCATATTTCCTGCCTGTAATTTATTGAGACTGTATGCCGGATTACAGTTTCTAGATCCTAAGTATGTTCTCAAGCCAACATCTATATAGCCAACAATCAATTCACACCTTTCTCCAGTAATTTTCATCTCCAAGCGATAATAGCAACAATCAGTTCTGCTTGGAACCATACTTTAATGGCATTCTTGATCTCTCAACCATACATTGTAGTTCTCAAGTTATCCAATCTCTAGCCTTTATTGCTGGTTATTCCACGCATCGATACCTTAAACGGTATCAAAACTGTGATATTCTTTGAATTTTCTAACAATTGATAAGTCATTAATCATCGATGGTCTCCTCAATCAGATTTTTAACTTTTAGAGTTAACTTACCGTGGTTCTCTTAAATATCCTTCTGATCCTGTCTTCTTCGACTCTATTCTACACTGTGGAAGTTATTTCTGCTATAGAAAATGATCGTCAGTTAATGACAATCCTTGTTGATTGGCCAGCTAGGAATATCTTGGTTGAACTTGCTATAATTTACACAGAGGATAGTTGTGGTTCTGATGTGTGGATTTCTAGTTGTCCTAATGTAGGAATCTTAAACATAATATTCTACGGAAATTTGTATTTGTTGCGGCTAACTGTTTCCTTGCGAATAAGGTCACGAATTATAAATATATGGTCATTAATAAACTTGTGAGAAACGTAAATTGAAAAAGTTTAACCAATAAATCTTCCTGTTTAAAAAGATTACCTCAATTTGTACTAACCATTATTTATGTTAATCTCTATTTTTTATTTCATTTTATGTGTTAGTTTAGAATTCGGCAATATGGTGACACTCTAAGAAATGTTTCAACTACTTTCTGATGTTTAGTCAGTTTTCTTATAATTGTCTTTTGTATGTAATGATTATTATATAGTTGATAAAGAATGTTATTAAATCATATATCAGTTTCTTTTGACTTTATTTACTATATTTCAACATCAGAACAGAAAAATCTTGGAATATTTAACTACTAGAAATATTAGGATAATTGAAGACAAGCCATCTACTAAAGCATCCATGGTTCGTTAGTAGTCAGGCCTTATATAGAGTCTGCTATGCATCTATTTATTATATGGAACAGAATATTACCTTCATCGTTCACAAAATCACACATTGCTATGATCTCTGTACATTTCAGTTTGCCATAATTTTCCGTTGTGTAAGAGTGAATGCAAATATCTCTCAACAGGGGTAAGGTTGAAAAAATTGAGACCCATTTCTGTAACAGAACTTTCTAGAGCTGCATCAGTGTTGAAATCAAGTTGGTCTAATTGAAGGAAAAGTTAACTAAGATGATCTTATCAATTATTCATTTAATCGATGCTATTTGTGACACTTATCAAATCTAGTATATCTACTTAAGAATTCATTTGAATGAGCTATCCTGTATTTATACTGCCGGAAATTTCGATTGGGCACCAATTTTAGACCCCCTGAAATATTTGATCTTCCAAAAATTCTGCTATGTGCCATAGCTGAAGGAGATCAGAACCTATAATACTACAATTGTGCAAAATTTGGCACTTTTATCTCAAAATGCACAATCTTGCACCAAATTGCTGGAATATTTAGTAATCTGATTTGTTCAATTTTTGAGATCTGATAACAAATAAGATAGTCGTCATTGTTCAAGTTTAGAAACAAAGGATTACATACATGTTTACGGCGATATATTTATTTAAAGAGAAAGTATGTGTCATCACTTTTTGTCGAAATCCTCAAGTGAATATTTTCAAAAATTCTAGCATTTTGATATATTATTGTGCTCTTGTTGGATTTCAAATTAATAGGTTCTAAATATTAAATACAAAGAACTACAGGGTATGCTATTTTTCTGAAATTTAACCTTAAAAAGGACTTGAGCCTAATTCTGTAGTGAATCTAATACTATCAAACAATGTTTGTTTCTAGTTAAATTAAAACAGTTTCACAAGTCAAAATTAGAAAAATTAAAAATTACATTGATAGTTTGTTACATGCTATTAGTGATCAGACATGGGGTCAAGTCCTTTCAAAAGGGCTTAAGTCCGGACTTAAGTCCTTTACTCTAATTCTTTAGAAATCCACACCGTATTTATTTGAATAAGTGCCCCGGCGCTTTTATTTTATTTTTGGGCTTGTTATACCAATAAATCGAACTAAATTTCAGTCTAATATATACACACACTCATTATTTGTAGAAATTATCGACCATATTTGGTATTCATCTCTTCCAATGCAAGGGCTTGAAAAGGACTCGAAGCTCTTCTAAAAAGGGCTTAAGTCCTTTTGAATGGGCTTGACCCCATGTCTGTTAGTGATTATATCTAATTGTTTACAACGTCAATATATCTATCTTTATAAATGATATTCATACAAAGTTACTAGTTTCTGTTATTTGTAGACGCAAATTAAGACCTTTTGGGTTATATAGGGAATTTTAGAATGCTCCGTTGAATATTTGTTTCTCCGTAAATTTTATGGTCAATCTCCAGGAATTTATCTGAACTTACTTGGCTTCACTGATCCTGACAAACAAATACGTAGGTAGGGAGCCTCCCCCACACCTGGCCGATAGCGCCAGATGAAGTGTGGGTCTCTTAGAGAAATATGCATTATTTGAGTCAAACCAAAGTGCACTACTACTAACAAAATACTAGGTGTACAGTCCCCCCTCCCAATGGTCGATAGCGTCTGTTGAAGATAGTATATTATTAGAGATATATACATAATTAAGTCAACCAAAGTGAACTCTGACATACAAATACGTAGGTAGGGGGCCTCCCCCACCCCTGGCCGATAGCGCCAGATGAAGTGTGGGTCTCTTAGAGAAATAAGCATAATTAGAGTCAAACTAGAGTGTAATACGTCTGGCTATATACATCGTAAAGAGTCTCACCCTCCCCCTGTCCGATACGGCAAGTTGAAGTTTGGTCTCTATTATAGAAAAATTCATAATTTTAGTCAAACCAAAGTGGTTCCCATAAAACATTATGCTTAAGTGGACAATATCCCTCTCCCTCTCGCCGTTAGTGCCTGTTGAAGTCAGGTTCTCTATTATAGGAAAATTCATAATTTAGTCAAACCAAAGTGGTTCACGTCAAACATTATGCTTAAGGGAACAATCTCAGTCTCCCTCTGGCCGTTAGGGCCTGCTGAAGTGTGGATCAATATTAGAGAAATATGCATAATTACAGTGAACAAAAGTGGATCCTGACAAAGGAATAAGTAGGTAGAGATTCTCCTCCTCTCAATGGACGATTGCGCCAGTTTATTTGTGGGTCACTTAGAGAAATATGCATAATTACAGTCAAGCTAAAGTTTAACACGAAAAGCAATATACATAGTGGACAGTCTAACCCTCTTCCTGGCCGATAGCGCCTGTTGAAATGTGTGTATCTGTTGAATAAATAAGCAATATTAGAGTCAAACCAAAGTGCACTTCGACTAGATATATACATAGTGGACAGTCTCACCCTCCCTCCCCCTGGTCGATAGAGCCAGTTGAAGTGTGGTTTTCTAATAAAGAAATATATATATAATTACAGTCAGCCAAAGTGGACTATGACAAACAAATACGTAGGTAGGGAGCTTCCCCCACCCCTGGCCGATAGCGCCTGTTGAAGTGTGGGTCTCTTAGAGAAATAAGCATAATTAGACTCAAACTAGAGTGTAACACGACTAGCAATATAAATAGTGTACAGTCTCACCCTCCCCTGACCGATTAAGTCTGTTGAAGTGTGTGTCTCTGTAAAGAGATAAGCATTATTTGAGTCAAACCAAAGTGCACTACGACTTGCAATATACTAGGTGGACAGTCTCCCCCTCCCAATGGTCGATAACGCCTGTTCAAGTGTTGTTAACTATTAGAGAAATATGCATAATTAAAGTCAACCAAAGTGGACTCTGACAAACCATTACGCTGGTAGAGATTCTCCAACCTCCCCCTGCTCGATAAGGCCAGTTGAAGTGTGGGTCTCTATTTTAGAAAAATTCATAATTTTAGTCAAACAAAAGTTGTTCCGTCAAAGATTATGCTTAAGTGGACAATCTGCCTCTCCATCTGTCCGTTAGGGCCTGTTGAAGTGTGGGTTCTATATTAGAGAAATATGCATAATTAAAGTCAACCAAAGTGGACCCAGACAAATAATACGTAGGTAGGGATCCACCTAAATCCGCAGGCCGACAGCTCTTGTTGATGTGTCGGTCTCTTAGAGAAATACGCATAACTAAAATCAAACTAAGGTGTAAGAACACATGCAATATACATAGTGGACAGTCTCACCCTCCCCCTGGCCGATAGCGCCTGTTGAAGTGCGTGTCTCTGTTAACCAATACCCGAAAACTAGTGGGGATAAAATCCCCAAAGTTTCGGAAATAATAATAATAATAAACTTAGCAAGCCTCTTTCTCAGAATATTATTGTTGACCATAGTGACGTGGACGGGTTGATCCGGGAGACCACAATTGAGTACTTAGATTTCTGAAAAATTTCGAAAATATTCCTATAGTGTTTTTGAACTGATTACCAATTCGAATCATAAATTTCAAATTTTACACCCAGCGGTGCTTGTTTAAATTTGGATTAGAGGATAAATCCATGGTATTTGAGGCAAACTTGGTAAATCAAAGAAAATACCCCAGGCAGATACCCGAATTGATTAGTGAGCTATCTAAAAGATTTATGGCTTCGCGTCCTCAAGGAATGGCTACTTGATCCCTAACAAAAAAATTCTATTTAATATTGATTACCGTGTTTCCCCGAATAAGCGCCGGGGGCTTGAATAAGCGCCGGGTCAATAAAAATGACATTGGCATGATAAAATTTATACACATTAGTTGATCACTGTAATATAATTCCATTGATTTTGACAACTTCGGTTGGTATACTGTTGGTGAAAAACATTGGAACCGACCTAAATATTATATTCTAGATTTTTTACAAATATTTCACGATAATTTTGGCCCACAAAACAATAAGCGCCGGGGCGCTTATTCGGGAAAATACGGTAATCTAATTAAACATATTAGCTATATTATTGTAACAGATAGCTTGTCTCTAGATATCCTACTTTTCTTATTTCAGCATTCATTGTGTAATTGGAACCAAAATGCTTCAATGAGAAAACAATATTGAACTCAATTCTGGAGATTTGTATAGATCAATGCACTATTTTTTGAAATGCGTTGATTGGAAGTTGATTTGAGCCTATACTAACTTACTAGTCCATATTAGTTTACATTGCGTGACAGTTAAAAATTAACAATATCAGTTGTTTCATCTAGTTGGATTGCGAATAACCCGAATTTTGTTTCTTTTGAATAACTTGAACAAGAATATCGTTTGACATATCAAAAATTCTCCTGGAAATTGTGTCATTTGATAAAGTGATAGCATTAATCTCTTTCACAGAATCTTCCCCCAACACTAATGAGACTATATCTTTGCAAGCAGGACCAATCAGTTGTTCACCAATGGTGTGAGGTTTCTTAGCTTTGGCAATTCTAAACGCTGCCAAATATGAAGCTTCAAGAAAGGCAGAAGTATCCTTTTGACATTGCCATGTTGAATCAATTCTAGACTTCTGAAGATTTTCTTCCATACGTTGGTAGAATGATAGATCCTTATCAACAAGTTCAGGGTGTTTTGTTTCTAAATGGCGCTTTAGTTTACTTTGTTTCAGTGAAGTATGAGCTAAAACCTTAAAGCATAATACATATTGCGGTTTTTGCAAACTATATGAAGAAAAAACGGCGAATCCAAAATTTAAATAAGATGTATCATATTTCATTTTCTTGGTAGAAGCCATAGCTAAAATCTAAACAAATAATCAGAAAAATCACTACACAATATATTCTAGACAGCATAGAAATATAGAAAATAGTATAAAAAGTTCAGAGTCAATTTATGAAAAAAGTACAAAAGTTAAATATATGGGTACAGTGGAACCCCGAGTATCGGGGCACCTGCGTCCAAGCGCTCAGCGCCCCGATACGAGGGAGTGCCCCGATACGCGGGGTTTTACGAAAACTGCAATATATTTGGATAAAATAATTAACTTGCCACCTACACAATAAAACACACACATATAGTCAAAACCTAGAGTTAAGCCTGATATTTAAGCAAGTACTATACATTACAATTTCACTAAGTACTTCCACCTACACTAGGAGTCATAACGTTATTATATTTACGGTTATTTTTCTTGAAAAACTCGTCCACGGTAGTTTCCCTCCACTCCATGTACGCCCTTCCCTCAACAACTTGCTTATACCACACTAGATCGAAGCTTCCCCCCAGGACTTCGTCGTCTCCATGACCTGCAGCGTATAGCTCGATTGTCTCAAGTGCCTCCAGCACCTGCTTGTTGTTTAGGAAATCTATCACATCTTCCTCTGGCCCAATGATTTCGGTATGTGTACTTGCATGAATAGCAGCTTCATTCTCCTGGTTATTCAATTCAATCACCACCGTATCAAACAGCTCCTCTGGCTCTATAACTGGGGGGAATATTTCAATATGTTCTTCCTCAACTGAGAGCAGAGCCTCGATTTCCATCCCCTTCATGTCCTGTAGGGGTGCCTGATGTTGCTCAATTATCTCCTCACCTTCAGAGAACCCGCAGTGGGCGAAGCACTTCATGATGGTTGCTGCCTTGAGCTCGCGCCAAGCTCGGAACAGCCAGACAATCATCCTTGTAATGTCGATTTCCTTGTACGGGTTCATTCCTTCCAAACCTTCATGCGTGAGAGTGCTGAGGATGAAGTTGTGCAGCTGCTTCTGATAGAGAAGCTTCACAGCCTGGATGATTCCAGCATCACACGGCTGGGTGCAGCAAGTAGTGTTCTTTGGGAAGAACACAACCTTCACAGCCCTCAATTGTATTAGTTCGACACTATTGTGAACACTTGCGTTGTCCATAAACAGCAGGACCTTCCGACCCGCTTGAAATATAATGTTTTCAAATTAGTTCATTCCCCAGGAGAAGATGTCTCCGTTCATCCACGAGCTTTTCTGAGCTTTATAGGAGATTGACATCTTATCAAGATCCACACCACGAAGGCACCTGGGTCTGACAGACTTGCCGATTATGAGGGATTTCACTTTTTCGCCCATCCAAGAGCAGCATAGTAGTAGGGTGTCTACGCTCCTTCTGAGCCTTACCGCCATGACAGGAATCACCGGGAAACACCAGGGACTGAGCTGTGGACTGTTTGTAGTAAAGACCTGTTTCATCGCAATTAAAAACATCTTTCTGGTCGTAACCTTGGAACAGCTCTGGGATCTGTTTATTCCAGTTTGTCACTACTACCTTGTTAACTGATGCCGCTTCGCCACTGAGTTTCCTCCCTTGAATCCCATGGCGTTTCTTCATACGATCCAGCCAAACTTCAGAGGCAGAGAAATCTTGGATGTTGCGCTTCTCAGCCTCGCGCAGAGCAAGATTGCGCAGCATTGGACCTGTTACCGGGATTCCATTCTCTCTGGCCTTCTCAAGAAAAAGCACGCATGCTTTCTCGATCTCATAGTACTTTGATATGATGTCTACGAGTTTTCTCTTCTTGAGGTTGTATGGAATGTTGCCCTGAACATCCATTAGATTCTCGATCTTGTCACGTTGATCTCTGATGATCCTGTCGACCTGACCTTTGCTACTTCCGAACTGCAATGCGATCTGCCTCTCAGAACTGCCTGCTTTGCTGAGTTCGATTACCTGAGCACGAGTCTCTATCGGGAGTGGGTTACGCTTAGCGGCCATCTAATAAATTATAATCTGCTCAAAAGAAAAAAATGTTTTGAAGAGAAAGAATCCTCGGTGGAGTGCCCTGATAAGTGAATGGCGCCCCAACACGCGGGTTATATTTAATGGAAAAAAACAAATTCCCAACCTACTTCACCGATACGAGGGGTGCCCCGATACGCGAGTGCCCCGATAAGCGGGGTTGCACTGTAGTTCATAAACAACCTAGGATTAAGAAAACGACCGTGCATGGTTGATCTGACATTCACTACGCGGTCCCTCTGAAATTGCTTCGCGGTCCCAGTTTGAGAAACACTGCTCTAACTCATATAGCCACCGAGTTACAGCCAAATATGTGAATCTGGAACTAAATGACGTGCTATTATTATTTAACAGTGGAATAATTATCTTCATTTCACCAGGCTAATAGTACCAATGGCGCATAAATATTTACACTTAGTGCATATCATGCATCCGAACTTCATTTTTATATGTTTCATGTTCTGCAAGCACGAAGTGGAGAAACCCGCCGGACCAATCGGTAAACCTTCCCACGCCCCTGTACCCACATACAACAATCGAGTTTTAATTTAGTTAACACACATGTAAATGATAATGTGCATGAGGGGCGAAAGAAACTGCGTTTAATCTTAAATATTTTGTGAGTAGGCAATATTTTCCTTGCACTCCATGATTGATCCAACCAAAAATCATTTCTCCGAGGGCCAAAGGAAGCCAATTTTAAGCGTTTGCAATATGATCAAGGGGCCCCGCGAGGAAAAATATGCCGCGGGCCCCGCAACCCAAATAGGCATGATTAGTGGACATAAAAATGAATACAAAATTCCTTCGCCTCACATATTTGCTTATTAAAGAGAATAATACTGTACTGGAAGAAATTATTCCTGCATCTCAGAAATGGGATGAAGTTTCTAGACTTTTAAATAAAAATCACTCAGTGTGTTAAAATTGGAGCATATGGAAGATCATTATCAATTTCTAAAATATAGTCAAACAAACGAACGATTCCTTGCTCTGAAGCAGGATCCAAATGAGATGTATGTCTATCATGGGACAAGTGATACGGATCCGGCACTCTTCTATAATGGTAGTGAAGGTTTGGATTTAGGTTCGCTAAAGAGGGGTTTGGGGTAAGAGAAATTATTTTGGCGAAACTGTTTCCATGGCAAATCATTCTGCATACCGGGTCCCCAAATCAAAATTTCGCCAAATAATTATTTTAAAAATTCTTGCTGGCAAGATTGTCCACTTAGAACAGGACAAAACCTTAACAATGCCTCCTCTGATCACTTAGCTGCTTTCAAGAATGAAAGATACACAACTATTACGTGAATTCATCCTTGGGGCGGATTATTTGTGATGTACTATACCAATCAAGGTATTAATCCTGAGTACATTATTACATATGCTTGATTAGATACGTATGCTAGGTTACAGTAATATTGTATATATGTGAGATGTTACGTCGTCAAATACTAACATCTAGAAGCGAACGTTAGGTTCGCTTCATTTGCATGTATGACTTTTTCTATAATAACACATGATCTATCTCATCTTTTCACTCTTAAGGTTGAATTACGGCAGATTCACCCAAAAAAACACATGAATTTAGTTTTGAAGGTGGGAGTTTGAATTTCACATATATGATGGAAGACATTATAGCTATTTCGAAACTGAAAACGAAATCTAATTATCTTCTATAAATTCGAAATTATTGGGCTTGCAGTATTATGCTAATACAAAAGTCCCATAGGGGGATTTTTTCAGACTCCACCTGATAAGTGTGTGGTTTGCAAGATCATTATTTGCTAAAGACCTGTACTGTGTGATCTATCAGATAGATCATCGTTATGGGCGGTTGGTGGGCGGTTTAGAATTTTGATAAGATCTAAATAAAAAATATTGCGACCTTTTGAAACCAAAAAATGAATAAAAAGGTCATCTTTTTATGCGAAATTTGATTAAATGCTTGATAAAAAAAATTCCAAGTCATAATTCAAATATGCAAACCGTCTACCAACTCCTTACGCTTATTATCTTTAAATATTGATTCTGATAACAAACATTGATGGCCGCATTGCCAAATTACCGCATAATATCTACCACCACTTTTGGAAATCGCCCTATGGGAGATTTGTATTAGCCAAATTTTGAAACGACAAAAAATAAAAAGTATAATAGATAGGGACATTTTCTTTTTGGTTTATTGATTTGTATCGTATAGGTATATATTTCTCACAATTACAGATTAATACAAGAACTTTCATTCACGTGGGGTAATTTAACCTTAATAAATTCACAAATAGTTCGTACTCGAACACAGTTTAATTTTTGACCCTACCAAATTCCACCCTGACTCACACCTGCTTCGCATCAAGGTTCACTAGAATATAACATATTGATTTCCTTATCGTTCTAGCTGGGTACACCTAATACATTTGAGCAATAATATTAATAAATTAGTCATAAAATTATTTTCTGTTATACAGTTGGTGCTTAAGTGTGTACGTGACAACTATAATACTTTAATCTTATCGTAAGATATGTTATTCTCTTGTATTCCCTACATCGTGTTCATGTCATCTAACAAGGCCGTATTAAACTGATGGAATATGCAAAAGCGGATCCGGATCCGGTAAATCCGGTTCCGGCCGGATCTGTAGATCCAGGATCCGGCGAGACACGGATCCGGCAGGAACCAAAAAATGTGTATCCGGTGCATTTCTACTCAAGATTGCAAAAAAATACAAATTTATTATTTCATATTCCTGGTTGTACAAATTGTGAAGATAATATAAAAAAAATTGTAATTTCAAGTTGAATTGAACTCACTTGGGCTCGGTGAAATCGGGAAATCAATGATATTTGGTCAAATTTAGTGGAAGTCTAAATAACATCCGTACTATGCTGTTAAACATACATGTATAAACTTCCCGAATATGAAGTAAAATCTCGATCCGATATTTTTTGTTGACTTATGTCAATTTTAGGTTACGAAAGTCTTCACAAGTGGTAAAGTGTCGTCATCTTGTCCAAATATAATTTCTCCCCAAAAAGATGGTCGTTGCCCAGTGTTATCTCAAAAGATAATAAATATAGAGACACAAAATCAATTGCAAACTTGTTCCTTATCAAATTTAGAATACGACACCAGGTTTAGAATACTCATTTTGAAGATATAGAAATTGAAAATAATTTATTTAGAAATTTTTTACACGAATATTACACATATTTCGGAAAAATAGACCAAAAAATTGAATTAAGTAGAAATTCAACAAAAACTGCCTGTTGTCATTGTAACATAGAATATTAGAGTTGAAATACAACCTCAAACTATGTTAGCTGTATACTGTTGTATTGATATCACTGGGCAACGCCTATATCGATTCATATAGAGCAATTATATTATAGTAAATAACTCTATAGTGTTTGAAGCTAAATCAATTCTATTCTCCATGTAAAGTGCTACTACATAGAAAAGTCCAAAAACTCTATCAAACTTGAAATCATTAACTATATTTTTTCACGGGGCTATCTCCTTAAGGGTAATCAACCGCAGCAAAAAATTATGGTCTCAGCATAACCATTGTTTCACTGTAGAACACTTATACATACATGATGATAACATCGTCTCGTGAATTTCGATTTTACAAATATTTTTTGAGATATTTGATTTTTTAGATTTTGCTAATGTTAAATACCCAAGTTGCGCCAACATTCCCACAGAAGTGTAAATACAAGATATCAAGTTGAATGTTATTCTATCGTATAGTTCATGAATAGATCTGTGAATTGTCGGGTTATATAAGCTCTAACAAAGTTAGAAGTATTTTTTTTTTGATGTTTCAAAAAAAGATCGGTCAAAAAAGCCCTCTTTTCTTCGATTTTCATGAAATTTCGTCACGATTAGGTCATAAGACGTGAAGAATGCATCGAAAAGCTTATAGACCTCTACAAATCACAGATCTACTCATAAACTATACGAGAGAAGAGGATTTAGCATGATGTCTGGTACATAAACTTCTGGGCGTATGTTGGCGCAAACTCACTTTGTGCGTTTTAGTGATTTTAAGAAAAATTTGGTCATAATAGGGGTTAATAATAATAAAAAAAGCAAAAATATCAAAAAATTAGTTCTAGACCGATTTTAGTAAAAAAATTTCTGGATCTATATACTACATACATAGAAGTAGTGTTTAATCACTTCTTTGACAAAATACAAATTGATCAAGATACTTACATCCAAAACAACAAAGAAATTGAGATTAACAAAGAAATAAAGATTGATATTTATTCAGAAATCAATTTCGATGAAAAACAGCAATTTTGCAGCACGATTGGACAATTAAACTGAGTGTCTACGCAAACACGACCTGATATTACATTCGATACGTGTGAAGTTAGTGTTAGATTTAAAGATGCTAAAATACGCGACATTATCAATGGCAACAAATTATTAAGAAATTAAAGGCTGAAAAGGTTTCATTTAAGTTCTCAGATATGGGGAATTTAACATCAATGAAATTAGTTAGTTTCAGCGAAGCATCCTTTTGTAACCTATCGGAATAAAGTTCACAAGGAGGATACATAATATTCTTAAGGAGTATTCATTGCAAATCAATTCCAATCGCTTGGAAATCCAAGAAAATAAGACGAGTAGTCAAAAGTAATATGGCAGCTGAGTGTCTCTCGCTTTTAGAGGCCGCAGAAACTTGTTATTTGTTGAAATCAGTTTTGGTTGAAACTCTGAAGTGTAAACAAAGTGAAATAACTATGGAATGCTATATAGATAATAAATCTTTGAAGGAAGCGATATACTCGACAAAGAGCCATACAGATAAACCTTTAAAAATTGATTTATCACTTAGTAAAGATATGGTTCTTCATCAGGAAATTGATGCAGTAATATGGATAGCTTCAGAAAACCAATTAGCTGATTGCCTAACGAAAAGTTGATCATCTACAGCGAACTTACTTAACGTTCTCAATACAGGTGATATTGAGATTCGGGCATAGGCAATATTTAGTTTCCCTTCACAGATAACATTGAGATTCTACAGAAAAATAAAATTGCTGGAGTGTGAAGATACAGTACCCGGACAAAAGTATTCGACCACCCAACATTTTCCCATTGAAAATAGTACTATAGTAGGTCTAATAATATTGTTCAATGTATTAAAACAAAATGACATACTGCTATTTTGATTTCAGATTCGTATTCTACGCACTCGAATTACCCATTTTAGATGCTTTCAAATTGGTTACATATTAAGTAGGTGAAATTATCATCAAGTGGCAAAATGTGCCACCAGTTCCCATCTCTCCCATAGTGGCAATTTGGGAAAAGTGGTATATAGTGGCACAGGATGATAATTTTTAACCAATTTAAAAAGGGAATTTTTTGAAAGCTTCTACAAGTGTTATTTCGAATGCGCAGAATACGAATTTGTCATCGAAATATCAATATCTCATGTAATTTGAAAACACAATCTTCCATTGTTCAACCTACAAAAGTGCTATTTTCAATGGGTAAATGTTGGGTGTCGAATACTTTTGTCCGGGTAGTGTATATATATAATAAGTAAATCTCTAGTCCTATTCAATACTGACTAAATATAGTATCTAAACGAATAACATAAGTTCAATTCATTGATACAGTACCCGGACAAAAGTATTCGACCACCCAACATTTTCCCATTGAAAATAGTACTATAGTAGGCCTAATAATATTGTTTAATGTATTAAAAAAAAAATTGTGCACTTATGGTCATAGGGAAGGATTTTTGAAAGTTGAGCTGGAAGCTCGCAAATTTTTTTTGAAGTAGCTGTATATATTACTGGTTAATCGTTAAAGTATAAGCTTTCTACTAGTCAAACTAAAGACTTTGTAAACTATAATGTAAAATTTTCAGTACTAATCCTATATAGTCGCCTGAGAAGGTTTCGATATGTAAATCCATTCTTTCCCGATATACATGAATTAGTAAATGTTCCTTATCCAAAGATGAAGGTAACTGGATATATTCCAAATTGATATGAATAGCGTGCTAAAAGAAAATTGCGAAATAAAAAAATTCGATAAAAAATATATAATTTATTTTTCTAAAAAATTATTATTTCATAGATGCTAAATTGCCAGATGCTCTCACCCACCGAGTTAGCTTCTACGACATGTTTGAAAGATTTTTCACAATAACATCCTTAATCAAAAACATAATTTGTTCAGGTGATCGTTCTCTGGCGCAAAATAACTTTTTAAAAAAAAATATTTTTTTTCAATTTTAACTTGAAATCATCTAAGTATAGTATAGAAATTATATAAAAAATTATATAGTGTAAAATTCTCACCTTTGAATGAAGAATTCCCACCTCAGGTGTGAAATTTTGAAATTATTTTAACGCCATTTTTCTTGGCATATTATTCCTACTTGATATCTGAAAAAACAATTTGAAAAACATTTTAGTAATTTATACCCAGCACGACTACCCTATGACCTTAAATATTTTCGATTTTTCTAGATTTTTTTTAAAAAAAAATCATGGGTGACATTCTCTGCATCATTTAGAGTATTGCTGGAAGAAAATATCCCACTTTTAAAAATCCAATTATTTCCCGAAATTTCATGCACGTATGCCCTTTTAAAAAAAATTTTTTTTTTCTTAAATATTTTCGATTTTTTCTGACTTAAAAAAAAAAAAAAAAATTATGGGTGACAATCAGTATATCATACAGAGTATTCCTGGTAAGAAATATTTTCTCAATCAATGCCCCTGAATATCAAGGGGCTAACACCTTAAGCTAATCAGTTCACGGCTAATGTTATGTAACTTATTAATTAAATATTTTATTTAATAATGAATTATTATATATCAGCGAGATTTCGACCATGCCAATGCCAGTTCTAATTTAATCGTTTTTTACTATGCCGACTACTATGTAGTGGGCCAGTATTGAAATCAATTCCTTGATTAATAATATTATTAATCATCCGTATACGATCCCCCTGAGTAACCGTCTAATTTAAATAATTATTCATTCCGGATAATATTGTTAAATTTATAAATAATAAATACCGTATATACTTTAATAGTAGCCCCTATTCGAATAATCGCCTACCTCCAATAATAGCCCCCCCCCCCCCCCCCAAATTAACAAATACAAATTTACTACCGGTATCCTGAGTATATTTATTTATCTAATATTAGTCGCAATACGATTATCAACCGACTATATTAATTAAATTGTATCAATATGTGATATTCTCAAAAGTCACAAAAATTATTGTTTCAGAAAATGGTTAAAAAACAATAATTCCCTAGCCTACTATTCGAATAAATACGGTAATAATTTATACTTATTGATTAAATGTGAATTGTTGTAACTCAGAAAGATGCATATCCGCTGCCGCTCCCGGAACAGGTTCAGGACAAACTAAGCAGAATGAAATACTTCACAAAACTTGACTTGAATTCTGGGTATAGGCAAATACCCATTAGGGAAATGGATCGTGAAACAAACAGCGTTTTCTCCAGGACCTGGAATCAGGCACGTAGCTAGAGTATGTAATTCAGGGGGGAAGGTTTTATGTTGGGGGGCAAGTGCAGGGAGTCGGGGGGGCAAGGGGGGACGAATCACTCTATTTACTATAACGAACACTTCCTAAATTCTCTTGGGAGGGGGGGCGAGAAGTACTTTTGGGGGGCAGTCGCCCCCCCTCGCCCCCCCGTAGCTACGTGCTTGCCTGGAATGGGACTTTATGATTTTAAGGTAGTATTGCCATTCGGGCTTACAGGTGGACCGAGCTATTTTCAAAGAGTTATGGATCAGGTCTTATGTGGACTTGAACATTGTAAAGACAATTTCATTGATGATATACTAGTATTTTCACCAGATCTGGAGTCACATAGACGAGATTCAATGCAGGTTTTCCTACGGCTTCGTGAATACAAATTGACTTTAATGGGAAGAAAATGAGTAATTGGAAAGCAATCTGTTACCTACTTAGGACACACTTTTTCTGATAAAGGAATGGCACCACAGACAAACAAGGTGGAATCCATTGTAAACTGGCCACAACCTACAAGTCAGAAAGAATTGAAACAATTTTTAGGCTTAGCGAATTATTATAAGCCGTATATCCAAAACTTTGCAAACATCGCAGAACCACTGAATTCCTTGTTAGCCAAGGATATTGTATTTTCTTGGAATGAACATGCAGGAAAATCATTCGCAGAACTTAAGGAAAAATTAGGATCGAACCCAGTTTAATTTGCCCAAATTTCACGAAAAAGTTCGTATTGTGTACAGTTGCGAGTGGAACTGGATTGGGGGGAGTTTTGGAACAAGAAGGACATGTTGTGGCTTACTATAGCAGGAGATTGAGGACTGCAGAAAAACATTATAGCACTATTGAATTAGAGTGTCTTGCGATTGTAGAATCCGTGAAGCGATTTCGATATTATCAATTAGGAAGGCAGTTCGAAATACTCACTGATCATAAGCCATTAGAATGGCTGGCGAAGCAAAGAGTGTCGGACGACTATGGCGTTGGGCTGTAATATTACAGGAGTATGACTTTGTAATTCGATATCGCAAAGGAACTGACAATTAAAATGCAGATGCTTTTTCGCGTTCTTCATATAATTTTGAAATTCTAGCTGGTAACGAAAATCACAAGCATTGTGCGCTCACGAAATTATCACGTTTACCTACTATGGAAATGATTAGACAACAACAGCTTGATGACCTTGTATTAGGCAATGTATTATATGAGCTCGAGGCTATTCAAACTCGGCTACGATTCTCTGGTGTCAAGTGGAACCAACCGATACTCAAGCGTTTTAAGCAGATTCAATCACAATTACAATTAATTAATGGAGTTTTATCTCGTAACTACAAGATTGAACCATTTTCCGACTTCCAAAGTGTCATCATTGTTCCTGATAGACTGAAACAAGATTTACTATGTCAAGCCCATGACGATGCCGGTCACCAAGGCGTACAACGCACTCTTAGTCGTGCAAAATATTTAGGATTTTGGGTTGGAAAGAGCTCTGATATCCACGTGTATGTGACCTCTTGCGAAACTTGACAAAAAGCTAAACTACCTTTACTGTTCAGAGCCCCATTACTCAATACTACAATTGGGAGTACGATGCAATTAGTTAACGTGGACGTTCTTGAAGTTCCTGTTACTACAAAGGAACACCGATTCATCTTAGTAGTCGAGGACGCGTTTACAAAATGGCTGGAATGCATTCCAATGTCTGATCAGAAGGCTGAGACCATTACGAAAATATTGGTGGACTTCTTTGCTAGATTCGGTATCCCTGAATTCCTCCATTCCGACCAAGGACGGAATTTTGAATCTTGTCTCTTGAAAGAAACTTGAAGGTCGTTGGGAATCCGTAAAACTCGTACTACCCATTATCATCCTCAGGGAAATTCTATGGTAGAAAGGAGCAATAGGACGGTCCTTCAAATGCTCCGATGTCACGTGGAAAAGAACGAAGATTGGGAGAAGTATTTATACTTAGTTTTGCTCTCATACCGGACTTCCAAACATTCTAGGACTGGTATTTCACCTTTCCAAATAATGTATGGGCAAGACCCACCTTTCAAAACGCAGTTTCTAACTCCAGCAGAAAGCAACCAAACTTCTTATGAACAATTATTGCGAAGGAAACTGATCGAGATACGTGAGTTTGTCGAAGGGAATTTGGTACAGGCACAGCATAGACAAAAGGAATGTTATGATGCACACACGAGCTGGAGGAATTCACTAAGGTTTACAGTCGGAGACCGTGTATGGTTTTCCCTTCCACATTCTGGAGTTTCTAAGAAACTTGCAGACAGATGGGAGGGAGGATGGTTGGTGACTCAAGTTAAAGGCCCAGTGGATGTTTTAATTAAAAACACAGATGGTAGAGTTAAAGTGGTTCATGTTAATCGATTACAACTACATGTTAGACGAGAGGGAAATGGCATTCATAATCTCAACCAATCGCTTATTCAAACAGAACGCAATAAGACAAAGAAACAGAAAAATCCATAATTGCAGCCTGTGCAGACGCATGTTCCTTTGGTGGCACTTTATTTTGTTGGTGGTTTATTGATAGTGTCTCCAAAGGAACATGCTGTCGGCACAAGTGCAATTTTTGATTTTTTTTTCGCCCAGTCATCATCACAATGAAGTTGTTAAATTATTTCAGAAAAGTGTTCAAAAGGCAACGACCCTTATTGAGTTGGAAGTTTCGTTTTAGCTCACTTCATTTCAAAGATATTCAAGTTTCAGTAGAATATAATAAGTGATGCGTCAGAATTCTTATGTGCGTGTTGGGTGATCCCCCAACACCAACCAACCCATTCGAAATATAGAATTAACAAAATTGTAAGAACACATTTATTAGACGATGTCATCATCACCTCAAGGCGTTAAGACCCTCTTGTTAGGTGATACGTAGCATAAGGACCAATTGATAAATTGAAGGTTTGTTTCTACCTTGTATCAACTCTGAGATAAAAGAAATTTAGGTAATTAGCATAAATACATAACTTAAGCATAAATACTTAATTATTTTTTTAATTATTTAACACCATTATTATGTACAGCAAAATAAATTAAGTTCAATTATTTGCAATTATTATTAATTTAAATTGAATTTCACTGTAATATTTGATTTCCACGCACTCGATAACCCCTATAATCCAATTGGAACCGTCTATAAGTTAAATACAAAAGGAATTAATTATAATTAATTACGTCAGTACATTAATTGTGCAAGAATATTCTAGCCGAAATAAATATAATCACTTAATCTGTCGTTGTTGTGGAATGTAAATCCTACGGTTCTATCATAAACCATCTTTAGTTTAATGCCATTCATTCATTATTAATTGATAATAAGTTATATTATTAGTTATTTATTTTAGCAATGTTATCCATGGTTGGTTGAGTTGAGTCAACAAATTCCTTATATTATATTATTTTATTTAATCCATTGTTAGTATTACTAGAATTAAATAGAAGCCAGCTGGAATTTATAAGTTAAATCAATATAATTATCGCAAGTTGAATCACTAGAGTAGGATTTAACAAGTTAAATCAATATAATTATTGCAAGTTGAAACAATAGAATTAGATTTAACACTTTACTGAAATTGAAGTGTGAGTAAACAAAGAAATTTCAACCCCCATTTTTGGCAGAAATTGACCCCTTTATTGAAAAATTTCTTCTCCCATCAGACGCAGAATTTTATGGCGAATCCAAATGTGAAATAAAATTTGGGAGTTTAGTAAAACAACTTTTGAGTTATGGACCAGACAAAATTTGAAAGGTGTGAGTCATTACCTAATAATGAATTGAGTGTTAATTATCTCATTATCTCAAAGATTATTGAAGTTAGGCATATAAAATGTATTATCGATGAATAGGAAGTTGATACCTTGAGGTGAAGATGACATCGTTAAATAAATGTGTTTTTATAACTTTGTGAATTATATAATTCGAATGGGTTGGTTGAGGTCGGGTGATCATCCCAACACGCACATAAAAAATGGTGAGTGATCAAATACTAAATTCAACTGAATCTTGACCATCTCTAAAATGAAGATGGCCAAAACCTTACTTCCACCCCTCTAAGGGTCGATGCCTTCTGAAACACCTTTCTGAAATAATTTTATTAATTCCATATATAATAATGCATATGAAAAGAGAATGTCAAGGTTGTTTATATCTATTATGTTGACTCGACACAGGAAAGTTACCGAGAGGAGATTTATATTATAAAATTGGAAATATATATGACACTCAACTAGGCAACAAATAATAATTTAGATAGTTTTATGAATTAAGCGAAGCTAAAGCTTTTGAATGAACTGTCGGAAAGCGACCAAACCGAAAGGCAGGTACAGTTGAACCCCGCAAATCGGGACACCTCCGTACAAACGCTCAGCGCCCGGTACGAGGGAGTGCCCCGATATGCTGGATTCTAAGAGAACTCCAATAAAAAGACCAGGTGCGGATCCAGGGGGAGGTTTAAGGGGTTGCAACTCCCCTTTTGTGTTGAGTGGTAACTCTATCGCATTACTTTGCGAGTTTCCATTCCACCACATATATTTCTGCTGCACCTCATGATAAGAAACACACTCCCACAAAGTCCACCGATTAGCTATAAGATATATGTTTATATTGTGTATGCTCTTGTGCTATTAAAAATGAGTCTAAAGTTTTTATATCAAAAATGCTGACGCCAGGTTCACATCTGTAACCCATGGGACACCTGTCATGAAAATTTTGGTTCTTAGAAATTATAACTCTGTTTTGTGGAGACAATACGGATCATTAATAATAATAACTAACCAAAGCACTAAGACCAATACTAGGCCACTATACTATAGTATAGTCGGCACAGTAATAATAAGAATTGTCCTTGTCCTTCAGAATTACTAGATATGACTGCATTATTCAATTTATACATATTTGTAATAGTAAAGGTTGCAACGGAATAGTTAAATATTCCGTTTGATTAAATATATTCGCCAAATAGTTCAATATTTGGTTATATTCCGAACATCAGCATTTGGTATTCGGTTCTCAAACGAATATATTTGGTCAACCGAATATATTTGGTCAACCGAATATATTTGGTCAACCGAATATATTTGGTCAACCGTATATATTTGTCTACGGAGTAATATGGCATATTAATAAACAGTCGACTCCGATTAATTGGGTCACGTTGTGATCACTTCATTTTGACCCGATTAAAGGGAATAAGGATGTTAGCTCGATTAACCAGAGTAAATATACACTAGTTGTATGGTTCTGTTCTAAAAATATTTGGTTGACCAAATATATCGGTTGACCAAATATATTCGGTGAAGGAACTATTCACGAATACTAATATCAGGTAAGACAGATATTCACGAACGTCGAACACTGATATCAGGTTGAGCTTGATTCAACCTTGCCATAAAATATTCTATTTGTAAATGAATAATCAATTTAAGGTGTTAGCCCCTTGATTTCCGGGTAAATAATTGAGAAGATTTCTGAAATAATTTCTTACCAGGAATACTCTGTATGATATACTGATTGACTCCCATGACTATTTTTTCCCAAAGATTTCATCAAAAGATGATAATTTTACAAAGATATGACGTCGACTTCCATATATGGGACGTTATTCAAAATTTAGTTTTTTCTGGGTTTTTTATTAAAAAAGTGAATCTGGACAGAATGATGTAAAAAAGAGAATATTTATTCTAAAAAGTAAACTTTTTTTAAAAATGCTCAGTAAATGTAGGCGCATGTTTTCAATCGCGGTTGGTTCGGCATTATAATACAAAATAATTGAATTAGTGTACTTTCAATGGAAAATAGAGAGTTTTTTTGAACAATTTCACAAAAATGACAATAACATAGAGTAGATTAAAGAAAAAGTATATTTAGGTGCGATTGAAAACATTGAGTATTGATATATCCAATATATCACTATATCCATTATCACTATATCTATTATGTACTATAGTATCCAAATATGCAATCAAAACATTAGGTCGTCGGGTGTCGAAATATCAAGGGCGTAACACCTTAAGAAACGATCTAATTTAGTATGTAGAATTGCTATGTACACTAGCCGGCCAAAAGTATTTGAACAGCAATAATATGTATTGTACATTCAAGCTTCTATCAGCAGAATAGCATTGGTAGATGCATCAACACTGCAATTTACATAAAACGATTTGTGAAGTATTATAAAATAGCAAATTTTTTGAATTTACATTTATATCGTGGTGTTAAACTCATTAACTATATAATTAGCTAATTAAATATATAATTTCTGATCATCAAGGTGGAATGGGAATATAGAAGTTCTGATTGCAGATTTGAATTCCACATGGTCGAATTACTCTACGAGCATAATTTCAAATGATTACGTTTATTATCTACTGGAATACAGCCACATTCCCATTTGTGCCACTTGTGCCACAAGTGGCACGTGGCAGATACACTAATGCCACTTCATGGATATTAACTAACATCACGTGAATTCAAAATATTATTTAATTTATAACTATAGCAAGATATTTATAGTCATTTCAGATAAGTCTAAACAGCCTCTAATAAGTTACCAGACGATTATTGCAGTTTGCATTAAAACTCCAATTGTTCAAATACTTTTGGCTGGTTAGTGTATATGCAGCTGTCTTCGTTCTTATTTTACTTCTGCATTACAGTAACTTCCTTTATACTCACAGTTCCTTCTAGGTACAGTCCAGCCCGATTTCGAATAATGTATGTTGTTGGTAATTAAATTCTGCTTGAAAGGCTGATCGTCACTGTCACCTATTCAGCTGGTATTACTTACTATACACGTCAGTGTTTGCAAGCGCTGGTTCTATTCAAACCCCGCTGCGCTGCGCTCCGCTTCGAATTTTTGGGTGCCCGCTGCGCTGCGTTGTTAATTTTTTTTGATCCCCGCTGCGCTCCAATTTCATATTAGGTTATCATATCATATATATATATATATATCATATTATAAAACTACTGTGCCTACGGGGAGGGCGGGCAAGCGAAAAGTAACAAATTTTCCCTAACTAATATACTTCTTGTGTCTATAGTAATAATCATGTGAATTTGTATAACTATCAATAACTCTAGTTAATATAAGTAATTTATTACGAATTCATCAGTGTTAGTAGCCTATTTCGTAAACTTTGAACGTACATACTATTCCTTCGGCCTTCCACCAGTATTTCGTATTCAAATTAAATAGTCTTAAGTTAAACATGTTTTCATTTGTTTTCTCTCATTATGTAATAATCAAGCAAAGACAAATATCTAATTATAAATGACGTAGTTACGAAATAGATGTAAATATATTACTTTTATTTACTGAGTGCAACATTAAAACTATTGAAGGATTTTTGGATATTCTCATTAATTGCTGAATAAAATAATTGATAGATATTTGCCCCTCGTGTTTCAAAGAACTGATTAAGGGCATAAATCCTGAAATTCGCTGCGCTGGAAATCAAGATAGCGCTGCGCTGCGCTTCGCTGGAAGTCAATGTAGCGCTGCGCTGGACACAGCGCATTTAAACACTGATACACGTCTATCCCTAGTTCTTGTATTCCTTGTCCTGTAAATGTACACCGGATGTCACTACAAATACACTACAGAGACCCCGAGATAATCCCGGAGAGAACAGCAGCGAGGACTCCCCCGAGAACCGCCGCGAGGAACTCCGAAAAATCCCCCACGAGGATCCCGCAAATACCAGGATCAAAGCGGTCTACCTCTGTCCCTCTCTAGCTCCAGCTCCAGCTACAACCAAAGAAAAAGGAAGTAGAACTAAGCAACCGAACTTGTTAAGGGGCGTCGGAAGTGAATTTTCAACATTCGAATTTAAGAAAGTTGAAATAGCCATTAATTTGGTCTATAACAGTCTATAAAATATTCATTTACTAGAAGTTTCGAATTCATATATCCTCGGTTATAGCTTAACTGTGGTCTTATAGGAAACTGATAAATCACTATAGAACATCTCTATAGATTCTCTGAATACTTCTAAGTAACCTCAGAACTTCATGTGGATAGAAATAGCGAAGAATTTATTCATTCAAGTGCATATTGAATTGTTTTGTCTAGGTATGGATTCTTTTAATATACAGTTATGTGCGTCTATTCAATATAACATAGGCAGTGTCAAGCATCTACTTAGTTTCTAATTGTTCTAGAATGTTCTCTAGCTCAATTCAACTATATAAAGGCCTAATCTTTCCAACCAGTGCCCAACAACATGTGATTTCGAAATTACATCAACGAATATGAAGGGGAGAGCGTCTAAAGGTAAGGATTTTTGATTGTTTATTTTATTTTGAGATTTTTTCTCTCTTATTAGTAGAAGTTTGGTGTTTTTTGCTTATTCAATCACTTGTTTTTAAATGTTAGTGGTATAGAACTTGTAGAACAAATTTGAGCTCTTAACATATCTTGATTTCGTCACACTCCGTGACATTAGTACCCAAACACCGGCATTTATATTATATTGAGAAAAGGCCGTAAAGAATCCCCACACGATTAAATTTACGAAGTAGTATTCGATAACTATACCATCTAACTTAAGATGGATTAATGATTAAAAGGTCGCAAACGAAACGGTCTCCTTAGCTCCATGGATTTAGATTCTGTTATATTCATATTCCCTACCAAAGTTAGCAACTGTGGAACATCGTGTCGAACCAGATGATCAGTATTGGAAAACTTCTTACAAAAATTTTCTGACAAATAATGTGCAATCTTCATGAGGTGCATGTACACTACACGGACAGAAGAAATTGAAGCGAACAAGTAATCAACAAAAACTGCAGAACTTTTGAAATAGCAGTTCTTTCATGAGTTTGTGGATCTCGTCTAAAGGTTGAGAATTTACACCGCGTGAAATTTGAAAAATATATAATTTTGTTTCACTAGATAAGCAGTCTAGAATAAAATTGAAATGAACAAAGATAGAATCACATGTCAAGAATACACCATGACTTGAAGAGAATCACAATAATGAGATTGATTCGCAAGGTTTTCAGCCCCAATAGATAGTACGACAAACACCAAGGAATCGGATGTTAATCATCTTGAGAAGCCAGATGGGTTAGTTCATCTCTCAAGTTGACTTAATTAAGGGGTGAGTATACCCGAATGAATCTTCAAAAACGCGAATATTTGGCACTACTACTGAAATTGATTTTATTGCATTTTCGGAATCTGCCACTTATGTACAAGATTTTGAGAAATTCTTTTGATCAAACTTCGTAAAAACTAAAAATCATTGGACGCGTTTCGGTCGAATTTTCGTTTATTAAGAGGTTAAAACAAAATCTCAACTGTTTTGGATACATCTCAAGAGGAAGGAATGATTGAGGAGAGGAATTCTTAATGGTGGATAAAACAAATATACAAAAGATTTTTAGATAAAACATTTATGGAATATATTGTTCCTAAGGTTCTGGGACTTGCAAAATTTTATAATAAATATTAGTTATAACTTATTTTTCTCTTTTGAATATGATCAATGACTCTTAACTAAACATTTTCAGTTGTTAACCGTAGACGGCCCAACGGTTTTTGAGGAATTTTCAAAAGTCTGCAGTATGGTTGGTATCCATCCCAGGAGCTGTATCTTTCACAACTAAAACAACTATAAACGTATTAAGGGGACTCGGTCGAAGTTTGTATTATCGATACGAGGGGATTTTGTACATTGTAATACTCTAAGTGGTTATCTATCTCTAACTGACTTGATATACAGTATTGTAGAAATGGCTGAAAGCAAAAAAAAAATCAATTTGTGAATATTTTCTCTCTACGAACCAATTATGTTGTGAAAGTTCCCCCGTCATCGTAACGTTGAGGTATCAATATCTCCAGACTTTTTACTGAGAAAATATTGAACCGATTGCTCCCAAAATTGTTGCAGCTATTCATTGTAACTAGAGTAAAAAATGCATGCAACTTAGGATATGTGAAATGTGTACTTTGACTGTTGTGATGCCATATCCGGCCAATAGGTGAAAAAGGGACCAAAAAGCCGAATTTTCCAATTGAAAGTGTCCGAAGGATGGGATAACTTGGTTGGAATATCACTAAGTTGCATGTTTCTGTCTGCAACTAAATAAACTTGGTTGCCTCAAACTTTCAAACACATATCCTAAAGATTTTTTGAGATAAAAGTCTGAGAGTGCCAAAAAATTATGTTCTTGGAAAGATGACGTTGAAAATCTACACATATTACATAGCATTATATTCCAGCATAGCGATTAAATCTAGCAATTTGGCATTGAATTCTGTTGGTGTTGCAAGGCGTGGAATGCATTTAACCTAATTGTTTGTCATTTGATAACTTAGGAGAAGTAATCGATGAGCTTTGTTTGGGCGCAACTGAAGAAAAATTCGGAGAAATGGATGAACAGAGTATAATGACACCAGAAATACTCTCAGAAAAACTCAATTCGCTCAAATCAGAGGTCATTTCAGCTCTACAAACATGCACGTACATTTCACCACTTCATAGAAAACTCGCAACAAAAGCTTTAATATTAAGGTCATTGGATATTCTTTTTGAATACAGTTCAAGACCCGAAATAAGCTACGAGTTCAAGCAGCAAATATGACATAGCGTTGCCTTATGGTATGACGAATATGCCCAAGCTGAATTTGGTGCCAACATACCACTGGATAAATGGGAACGAGACTACCCCTTCGATGTCCTTCTACCAGTGGTGATGTTGATGATTTTCCCCGAAGAAGTGATTCAAATCACTCTAGAATCACCTCCTAAGACAAACTCGGAAAATAGAGTGTTAACGCGAGATGACTTTCATTTACCAACATGGCAAGGGGAATATTATAACATTGCACAAACTAACACCTGCCCCCTCGAAAATATCATCGCCATATTAAGTCTGTTTAAGGAGAAGATAATTGAATCATGCGGAATACTCGGGTCTACACCATCTGATGCGAAATTCCATGAACTTATGACCCTTGTCAATGAGTTTAATTTCGATAAGCTCAGAGACTTCATTGCTAAAGCGATTGGAATGCAGACTACATACTCTGACCTGATGGAACAATACGACTTTTACGGCTATATTGTATTGTATGTGTCTGGTTTATATAGTTTAGTATTATAATTACAATAGTTACGCTATATATGAGTACCTGCTATCTGGAATTCACCACAAGCTTAGGAATAGGAGAGTATTATCAGCTAGGCAATAGCGGTACTGGTATAGTGTAGTTGTTGTATTGTATGTGTCTGGTTTATATAGTTTAATATTATAATTACAATAGTTACGCTATATAAGAGTACCTGCTATCTGGAATTCACCACCAGCTTAGGGTTAGGAGAGTAATATTATCAGCTAGGCTATAGCAGTACTGGTATAGTGTAGCTATTGTATTGTATGTGTCCTGTCTAAGTTGTGTGTATTTACAGGCTGACTAATAATTCTTCCCTCTAGCCATTAAGTTCTACCCAAAATTTAAACGTTTTTCGAATTGCAAATGGTTTACATTCGCATGAGACGCTCTCCTGGTGTCTATATGTTTTAAGGAATAAATTCTCCCATTATAACGAAATGCTTGAGATCCCGTCTCGGTTTCAATTCGTATTTAGTCGAGTAAATCGATTACTTGCATCAAATAATCACATATGTTGCTGGAAATTTTATATTCAAAATGAGCATGCTCGATTACCCCAGTGGAGTGTAATTTTTTGTTCGATTATTTACTATCATTAATTCAGATTGGTACCCGAGTTTTATAATGCGAAACAAAGTGTGACACACACATAAAGAGGCAGACAGAAATGAGACATATATTTAGAATTAATAATATACATCAATTATAGTAACTTATTCGGGAATATCTCAGGAATATTAGTTTGCATTATATTAAGTGCTGATCAAGATTATTCTACTCACCAGATTGTATGCTGACATATTTAGGTTTTCTCGCTGTTGATCTCCTATGTCCATAAGCTGGTGGTTTAACCTATCGAAGTTATATATATTCATACATAAGCATACAAGAGGACGTATTTGACCATGCTAATAATAGTTTACTGAATAAGTAATCAACAACTTTAACTTACTTTGTTATCTTTCTGCCGATACTTTCGTGACAAGTGAATTGGAATATTTGTCGTTTTGTCACTAGCAGGATTTTTCTGTGTAACTAGATGGCTAGGAGTTACTTCGGAAACCGTATATGGACCAAGAAACTTTTGTTCGTTTTTCGTCCCAGGTAGTTTCTTTGATTTCTTGATATTCTGAACAAGAATCAAATCACCTTCCTCAAACTCCGATCTATTTCACAATGTAATATAATCAATTACGTAATAACAGAATAATTAAGGCTCGAGAATAAAGTTCAAAATGAAATTCCAGTAAATGTTACATTTATGTTTTA
Source organism: Hexactinellida sp. DTS-2022 (assembly GCA_028753945.1). NCBI lineage: Eukaryota > Metazoa > Porifera > Hexactinellida > Hexactinellida sp. DTS-2022. The sequence continues at coordinate 4,317,256 of JAPNXP010000002.1, forward strand.
TTGCATATTTAGCAAGCTCCATATGTCTATGTTATTAACTGAAAGTTTAATTCAGAAATTCCAAATACTTTGGGAAATATCAACACCTGAAGCACATTCTTCTCAATATTAATGCAAAGATTTAAAACCAAAAAATTAATTCAAAGTGATGACAACATGTACAAGCCTTGAAATTTTTTCCAATAAGTATCACATGTTTTCTGGATTCAGCATTATTCAGTATATACTAGTTGATAAGTTTAACCTGTTATATAACTTTGCAATACTTCTTAAGAATTGTTATCAGATTTGGAAGAAAAAAAATGCACATAACCATGAGTCACTGTCTAAGATTCACTTTCAAGATGAATAATTCATAGATTATGCATTAACTTGAGAGTATTAGAGGTTTAACTTAGACACTAGTATATCTATTGAATAAATAAAGCTGGATCAGCGCTTAATCTTCTGTGGTTTAATTGTTACAACTGGTAACATATTTCAGTCAGGTATAGGAATTTAATATTACGCAATATGGAACTATAATCAATCACTCGAGCGAATATTATTCGAAATCAATTCTGATGGTGGATTTGTAATCAGTATAGTGTAGGCTTTACTGATATAACTAGGATTTGAATGGAACAAAAAATTTCAACTTTATACTCGAGCCTTAATGTTATTATTTACAATAGTAGAAAGTATATTTCAATAACATCCGGGTTTAGATCCAATTTAAGTAGGCAAATCACAAACAAATATCACTACCTATTACGCTTGACATTGCGATCGAAAATATTCTTTTGGATTTTTGCTCTTTCATGATGTTGATCCGCGCTGACATTCTTTCACTAGAACGATTATCTTCAATCTGATCTATCCATTCGTCTTCAAAGTCAGGTAATTGAAAAGGACATAGTGTTTCCATTCGTAAATCGTTCGTCTAGAAACGTAAATAATAACTGCAATTAAACTTCTATGGATCCAGTCTGGAATTGACGTTAAAATATTAATTTTAAAATGTGTAATAATAGAACATAAATTAGTACCTACCGGTTCTTCATCATTAAAAAAATGATTTTGTTGATCTTGAGTATCCTCATGAGCTCCAGATATCAAGTTCAGAAGGGGGAATAGATCGCACTCTCTTCCAAACATGAGTCGAAATGCTATGGAGCCTGTTGCTCTCTTGAACTGAGTGTTGATAGCAAATACAGCAGATTGAAGCTTGTCTGGCCACTCAGCATCCTTTTCGAATTTAATTTTATTGATTTTGCTAATGAAATAAATGCGTATTAATAAATTGGAATTCACTAGTGAAAACTGAATTTCACTTACGTTTTGAGGATTTTGTTGTGCGCTTCTACTAGTCCATTACTTTTAGGGTGGTAGGCGGTGGTCTTACGATTGTCTACGTTCAATTTTTGGTGGTAGCTTTGGAATTCCTTTTAAATGATAGACATTATAAGCCAAGGTATTTCGTGATATATCATAGAAAAATAACAAAGGCAATTTACATATAAGATATCTCTTTATTTATATCTTAAATTCTTGATATAATCTATTGAACATGATTATTGTATGCAAATACGTATATCTGATTGTCCAGATAGTATATTATCAATTGATTAAAGTGATAGGATACAACCAACTCCATAAGATTCAATTACTCAAATTAACAAATTGAATATCACCTTGCTGGTAAATTCTGGGCCCTGGTCGTGTTGAATGACGTGAGGAACGCCATAGGTAAGATAGATCTCCTGCAGTTTGCTCAATACCTCTTTGGTTGTCTTGGTCATTAGAGCACGAGCAACCACGAACTTAGTTAGATAGCATACAATAACTAGTATGTGGTGAAATCCAAAGGAGTTTACCGGCATGTCACATGCAAGGTCGATTCCACAATGTTTCCAAGGTTCTTCAGGTGGTGAAATGGGTTGAAGTTCTCGTTGAGGTTGGGGTGGGAGTGAAGCAGTTATTTGACACTGATGACAGGTTTTGATCTAGGAATTCACTTGACTAAAAATACTGGCAATAGTTTTAAATAATTGATCACAATTGCTTACATAATTTTCACCGTCTTTGTATAATCCCATCCAAGTGTACTTAGAGCGAATAGCATGAATCGTGGTTCGCATTCCAGCATGGGTTACATCATGGTGGTGATGAATAATCTCCAAAACTTCAGATTGAGTTGGTTCTTGGAGGAATGTTTCTCTTCCGTTAGAATCGCGAACACACTGAAAAATTAATATGAGATAACTAATTTTTCAGATTGTCAGAATTTCAAACCCAATTCTTGTGTTCAGATCAAAAATACTTACACGTATTTTTTAATTAATTAACTCGTAATTCATCTATTAATTAATTAATAAGGGAACACAAACATGCATAAATGTTTGGAAGGGTTCGTTAAAATGTAACATTATGCCAACAAGTTAGGGGGTGACTAGTAAATGGGGAGAAATAAGGCTTGTGCATATAGCGTGACAAAAGAGAGGATTTACGTATCACGCGGAACGGTTGCAACCATAAACAACTTTACTACGTAAAGAACAGCTAACCTTGAATAGTTTGTCTCCTTCTTCAACTCTATACACACTGCACTTACGAATGAAGTTATTCCTCCTTTGCTTCTTCAACTCTGAAGGGATAGTTTTCTTCTTCAGATATTCACGGATTTGTTCGAGTTCGACTGTATCCATTATTTCAAATTGGGTTTGACAGGTAATTTCCTAAAGCAAATACAAAGTCAGTTAGTTAGTAAACACTTGAAAAAGTTGTTTAAATACGCATTCGAGTATTTACTTTGCAATAAAACACTGAAGTTAATTGTACATACTCAAATACGACAGTACTCAAAATACGACAGACTCAAAATACGTCGATAAATTGGTTATCCATGGTTTGGATAATGAAAGGTACTCAAAATACGACGGTACTCAAAATACGTCGAAACAGGGCTAATACACTTTTGGCGGCAAGCATCCTTAAGTTTGTCGGTTTAACAGCATACTCATTTTCATTGTGTTTCTTACTCTCAGCTGGATCCTTAAGTTTCTCTGTAATAAGAGCATACTGGCGTTCATGATGTTTCTCCCTCTCAGTTGGATCCCTAAGTTTGTCGGTAATAAGAACATACTGGCGTTCATTATGTTCCTCCATCTTTATTAGATCGTTTAGCCTCCTTGTTACATTCTAGAGTTGATCTTGATTATGTTTAGCACGTACGGTATCTCAGGGTTTTCAAAACTTTCTTTAACGGTATTTCCCGGAATAAAATTTGTCGATTATGTAAGAAAAATAAATTTATCCAGAAATATTATTACTTTTGCCAAACAGTAGTGACGGACAATATATATAGTTTGCACAAAGTTTCAACACTTTGCCATCGTTATTTTCAGAGATATGACCTATTGGTCAATCAGTCGATAGGATTTCACCGTTTCTATCGATTTTCCGTGGTTCATTATCCAATATTGGAAAGACTGGAGTCAACATAACTATTTCCATGGTTTGTCTGACAAAAATAATCAACATTTGATCAAAAAATAGTTAAAAGGTGAAAATATGAAGTTTTATGGCCTATAATCCCAATCGAGGGTACGCTTTCTTGTGCAATTTTTTTCTCAAACACCCGAGGTGCTAGGATCAATTATACGTCTCAAAATGCTCGCAATACCCGACTTCCTATCCGTCAATAATATTTTTCGTGACCCTAACACGCACCGTTTTCAAAATGATCCATATATGGGCATCTAATGTGCCCATTTTTGGTGACGCAGAAAATTACCTCTCTCCTAAAGTGTAGACGCTAGAGCTTAGGTCTAAATATCTAATCAAATCAATATCCCATTTCAAACTCATTGGAAGAACAAATGAGACAATTATCCAAAAGGCCACAATTCTATAAATTCCCATGCCCATATATGGTGGTGTCAATACTGTGATGTGACCATAAGATTGAAATCAAAAAGTAGCTAGAGCTTAGCTCTAACTTTCCAGTCATAACAATGATGCATTTTATCCAATACCCGAAAACTATTAGGGATATATTCCCCAAAGTTTCGGAAATAATAATAATAATAAACTTTGTAAGCTTCTTACTCAGAATATTATTGTTGACCATAGTGACGTAGACGGGGGACATCACTGGGATTCAGAAAATTGTACTCAGAGTTCTGAAAATCTTTGCACATATTATTATAGTGTTTTTGAACTGATGGGCCAATACGAATCCTAAATTTCAAATTTTACAACCTGCTGTGCTTGTTTACAGTTGGATTAGAGCAGTGTTTCTCAACGTGGGCGATACGAGAGACGAAGGGGGCGATAAAACTGTTAGGGGCGATTGGGGGCGACAAGACTGTAAGGAGGCGTTAGGGGGGCGATTTGATTCACTTTAGCTAGAATCTAGAAATTTACATGTTCATCATTTCGGCTATTCTTGACCTAATAGAATCACGATCTGAAAAATCTTGCACTGGGCACAATCAAGGGCCTCTATACTGTGGGATCCTCGACCCCCGAAATCAATTCATTCGTGCGAAGCCTCATTTCTCTCCCCAAATATTTTGTGAACCTCATGTATTTATTTCACCTGAAATCAATGATAAATTGTTGTCTTAAAACTATTTAGTTATACTCAATGTTATTTGATGTCTTCTTTTCTCCTAAATTTTTTCTCGCTCAGTCGCACGCTCGTTTGTAAAATCCAGGTATTCTTAGATTAAGAGGAAATCAATTATTAATTTTATACAACTAAAATACCTGTGCTTCGCCCCCCGACCCATTCTGTATTTAAATCTACGCCCCTGGGCCCAATGCCCAACTTTCACACTAAACATGGTTGTCAAATGAAATACCTGATAATACCGTATTCCCCCGAAAAAGCGCCTCGTTGCTTATTGCTTTCATTGTCAAATTTGCTCTCATTTTTTCATGAAATTTCCAGAAAATAATATTAAAGTGCATTCTAATGGCACCCAGCGAGATTAAACATCCTATAATTGCCTAAAACACAACAATTCCACTGCAATTATCATTTATTGGGAATAAATTTTAAGGTTAAATTTCGGCAGATTCACCCAAAAAAACACATTAGTTTAGTTTTGAAGGTGGGAGTTTAAATTTCAGATATATGATAGAAGAAATTATGGCTGGATTCAAACTGAAAACGAAATCAAATTATCTTCTATAACCTCGATTTTATTGGGCGTGCAGTTTTATGCTAATACAAAAGTCCCATAGGGGGATTTCTTCATACTCCACCTGATATGTGTGTGGATTTCAAGAACATTATTTGCTAAATACCTATACTGTGTGATCTATCAGATAGATCATCGTTATGGGCGGTTGGAGGCGGTTTTGAATTTTGGAAAAAAAATTCCAAGTCATAATTCAAAAATGTAAACCTTCTACCTATTCCGTACCCTTATAATCTTTAAATATTGATTCTGATAACAAACATTGATGGCCGCATTGCCAAATTACAACATAATATCGATCACCACTTTTGGAAATTGCCCTATGGGAGATTTGTATTGGCCAAATTTTGAAACCGACAAAAAATAAAAAGTATAATAGATAATGACATTATCTTTTTCGTTTATTGCTTTGTATCGTATATGTATCTATTTCTCACAATTACAGATCAATACAAGAACTTTCATTCAGGTGGGGTAATTTAACCTTAACTTAGATCTACCATTTTTATAGAGCCGGCGCTTTTTCAGGGAAATACGGTTTATAGAATATCAGTCTTAGTTGCTTGGTTCTTTTTTATGTTAAAATTGGAGATGGGCGATAAGGACTGGCACTATCTGCTAAGGGGGCGATCGACTGAAAAAGGTTGAGAAACACTGGATTAGAGGATAAATCCATGGTATTTCTGGAAAATTTGGTAAATCAATGAAAAAATCCAAGCCAGTTATCTGAATTGATTAGTGAGCTATCTAAGTACAGGTAAACCTCCCAAAGCGGCACCTCCGAGTAGCGGCAACCTCCGAGAAGCGGCACAAAATCTTTCTCCCGATGGGTGCCGCTTTGGGAGGTTTACCTGTATTTTCATTAGACTCTAAACTAGTTGTATAGGCTTTACTGAAGTTAGTAAGAAAAATTGATTATGAATCCATACTGATTTAAACTATGCTACCCCCTATGAAGCTCAAAAACGTGATTCTAAAAATATCTCAATACTTCGATCAAAACAAAGGCTTCAATCAATTTCATAGTTCTATTTGCTCAATTTATTCTTCCTATTTTGGGGTTTAGATAAACTTAAGCATAAGCTCTGGATTCTACCCATATAAAAGGCATATTTCGTCCAGGGAATACCGTTAAAAGCATGGAGTCTATGTTCATTTTCAGCATCACAATACTCTGATTCCAATCTCTTCCTTTTAATAGCCTTTTTCTTTCTATCTTTTATAGCTCTATGGCCTTTCCTTTTCTTAATCTTAGGAGTTGAGATATATGTCTTATCAGGAGTTCCACCGTCAAAAGAGCATTGACTTTAATTAAAGCTTTAAGCAAGGCGATGGGTACATTCTGCGATGAAATGGGAGTACGTTGAGTACCTTGAGAACATTTAGATTCAGTTTGTGCATGATCTCCCTGTAAACATACTTGTATTTCCATTTGATTTAACTCACGAGAGTGAATCACTAGTGGGTCAGTTTCTGAAAGACCCATAGTTTCTATGATTGTATTAAGAATAAATTACGGGAGATTCTTGCAAGAAAACACATAAATTTCGTTTTGAAGTTAGGAATTGATTTTCAGATATATTATAAATTCATAGAATACACTATAGCTAAATCGAAACTGAAAACGAAATCGAATTATCATCCATAAGTTCGATTTTATGGGGCGTCAGTTTTATGGTAATACAAAAGTCTCATAGAGGAATTTCTTCAGACTCCACCTGATAAGTGTGTGGTTTGCAAGATCATTATTAGCTAAAGGTTTCAAATTATGTGGGATATATCACATAAATCATCGTTATGGGCGGTTGGTGGCCATTTATAATTTTGATTAGACCTAAATTAAAAGAATTGGGACCTTTTGAACTCAAAAAATGATTAAAAAGGTTATCTTTTTATGCGTTATTTGATAAAATGTTTGAAAAAATAAATTTCGAGTCATAATTCAAAAATGTAAACCGACTACCAACTCCGTACGCTCATAATCTTTCAATATTGATTCTGATAACAAACATTGATCGCCGCATTGCCAAAATACCGTATAATAACGACCACCACTTTTTGAAACAGACAAAAAATATAAGGTATAATAGATCGAAACGTTTTCTTTTTGGTTTATTGCTTTGTTTCGTATAGGAATCCATTTCTCAATAATACAGATTAATACAGGAAATTTCATTCACCTGGGTTAATTTAACCTTAAATTGATATTATTAATTAAATTTATAACAACTATGCCAAACCAAGGAGACTTATTTGATAGCTACAACTCTAAAGTAATAATTTTAAATAAATTACTTACCTAGTTCCAAATCTCCCGGTGAAGTATTATCAATAGTTGACGAATTAGACCTCTTGCCTAACGTTCCAGGATTCAATTTTACACCACCAACCATCAATAATATTTGGACAACAACAGCTGGCAAGTAGCATGATATCGCCAGTAATCGGTGTTCCTCTGTTGAACTGGCCTGGAAAGACTGGGTATCCTCATCAGGCAAATTTGTTCTGGATTTTCCAGCCCAGCCACCAATCTTCGATCTCTATTTTTCAAGAAATATCATTTCTAGAATTTAATTTTGAAAAGTTAGAATATAAATCTATTTATTGAATATCCGATCTAAATAATAAATTTTAAAAATAATTTAAGTGATGATATACATTTTTGAGAGTAATATTACGCAAACGCAACGTACTAAATGCAAAGTAATTAAGTAATAAACTACGTAATTCTATGTTTTGACCGTGTATAAGAATGGTCTATGTGCCTACCTTTCAAATGTAGATGCACTGATATGATAAAATACAAGCAATAAAATATGTAGAAGTAGAAGTTTATTAAAATACAGTAATACCTCGTTTTACGCGTTTTTTTACGCGTTTTCGTTTTACGCGGAACATTTTTTTATGACCAAAACTTTTTTACGCGACCCTCAACTCGTTTTACGCGGTTTATCTAAGATTTTAATACTATTAATTCTCTTTTTATGGAGATTTTAGATAATTTTTTAGATTTAGTTGTAACAAAGCGGTTCTACAATTACAAAAAAACAAAAATGATGATTAGGGATAGTTGATCGTTAGGAATATGTATTTGTCATATAGTAAGTTCATCCAAATATATTATTAGTCAAATGAATACATATTTGCTTCACTATACACACTAAAGATATCAGGATGGGGAGGTACCCATTGGTGTAGGGTTGCGGTGTGAAGGGAATTTTAATTCCCTTCACAACACAATTCCCTTTTTGTGGGAATTCTCAAGTATTCTCACAAGTTGGTTTCTATCAGGATTCCCATAGGTTAAAATAATTCCCATGGGATTAACATACACATGAAAACCTTGGCTATCTGAGAGGTCCTGATGTTGGAAGTTTGAGTGTTTAAACACTAGGTATTTAAAATTTTATTCGATGTGATAATATTTGGAAACGCATCTATTGGTTTAATATGAGCTACTATGAGAATAGACTGTTTTTTACGCGATTTCGTTTTACGCGGGCTTTTCAAGGAACGCATCTACCGCGTAAAAAGAGGGATACCTGTAGTTCGAATAATCTAAAAAAATACTTCCAAAAAAGTATTTATACAGGTTTGTGGTACTATTGCTGACAACATTATGCAATTATTAAAAATAGGAATATTGCGCAAATACTCGAAAGTACGACAGATCTAATAAATAAATGTAAATTATACTAGGATATACATACATTTCGTGACAGGTACAATTCGTGAGAGCCCTTTGGTCTCATCCGCTCCCCAAATTAACCGCTACGCATTGGACATATTCGCTAAAACATCTGCATTATATATTTTTCAACATCACAATTACACGCAATAATTATTAATGAATTTCACTTGACAAGTCTTCCACTTGACATGTCATAATTATATGCATTTATCTGTCATACCCTTTGCCCTCCATGTAATATGTATAAGTTTTCAGCCATTTATATTACTTTCTATGAACACCAACAATAGATATTTACATCATATATCCGTAAACTAGTGGTTCTTAACCTCTTTTCTGCCATTTCCCACTTTGGAGTAACTAGTTACAATAATTCTCCACCTAAATATGAACTTAATTTAAGAAATAAATGGTGCTCATATACTTTATGGCTACACTTAATAATATTCCTCTTAATACTATTGTTATTAGTCCAGTGCAGTGGCGGTACCAGCCAGCCGCCACTGGTGGGGAACAATTGCGTCACAGGTGGGGCACAGGCTGTTAAACTGGGGCAAACTCAAATCAATGAGGTGGGGCCAGACCTGGGTCTGATTACTAGTGAGTGATTACGATTACGATTACGATTACATCCTTCAGAAAAAGCTTGATTATGATTACGATTACGATTACACGAAATGTTGTAATCGATTACAATCAATTACAATTGATTACAATTTCATTTTCTTTACGATGCAATACGATCGTTCCGATTATGCCCCGGAGTTTCATGCGCACAAAAATAAGGCCCGTGTGCATGGGAGTAGCCACCAAGAATTATTTGTAGGGACCAGATATATCTTTCGGGGTGCAATGAGATCAGTGAACCCTTAAACTATGACCTTATTTAAAGTTATTGTGGAAAATTTGGGGGGTCTGGTGCCATACCTGGGGCTGATTACTAGTGGGTGATTACGATTACATCCTTCAAAAAAAGCTTGATTATGATTACGATTACGATTACAGGAAAAGTTGTAATCGATTACAATCGATTACGATTGTAATCGTAATCAGCCCCAAGCCTGGGTGGGGCACACTTAACTTATGTGGGGCACAGGCCCCACCCTCGCGCCGCCCTGGTCCAGTTACACTCATAAATTCATAACTATATATCAGGGTTGTAAATCAAGCCAAATATTTAAAATATTTGATTTAATTTGAATTGATTCACGGGAATATTGAGTGGAAATGATTCGATTTGAAATTATTTGAAATCCCAAATGATTTGATTTAAGAAAAGATAAGTTATTTATTTACACCCCTCCTATATGTTCATTGAGCATTTTTTTCCCACAAGGGAAACTAAGGCTTTGCAAATTCTCCGGCAAAAGATTATCTGTAGTCCAGCCAAACTAGACCATCCTATATTATAACATAGTTACAGCAATTGAAAACTAGTCCGACCATAGCCGGACCAGCAGAACAGCGTGTTATGCATATGCCAAGGATTATTCTTGAAAAGGGCAATATAAATTTTCTAAGCAAGTCAAGGCGATATTTGAATTTGATTCTATATGGATTTGAGCACCCCAGGTGACTCCGTTCGCTTGGAGTTCCCAGAGGTGCTCAAATCTGTATAGAATCATACTGATTCGTGATTTCCACACTAAATTTTGAATGATAATTTTGTTTTTAATATTTGATATGTCAAGGGAATCTGAAACTATTTCTTGTGTCAATGTTTATAATGAATAACAGGCGAGCGTAGCGAGCGTGCGAAATCTTTGGGAGCTCGAACCCTCTAGAAGTCCAGAATTTGTTTGGACAACACTGCAGATATGGTCTGGAAGCAGTGAATACCTGTTTAACAGACGTATGAGTTCAACATAGAAATCTGAAAATAAATACAAGTATAATTTAATACAATAATTGAACAGGTTGAATTCCAAGTAAATATTCGAAAACAACTGTTAATGATTTGTAAACTTTTTAGCCTGAAGCTCCATTCCCCACCTGAGGATCCTCAATTCCCCACTAGTGGGTAATTCCCCACCGGTTAAGTACCAGTGCCGTAAACAATAATTAGTTATCATAGTTGTTTACACATCATAACAATCGTATGATAGTAAATACGTTCATTCGAATCAACCCAACTTGTTAACCTATTTGTAAACGTCAACAATATATAAACATAATAGTTTCGTAAATTCGAAATCAGCATACTGTTTACTTAGAATGACAAAAGGCATTAATTAAGTTTATATCCCCTTTATAAATGCGGTATAAACCCCCCTATCACTCTATTACAATTCGGGCACAAAACACGCACACAGACAAGAGTATTTTATAAGGAATTCAAAAATGTTTTTTAATGTTTTCGTAGATTTAAAAAATGCATTTTCTGTTTTCAGGAATAAATAAATAAATTTAAGATTTCTTAGGGAAAAGTGAGAAAGAAACGCAAAGTATATTTAACATTCACTTGACAACACCAGCTACACGCCTAAGATACGGTCAGAACAACATTCATCCTGAGGAGTACCCTACAATGGGTTTATATTTGCCCATCACTCTCGGTGTCTTCGCTCTCATCCCCTCCGGCATCGAAATATTCGGCCATGTTGGCAGCAGTCTGCCTCGCTGCTTCCGGCGAGCGTCGAACTCCATGTGGTCCCCATCAGAATCGGGCATAGCAGCAGCGAGATCACCGTCCCTGCGCACTCTCTTACCCTTGGGTCCCAAGACGAATCCCAGCGCTCTCTGCCTGCGTTTCTTGGTGGAGTCCCACAGCGTGGCCATCTCTCCCACAAACTCATCGTCAATGCACCCCTACCCAGAACCTTGCCCTGCGATGCACGAACGCAGGCGCTCAAGTGAGTGTGCAGCCAGCGGCGGAACTTAGTCCTCAGGCGGGAGAGGCAGCTGAAGGTGCGCTCAGCCTCCGCGCCGGTGGGCGAGAGTATGAGTGTCAAACACCGGTACATGAACCACGTCCTGCCCATGTCCAAGTCAGCAGCCACGGCATTAATGTTGATTCCCTTCAAGTTGGGGAAAGCCCCATTGTCCAGCAGCATGCGTATCCTCAGGCGGAACTACCGGTAGTCACTGAGAAAGTGGTTGGGGGTGCACTGCCAGTCAATCTGCGACAGCAGCTCCTGCAGAAGCCCGAACTTTGTGGTGACCACATTGTCGGGGCACTCGACCCCCAACTTCTGGAAGCCGAGCCATGCAGACTCTTGCTGTGGAATCCTGGTTGAAAAGTTCCGAATAAGGTCTGTGCGCAAAGGCGCCACCGTGTCCAAGAGCCCTGCGATGTTTGTGAGCTCCTAACAGGTCTACTGCAGCAGCAGAAACGCCCCGAGAAGGTCCAGCTGCCTACTCTGAAGTGACTTAGTTAGGCGGCCCAAAGGCCTGAGGATCTCCAGCAGGTGCTTCAGTTGAGCTGCGTGGTTTTCCAGCACATCGATCACATTAGCATCGCCCAGAGTAACACTGGCGGGATCTTTGGCATTGATATATACACCTTTAGAGCCGCTGAAGTGCCGGGAGAGGCGAACATCTCCAGGGTCAGCAACTTGGTCATCCAGCGGATATCAATCACCGCAGCAGGGACTTTCACGCGGCCGAATTCCACCGAAAGTGCTTTCAACTCCTTGCGTCGCTGGCTGCTGAGGTTGAACATTGTGTATGCAGCGCTCATGGCCTCTTTCACACTCCTGCACAGCTCGGAGTGGCCCCAAACATTGGTTAACAGCGATAGGTCCAGTCTGTGGGCCAGGCAATTACACCAGATCACTTGCAGACCCGCCCGAAGCTCGAATTTCCGAACCGCACGTTTCATGGTCGTGCATCCATCAGTTGCCATGCCAACCACCTTCCTCACGTCCACGTTGTCTAGCTCTAAAAGGCCCATGATGGTATCCACGAAGGTATCCGAATTGGAATCCTGCATGCATAGCAGGTCCCATAGCACAACTTGCACCGAATCTTCCGCGCCCACACACCGGGCCAGTACCGCCACCCAGTCATCCTGGTCATGGGTGCTGTCGAATATCAAAGTGTGCATCTCAGCTTCGCAGATAATCTTGGAGTCGCGTTTGAGGACTCCATCGCCAATAATCTCCAGAAACTCCCATCCAGATGACGTGGAGGTGTGGAACTCAGTTTCGATGGTGCTGCCATCCATCTCGAGGCGTACTTGAGGAGAGACCGGTACTTTCCGATGGAAATCTCCTCTCTCGCCAGAAAAAGCACTGAGCCCACTTGTTCGTGTTTCCCTTGAGAAGTTCATTCCGTTGAGCCGTTCGATTTTCATCCAGCTCCTTGGCCTGCTTGCTCCAGAATCCGTCATTCTACTCCACCTCAGCCTTTAGCTTCACGGCATCGTGGTGGTTGTAGTCATCATAGTGGACCTTGAAGTTGGACTTCTGCACTTTGTCGTCGAAGGTGCGCCAGTCCTTCCACACGCCCCTCTGGCAGTGCTTAGCGCACACTGAGCAGCTATACTCAGAGGATCCGGCCGTGTTTCGATCCAGTGGAAGTCCTTCTGCCACCCGCGGATCTTCTCCGACACTGAGAGGACAGGTTTCTTGGAGCCACCGAGAGGCATTGTACGAATGGAAGCTTAAAATGGATAACTAAAAATAAAAACACACTACTCAAGGAAGTGAAAATGAAAATAGGAATAAAGAAATGGCCCAGGAATAAAGAAATGGGCTTATAAAATACCCTGACACAGACGAATAGTCATTTAATAGATATTCCATTTCATTAATCCATTGTTTGAATATCAGAAATCGTTCTGGAATTGAATAACTGTTGAGTGAAATTGAATTTTCATATGGGAGAAAACTTCAATACAACAAATAAATCAATTTATATAGTAGCAGACTAGCTGGTATTGAATGAAATTGAATTATTCATACAATATAAAACTTTATTGTAACAATGATATCAGAAATCGAATGTATAGTGATAGCTATTGAATGTAAATTAATTATTCATATATACTATAATTCTTTATTGTAACTATGATATCAGCAACAAACTTAAAGAGTAATAACACTGAATCTAATTGAATTAATCATAAATAGTAGATCTTCATCGAAACCGCAAAATGAATGCATAATTGAATATTAATGGATTAACGATTCTAGAAAGTTAAGGGTGAATTGTGGCGACTTTGAAAATGAAGACAAATTTATAAAATCGTGAAGAACCATTAGCTGCAAATCTCTTTTCTGAAGCTATAGATTTGCAAAAAAATTGTTATTTCTTTTGTTTAGCTATAAGACAAAAAAAGCAAAATGTCCGTTAAAATGTTACCCAAGTAGAAATTGAAAAATCGTGCCACGAGATGCACATTAATCAACAACCGACCCCTATCCTGAATTTATCAGACCTCTAGCACATAAGGTCAGGCTGGAGAGGCGACAAGGGGAAAACAAAATAAAATATTAATTAAAAGTTCAAAACTGGGCCACCATACTAAAGTGGGCCACCATACTTAAAATTATATGGTATATTCTTGTCAGGAAAATTTAAAATGTCCCACAATTTACCAAGATTCGGACAAAAGTCCGCTAAACCACATGGCATCATTAATTTATCGCGTGTATAAATATATCTGTTATATAATTATAATCATGTTAAAACCGTCTAAAATCAGCAGCTGTTAGTATCCCGAAGTTAGAAATGTTGTATGAGATTCTTACTACCATGAGATTATTACTACTTTGAATTCAAGGACCATGGATGACAAATTGCTATGATATTCTTACTACAATGAGATTATTACTACCTTTGTTATTCTTTCTCACCAGTTTTGTCAAGGTCTATTCTCAATATAATTGAGTGTTAACCACATGAATAACCAATTTATAAAGGAATAGCAAAAATTAACTTGTGAAAATTGTAGTGGAATAAATTCCATTTGCTAATAGAATTTGTTTTATTTATTTACTAACTAATTTCTAAAAGGGTTACAAAAGAATTTTGATTGCAAATATACACATTACTAAGACTGTAATTCGTAAATTATCATTGTTAACGAGCATTTATGAGATCAGTAACAGGCTTAAATGGTGATCCAAATTGTTACTATATTGCTTGGATGGTGTATTCTCCACGTTTTCATTATTACAGTTGACTCCGCTTTATAGAGCCACCTCAGAACCAGGTTGTTTTGACCCGAATAATCGGAGAAACCGATTAACGTCAAAGATTGTAAGCCAAACTGTAATTCTATACTATAAATCCAGTGAAATTTTGACCGGATTAATCGGAGAAAGCGAGTAACCGAAAATATTGTAAGCCAAACAGTAATTCTGTCCTATAAATCCAAAGGAATTTTTCGCTAATTATTGATCAATTATTGTTCAGAACAAACTATACTCATTCACCCTGAGGGACGTTTTGAGAAATTTAAAAATTGCCTCAGCTACGAGGGATAAATATCTATTGGTAATGTTCAGTGCAAATTTAAAACCTTTTGCGACACAATTGTGACCCCTCAGATCAACCCCGTTTTGTCAGGTTGGTCAAATACAATATTCTGAGATTGAAGCTTTCAAAGTTCCATTTTATAATTAATTCCGAAACTTTAGGAATTTTATCCACATTAGTTTTCGGGTATTGGTTAAAATGGATCATTGATATTACTAGAAAGTTAGAGCTAAGCTCTAGCAACTTTTTTATTTTCAATTTTGCAACATCACTGAAATGACACCACCATATATGTTCATGCGAATTTTTTGAATTGTTCCCATTTGGATAATGGTCTCATTTGTTCTTCCAATGAGTAAATAATGGGATATTGATGTGATTAAATGGTTAGACCTGGGCACTAGCGTATATTACTCTAGGAGAGAGGCTATTTGCTGCGTAATCAAAATGGGTACATAACATGCCCATATTTGGATCTTTTTGAAAAAGGTGCGTGTTAGGGAGGTCACGAAATGTATTATTGACGCATAGGAAGTATGGTATTGCGAGTATTTTGAGACGTCGATTTTGACTCTAGCACCTCGGGTGTTTGGGAAAAAAATGGACAAGAAAACGTACCCTCGATTGGGATTATAGGCCATAAAGTTTCAAATTTTCACCTTTTAACAATTTTCTTTGATCAATTGTTGATTATCTTTGTCTGACAAAACATGGAAAAAGTTTTGTAAACTCCAGTCTTTCGAATATTGGAGAAATAACCACGGACAATCGATGGAAACGGTGAAATCCAATCGACTGATAGACAAATAGGTCATATCTCTGAAAATATCGATGGAAAAGATTCGGGATAATTTTTTTCTTCTTACATAATCGACAAACCTTCTTCCGGGGATTACCGTTAACCAATTACCTAGGGCATGGGCAAACAGTAATTTCAAAATATTCAGAGAAAATTAAACTAACAAACAATTTATAATTATTTGTGTTCACGAACACACATGTGTATTCATGAACACACAATATTTGCTGTGTGTTCACGAACACACAGTTTCAAACTTTGTGTGTTCGCGAATACACAGTATCATTGTGTGTATTGGAGTTTTTCTTGACTATGGGTGCACAAAAAAAACACTTTGATCAGCAATAACATTACATCCCATCAAGAAACTTTGCGTGAGGGAACTAATTTTATCAGCTTAAACAGTTTATAATAGGCAAAACAGAGTACCAATACTAATATTGCAAAAATTATATAAGGTAAAAGTATACAAACTAACAATCAGTAAAGTATACATATAATGGCGAAACAGGATTTTCTTGAAACAATCCGGTCTTTTCCAATGACGAACAGATCAGAGCTGTTTTCATCTGATGACATCATGGAGAAGATCAACATTATGCCAAATCATTGCACAAATTTTACCAATATTTGCCTCTGAATAATTATTAACTCTATAACATTTAAAATCGACACGCCGGATCTGGTACTAGACTGATTAGGATCATTTTTTCTCCGACTCATACTTTTTGAGATAATCTCCACATAAACAAGGTCACTCCCCGGAAATTCTTACGGAATGTATTTTATAAAATGACGGTGATTTTGACCTTTAGTGACGTCAAAAAGGTCAAAGAAATGTCCAAATCAAATTTATATTTCGGAATTGGATAGATTGTCTATCAAGGTTTAGTTGTAATGCTTGAACAATTTTTACATTAATTTCATAATTTTTTATTAATCTGAGCCTCTATCTCCTTAAGGGAATTCACAAGGTACTTGATTATTTTCGGCCGGTTACGGGTTGCGGGGCGGGCCGCGGGCCTATTTTCATATGGGGCTGCGGGCCATGCGGGCTGCGGGTCAGTTTAACTTAAATGGCGGGCCGCGGTGCGGGCTGCGGTTATAAAAATTCGGCCCGCGTGCAACTCTGAGACAGCCAAGCACTTAGACCATCTTCGAACGTTGCATAAGTTCTTTTCCTCATCCATCCTACACGACAAGTTCATCGAGGTGCAGAAAGAGGTCTATCGTGACAATGCTGACGCCGCGGTCAAGCCCTGTAGAACAAGGAACTCAAAAGCCTGAGCCGGACCAGGTGGTCGTGCCAGTGGCGAGCAGCTGATGCGGTCATGGAGACTCTCGAAGCCATCATCTGCACTGCGGAGTTCTTCGTCGATGACACGTTGAGCGCGTACAGAAGAAAGCAAACCTCTGCGATCTTCAACTTCGTGGACACGGACTTCGTGGTGTCCCTTGCCCTGTTGGCTAACCTGGTCCACAAGACGGCGATGGTGAGCTACTTCCTGCAGAAGAATGACATAGATGTCGCGAGCCGTACAGATCGTCCAAGTGCTCAAAGCAGACGTACAGTATCCAGACCTCTATGAGAGTGTGTGTACTCGGGCCTCCACTCTTACTGGTAGCCTCAACATTCCTTCTCCCTTTGAACGCCGCCGTCGCAGATGCCGAGAAAATGCCGAGAACAACAGGGTTTGGACGAGGCAGGACTACAAAGACAAACTCTTCGACCCATTGGTGGAGAAGATGCTGAACGAACTCAACCATCGGTTCTCTGACGAATCCAACAGCATCCTCACGTCCATGTCAAGCATGTTCCCATCCAGTGACAATTTATTGGATAGAGAATCTATTAGTGAGGCGTACCCCCAGCTCTAAAAGGCATGCAGCATTAATGCAATTCGAACTGTCACATCTGCCACAAACGAGAGGTCGTTTTTCAGCCTATACTTGATCAAGACCAATCTCAGATCTACCATGGAGGACGGCATGCTGGGTGACCTCGGGATCCTCTCACTGAATAGAGAAATGACCCCTGCCCTCAACATGGAGGCGTTTGTGGGTATGTTCAAGGCCAAAGCCCGTATAATGGAACTGTAGGAGTAGGACACATGTGACATCATAGCAAATTTCCACCAGTTTGAAATGCGAACGGCTTGCGATTCTTGGAGTTTTGGGAAAATAAGGATTAGTTTTTTACTTTACTGGGAAAATATGTGGATTCTCGTGTCTCGACGGAAACTGTGATCCCTGCATTTTTTTTCTAAAAAGGTGTGCCCACCTGGGTTCAGGTTTATTCATCTGGTGCCCACTCAGAGGCGGCGCCCTGGCGGAATGCAAACATTCAAGCGAGCAATTCGATCAGAAGGAGGAAATCTCAAACGATTTAAATTGTGAAAAGCCTGCCAAATATTCCAAATTGGCAAATGATCATTTGATTGTTTCTCTTCCTTTGAAATTAATTGATCATTATACTGAATCGAAGAACTCATTAGGATTCGCAAACAGAATTAACTAATCAATATCCGATTTTGTGCCTGTTAATGATGAATGGAGAAGAAATAAATCTCAGGAAATTTTGAATTTGTGTGGAATACATACTAGAGCTCTGCGCGGGTCATATGCGGAACCCGCACCCGCCCCGCATCTATTAGTAATTGACCCGCACCCGCCCCGAAAATCCGACAATATAAACAAACGAACCCGCACCAATCCGCAACTAACATACATTAACCAGCGCTCAACCCGCACCAATCCGCACCAACCCGCACCAACCCGCACCAAAACTCTTTGACCAGTATTATCGCTAGGATTATATCATAGGGTGTAAACACTCGGCGCACAATGCGGGCACAAAGAAATTTACATCATTAAGGAATAAAGAAGACGGCAATATGTTTTGGGCGGAAATTTGAACATAGAATTACATGTTTATTATTCGGGAATACGAAATAATTCATCGTACAATTCGTTCCATCGCAAGACTTCTGACATCTTAAAATTATATTGGTCATTAATTTTGTTTAGGAACTATAGAGGGGTACATTGTTACAATTAGAGGACACTGCACCCCCAAATAATCCTTAGCGAGAACTCTTGCGCAAACCCGAGATGACCCGCATCAACCCGCACCAACCCGCAGTAATAATCTCTGACCCGCACCCGCCCCGCATTACGATTCCGTGACCCGCACCCGACCCGCCCCGCAAAAATTCTGATTCTTTGACCGGCAAGTACCCGCGGGTTGCGGGTCCCGCAACCCGCATTTATTAACCCGCCCCGCGCAGTGCTCTAATACATACACCTTTAAAATATTCCATGAATCCAAAATTTCCTATAGAGAATTGAATGGTAAATGAAAAAGTTTCTATTAATCCAGATGGGAACTGTTTATTCAGGTCTCTTAGCAGGTGGGTATCAGTAGACGAAAATAAGCATGAAGAACTTCGAAGAAAATTGTTGATGTTTATGAGTACGTCATCTCTCTGCGAAAAGTAGTCATGGTAAAGAATAATCAAAAGGTTGATGAATACATTTCTAAAAGTAATTTACCAAAACTATCTGTTTGGTGAGGGGATGTAGAGTTATTTTGTGCCGCAAACTGGCTGACAAATAATGTTCTAGTCCTGAATGGAGAAGATTGGCAGAAAATTTCCTTTATGGGTTTCAATCCCAAAAGAGGAAAAAACATTTCAAGCTCGTCGAATATCTATCTTGAAAATAAATATCAACACTATGAACCTATATTTCTGTTATTTGCAAATCAACATAATGATTAGCTTTGTTCACTTAGAATATGACTAGTAATTCATTTGTAATTCATTAGCTAAACTTCGGAAACTCATTAAATTAATATTTATTTACAATTTTTGAGAGTCTTTGTATTATATTAATTTTAGATCAGAGAAAATTGGCCATCTTATTTGGCCAATAAACTCTTTTAAATCTACATCTACTTGGGATGATTGTAGCTTATTGGGAATAGATATACGCAAAAGACAAGCAGAAAATAGTAAGCACTAATAGTATAATAAATTAGTTATATAGAGCTCAGCTCTAGTAGAGTTTAGTTTTTCAGTATGTGTATTCAGGCACTGAGAAAGGTCAGTTTTTCCCAAAGCATTGAAATTGACCTTTAGAAAGTAAGCCTGGGGGAAAAATCTGAACTCTGACAAAGTTCAGCTCTATATAAGGATTCTCATAGAAAATATCAGCAAGCCAGGTTCTGCAAATATCGAAATATAACTCCGAAATCCATACGATTTTTTGCAAAAATGGCCGATATCTCGATATTTTTAAAACATCGAAATATTGGGAAATTCCTATGTTTACTGAGATTTAATAAAAGGATTGTGATAATTTTTCTGGAATTTATGGTATCAAACTTTTCGATATTATTGTAACCCCGATATTTCAATGTTAAACCTTGATATCACGATCGGCCATTTTGGTCATGCTGAACCAATTTTTTTAGCTCCCAATAGCCACACTTGGGGAAAAGGTATAAATATAAAAATCCCATTTTCACGTTTAGCTTTCCATTGAAAGTGAATTAACTTCCATTTTCGTGTGCAACGAAGGGTTAATTAAATTAAATTAATTATTTAACCCTTCGTTTAGGTTTTAATTGGGTGCAGAACTTGAGACGTTATACAAATTAATCACAAGTGTACTCCAAAACGATCATCGATAGCTACCCTATTTTATAAATTGCTTTCTCATATCTAATATTAGATTTTGGGGGGGAGGGCCTCCCCAAATTTGAAAGAGGGTATGAAAATAAATGGGGAGGTTCCCACAAATTTGGGGGGGCCCTAAGAAATAAGTGCTATAATTCAAATGGGGGGGTCACCCCAAAGTGTTTCTGAATTTACATATTTGGGGGGCGCCTCCCTCCCCCCCCAAATAACACCCTATAGACCCTGACAATCCGTGTACATACGGATACAGTTTCCCCGGGGACCTGGGAATAGGGCGTGTTGAAGTGTGGTTCTATATTAGAGAAATATGCAAAATATTGTCAAGCAAACTGAAGCCTGAACTACAGTGCACCTACTGAGACACTCAACCTGGTGAGCTGGGGTTAGGGCCTGTTGAGGTGTGGGAGTATATCAGGGAAATAAGTATAATTAGAGTCAAACCAAAGTGGACCTCGTAAACAATTTACTCAGTGGACTGTCTCCCGGGCACCTGGCGATAGGGCCTGAAGATATGTGGGTGTATATTAGTGGTATAATAAAATTAAAGTCAACAAAAGTGGACCCTGACAAACAGTACCTATGGAGAAAGTTTCCTCGGGTCCTGGGTTTATGGCCTGTTGAATTGAGTGTGTATATTAGAGAAATAAGCAAATTTGAATAAATCAAAGTGGACCACGACAAATAATATACTTAACTGCCGACTGCCTAACTGATACACGCTGTAACAGGAGGAAAAGAGGTCGATCAAATAATTCAAATTTCAAGAAAATTCGGATTTAGACATGGTTTTGTACAATCTATCGATTACATTAAAAAATCAAAAATTTCAGAAATTGTTATGATGACGCAGCATAAAAGTGAACTGCTCCACTTGCCACTTGCTTTTGAAAATTCTAAATATATAATTTCACCGTAGAAATACCCGAAGTAAGATATTTGTCTAAATAATATCTATTTATTATATTTGTTTTGACAAATACAGAGTTGTGATAGATATAGCTCAAATATCTGTATTTTTTCGTAATCCATGGTTCACCAAAAACAAATTTGTCGATTTTTTAAAAATAATGTAACTTTCGTTTAGTAAATCTGATTTGTTCAATTTTTGAGATCTGATAACTAATAAGATAGTCGTCATTGTTCAAGTTTAGAAACAAAGGATTACATTCATGCTTACTGTGTTATATCGATTTAAAGAGAAAGTATGTGTCATCACTTTTTGTCGAAATCCTCAAGTGAATTTTTTCAAAATTTCTTGCATATTGATAAATTATTGTGCTCTTGTTGGATTTCAAATTAATAGGTTCTAAATATTAAATACAAAGAACTACAGGTTATGTTATTTTTCTGATAATCACTCCGGCAGTGTACAGTTAAGTGGACAGTCGCGCCTTCGCACTGGCCGGTAGAGCCTGTTAAGGTTCAGGTCTACTCTACAAAATACCAAAATTTCGATAAAATCCCAAACATTGTAAATCTCGTTTTTATTGCATTTTCGAAAAGTGTGGACACCCATGTGGACTCTCACGAAATTTCAAAGAGAAATTCCAATTATTTCTCCAGTTTGACTCACTTCGAGTTTTGAAAAAAATATCGGGGTTCTGGTGTTGGTTGCCGGTTGCAGTATACCATCGAAACTTGATAATTTCAAGACATAGCCACATATAGGTTTTATCTTATATTAAGATAGAACAGCATATATCGCATCTTAATTTCAAATCTTATGGAAAAATATTGAATACTTTCAATGATAACATACTTTTTAGTGTCCTCCACCTAAGCCACTGCCATAGGGGACACTTTTTTCAAACCCCGCTATCTCCAAACACAATTATTGGCATTGCGGAAGTCATATTATGACTCAGATACCACCTAGAAACAAAATCTCAACGGTTTTGGCCAGCTCTCAATTAGTTCTATCATATGAGTGCAGCGATTTCATTTGTAACTTATCTTTATCTTTTTATTTAATTTATTGGTGGTGAAAAAAGTGATGTCCACATTTATTGATGAAAAATTTGACTAATAAGTGATTAAAAGAATTCTTGCACTCATATGATAGTTTAGAAGTTTCTCCATGCAATGCAACAACAATCTATTCTTAATCATTAACAGGAAAAAACTTATCCGTTCCGCAAAATACGATTTTATAGAAAAAATAAATTTCACTGAATTACCTAGATCGAATATTATTGCATTTTTGCCATTTAGAAGGTGAAGTAAATCCGCTGTAAAAAATTTAATTAATTCGGGTGAATATATTTGGTAGAAGTGCTCTAGAGTATACCTGAACCTTAACCACAATAAGGTAATTAAATATACATACCAATATATATTAACACTAACCGGCCAAAAATATTTGAGCAGCATTAATTTGTATTCATACATTTGAGGTTATACCAGCAAAATAACATTAGTAATTGCTACAAAATGGCTATTAACATGAAACGATATGTACACTAACCAGCCAAATGTATTTGAACAATTGAAGTTTTAATGCAAACTGCAATAATCGTCTGGTAACTTATTAGAGGCTGTTTAAACTACTCTGAAATGACAATAAATATCTTGCTATAGTTATAAATTAAGTAATATTTTGAATTCTCGTGATTTTAGTTAATATCCATGAAGTGGCATAAGTGTATCTGCAACGTGCCACTTGTGGCACAAGTGGCACAAATGGGAATGTGGCTGTATTCCAGTAGAAAATTACGTAATCATTTGAAATTTTGCCCCTAGAGTAATTCGACCATGTGGAATTCAAATATGCAATCAGAACTTCTACATTCTCATTCCATCTTGATGATCAGAAATTATATATTTAAGGGTGCTCAGTATTGATATTCGGGCAAATACGGTGAATCTCAGAATCGCAAAATTTATTACTAGGAATACTCTAGATGATGTAGAGATTGACTTCTATGATTTTTTTTCTTATTAATTTTCAATAGAGATGGTGTTTTTTAATAAAATGTGACGTAATCTCCCAAATATGGAAATTTTTCAAAATTGTTGAATCTTTTTGAAAATTTGAACATATTATTAGAACACTATTTCGTCACAGAAACAGTCTTTATTTTAATTATTTTGCAGAAAAAAAGATGCTATTACGTCATTTCTAAATTCCAAAAATTTTCCAAAAAGACACTTTAGGCAGAAAAATCTAAAAAATAGAGTTTTTATTCTAGAAAGTCAAACTTTTTTTTAAAATGCTCAGTATAAGTAGGCGCATGTTTTAAAAGACCTGAGTTTAGGCATTATAATACAAAAAAATTGAATTAGTATACTTTTAATGAAAAATAGTGGGTTTTTTTGACCAATTTCACAAAAATGACAATAACATAGAGTAGATTAAAGAAAAAGCATATTTCGAGATCTTTTAAAACATTGAGTATTGACTCAGGTATATTTTATAATTGACATGTTTCGGGCTAAAAACTAACATAATTTTTTTTTTTAATTCTTTGGCTAGTATGGATTAGGCCTATATTGACATTGTCTAGTTCATAACTAAGGATATATACATAGTAGAACTCTAATATTTTCAGGGATATCTTAGATATATTAGTACTATCCAAAAACGCAATAAAAACATTAGGTCGTCGGGTGTGAAAATATCAGTACAGAGCACCCTTAATTAGCTTATTATATAGTTAATGAGTTTAACACCTCGATATAAATGCAAATTCAAAAACTTTGCTATTTTATTATACTTCACATATCGTTTTATGTAAATAGCAGTGTTGATGCATCTACCAATGCTATTATGCTGCTAGAAGCTTGAATGTATAAATACAAATTATTGCTGTTTAAATACTTTTGACCGGCTAGTGTATAGTACAGTCGAAATCGGGTTTTTTTGTCTATTGGTTTTTTTTGCCTCCTTTTGTCGTGCAAAAATGTGATATCTTAATGTGTTTTCCATCGGGTTTTTTTGCTTATTGGGTTTTTTTGCCTCCTTTTGTCGTGCATTTTGGGGGGCAAAAAACCCCCTTTTCGACTGTATAATAAAATAGCAAAACTTTCCAATTTACATTTTTATGAAGGCTTTATACTGATTAAATATATAATTATCGAATAAAATAATCCATTATTGCTCATTAAAATGCAATGTTAATATATTAATTCTTATAGCGGATTTGAATTCCACATGGTTAAATTACTCTAAGTGCATAATATCAAATAAATCCGAATATTTTCTACTGTGATACAGCCTCAAATCCATTTGTGCCACTTGGGCCACAACTGGCACGTGGCAGAAACACATGTGCCACTTCGTGGATATTTTCTAAAATAAATTGAAATCGCAATATTTTGTAATGTATATCTATAATAAGATATTTATAGTCTTTTCAGAATAGTTTAGATAGCCGTTAATAAATTACCAGACGAGTATTGTGTCTGCATTAAAATCTCTATTGTTCAAATAATTTTGGCTTGTTAGTGTATATATGATATATGATATGTTAAATGAGTATACCGTTGCTAATACAAACAGCAGGTCCAAAAATATTTTTATTATAAAAGAGGGAAAAGATTCGTGCACTGTGAAATGGTGTGGAATTAAATTATCTGTCGAATGATATAAGTTTAATATTCGGGCATTATTTATTGTTCCTTTTGCGAATCAGTGTAACTGTATCACAGAAATGTAGTCATAAATTGGAGTACAAGGTGCGTATCAGTGAGTAACCAATGAGACACCTTAAAATTTTGCTCAAATTAAAAAAAAACCTTTGTTCTGGAAAGAGGATACGGATAAGAAGTGGACAGTGGACCAAGTTCCAGTCCTAGCATCACTTGCTTAAGTTCTAGTCCCAGCATCAGTGGCTTCACTTCTAGCCCCAGCATCAGTGGCTTCAGTTCCAGTTCCAGCATCAGTGGCTTCAGTTCCAGTCCCAGCAACAGAAGCTTCAGTTCCAGTCCCAGCATCAGTGGCTTGAGTTCCAGTCCTAGCATCAGTTGTCTTTCAAGTGTCCCCAGTCTCAATTTCCTGTTACACTTTTAATGTATTCTATTTAAAGTTTTTGTTGTGCTCTGATCAATTATTCGTTTTATATACTTTCCAAACTCTTACATTTACGTTAAACAGACAAATTGTGACATTTAGAGGTTTTGGAGTTTTTGTAACTCATCCATAGTACTGTATTCAATGCTACTGCACTTTTAATCCTATTAAACAAGCATTCCATTGACAAGTTAGAGGAACTTTACACTCCTATAGTTCACACACCGCATAGACGACTTGATTTTCACTCCGGGAAAAATAAGACACAATTTAAAGCTTCGCTTTTTACAACACGTGAGTTCAGTCGACACTCACGTTCAGGGTGTGTTAGTGGGGGAATTCGTATAGACAAATAACGAGTTGAGGTCTCCCTCGATATGAAATCAAGTCACTGGGACATTCCAGACTGCCAGCGGCTACGGACTTTACCATTAATATATTAAACTAAGATTAACCGTAGACGGCCGGAGTGATATTTCGGAAAATAGTATACACTGCATTTCTTTGTAATAAATATTAGAAGATAGTAATTTGAAATCCACCAAGCAAATTAAGGATGCTTCGTCCAAATTTCTATTATGCTACGTTGGTAGTTTCTACGATCATGCTCACATTAAACAAGTAGACTAAAAACATATGAATCACATAGCATAAGAATAGAATAAAAACTACAATATAATTTGATTTTATCTATTTTTGGATACACATTAAATAACTTCGAAAATGGCTCCCGTCATCGAAACGCTGTAGTCTAGAAACTAGAAAGACTTTTTATAAAACGATGCAAGTTATTGTTAAGAAAATTTGATCAATTATAATTATTGAACACAAGTAGTGCTAATATTTTGACAATTTTGGACTGATCTAAAAAGTAAATTATATGGAATTAACATATTACACCAGGAATATTGAAAAATAGTTAAAAAGGTGAATTTTCTCCCGATTCTTGTGTAAATATATGTTGCAGTGTAAAAGCGAGTTTGGTGTGATTGCAATCACACCAATTTTCCATCGTGATTGCAAGCACACTAGTGTACTTGCAATCACACCAACCTATTGCTGTAATTGCGAGTTCGATTTCAATTGATATATAGATTTTGGATTGAAGCTCGGAAATGTAAATAAAATATCTATCTCCCACTATGAATCAATAATGATTACCTATGAATGAATCGAATAACGTAAATTCAACTGAACTGTGGTGCTTTGAAATGTATCACATATGCTTTAGACACTTAAAATCGATTTTGTATATTTGGAATGTCTTAATTAATTAAAAGGTGAGGCTTTGACACTGAAGCAACATCCATAAATAACGCTAGTAGCTAGTCTAATGTTTATACGTAACTAAGCATAATATAATGTCACTAACAATGCTACAAACCACAGGGCTCTATTGTTCTTTGTTTGAACACATCCTTCCTTTGTGACATTTTGTAGAGCACTTCTTATCAGAATTTCTACAGGGACATTTTCGGTTGATGCATTTCTTACACTTACATGCCCCAATTCCTGCACCAAGGGAAGCATTTTGCATCAGCTCTGTTTGTGATATGATCCTTGTAGAACTGAATGGGTAGTAATTAAATTTGAAGATTGGATTTCAAATTTGTTCCGCGAATAACCACCTGATATTAAACCCTAAGATGTTGCTATAGTGTAGATATCGTCCTGTTTGTCATGGATACTGCCTAATATATTTCGAGGACCGATTGCACACAATCTATCAGGATGTAGAATTGGTAAACAACATCATCGCCTAATTCGGCTGGTTTGAATCTTTTCTCGCTGGTTCGGAGCATCCCTTCATGGCATTTTTCTTGAGACCGTTTTATCCCAGCACTCAAATCGTTACAATCTTTATTTTGGTGTTCAGATCGCATGTTTTGCACCACACCTTAGATCCATATCCCTCTTCTTCAGACCTTCCACAAAATACGTGAATGTAACCTTTGCTCTTAGTCTTAGGACATCTGTGGGCCCCACTGGTTTCGTTTCCGCATGCAATACAGATAAGCGGGATTTCAATAGAATCTGAAGAGGATGCAACACTGACGCCTACTTGACTGATATAACTCCTTTCATGCCCTTTGAGAAGATCAGTAAAAGAAGGACTTTGCGCTTTTTCTGTGACGATTGTACCCTCCGGTGGTGGCATAGATATTTCTGCATCATAGAGATCAAACTGTTGAAGATCTCTGAAGGATAGGACTGGGATGGAATATGTTCAGTTAGTGAATCAAATTGAGGAGGCACAGTATGTGGATTTGCAGTATCAGTGGGTAAATATCTAAAAGAAAGACATTCAAACATCTAGCAGGAAACACAATGATATGATTTTGAACTTACATAATCTATGTAGCTATCTAGGTCGTCTTCGTGTGGGATGTTATTCCAATCATCTTCAGGAACTCCGTAATAGGTTAGGCCAAATATTGGTTTCCTGTTAAACACTGCTTCATAGGGAGACATTTTTATGGTGGTGTGATAACTGGTATTGTGATGAAGTTTTATCCATCTTAGATATTTAATCCAACATTGATCATTTTCATTATCAATCATCTTTGTGAAGAGTGCATCTTTGATGTCTATGTTTACCCGTTCCACTGCTCCCTGGCACTCTGGGTGGCGAGGCTTGCCATGAACAATCTTTACACCCGGCCATTCTTTTGCAAGAGTTGAAAACAAGAGATCATTTCTAAATTCACGGCCATTATCAGAGTGGAGTATATGCGGAGGTCCTTGTTCGCAAAATATGTCAAGAAGGACTTCACAAATCTCTTCGGACGACTTTCGCATCAATGGTTTATGATTTATCTTTTTAATAAAGTGGTTTATATATACTAAAAGGAATTTATATGGCCTTTTCCCATCTGGGGACAAGTTAGCTGTAAGATTCATGCTGCTCATGTCTATTAAATCCACCTGACCACGACTACCGAAAGTATTGGATGAGATAGGTTTGACTACTGGTTGCTTAACTGATTTTCTGGACTTCTAAAGGACACATACATCGCACGATTTCACGAATATACCACACACTTGTTCAGTTATCCCGTTGTACTGTTGAGAAATCCGTTTATACAGTTTAGTTCTTCCAGGGTGATCATCTTCAAATTTGTGAAATTTGTTTAGGATAGCAAATAATTCTGTAATTGGAATGACTTGTTTAGCACAACTTTTTGAAGTTTCTGTGAGATATAGAATATTACTACATTGGTAGGTTCGAATAGAGTATTCAGACTTAATTCGTGACCATTTATCAGCCTCTTTTTTCAATGATGGCCTAGGTGATAATATATATGAAACTTTCCCTGGATTAGTTTAGAAGTGATTAATCCTGACTTAAACGAACTGGGTAGTGATTTACGAGAGTTTAAAAATGATTCTTCCTTAGGCTGGGGGCCTGGGTTGAGTTTAATATCTCCCGCAATCAAGATTATTAGAAGTGCCAATATATTGCATAGTGTAATCGGTGTAAAATGCAATGAGTAGTTTGAAACATTATACCGTCTCTTGATAAGTTTTGCAGACAAAAGGGCCATTGGAGAACGAAGATAGTATTGGAATGAGATAAATGCATCATGTCTATCATGTAACCATATATGTGAATAACGAGTCAACAAATAAATAATCAACAGTTGTTTTCCT
Organism: Hexactinellida sp. DTS-2022; assembly: GCA_028753945.1. NCBI lineage: Eukaryota > Metazoa > Porifera > Hexactinellida > Hexactinellida sp. DTS-2022. Next base: position 4,346,717 of record JAPNXP010000002.1, read on the forward strand.
GGAATTATATTCCAAAGTCGAAGTCTTGCAAAAAGTTGAGGTACTCAAAGAAGGAATAGACAATAATTCAACAGTTTGAAGCGTGAAGGGACAACTGGTGGGTGATGTAAATAATAATAATGCCAGTATCAGAGGTAGCGTAATGATCATCTTTCAAAAGCTGCAATTTTAGTTGTATAGTTACTAGCGTTATTTATAGATGTTCCTTCAGAGTCAAAGCCTCACCTTTTAATTAATTAAGACATTCCAAATATACAAAATCGATTTTAAGTGTCTAAAACATAAGTGATACCTATCAAAGTAATACAGTTCAGTTGAATTCACGTCATTCGATTCATTCTTAGGTAATCATTATTAATTAATAGTGGGAGATATATATTTTGTTTACATTTCTGAGCTTCAATCGAAAATCTATATATCAATTGAAATCGAACTCGCAATTATACCAATAGGTTGGTAGGATTGCAAGTACACTAGTGTGCTTGCAATCACACTAGGCAACTGGTGTGATTGCAATCACACCAAACTCGCTTTTACACTGCAACATATATACTAACCAATTGTACATTGGTAACCAAAATGGTCATATATCTTACACCCACTTTATATAAGTATATATTAACTGTATTCTCGGCGGAAATTTGTACTTTTCTATGGGTAGAATGCAAAGCATGAGCATAGTCTACTCTGATATGCTAAATAGCACAAAATAATAATGTTTCTAGTAGATATATTAGGACTAAAATCATTGATATAATTGATTTATTGAGATTTTTTAGAATAACGTTTTAGACCTCCATAGGCGGTAACATAGCTGTTATTAGTATGGATTCATATTGAATTTTATTCTAATGAATTCATTAATTAAGGTTAAATTACCCCACGTGAATGAAAGTTCTTGTATTAATCTGTAATTGTGAGAAATATATACCTATACGATACAAATCAATAAACCAAAAAGAAAATGTCCCTATCTATTATACTTTTTATTTTTTGTCGGTTTCAAAATTTGGCTAATACAAATCTCCCATAGGGCGATTTCCAAAAGTGGTGGTCGATATTATGCGGTAATTTGGCAATGCAATTATCAATGTTTGTCATCAGAATCAATATTTAAAGATTATAAGCGTACGGAGTAGGTAGACGGTTTACATTTTTGAATTATGACTTGGAATTTTTTTTATCAAGCATTTTATTAAATTTCGCATGAAAAGATGACCTTTTTATTCATTTTTTGGTTTCAAAAGGTCGCAATATTTTTTATTTAGATCTTATCAAAATTCTAAACCACTCACCAACCGCCCATAACGATGATCTTTCTGATGGATCACACAGTACAGGTCTTTAGCAAATAATGATCTTGCAAACTACACACTTATCAGGTGGAGTCTGAAAAAATCCCCCTATGGGACTTTTGTATTAGCATAATACTGCAAGCCCAATAATTTCGAATTTATAGAAGATAATTAGATTTCGTTTTCAGTTTCGATATAGCTATAATCTCTTCCATCATATATGTGAAATTCAAACTCCCACCTTCAAAACTAAATTCATGTGTTTTTTTGGGTGAATCTGCCGTAATTTAACCTTAAAGACAAAATATTATTTTTTGTAGCATTGTAATAAAATACTACACTATAAAAAGTTCGAAAATTTAACTGAGTGTTTTTGTCATGTTTTATTGCACTTTTAAACTCATCTTTGCTGTGCGAATATAGACAGAAAAGAGAAGTGTAAATGTTCACTATTTTTGTTAGAAGTGACCCCTAACAGACTCACCCCTTAACAAAATTGTGAACTTATGCGCCTGACTATGAAGTAATATTGTGTATTTGTTTTCCTTGCCGCAACGAGGTACTTTTTTGGGGTGTATATTAGAGAAAGAAATATAATTAGAAGTAATAAAAGTGGACCCAGACAAACACTATAAAACGGAGACAGTCCCTCCGTGCACCTGGGCTTAGGGACTTTTGAAGTGTGGGTGTATATTAGAGAAATAAGCATAGTTAATGTCAAAACATAGTGGACCAAGACAAACAATGCACTAATGAGGGGTGGGCAAACTTTTTAGGCCGCGGGCCAAAATGGATAAATGTCATAGTTTTCGGGCCTGAGAGTGAACATTTCTTATTTAACACATTTTTTATTTTATTTCAAGTAGCATTAATGGAGAAATAAACAATGATACTGAGGAAGTATAAACTAATCTAATCACATATTAGGAAGTATAAATAACTAGTGGGAGTTGTGCAGTTATCCTGCGTTTTTATTAGCTTATCAAAATTTGGTTCTCTTGCTGAAGTAGCAATACACATAAGCTGAGAAATTTACTGATCTGTCAATGCTGATCTTGACATATTTTTGATAAACTCCATCATACCTGCCAATCGTACAGGGATTCCTGTCCTGTAAACGAATTTTAAACATTTGGCCATTCTGTACAGGGGTACAGGGATTTTTAATTACTAATTATGTGTAAATATTGCCTAAAATCTCTACAGATGTGATAGTAAATTCTGCCATGCATTCTGCATCGACTACATAAGGGGGACACGTAGTTAATTTAGTGGAAACAGTTGAAAAAATTTACATACGTTTTTTTAATGGATATTGTCGAGAACTATCGAAGGTGGACAATTTTTGATTTTTTTTTGAAAGAAATCACCTTTGAGGTCAGTTTAGACCTCAAAACATGTCAAAATATTATTTTTTGCTGTAAATGAGCTTCGTCTCACTATTTAGAGTTGTCCAAGGCAGTTAGTCCTCAATTTTTTTGTCTATCCCCGATAGAAAATTGGTTTCATACTCTAAAATCAATTACAACCATATCTTTGTTTCGGTACAGCATATATTTTTCATTTTTCTGTTGGAAATAGTAACAAAACGTCACTTGGAGGTTTTTTGTCAAAGTCTAACTTCCAATTTGTATATGGAATGGTGTTCATTTTTGTACACCCAAATTACATATTACGAGATGAAATTGTGTATATTTCAAACATATTTACTTCGGCACAGTAAATATTTTACATTTTTCGTTGGGAAATAGTAAAAAAACGTCAATTGGAGGTTGTCTGTCAAAGTCTAAATTCTAATTTGTATATGGAATGGTGTTCATTTTTGTTCACCCAAATTACATAATAGGAGATGAAATTGTGTATATTTCAAAATTATTTTACTTCGGCACAGTAAATACTTTATATTTTTCTTTTGGGAAATACTAATAAAACGTAATTATGAGGGTGACAGTCCAAGTATGACTTCAAAGGCCTGTAATTTTCATAGTTTGTATTGGAAATATAGTGAATATAGTATAAATCACAGATGCATCGCTCCTGCAATTTTATGAACCGGATCGGACGTAATTGATCTTTTTATTGACGGACAAGACGCATAATAAAATTTTTGGATGCTTTGGACCGGTCCAGATTTATGTAGCTATCCAGACCGCTGCATCTCTGATATGGTAATATGTATATGGGGAAAAACTACTATATTCACATCAATCAATCAATCAATCAATCAAATTCCACTTACTTTAGTTCTGTAACCGCCGCCGCCGTTACCATTTTGGTTAAAAATATTATATTTCAAAATACAATTTACTTCCAATAAAGTATAAGGGATTATTATGCATAAGTAAATATATCATAAGTATATAGATCAGTATGCATTGCTATCAAACATAATAATTGCATTGACTTTATTCACATTATATATTCCATTTCTGGTAATATTTTCTTGTAGGGAGATTTTGTTTTGAATTATCAATTCAGAGATAATCACAATAATTTACTTTTTTCTTTGAATATTAGATTCAGTATTTCCTCTTATGTCTAAGAGAGATTTAGACTACATTCAAGATTCGTCAGGTGACACCCATAGCGATAACTATTCTGATGACGAAGCTGTTGTCACTCCCACGACTGGGTTATCACAAAGGTTTGATGTATGTGACCTTCGGTCTACATCCTTAGCTGCACCATGTCAGAAATCTTTTGGCAGGAAGAAATGGGTTTGTTAAGCTAAAAGGGGCATCCTCTAATCTCCTAATATCGCCATTTAGAACACAAAGAACAAAGAAGATCTGCACTAATCCTCAACAGGCTGCTTCAGTAACACCTCTACTTACTAGAACTCCAACGCGATCACCGGTTGTAAGTACCGCTGTAACGAAACTGGGTGTTAGGTATGAATACTTTCCAAAAGAGACTCCCCAGGATTTACTTGTTAGATCATCTGATTTGCGTGAAAAGGTGGTATCTGTAACCAAAGTAAGTACCAATATAGTCATTGACCCGTCAGTCTTCGAAGATATTCTGGAATCCTGCGCTATTTGCAAGATATGTCAAAGAGGATGTTTGAAAATCTGGGACAAGGGCACGAGGACTTGTTTGCTAACTATCTTTCCTTGCGCTGTAATGTTTGCAATAGTGGCAAGGACTTTTGGACTATATCCGGGAAATTCCAAACCAAAATCGAAATTGGTCCGCATAAGATCACTAAACGAAACGACACCATGTATCAATCCATTCTTGCTGGTCGGCTTATTGGAATCGGAAAGTACTCCCTTGATGTGTACCATTCGATGAATGGTATTGGACTACCAACTGCCATTTTGGGGATCCACAAAGCGAATTGCTCCTAGTCGCGGAGTTCATTGCTCAAAGGTCCATGAATAATGCAGCCATCGAGCTTGAAAGAGAATTTGGAACCGACGACAACAATCTCATACACTCCATAGCATCATTTGATGGAGCTTATCAAAAAAGGTCTACCAAGAGTGGTGGGGGATACTCCAGATACTGTTTTGGTTCAGTAATATCAATGTACAATGGCAAGGTACTAGCCTACGATGTTGCTTGCAACAGTTGTAGTGTTTGTACAAGATTCGAAAATCTTTTAGATGAGGCGTGATTGTCAAAGAGGAAATCGAAAAAATATTGCTGATCATAAAGCCAACTGTCCAGCTTTGTACGCTGCGTTTTCTAGTGTTTCGCTCGAAAGCGAAATTGCGCCGAAAATTCTGGAACAATCCCTCAGCCGAAGAATCATTTTCGACGGATTAGTCTGTGATGGCGATAATAAAACGTTCTCCAAAATATCGGAACTCCAGCCTTATGAAGACGTATGCCCTGGTCGTAAAGCGTTACGAATGTTTTGACATGTAGGAAAACGGACGAAAGGTCACCTAATGGATGGACAAGATAAAATCTTGAAAGCTAAACGGGCTGATAAGAGGCGAAAGGAAATAAACATCGAATATACCGTAGCTATCGAATTTCAGGAGGCGCAAAAGAAGAGACTTAGGAAGCAGTTCGCTGGTACTCTAGTTGAGAACTCAGATACAGCGTGGTACTTGGATTGATACACTTCCTGCTAGATTATTTCCATCTCCTTTACCTTCATCCAAAAAAAAACTCAATCGAAGAAAGACAAGGCTCCTCTTGAATTATAGTTCCCAAGTAAAGAGATGTGCACACGAATTACTTCATTTTACCAACTAGCAGTAAAAGAATATTTAGAAGATAGTGAAGCCATTCTGCAATCAATAAAAGCAATACCTCTACATCTCGGAGCCAACGAAGAGAATGCTCTAACCAACCATTCACTGTGTCCAACAAGTCCCGATTCGTGGTGTCGGTTTCAGAAAGCTATGGCAGCAGGAGAGAAGCCCCCTCGCCATCCAAATAATCTTAGTGTACAGGCTGTTGAGCTAGTTAGTAAGATATTTAGCCAGTTCCACTATGATGAGGAATTTTTCGTGGATCAGATTGCCGATGGCCAAACCAGCAATCACAACGAATGTTTGCATTCTTTATTGTTTTCCATGGTCCGTAAAACAGGTCCAGTAGGCATGGACGTGATGAAATTAGGAGCTGCACTATCCGTTATTCGGTATAATGGAGGTATGCTTGCTGTTCTAGAGATACTAACAGAGTGGATAGTGACAATACATCCATATCTAGTATACTTACTAACGAAAATGGATATTTCTAGAGTAAATCGTAGCATGGCTCAACAGGCTAAACAAATGAGAAGATTTGAATCGCGTCTGAAACATCAACGAAAGAGGACTGCCAGCATTCGATTGTTTGGGCGAAGTTACGATAGCGAAAAGTATAGTGCTTCCAACCTGCCAGTTCCCCATTAGAAACAGCAGCAGAATTTCTAGCATCTTCCAAGGTTCCAGAAGTTACACCTCTCCCTACTTTATCATCCACTCCGACTTCATCAACACCTACTTCTTCTAATACTGCTTCTACTACTGCATCTCATTCAGATCCCGAAATCATAATTGCACCTTTTTCGGAAAAGGTGATGATGATGGAACAATTGAAGATCTCAATATCTGTGTAAGAGCAGAAATACTAAATTGGATAGATTGTGATTTCTGTAAGCGCCATTTTCACTTCCATTGCGCAGGACTGGATGAAGCAGGTGAAGATGATGATACTGAATTCATTTGCGACCTATGTCAACAAACTACCTGACAATTGACGATCTTCCAGCATCTAAATCCCTCCATCTCACATTTTGAAATCCATTGAATTAGTAATCGACGCAGCAACTAAATAGCTCTAAAATGCTAATGTACAATGCTACAAATTGACTTTAGGAGCGTTTGATAAAAACATAGCGTATACAATTAGACAAATGGACGAGAAACTATTTAGTATATAAAAGACTAAAATCACAAAAAAAGTACAAAATAACTAAACAACGTATAAAAAATTACAAAATACAAAGAAAAAATAATAAAAAAATAAAATAAACAATCCATAAACATTCAAAACATATAAATCGTATAATCTTCGCCGATATGATGAACTATTGTTACAGCGTTTGATAAAAACATAGCGTATTATACTCTATGCATATGCACAAACAGGACTGATCGGCGAATTATATTTCTGAAAAATGTGTAAAGTGCATTTAGGATGACGTTTGATTGATACATACTACTATAACAATATCCTTCAAAATATAGCCAAAAATTCAAATTTACATTAGATTAAATTAATAAAACATAATTCATAATTAGATATAATCAATATATCGAAATATACAAGACAGATCGTAAATAATGCGATATCAAGATCGAAGAAAATCAATATATTTTGAATAAGAAATTGAGACAAATTTTTATAGGTTGCGATACCAGAAAATTAAAATATTTTGAAACAAACATTAATTCTAAAATAGGCGGATAAGAACAAGTACTAACTTCTGTCCCACTCTAAATTTCAAATGTTATTAAGTTTTATTGAAAAATAATTTTTTTAAAACAAAGATATATATAATTTTCAAATAAAATTAGTAAAAATAGAATTTATTAAATTTTAATTCGAAAATCAAAAATCTAAAAGGGCCAAGTATTTCAAAATAGAGTAAGGAACATTTAATAATTGATGTTACCATTCGAAAAAATAATTCTAGATAGTGAATTTTCGATTGTTGGCTAGAACATGAATCAGTATAGTATAGAAATTTGATTAAGCTATATCCGAGGATATATGAATTCGCAACTTCCAGTATTATGGATATTTATTAGTTAGTTATAAAGCGAATTAATGCTAGAACTCGCCATTTCAATTTATGTTCTGCCTCCTACGTTTTCTAATAATATCTAATAATTGATAGAATTCGTAAATGCAAACTATAGTTACAAAATACTGTATTCAAACTAGGAACATTGATGCATCTGTAGAGTATATATAATTGAAAAGAAGCGAATTATCCGCGGGCCACGGTTTGAGCACCCTTGTACTAAGTCGACAGTCTCTCCCTCCCCTGGCCTGTTCTGGCTGTTGAAGTGTCGGTTTATATTATAAATATATGAATCTGTATATTAATGTGTTTGACACCTCGATATAAATGTAAATTCAAAAATCTTGCTATTTTATTATACTTCACATATCGTATTTTGCAAATAGCAGTGTTGATGCATCTACCAATGCTATACTTGCTGATAGAAGCTTGAATGTATAAATACAAATTATTGCTGTTCGAATACTTTTGGCCGGCTAGTGTACTATTACAAACTCATATGAAAAACGGCTGAAATCATTTGCACAATAGTTGCAAACATATAAATTCACTTAAGGCATATATAGTAAAATAAATTAATTGTATCTACGACCGTGCCAAATTTTAACCTCCTGATTTATATATTTTCTTCTTGTACATACTAATATACTTATTTATTAGTTGCAGACACATATGAACCATGCTCATACATATATCAATTTACATATTGTCTTGTATCTATAAATAATAAATACATGTATAATAATTGGGAATTGCATTGTGGTCTCTTAATTTATTGAATAGAAACCATTATTCTTTAACTTTTAAAGTTGTACCGTATATCATTCATCAATAAAAATTGAGAGAAAATCCCGACGCTATCCGTATTCCTAACAATCAAGATTATACAAAAATAATTCATTTACAGTCTAAAATCGAGATTATATATTCTATTTTCATCACGTTTTACTGTGTCGACAACGACCAGTATTTAACGCTACCTACGAGTACTATTTTGCCAATGGCTACAAAATCACAAAAAAATTATTATTCGTCTATAGACGCTTGATTTAGCCCCCAAGGATATGCAAAGGTCAAACGTACAATATCTCGATTAATTTGACCTCTATAAGTACGATATTTGGGGTGCTGAGTGTACTTTTTCAGTGGTTCAGCACTTTCAGATGGATTGTTTACTGTAACTGACGTGATCTTTTGTGATTTTCCTTGAATATACCTGGCCCATTTGATAGTCTGTGAGAAAAAAAACAAAATTGATAAAAAAATCACATAGAAACAGAAAATTCGCAAAGTTAGGTCCATTATATATCCTTGGGGTCCTATTTCTAACACACCCCCTCTGAATTCATTTCTCAGACACCCGTGCACCTAGAATTAAAATGCACTAGTGAAAAAGGCTCGCAATATACGACTTCCTATGCGTCCCTAATACATTTTGTGACCCTCAGAAGCCCCGTTCTTTCAAATGACCATATATGGGCATGGATATGTGCCACATTTTGATGATTCAGCAATTTTGTATCTCATAAACTAGAGAAAGCAGAGCTTAGCTCTAATCGATTGTTCACATCAATATATCATGCATACATCATTGGAATAACAAATTGGACTATTTTCCAAATAGTTACCATGCTAAGAAGCCCATGCCCATATATGGAGGTGTCATGTGACCATAACAAACCATCGATCATGAAAATCAGAGTTGTGCAAGAGCTTAGCTCTAACTTGCTAACACTATCAGTAATCGTTTTCGAGGAATATGAACTGCTTCAGTTATCTTCAAACCATTATCTGTAAGAAGTTTTGAAGGTTTGTGCCACTATTGTGTCCTTCTATACCCTCTTCTCCACATAAATATTTTCTAATACCGGCTGTGGAAAAAGCTAGAGAACTCCGTGATTATTTATCGTATCAACTTGAAATTTCGGGGAGATGTAGTTTACATATATATATAAATAACGTTCAGAGCGTTTCCATACTTTTTTCTAATTTCGCAAAGTTGTATGGCCACATTTCTCAAAAATAGGGAAATTCCATCGAAAAATTGACCTAAATTTTTGAATTCCTAATAAATAATATAAATTTAGATAATATTGGTGATTTTCTCGTATACGCAAGTTGAATGCATATTTATTTGACGAGTTATGAGGTAAAAACAAAGTGTTTATAGTTATCATGTTTTTCTACTAGATATATCTATGGCTTATATTACATAGCAACGCTATACATGTTTTCATTGAATATTGACAAGTTTAACTGTAGACTGCCTACTGATACACGTTGTGCCAGGAGGAAAACAGGTCGATCAAATAATTCAAATATCAAGAAAATTGGAATTTAGACATGGTTTTGTACTCTGTATCGATTTCATTCAAAAAATCAAAATTTTCAGAAATTGTTATGATGACGTAGCAGAAAAGTGAACTGCTCCACTTGCCCGCCACTTGCTTTTCTAAATTATAAATGTTCTAATTTCACCGTAGAAATACCCGAAAGAAGATATTAGACTAAATAATATCTATTTTAGTATATTTGGTTTGAGTAATACAGAGGTGTAATAGATATAACTCAAATATATGTAATTTTTCGTAATCCATGGTTCATCAAAAACAAATTTGCCGATTTTTTAAAAAAGATGTAACTTTCGTTTAGTGAATCGGATTTGTTCAATTTTTGAGATCTGATGACTAATAAGATTGTCGTCATTATCCAAGTTTAAAAACAAAGGATTACTTACATGTTAACGGCGTTATATCAATTTAAAGAGAAAGTATGTGACATCACTTTTTGTCGAAATCCTTTAGTAAATTTTTCCAAAAATTCTAGAATGTTGATATATTATTGTGCTCTTGTTGGATTTCAAATTATTAGGTTCTAAATATTAAATTCAAAGAACTACAGGGTATGCTATTTTCCTGAAAATCACTCCGGCAGTCTACGGTTAAGAATGAAATCAATGATGTTAGTAATTTTTCATATACTATACAGTAAGGCAAAGGAACTGATATACTAATTGAATTGACATCGTTAATAGTTTTGATTTCACCCATTACGTCACAGTCCTGACTAGTCGTAGGTAGCGTTAAATGCATTTCTTTGTTTGTTTGTTCTAGTTCTCCAAGAAATAATTCCAAAAGAAATAAAATCTGAGAATTTCTCTAAAAAAAAAAATGAATAAATGAATTTAGTTAACTTGCAACATGGGCGGTCGCAGGATGTTCCCAGCCCGGGGCAGGAGAGGAGAATTTAGTATTTATCCGGAGAATGCCTCGTACAAATATATTAACAACCCGCGTTGAGGGGCAAATCTCCCGGTCTGGAACCGCCCCTGTCTAGCAAGCTTAGCGCGCTAGTCAGGGATTTCTTAAGGGAGATCTTGGTGCAAAGGTTACACTAAATCTTTGGGAGTTACACCATGTTTCGGGGTTTCCGACATATTGCTAGTCATATTTTTAGTGGTTATACTGCGGTTAAGCTGAGTTACAACAAAGGGCTCGACATTAAAAACCCTGCGCTAGTATACACTAGCCAGTGAAAGGTATTTCATTAGCAATAATTTGTATTCACAATCAAGTTTATAGCAGCATAAACATTAGTAGGGCTTCAACTCTGGTATTTACATAAACGAGCCCTTCGGTATTGGTTGCATACACTATTTATGGTTGATTAGTGTAAGACTAATTAATTAACTGTGCCACAATCAGAAGTAAATGGGAATTCGTGACCTGCTATCAGGTGTAGAAATTTAGTATACGTCTAATGCTTTGAATTTTCTACAGATCGGAGCGAAATTGGGAAGCTAGTAAAAATATCTGTTTTTCGCAACTGTGACGTCATAATCCCGTTTTTTGTTTCAAAAATCAATAGATCGTTGTCGCAGTACAAAATTACCCCTGTATACAAATTTTCAGCTTTCTGGGAATCGTAATCTTTCCCATTAATTCTGTACAAACAAACACACAAACAAACAAACACACAAACACACAAACGAACAACAATTGCGCTTTTAATATATAGATATATTGATGATATGTCAAGTATAATAAAATAGCGAAATATTTTTATGGATTCTTATTAACTATATAATTTCTGATCATTATGAGGCAATTAGAATACGGCTATCTATTTTGATTGCAGATTTGAATTCCACATGGTAGAAACACTCTAAGTCCATGATTTCAAAATCATTAGGATTATTTCCCCTGAGATATAGCCACATTCCCATTTGAGCCACTTGTGCTACAAGTGGCCCGTGGCACAGACACTTTTGCCACTTCATGGATATTGGCCAAAATGACATTAAATCAAATATTTTATAATTCATACCTATAATAAGATATGTATATTAATTCATAGTGTAGTTTAAACTACGTTAATGTTGTCATTGCAGAATGCATGGCCGAATAAACGTTCACATCTGCAGACATTTAGGCATTATTTACTCATAATTAGTAATTAAAAATCCGTATATAAATGGAATAAATCCCTGTACGCCAGTACAGAATGGCCAAAGTGGTTAAAATTCTTTTACTTTACAGGGATCATTGTGCGATTGGCTGGTATGATAAACTTTTTCAAAAATATGTCAAGATCAGTATTGACAGATGAGTAACTTTCTCAGCTTATGTGTATTGCTACTTCAGTCAGAGAACCATTTTTGATGACTAATAAAAACGCAGGATCAACTGCACAACTCCCACTAGTTCTTTACACGTCCTAAATATGTCATTAAATTAGTTTATACTTCCTCAGTATCATAGTTATTTCCCATCAATGCTACTGCAAATAAAATAAAAATGTGTTAAATAGGAATGTTCACTCTCAGGCCCGGAACACTATGACATTTATAAATTTTGGCCCGCGGCCTAAAAGGTTTGCCCACCGCTGGGTTAGCGCCCCATCTCGAAACAACTGATTCCTACCAATTGACAAATGTGGTCCGAGCTAATTTATGTGACCTTTAAGGGGAACACTAAATGAATTTTCGAACATTGAAAATGAGAAATTTGATTGGCCATCAATTTGCTCCATATCTATGTTGTTTATGTCCTTAATAATAGAAATTAAATTAAACATTGGGGAAGTACAATCAGAAGGAGGACACTCCCATCCCGTCTGTGAGAGTTTCTTTAAATCATTTGTTTAGCTTCAACACTGGTCATTTTCAAATGACCAATGAAACCAATTTAGAACGAATATATGCAATCAGATTTTCCTGTATTAATCAAATATTTTTTTCTACTAGGGTAAGCACTGGACGCAGGAGGAATCAGTGCTCCTCCGAAAACTTTGGAAGGCGGGATAACTGAAATGGAAATATGTAGCATGATGGGCCGTGCGTGGCCTGGCTGCTGTATGAAATTAAAGTGTTTGAAATAGTTTTAGCTTTAGGATCGAAATTTAAGAATTCATGTATCCTGGGTTATAGCTTAATCAAATTTCTATACTATACTGATGCATACTAGACAGAAAAAGTGAATTCACTATCTACATTTTTTTTTCGAATAGTAACCTCAATTATAAAATATTACATACTCTAATAAGCCGGGTTTTATCTTTTGAAATTTTGATCTTGGGATTATAATTTTCAAAAATATCTATCTGGACATTTTAGTCAAAAATATTAATACTTTTCCCATTAAAAAAATATTTGCTCATTGAAACATAAAAGAGTTGAAAAACTAAAATATACAACCTGGCTAAATCTAGTAAAGAACATTTTATAATTGAAGTTACTTTTCGAAAAAATAATTTTAGATAGTGAATTCACTTTTGGCGCAGTGTGTAAAATAATTTATTTACTTTTTTGTGATTTTTTCAATAAGTTTATAATAATCATAGAAAACAACACTATACCAGGAAAATGATTTCGGATTCGTCATCTAGCTATATTTACGTACTATATATTATATTATACGTATATCATATCTGGACATTTGAACTTTTCTTCCGTTTGCAACTTTGATCACTTAGTGTTCCCTAAATTATAAAGCCTCTCTACTAAACATAAAACATGGCAGAAGGCGATGAAGGTAGGAAATATAATTTATTTTTGAATCGGTACTATTTCCAGGAATCCCTCACCGAGATGGTGTCGAGGGTTCGTGGGAGGACAGGGGCGACAGACAGTACCTCGATGTCTATACCTTCCATGAATCCGGTGGATACTGAAAATGTCTCGTCGCCCGGGTCGTCTGTCTCCTCCGCCTGCTGCTTATGTACAGGGGACGTCTCCATGGGGGATGTGGAGAGGGCGTCGTCTCGTTCTCTGTGCATAAGTAGCAGTCTAAGTGTATTACATATATGGAGTATATTCGGCAAGTATCCCTAGGAGACTCACTTTTTATGCAGAGGCAAAGCCCATCTTTTTAAAAAGACCTGCTGACTGTCTTTTTATAGTAGTATATAGGGACAAAGACTTGACTATCTATCTATTAATCTTAATATCTCTCTCTCTCGCTCTCTCTATCTACCTATCGATCGTTTACTAAATAATTATTTACAGAATTTTGGTACCCACTAACTGATCCCATAAATTGAATAAAAGTCATTACTAAATGCATTGTATTATATAAAACTCCTCCACCTCCTCTGTCCATCTTAACTCACCAAACTGGACCCAAGACAAACAAACACGCAGGGAGGGAGTTTGACTCTCCCCTTGGCCGTTTTGGCCTGTTTAAGTGTGGGTTAAGATAACTGAAATATACATTGGTTGAGTCAAAACAAAGTGCTCCCGTCAAATAATCTACTAAGTGGACAGTCTCTCCCACGCCTGGCCGATAGCTCCTTTTGAAGTGTGGGTCTATATTGGAGAAATAAACATATTTAACTCACCAAAGTGGACCCAGACTAACAATACGTAGGGGAAGGAGTTTTACTCTCCCCTTGGCCGTTTTGGCCAGTTGAAGTGTGGGTCTATATTGGAGAAATAGACATAACCTGAGTCAAACCTAGTGTACTACGACAAACAATCTACTAAGTGACAGTCTCTCCCTCCCCGTGGCTGATAGCGCCTGTTGAAGTGTGGGTCTATATTGGAGAAATAAAGATAATCTTAATTAGAATAGACAAATTTGTTATTTCAGAAAGAAAAACTTTTAGACTAAATCATAATAATATATGCTCATGATCCTCGATAATTAATACATTAATTCATACTAAAAAAGTCATTGATATGAAATTTATTCCTAAATATAAAATATATCTTTTTTCGGGTTTATGAGTATCAAATTTAAAATCTAAATTGATTATTAATCAAAAGTTTGGAAATTAAGAGTTTATAAGGTGGAGTCTAACTATTACTAAATAGACTATTAAAGCTTGTCCGTGTGTAATAATATACCAACTCCAAATATAAAATTAAATATCACTAAGAAACGTACAAGTGGATCCCTAACTTTGGGATGTTGAGAAGTTATTGTATTGATTGATAATAATTTGATATCAAATAACACAATGGAATGTTAGAAATGTATGTCTAGACAGACAGAACACAAATAACTCACAAGATGCCTGAACTTCAAATCTAACAATTAGATTACTTTATCTATAATGCACACTTAAACATTTTACAGACACTAAAGCATTCAATTATGCTAATTGAATGCTATCTGCAAATCAATACTGGGACAACCCTCGAATTTAATTGTCTAAAGGTTTTGACACATTTTGAGTGGACGATGTGAATATTTTTTAAGATATTGAAATTGTTTGTACATACAGTATTTCCTACCCCCTGCCAAATTTCAAGTCTATAGCTTTTCCCAGTTCCTCAATTAATTCTGAACAAACACACAAACAAACAAACACAAAAACATTGCGATTTATATATAAGATAGACTAAATATAGCCTTTCTAAACTTGAGTAGTATTCTGTGAATTTACTGAAAAGTTGAGTAGATTTGGAATTTATTGTAAAATTTGAGTATTTTTGGAATTATCCCGTGTAATTATTGATGAAATAAATGAAAGATTTTTGAGTTATTTAGTATGAAATTCGCGGAGTTTCTTGCTAGTCGGGAGGTCAGTTTAAATGTATACGACAAACACTTGCGGTAAGGACAACAACAGCAAATAGTAAGTCGAAATTTATTTCATCAATTATTTTACTCTTGTCTTACTCTGTTCGTGCTTGGAAGTATGTACATGTTGAGCATTTTATTTATATTTGCATTTACATATCCCTTATTCCACGCCAAATCTTCCAATTGCTTCACTTATTGAGATTTAAGTTTCATAAGTTATTTAAGAAATTGGCTCCATTGTACTGTCACGAAATATTCGGTCCGGGGTAAATTTGGTCCGGCCGGACATAAAATTTCCCGGACCGAATATTTCAGACATTTTTGGTCCGGGTTTGTAAAATGTTCGGCCGGACTAAATATTTCAGATTTTTTTGGTCCGGGCTATTTTTCGGTCCGGCCGGACCAAATATATCAGAAATATTTGTCCAGGTTGATTCTTAATATTATTTTAGAAAATAGACAGTTAATTCAATTTATTAAGGAGTCAGGAAGTTAAATATGGCCAGTTTCCATATAACGTCTCTACAAAGTTAATTAGAACACTCCAATTATTATATCAGCATGACTGGAAGCACATAAAAAGTCATGAAAAAAAATTCTAGAAAATACTAATGTATATCCTTGTCAGGAAAGTTCAAAACGTCCCAAAATCCGTCTGAAATTCGGACAAAAGGACACTAAACCACGTGGCACCGGTAATTTTTAACGGGTCTAAATACCTTTGTTATATAATCATAATCCTGGTAAAGAAGTCTAAAATCTGCCGCTATTGGTGCCCGGAAGTTAGAACTAAGCTCATACGAAGATTTTATTTTTGCCTACGTCATCAAGTTGTGCCACATGACACATCCATATATGGTAAACAAAATCATAAAACGTAAACTACAAGGTATGTAGTCCAAATTTGTTGCCCAGTGAATTAGTAATGATTAATTGACATCGGTACATGTTTAGAGCTAGTCGCAACGACTTCTCATTCGTGAGATAATTAATTGCTCCGTCATCAAAAGTGGCGCATCCATATGACCATATATGGTCAAAGAAATTAAAATTTACAGAAATATGAATTTTAGTATCTCAACTGTTTAGAGTTATTCTAATGGGTCTAAATCCAAATTTGCTAAGCAATACGATTGAATTTGAAGTACTTATAGCTGATGGTCCATTTTCTGCCCCCTGCTGGCCTTGCAGGCGTTGGATTACGACGTTTTGATGTATTCTGAAAAGAATATAGACCCGAATCCTCTAGAAATTTGTTTAAAGACTTTTTATGTGCTTCCAGTCATGCTGATATAAAAATTGGAGTCTTCTGATTAACTTTGTATAGTCGTTCTATAGAAACTGGCCATATTTAACTTTGTGACTCCTTAAGAATTATCTGAAAATCTACTATAGTAAGCATTTAGCAGGGGTCTTCATACTCTCACGATATATTTGGTCCGTTCGGACCAAATTTTTCAGAGGACCAAATATTTCAGCTATTTTTGGTCCGGGATTATCTTTTGGTCCTGCCGGACCAAATATTTCAGCTATTTTTGGTCCGGGATTATCTTTTGGTCCGGCCGGACCAAATATTTCTATCGTTTTTGGTCCGGGGTTATCTTTTGGTCCGGTCGGACCAAATATATCAAACAAATTTGGTCCGCTCAGACCAAATATTTCAATCGTTTTTGGTTCGGGGTTTTCTTTTGGTCCGGCCGGACCAATATACAGTATTAGACAAATTTCATCCGGAGTTAGCTTTTGACCCGGCTTGATCAAATATTTCAGAATATAAGAATCCTTGTTACCTTGCTTACCTGTTTACCTGTTTACCTAATTGTGTAAACAACAACAAAAAATATTCATATTATAAATTTATAAACGCGAAATTCGTGTTCATCATACTTGTTTACCTATTATAACATTTGTTTACCCATTATAACATTTAGAAGTTAGTTTATATCTCATATATAAATGCGGTTTCTATTCCCCCATCACTTTAATACAATCCGGACAAACAAACACACAAACAAACAAACAACAATGGAGTTTAATAATATAGATATAACGAACATTGAGCAAATATCTAATTTGCAAGCCAAAATTAAACCCAAAAATGATCAATCAGCCACTGTAGAACTTAGCAAACGAAAATTAGCCCAAAAAGCTAACACAGGACCAAATTTGCCTGATATATTTGGTCCGGCCGGACCAAAATTAGCACGGACCAAATATATCGTGACAATACAATGGTTCGCGAGTTGAACGTGGCTCTCAAGTATGTTGGGTGTGACTCCATTAACTTGTCTATATTCATGTTATGAGTATATAATAGACTAATAGTTAGTGCAGTGCCTCTCAATTTATTTACTAAGCGGGGATTGATGTCAGTCAGTCTGTCTGTTTGTAGCACAGGCTCCAGGGGTGGTGAATATGCTGTTAACAGCCATTTTGGCTGTTTGCTGTTAACAGCAAAGAATTCGTCCCCAATTGAATTAACGTTAACTGCATTTAAGTCGCCTTTAAGTTGTTAATTAACGCCAATTTAAGTTGTCAACAGCCAATGTGAGCTGTTAAGAGCCAATTCAATAATTGTATTAGTAAAAATTAAGGTAAATGGACAAGCAAAGAAAATTATACTAAAAATGTTTAAATTCGAATTGTATATCGTATTTAAATAACAGTGAAATTTGAAACTAAATGATTATACGGTATAATAATATTTCAAATATTGCATTGGTCAGCATCTAGCTGTTAAACAGTTTCGATTTTCCTTTGCTGTTAACAGCTTGGCTGTTTCCATCCCTGAGCACCGCACGTTCGGTATGAACCAGTGACTGTAGAAAGTCGAGACTGGTACCAAAATTGTGCAATGTTTATAAACCTGTGACCTGAAAAACAGCATACTCCGCTTAAAAGATCCACCGGACGAAAAAACAAATGTTAAACTAGACAACTATTCCCGTAAATTTTCTAACGGAACACATTACATTATGTCTATTTTCTGTTATACAATGCATATTCGAAGAATATATATAATCTTTTCAGTGGGGTAGAATTGGGGCAATCAAATGCAAGATATCTTAACATTCTAAAATAATATTAAGAATCAACCCGGACCAAATATTTCTGATATATTTGGTCCGGCCGGACCGAAAAATAGCCCGGACCAAAAACATCTGAAATATTTAGTCCGGCCGGACATTTTGCAAACCCGGACCATAAATATCTGAAATATTCGTCCGGGGTAAATTTGGTCCTGCCGGACCAAATTCACCCCGGACCGAATATTTCGTGACACGTAGATTATATACCATGATTATCCTTGAAAAACTCTGCTCTGGTCCACACAAAAAGTCGCCATTTATTGCTAATTACACAAAGAACATTGCATACATATAATTAGTGAAAAGGTTCCCTTAACTTTGGACAAAATATTCAACTCTTATTCAAATGCCCCATCGAAATATTTCTGAGGTTAGCAGGAAATTTGAACATTACATCCTATTGCTCGACAATTAATAGATAGAGCAGGGGTCGGCAATTATTTTGATTGCGGTCAACAAAGAATCTGTCATAGATGTGCGGGGCACTAAGTAATGTTTTCTAAATTTCCACTGATTCTACTTTGTTAGATAATAGTTATTATTTCCAGTTTGTTCAAGTCACGTAACTAATCGGAAATTATTTGTTCAACGAATTAAATATGTCGCTATCGTGCTAGAAAATATTTTGTGAGCATTTGCAGATCTATTTGTCAATTTATTGCTTAAAATCACCAAATTGTTAACTTTTGGGGCAACGTCTTACATAAGTAATATATTTTGGTATCATTAAAAGGTTCTAACCAATATGTTAAGCTTTTCGAGTATATACGGTACTTTTTTATTCTAGGTATAGGTACTAAGTCTACTAACTTGATTACCTATATAATGTAAAGTACTTCTAGTATTTGATGGACCCGTTATTCGGGGGGGCGACTATTGGAGGTTGGCGATTATTCGAGTATATACGGGGTGGTCAATAATACTCAATATATTACCCCTTAAATTGCCGGAAATTAATTGCTGCCCACGAATTTTTACACCATATTGCTGGACCATTGGGGACTATATAATTTGTTCTCAAACGAAGGGTGATAGTAAATTTGGAGCTTTGGCAACATTTAACTCTAATTAATTAAAAGGACACTGAGTATCTTTCTATAACAAGTTATATCGATAAAGCAACTATTTGCATTGAATTCTATTTCCGAAATTCGTAGATTAGACGTTTCAAATTTCCAAATTGACATCTGCTAGGTATAGTATGTCCTTATCAATTTTTATGACTCAGTTGTACTGTTGTAAGCAGGATTGTAAACGTACTTCATTTTTTATTCAAATCAAATTAATTAAGATTTCAAATAATTTCAAACCAAATAAGATACAATTACTGGCCAGTCAAAAACCCCTAATCAAATCAATTTAAATCAAATATTTGAAATATTTGATTCAATTTACAACCCTGGTTGTAGGTTGTTCTACCTGTCTATTTCAACATCAGTTCACCTTGAGAGAGGAAATTTCCTTTCTCACAATCCCTACTTTCTATCAATTGTGTAATCCTGCTGAATGAGTGATTTCCATGATTTGCACATCTAGAGGTTATAACATCCACTTAGCAATGAGACATTTATTTATGGCCCCTATGCTAGCATTTTTGTTTCTATTCTATTATTAGTTTTACCCTCTTTTTTATACGTAGTTAATAGTGTTCTTTTTTCTCCTTGATCAGTCTTACCAATCAATATGTACCTTGAAGCAGATTTTTCAAACATTTGTTATATTCCAGAACTGCTTACATACCTGTTATGGATCCTTCTTTTACTGTCAACTGTTAATCACTTGGTATTGAAGTTCTAGGAAGGAATTATGTTTGACTCGGCGACTTTTTTCCGTTATCGTTACCGTTACTCTGTTACTGAGTAACGGAGCACATCACTGCTAGAGACTAGCTTCCTAATTTTTATATAGGTAAACAAGTATACTTATGCTGATTCCAAATTTAGCTTATACGAATTTCTAATATGAATAATATTGTTATTCTTTATAAAATAAGTAAACAAATCGGTGAAATTTTATTAATAGTATATTTAATATATATACAGGTATCCTTCTTTTAACGCGGTAGATGCGTTCCTTGAAAACCCCGCGTAAACGAAATCGCGTAAAAAAACGCTATATTCTCATAGTAACACATATTAAACCAATAGATGCGTTTCCAAAGATTATCAACATCGAATAAAATTTTAAAGACCTAGTGTCTAAACACTCAAACCTCCAACATCCGGACCTCTCAGATAACCAAGGTTTACATGTGTATGTTAACAATTTATCCTCCTTGCTAATTAGTTCTTCATTAAATTTAAATGGCTCCAAAATTTGAGTTGAGCCATAGGAGGATAAGGTATACCAAATCGACAACGTCTAATTCCTTTTTTCTTATAGCATTGTATGTGTGTGTTTATGCATCTGTAATTGGATATCATTCTGACTACTGTCATTCGATAAATTGCATGTAATTGCAGCATTGATAAAATTTATAATTTCACTATTACTAGCTAGCCCATATTTTGGTGCATTTTGGGTCCAAAGTAATGAATGTACATGTGGAGACCCTCTATGTTGGAATTCTATTCCCAAATAAAAGTCAGTTAATACACCAAGGGGACTAACCTTCGCTTTGAGAACCTTAAAGAACTCCCTATGATCGAAATACCTGTCACAGGTGACAGGATCTCTCCTTATGAGGTCTGCTCTCTCACTCCACTGCAAATCTATTATATCATCAACTGATAATTGTATCCCATCCAGGATCTCCTTTAGTATTTTGAGCAATTCAGGCCACTTAGTTTCAGCTGCAGACAGTGTCAGGAAGAATGTAGGGCAGCCTAGTTGTCGCATCATACTCATCAATTCTTTCTGCTTTTGTTGCCAGAAAGCTGGAGTTGAGCGTATTGTTTTCAAGAATTTGAAAGCGCTATCATTTTCAATCATCTTTTGCAGATTGTCATCATCTAGAACATCTGACACAGTTGGAGGTTTTGTTTTTCCAGATTTAGTCCGCTTCATACATATATTAATTGAACTGTTGATACAATCTGTTTCCACAAGTTTGTACTTGAAAACAGCAAAGGAATATTGGTGCTACATCTCCGATCGTATCTAAAAAGTAAAGTCATACTAATTAAACTTAATAATTCGATTGGACAATAATTTATAATTAATATTATTACCTCATAATATCTGATTTAGCTCTCTTGCCTAGAGAAATATCCTCTGGAATGTGTCGCTTTTCACTCCCGAAAACACACGGATAAGCTAGCTCCTCAACGTACTTATCTAGTGTGTATTAGAGGTTTACTTCCTTCTCTTGGAGCTAATTTTAGTACATAGTATATTTTCGGTTGGAAGAAGGAGCGTATCTAATGCGCCGGGAATAATAGGTAAGTCATTTTTTGTTTCATCCCATTAATCTAATTCCTGCAGTAAGTCATCAATTTCATTCAGTATTGTTTCAGTTTCATTTGGTAGTTCAACTGTTATTCCATCATGGTGAATATTATTATTGCCAGTATCAACTATCAAATCCCCCGGCCTATCACAAAGACTAACTATAAAGTCAGTAACTTCCTCTCCTCTAAACACCAATATCATGTGTCCAATTCTCAGACAGTTCAATTCCTTCTTATCTGAATAATTGTGTGGATAATAAGTACTGTGCAGCTGCTTTTACATTCTGAGGCCGAATTGTTGCATATAAATATGGTTTCTTGTAGGACATTTTGCGGAATAATTGTAATTGAATAGTTTGAGACTTCTCGAATGTTCTCGGTAACTTATTTACAGTCTTCTCCACATCAATGGTGACATTTACTATCATACCATGTAAACCATGCTGTCTCTCTCTGCCTAGAGATCGTATATTCATAAATCATGATTGGGAGAGATTAGTCTTTGCTCAAAGTAGTAAGATTCAGAAGTGGGAAAGGAATCTCTGGAAAGTTCAGGCCACGACACAGAGCTATCTTTGGTGTTTTGCCAGCTTTATTATTCATATTTCAATTTTTGCAGATGTATTGTGCCTTATTTGATAGCATACTGAACGCCTACGAGATTAAGTCAATAAAGAATATGTCCATTAAAACCCAAATACAGTCACCTCCGTTATAACGAAATCCAAGCGACTTGTATACTCTTTCATTCGTTCTAACATGATATTTGTTTTAAGCGGAGGAAAATAAATGCATTAGATACTCCAGGGGAAAATAACAACTTTTCTGTAAGTGGTTATTTATTTCTATCCAACTTATAACTGTTATAACTGAAGTTACTGTGAGTGTAAATTATATAACTTATATAATACTGTAGATATCATATTATCATATATATCATATCATATATATCATATCATATATATCATATTATATACATATACATAGTACAGTAATACCTCGTTTTACGCGGTTTTTTTTTACGAGTTTTCGTTTTACGAGGAACAATTATTTAGAACCAAAACTTTTTTTACGCGATCCTCAACTAGTTTTACGCGGTTTATCTATGATTTTCATACAATTAATTCTCTTTTTAATGGAGATTTTAGATAATTTTTAATATTTAGTTGTAACAATGCGATTCTACATTTCCAAAAAAAACAAAAAATGATGATTTAGGTAAAGTAGATAGTTAGCGATATGTATTTGTCATATAGTAAGTTCATCCAAATATATTATTAGTCAAATGAATACATATTTGCTTCACTAACACTAATGATACCCGGTTGTGGGAGGTACCCTAAGGTGTAGGGTTGCGGTGTGAATGGAATTTAATTCCCTTCACAACATTATTCCCTTTCTGTCGGGAATTCCCAAGTATTCTCACAAGTTGGTTTCTATCAGGATTCCCATAGGTTAAAATGATGTCCATTCAAATCCCATATTGGAAATCCCATGGGATTAAGGATGCTTCGGGTGAAATTTTAGGTTTTTGATTGACAAAATTGAAATGCGAGTTTATTCTTTGAAATGAAGCTAATATATCATAAAATTATGTGAGAAGTGAAATTTTTGGAAAAAATATTCTGCAAAGTCTTCAGAATGTCAATTTGGTGACGTCATTATTGATGATTTAGCTTTTTTAACAATTGCAATTGACTTTCCTTTGTTTTATATGTAATATATTGTGCATTTAAATACTTCAATCAAATAAACTATCATTATTGAGCACATATATCTCAGGGGTTAGCTTATATGGCCGACAATCAGTTGATCATGGGTTGGAATCCCTGATCTGCCCATCTTTTTTTATACTTAATGCACCATCAACTTATTGATTGGCTATATCATATTTATCAACTCAATTGCATTGTATATTAGATGCATAATACTGTAAATAGCATTGGACAAAAACATTAATTGAATACAACATCAATTTGAACTAAATCATTGAAATATTCCCGGAAAAGAAGTCCCAAAAGAACGAGGACAATGTATACAGGGTGGCATATTGCATTAAAAATCCATTAACGATATATATTGACTTCATTATTTAATGCAGACAGTACAAGCACATTTAAACAAAACACAATCAAAGATAAGTTTGCCTCATTTCATCAAATTAGCTGATTATTATGCATAGTCATATGACTCATATCAATATATTTTTAACCCCCTTTATCTAAAATCAAATATTTTTTGCATTCTCCGACTTTTATCTCAAAAAATCTTTAGCATAAGTGTTTGAAAGTTTGAGGCAAACAAGTTTACATAGTTGCAGACAGAATCATGCAACTTAGGGACATTCCAACTAAGTTATCCCACCCTTCGGACACTTTCAATTTGAAAATTCGGCTTTTTGGTGCCTTTTTCCCCTATTGGCCGGATATGGCATCACAAAAGTCAAAGTACACATTTCACATATCCCAAGTTGCATGCATTTTTTACTCTAGTTACAATGAATAGCTGCAACAATTTTGGGAGCAATCGGTTCGATATTTCTTTAGATAAAAGTCTGGAGATATTGATTACGTTACCATTACGATGACGGGAGCACTTTCACAACATAATTGATTCATAAAGACAAAATATCCACAAATTGATTTTTTGTTTTTGTTTTAGTCAATTCTATAAAAAATCAAGTCAGTTAGAGATAGATAGCTACTTAGAATATTACAATGTACAAAATCCCCTCGTGTTGATAATACAAACTTCGACCGAAGCATCCTTAATTGATTCCCATAAACAGGCTAGTAAAATATACAAGTTGATTGACGAAGTTGATAAGATAGATAATGATTTAAACATTAACTCATTCACTGACTTTCTTAGTACATTACAATTGACTGAGGAGCAATACTTGTTAGCTCTTAGAGCTTCAATTATTAGACCTGTTGTATGACGGTTTACTTACCATGACAGCTTACTTACCTCTATTACTATTACAATAGTTAACCATGAATACTTTCTATCCATGACGGTTTACTTACCGTCTTTGCAATGGCTTCAAACTTTATACTTCCTATTACACATCTGCACTTATAAGGATTCACATCTCAAATTCTAATTCTAATTTCATAATTTGACATTGCATCAACATAGCATCTAATAATTTCCATATTAGCTTAGATTTTTTGGCCATAATGACATTTTCCAATTAGAATTTGAGATATGAATCCTTATAAGTGCTGGATGTGTAATAGGAAGTATAAAGTTTGAAGCCATTGCAAAGACGGTAAGTAAACCGTCATGGATAGAAGTATCCATGGTTAATTATTGTAATAGTAATAGAGGTAAGTAAACTGTCATGGTAAGTAAACCGTCATACAACAGACCAACTGTATTTCTAAAGCGAAATGTTAATGAACTGAGAATCAATGCATATAATGAAACTGTATTACCTCTGTGGAAAGCTAACATGGATCTACAATATATATTAGATCATTTTGCATGTGTTGTGTACATTATACCATACATTGGAAAATCACAACGGGGTATGTCTAAACTATTGAAAGACGCACTCCTTCAGTTAAAAGCCGGTAATGCAACCGTAAAAGAACGCTTAAGAAGTATAGCTCATAAATTCCAGAACTGTAGTGAAGTATCTGCCCAAGAAGTATCATACCACTTACTTAGTTTGCCTTTATCTCAGTGTAGTAGAGCTAATGTGTATATCAATAGGCTAATCCTCCTGAACTACGTACCAGAATGCTTAAGCCAAAACGTATACTGAAAGATATGGAAGTAGATTCCGAGGATATTATACAAGAAGGCCTTAGTGAACATTATACTAATAGACCAGATGCGTTGAAAGATACATGTTGGGCTTCATTTCCGCTTGGTATGACTATACAGTCTGCTATGAAAAAGAGAGATACTTTGAATGACTTCGAAGATTATGAAAATATAGACAATTTCGATGAGTCTAATACCAGAATTCTACCAATATTATCTTTGAAATGCAAAGGGTATATTAGGATGCGGCGTAAAGCTAAGATAATCAGATTCAGGCGGTATAATATAGTACAACAGAGACGGAACCTGTCGGGTCTGACCGGCACCGGTCGACCGGTCGACCGGTCGGGTCGGGTCGGGTCGGGTACCGGTCGGAACCTTGACCGGCCGGTCGAGATCTCTATATGATCTATTCGATATCACTGTACAACACACAAAAATACGAGATAGCGACAATGTATTTTATGGCAAGTTTGATATGCTGATCACATATCCGAAGTCAGTTTGGGCCTATCACATTACATTTTTCGGAAGAAAAAATTATTCGAATTTTCTTAATTATTTAAAAAAAATCGACATTTTGCCCGAAATTGAGAAATGTAAGTCGATCTAAAATTACCAAATGCGAAAAATGAGGTGTTTGATTTGTTTACGGTAAATTTATACGTTCATATATTAATACTTGATTATAACAAAAAAATCTTTCTAGTAAGTAATATGCATATTTGTGTTGTTGAAAAGTACTGGGCTCATGCTCCTAATTAAATGGGCGTATGGTTACTAGACTTGGTTACAGGGATGTTGTTATGGATTTAGCTTATATTAACGACATTATTATTTGCCTGGTTTAATTACTAGGACATTGCAATGGAATTATTGGGTTGTTACGGAGACGAAAAAGTACAACTAACATTCGCCTAATGTAATTCACTAAGCAACATCGTTTAAGAAAATAATAGATTACATTCATGCCAAGCTGAGCTACGGGCAAAGCGCGACGGGAAGTTGTATTTATCGGGATATTTCGATATTTAACGGGACATAGCATATTAGTATTAGACCTCACTGTCAAAAAGCGCGACAGTTGGCAAGTATCAGATTAGTATATTTTTGCTTTCTGTTAATTTCTTTTGAGATTTTATTGCATGTCTACACGTGATTGTACGAATTCTGCAGATTCCTTCCATTATTCGAAGTTATGACTTGATGCTCGCAAAAAAATATTAGTTTAAATGTCCATATTTTTGCAATATTTCAGGAATTTGTATTGTTAATTTTCAAAAAAATGTGATGTGATGGAACAAAAGGGCCATCAGATCTGTGATTAGCATAACAATGTTGCTATAAAACGCTTAATTGATACAACGTATTTTTCTAAAACAGAAAATTTGTTGTACCGTGTATCATAATCACGCTACGTGGTATACCGATGGTATAATTAATTATACCAAATTTGAAATTGTTCGGTATAGCATTCTAAACTTCCATTACACATTAAATATATCTACATCCATAATACCTTAAATACTCGAAATATACGCAGTATATTGTGGTATAGTATTGGTATAATCTAGGTAAAATATAATAAATATTAAGCAAAAGGTAGTATACTGAAACTAGACACTAATTTGGTATAATTGGTTATACCTCATTATACCATCGGTATACCACGTACCGTGATCATAATATCATAATTTGTTTTCAATTATTTATAAATTATTGCTAGCTATGATTGACCGGTCGACCGGCCGGTCGGGTCGGATCAAATTTCCAACTGCACCGGTCGGGTCGGGTCATGAAAGTCCCGACCGGTTAATCTCTGTAGTACAAGATGAGAATAACTTCTATAGAAAACAAATTATGCTCTACCTACCATGGATAAATGAATGTAAAGACGTGTTGAACATAAATTACAAATGTGCTATAAGAAAATTATACAATGATCATGAAAAACAGATTAGAATTTGAGAGCAATGATCAAGAAGAATAGACGAAGCGTTACAGGTCCTTGCTGATATTGATCCAGATGACATAAATTTTGATGATGTCGCTATTGAAGAAATTTTAGACAATGAAGGAATTAATGTAATTGAAGATTCAGACTATCAAATAGACTATCTTGGAGATATAGTATCCACTGATCCAAATACTGCTCGAAAAGAGGATCCTGCAAAGTATTATAATATTCCCAATTTGCAAACTGAAGAGGAATATCTATCAATGTGTCGCTGTTTAAATAACAAACAACTGTCGATATTTTTGCATGTACTGCACTGTTTCAAAACAAACAAGCAAATTGCCAATGTATCTATATATTGCAGGAGGTGCTGGTGTTGGAAAAAGTTTACTTATTCGAGTTATATACGAAGGGTTAGTGAGCTATTTGCATTATAAAGTGGCTATAAATCCTGACTTTGTAAAGGTGTTATTGACTGCTCCAACTGGTAAAGCAGCATTTAATATACTGGGCATGGCCCTTCATTCAGCTTTTTCCCTGCCAGTGACTGAATTTGGTGGAGAAATGCCAAAACTTTTATGTGACGTTTGCAATACACTTAGAGCCCACCTCCTCGATTTGAGACTGATAATTATTGATGAGATATCCATGGTCGGGATATGATCTAGAGTTAATACTCGTCTCAAGCAAATATTTGACACTCCTATTGATTTTGGTGGCATATCAATCATCTCTGTAGGTGACTTTCACCAATTACGACCAGTCAAAGATTCCTATGTATTTCAGGTACCCTCAAGTGGCAAATAATCTTATGAACAACTAGTTGGCCCCTATTTATGAGATAAATTTTCTTTTGTCGAATTGACTGGAATAATGCGACAAAAGGAAGATAAGGAATTTGCTCGCGCACTTACCAATTTGGCAAATGGAATTCTAACTGAAGATGATTGTGATTTATTTAAAAGCCGCCAAATTATGAAGGAGAATTTGGATCATGTTGTTACGAAAAATGCTATTCATTTATTTTGCACTAATGCCTCAATTGATTCTCATAATACTATAGTATTAGATTCCCTTTCAACTGAATTTATTAAATCAATTGCTCTTGATAATCTAGTAGGAGATCATACAGGGAAAATGACAGAAGGTCTCAGCAACACAATAAGGTCTTTTAAAGATATCAGCTACACAATAAGGTCTTTAAAGATATCAGCAACACAAGGTTTACCTTATGAACTGTATTTACGCGTCTCAGCAAGATATCTAGTAACGTTGAACATTAATACTCCTGATGGGTTAGTTAATGGTGCTACTGGCATACTAAATAGAATTGATTATGGAAAGAGGCAGGACACATCGGAAATTAAACCCATTAGGGTTTGGATCTACTTTGATGACCCAAGCGTGCGTGACCACCCATCTTGCCGAATTCCATCTTGCCGAATTCCATCTTGCCGAATTCCATCTTGCCGAATTCCATCTTGCCGAATGCCATCTTGCCGAATGTCATTTAAATGACAATTATGGAGTGCGCCATTTAAATTACGATTATGAATTTAATCACTTTAATGTATAATGAAAATGAAGACGGAAATAAATGAAAAATGAATTGTAAATAACTGAATTATATCATAGTATTAGAAAGATAAATTATTTGAAATGACTCGTAGGAACTCTAGATGAGGGATTGATCTATATTGATCTACTAGTTTCAATATTCTTGAATTGAGTTGAATATACTTTTTCTTTGGTTTAGCAAGTTCATGTCCACTTTTCAACTTTTCTAAAATTATCTCATTGTCACTTTGTTCGAGAACTATCTTATGTATGAGCTTTGAGAACGAAGGGTGGGTAGTGTTTATTCTAAGATCAAAAGCTCTATGCCAACCTTCCACAGAATTGTTCGTTCTTGGCAATACTCGCTCTACTCTATCTCTTACATTCCACAGAGCTATTGGATATAATGGCCTTCGTCTTCGACCATGATGCTCAATTCCGACCCAAGTTTTCTCAAAATATAGAAGGAAATCGCTCAGATCATCGATGAGTTCATCACTTAGTGAATTCACATATTCTTCATATATGGGAATAACATCTTCTATAGGTAGAAATGCTAGAGCCCTGAATTGTTTCATACATATTGAAAATTCTTCTTAATTCTGGTAACGTTGTTGTAATCCAAGCGCTTGAATGTGTCGCCAAATTGCTTGCCCAAAGTGGAAGTAGCATCCATGTAATTCTGTACAAGGAAAAGTTGTAGACAGAGCATTTATTGCCGCTTTTTCGTAATCAACCATGATAGTATTGGGATCTAAATTGGAGTTGTGTTCTTTCAAAGTTGAGAATATTCTGGTATAGACTGTTTCAGTTTTATTTTTTGCAATGCAGAATATTAATGGGATGGTGACAGATTCAGTTAGGAGCGCATGAATTGTATATAATTGATATCCGAGAGGTGCTGAATCAAATGTCCCATCGCAAAACCAATTAGGATATCGGTCCAGCATTCGAATATTTTCCTCTGTACCAAGAATTATTAAATCCAAGTCTGTATCGTTAGAAATTACAAATTGTTGTCCCCTTGTAGTATGTACAGATTCTGAAAAGTCCTCTTCTGGGGCTTTACGTTTAAGACGGACAATCTTTGCTAAATTTTGTTTTGAGGGAAGTTTAACTGCAGCTGCAATGGAGATCGATTTGGTACAGTTTTGAATTACTGAAGACGTAGCTTCTTCTGTTAGAGTAGATCTCACTTTAATTTCCCCTATTGTTCTGGCAGTTTCCAGTGCAACATTATCTGGAGGATGATTATGAATTGAAGGGGGCTTTTTCACGCTACCGTTCGACTTGTAAGTAGTTATACGGGCATTACACAAGCCCCTTTCAACGCACCGCCAATATGTGACATCGATCGAATCTTTATCCTTGACATACATATATCCATTATTCAGTAATTTTTGGCCTCCGAAAATAGTTGAAGTGTATTCCATCATGTTGTTTTTAAGGTTAATTAAGTAACCAGATATTTATAAGATTTTTATCTAAATTTTGATGAATGAGAAGCCCACTTTGTAGGGGTTGAAACCATTAATATCTGATTGTTATTGTTTTCTTCATGTATTTTCAAAACAACACCTCTAGTGTCACTATTAACAAAATTCGGCAAGATGGAATTCGGCATGATGAGATTCGGCAAGATGGCATTCGGCATGATGGCATTCGGCAAGATGGCATTCGGCAAGATGGCATTCGGCAAGATGGGCTAGCACCCAAGCGTGGGTGCGGAACATCGTCTCAAATCCAAACATTTGATAGTGAGAAATAAACTAATCATTAGCACCTGGACACCAATAACATTAGGAAATAAAAGATTTCAACGTGGCAAAGGAGCTAGTTCATACAGTATTGTTAGAAAACAGTTTCCTATTGTTCCTGCTGAAGCTATAACTATACACAAGAGCCCGGGAGATACCTATGAGTGTGTAGTTGTACATATCGAGCTTAGAATGAGTAGAAATGGTCTTTATACAGCTCTTAGTAGAGCCAAGACTGCTAGTGGTTTATATATTGTTGGAAACTTGAGATTCCTTGATCAATTATCTGAGAAAGATCCTGTGTCTCGAGAACTTAGAAGACTGAGAGAAAAGTTCGCTTTTACGTGGTCTATTCCTACCTCTAGTCCAGACATTTGTCTGTTTAACATTCGATCATTGAATAAACACTGGAGAGATATAGCTAGTGATCCCCTATTAAATCAATGTCCTATCTTAATATTACAAGAAACAATGACAGTTGAATCTGACGCTATCAACATTGCAGGTTAGTCTCTAATTGCCAGAATTGATGCTAATCAACGCATACCAGGTAGTGGCTCCCATATTTACTGTACAAACCAATCATGCTGTGTGTTTTTAAATCAATCGAATTGTTATTCAAAAGGTAGAATAGAATATATTGGGATTCGTTATTCAGATCCACAATCAGGAAAAATTATTGAAATATTATCTATTTATCGTTCTCCTCAGTCAGAAATACACCAATTTACTAGCGATATATCAAAAAATTTCAGCAATTTCCCGGATATTTATATAATAGAAGGGGATTTCAATGTTAATCTACTAAGAGAACCTGATAATAGTACATTAATCATCATCATGATGATTAATGCAATTTATGTACAGTCAGTGTTACCACTCAATGCTTAATAATTATCACAATCACTACTGATCACTTATCACAACTTGATTGTGTATTTGCCAAATTAGAATGGAAATTATATACCAACGCCTATGAATCATACTTCAGTGACCATAAACCGATATTCATATCTTTTAATAATAATGCCTCTAATCAATGCATAGATAGCCTTAATATATAGCTCTAAAGTATGCGAAGATATCAATAATGATGGAAGAGATAATGTAATTTCTTATTCTAACAGCGATAATGCAATGGACGTTGACACAATCATAAATATTAGTTCAATTAAAGATAAAGTTGCATCAGTTTCAGATTTGAGTATTGAACAAGTTATAACTTCTACTCCACAAGGCAGTAATCCTATTAGTACGAATAATAATACATTTGTAAATGAAATGCGTCGGTTATTAGCAGAGCATCAATATGAGAACAACATCAATTAGAAATAGAACCAGTACATATCAGACACATCTGAGGGACTATTATTCTATAATTAACAATAGTTTGAGAGTTCATTTCAATTTAAAAGCAGTACCAGTTATTCCAGATGGCAATTGCTTTTTTCGGTCATTGTCACACATTATATTTGGAGATGAATGTGAGCAACATAATATACGGACTAAATTAATACACACCTTTCAGAACAGTCCATATATTGGGCATTCTGCGGAATTCAAGGATATAATTAAGGTTAAATTACGGCAGATTCACCCAAAAAACACATGAATTTAGTTTTGAAGGTGGGAGTTTGAATTTCACATATATGATGGAAGACATTATAGCTATATCGAAACTGAAAACAAAATCTAATTATCTTCTATAAATTCGAAATTATTTGGCTTGCAGTATTATGGTAATACAAAAGTCCCATAGGGATGATTTTTTCAGACTCCACCTGATAAGTGTGTGGTTTGCAAGATCATTATTTGATAAAGACCTGTACTGTGTGATCTATCAGATAGATCATCGTTATGGGCGGTTGGTGGGCGGTTTAGAATTTTGATAAGATCTAAATAAAAAATATTGCGACCTTTTGAAACCAAAAAATGAATAAAAATGTCATCTTTTCATGCGAAATTTGATAAAATGCTTGATAAAAAAATTCCAAGTCATAATTCAAAAATGTAAACCGTCTACCAATTCCTCACGCTTCTAATCTTTGAATATTGATTCTGATAACAAACATTGATGGCCGCATTGCCAAATTACCGCATAATATCTACCACCACTTTTGGAAATCGCCCTATGGGAGATTTGTATTAGCCAAATTTTTTGGTTTATTGATTTGTATCGTATAGGTATATATTTCTCACAAATACAGATTAATACAAGAACTTTCATTCACGTGGGGTAATTTAACCTTAAGTAACTATACATCAACACTTAATGGGTATGCTTCCTAATAATACTTGGGGGACGATAAATGAGTTAGTGATGTATGGAATTTTACCTGGGATTAATGTGAGTTATATATGTGCTACTGACACAGATAGATGGCATCATAATGATGTGCAGCAGTCTTGAGAAGTTTAAGCTGTGAAAGAGCAAGACAAGACATTTATCTTGAAATAATGGGTTCATTGGCAAGTGCAGACTATTTGAATTATAAACAATGATAAGTGCCCATTTAGTCGGATCTGTGTCTGTAGCACATATATAACTCACATTAAATGTACACTATCCTGTCATCCACTGATTACATTAATATGACTATTTTCGATAAATAGCTAAATAAATTAATAGGAATATATATTATATATCTCATATTAGAGATCCTGTATATACATATTTGAATGAGTTGCTGCAGCTAATATTATGAATTGGTGAAAGTCACCTAACACATGATTGATATCAGTTATGATTTATGTTAATGACAAATTATTGAAAGCGATTGAAGTTGTTTGAGTTGTTTGAGTTGGATGAATTGTCTCAGTGTGCATCAGAGAGTATGATAACTTGGTCTTACCTCGAACTAATGCTTTGTGGATTTGTTTCTAACTTTTTTAAATTGTTGAATGAATAAGGGTAATCCCGAGGTGTCAAGAGTGTTAGCCACGTCTTTCTTGGCACCCTTCGCTCAACCGTACAGGACAGAGTGTGTCCCAAGTGCACTCACAGCGAAACTACTCTCTAGTAGCTACCTGCAACCCAGAGGGTACAACCAAAGGTTATATAGTTCAAGCCCTTTGCTCATCATTTCGCGATATACACGTATAATTGTTAATTATTTGTTTAATGTTTAGTTTATTGCAATGTATTTGCATTCACTAATTAACAATCTTGCCAATTATATTAAAAAGCCGCATGAATTAATCAACATAAAAAACTTATAGACAGTAGATACAAGTTATTTTAACTACCGACTATAAGAATAATATTTTTAGAAATGCAGTCAACTTCGCTTAATAGAGCCACCGGTTAATCGGTTTCTCCGCTTAATCGGGTCAAAACAACCTGGTCCCGAAGTGGCTCTATTAAGCGGAGTCGACTGTGGTTATATTTATTGGCATCAGATTTAATAATGGTCAATATGTTCCTCTGGAACCAACGATGGTTATATAATTATAATCGATATCCATTGTATTAAATTATTGATATAGTTTTCAAAAGAGATGTAGACGTTAATGATATTTTATCTTATTTGTTTCCTCAAAATTAGTCTATTTATATTATAAAATTCACGGAAGTGTAAGGAAGGAAGCTAAGGGACCTCATCAGTTCACCACAGTTCCTGACTGCGGACGGTCCGAGTGGTGTCGCCACCACTCAAGGGTTTCGGCCTTCCATAGGCCTCATCAAGAGGACGGTCCAGTCCTCTACCCTCGGTATGCTCACTGCGACCGTTGTGCCTGACCTCTCTCGCTGCCTAGCAGCTCCGTCAGCGCACACATAGGTCTGCTCTCTCTCCTGTCCCTCGCGGACTCCAGCAGCACCTAGGCCTCCTGGGAGTGACTCTTCTTATGGTAGCGCATCTCACTATGCCGCTACATGACAGAAGTGTACCATGGCGTCACGTATACCGGTCAGTGTTACAATTAACTATTATTACCTATTGTGAATCTAGTAACTAGTTTGCTTCTCGTTTAGGCTACTGCTCCTCCCCAACATTTTTTTAATCTTACGGGAGATATTAATGGAGAATTAATTCCCCCCACTTGCGCAGATTATCCCATATTTACACATGAAATGGGAACTGGTCCAGAATGTGATGTGAGTGAATTTCTTATTTGTCTAAATAAACTATCAGATACTTTTGGATTTCTTATGTTCGATGTTATATTTATATATTCGGGATCATATCAAGAAATACAACAATTGCAACAAGAAATACCACAATTCATTGTTAGTCTACTAAATACATTAGATTAGTTTACAAATGAATCACAATTTATTTATATTTCTTTTTTTCAATGTTTGCTTAATGCGATTAACTGTAGACTGCCTAACTGATACACATTGTAACAGGAGGAAAACAGGTGGATCAAATAATTCAAATTTCAAGAAAATTCGCATTTAGACATGGTTTTGTACTCTCTATCGATTTCATTCAGAAAATGAAAATTTTCAGAAATTGTTATGATGACGTAGGATAAAAGTGAACGGCTCCATTTGCCTGCCACTTGCTTTTGTAAATTCTAAATGTTTTAATTTCACCGTATAAATACCCGAAAATAGGTATTAGACTAAATAATATCGATTTGGCATATTTGGTTTGACTAATAAAGAGTTGTGATAGATATATCGCAAATATATGTATTTTTTCGTAATCCATGGTTCATGAAAAACAAATTTATCGATTTTTTAAAAATTATTTAACTTTCGTTTAGTTATCGGATAAGTTCAATTTTTGAGATCTGATAACTAATAAGATAGTGGTCGTTGTTCAAGTTTAGAAACGAAGGATGACTTACATGTTAACGGCGTTATATCGATTTAAAGAGAAAGTATGTGTATCACTTTTTGTCGAAATCCTTAAGTGAATCTTTTAAAAAATTCTAACATATTGATATATTATTGTGGTCTGGTTGGATTTCATATTAATAGGTTCTAAATATTAAATACAAAGAACTACAGGGTATGCTATTTTCTGAAAATCACTCCGGCAGTCTACGGTTAATGGTACTATTAAAGCACTAACACATAGGGTAAATTTCTACTCAAGTCGAGACTCCCACCGAGGCGATAACTTATCATATACACAAACATTTGCCCCTGAGCGTATGGCTGTGTGATGACCACTTCAATTACATGTGGACTCCTATCGGTCGTCTTACTGCCCTTGCCTAGTCTCATGGCTCATTAAACACAACATTTGACCTTAAGCATGTGGCTGTACCATTTAGCAAGGGAGGATAGATCCTTATGCTGTTGGACTAAAATAATGCGAATGAGAATATACACCATTCCGTGATAATTCAGAATAGGACACTAGCTGTTTAATTAGATGTAGAACGTGAATTTAATGGTATACAATAGTCCTACTTGAGAACAGCTTCCTAGTATACTGTTGGGAATGAAAAGTTGCAGGGGTCACTTACTGATATGCACTGAGATCTAGGTCAAAACAGGCCAAAGTTTCCACTGTGAGCATTCCCGGAAGATGGTATCTACTTATCACTTCCTCAAAAAAGGGTGAATAACTGATCTGTGGGAGTGCGTATTTTGTTTAGGAAATGTATGCTATGGACTAATTCGTTATCCCGAATTAGGCATAATTTTGGAATGAATAATTACTATTTGCGAGTCACGGTTATATCTACAATTTCGTAGTTTTGATGTCGAAAATATTTACGTACTTGAAAGAGTTTATAGTCTATACATTTATTAAATTTGTATACGCACGTGCTTATACTGCGTACCCCTGTGGGCGCCACTGAACACTAATTAAAAATGAATTCTATTGAAATTAAGGAGTCAGGAATTTAAATATGCTCAGTTTCTATGGAACGTCGATACAAAGTTAATCAGTACACTCCAATTTGTATATCAGCATGACTGGAAGCACATAAAAAGTCATCCAAAAAAATTCTAGAATATTCTAATGTATATTCTTGTCAGGAAAGTTCAAAACGTCTCAAAATCCGTCAGAAATTCGGACAAATGGACACTAAACAACGTGGCACCGGTCGTTTATTACGGGTCTAAATACCTTTGTTATATAATCAAAATCCATATAAAGAAGTCTAAAATCTGCCGCTGTTAGTGTCCGGAAGTTAGAACTAAGCTCTAACGAAGATTTTATTTTTGCTTACGTCATCTCATTGTGCCACATGACACATCCATATATGGTAAACATAATCATAGAATGTAAACGACAAGGTATGTTGTCCCAATTTGTTGCCCAGTGAATTTGTATTGGATAATTGACATCGTTACATGGTTAGAGCTAATCGCAACGACTTCTCATTCGTGAGATATTTAATTGCTCCGTAGTCAAAAGTGG
This sequence comes from Hexactinellida sp. DTS-2022, assembly GCA_028753945.1. NCBI lineage: Eukaryota > Metazoa > Porifera > Hexactinellida > Hexactinellida sp. DTS-2022. The sequence goes on from JAPNXP010000002.1 coordinate 4,384,144, forward strand.
AGCATCCATATGACCATATATGGTAAAGAAATTAAAATTTGCAGAAATAGGAATTTAGTTTCTCAACTGTTTAGAGTCATTCTAATAGGTCTAAATCCAAATTTGCTAAGCAATACGATTGAATTTGACGGACTTATAGCTGATGGTCCATTTTCTGCCCCCTGCTGGTCCTGCAGGTTTTGGATTGACGACGTTTTGATCCATCCTGACAAGAATTTACTTCAGAATCTTTTAAAAAAAAATTTGATGACTTTTTATGTGCTTCCAGTCATGCTGATATACAAATTGGAGTGTTCTGATTAACTTTGTAGAGACGTTCTATAGAAACTGGCCATATTTAACTTTGTGAATCCTTAAATTAGGCAGGTTCTGGCAAAAAACACATAAATCTCGTTTTGAAGTAAGGTGTTTCATTTTACATATGATAGAAGACATTATATCTAGATCCAAACTGAAAACGTTAACAAATTCTCTTTTAAAACCTCGATTATATGGTGAGTGCGGTTTTTTGCTAATACAAAAGTCCCATAGGGGATTTCTTCAGTTTCCACCTGATATGTGTGTGGATTTACGATCATTATTTGCTAAAGAGATATTCTCTGTATTATATCAGATAGATCATCGTAATGGGTAGGGATCGACCGGGATAAGATATCATTCCGGGACGGGATTTTGTCGGGATTGTCAGATTTTTCCGGGATTCCCGGGTTGTCGGGATTTCCCGCGAATAGTACATAAACGTAAGTAATACACAATTATGCACTAGTATAGTAGTATGATAATCTAAATGTCACATTACGAAGTTCACCTATTATTTGGAACTATATAATGTACTAAATAGGATGACTAAATAAGAGTACATCATTTATAGATATGTATGTATCTATATTGCATTGTATTGTCTCGTCTACTCGTATAATTGTGAATAAAAACTTTTGGTTCAACACGCAAACTATAGATTCAACAAGTTGTCAACTATTGATGTTGTGAATGGGGCGTATTTTTGAGGATAAAGGTAGCCTTAGGTAGGGTTTCGTCCTAAAAGAATGGTCAGGATTCGGAATAGCGGGGTGTCCAGGATTGTGAAATAATTTAATGCTAATGTCTATAGCAGTGGTTCCCATAGGCGTAGAATTAGCCAAAGTAGGGGGGCCGGCCCCCCCACTTTTGGTTGTGGATAATTTGTTATTATTGTACACGTAATCATGTATCGTCAAAGTTTTATTTATTATTCACACATGGGCTAGGGGGTCGATCATCGGCCCCACTACTTTTCAGGGAAAATGCAAAAACTCTACGCCTATGGTGGTTCCCAAACTTTTTTAACTCGTGAACCCCCTGATATCCGAAAATTTAGTGGTGCACCCCTAGGACATACCTAGGTCTGAAGGATTCTATTGACAGGGCATCGATTATAAAAACAGGATGGGGGTATCACATGGTTTTCATAAGGTTAATCTAAGTTTTCAAGGATTTATAAACGAACGAGCGCAGCTTTCGAGAAAAATTTTCTGGAGTGAAAAGGATTTTCAAATATCATTGAGTATTACTAACAATTTATGACAACAATATTTAGAAGATTTAGGGAGGATAATATTATGAGGTGCCCCGATATTGGGGGGTGGGGGGGGTTTGCGATGCCCAAAAAGGTAGGTTGTGGTAATTGGACCAGTACGGAGACCAAGCCTCTTTGAAAAAGCTTCGGGTAACTTACAGAACACAATACTAATAAATCAATATAATCGAGTAATCAGAATTTAACTTGTAGATTATAACTATATTTTAAAAACTTTATATTAAAATGTACAATATTCATTCCTTTCCTTGTCCCGTGCACCCCCAAGGGGTTCATGCATCCCAAGTTTGGGAACCACTGGTCTCTCGCACACCGGCAACCCGCCGGAGCAACGGGTGCACAAGTAGAAATGATAAATCAAAACCGGAGGGGGGGGGGGGAAGCCGTTGCACTCCTTCAAAAGATTGACCGGAGCAACGGGGCACCGTGCATCCGTTGCACCCGTGCCGCCGGCGCCCTAGGGTCTATAGTGTATAATAAATACGTTTAACCATAAATTAATGAGTAGAATATTAATCTTTCGGAGTTCCACTACATAAAGGTTTATAAATTCACGGATAGATCCGGGTAAATTCAGGTGTTCCCGGCAATATCCGGGATAACGACAAAATAACCAAATCCCGGCAAAACCGGGAAATTAACCGGGATTCCCGGTCGATCCCTAGTAATGGGCGGTTGGTGGCCTATTTAGAATTTTGATTTGACTTAGATAAAAATATTACGACCTTTCAAACGTAAAATGAATAAAAAAGTTATCTTTTTATGCGATATTTGATAAAATGTTTGAAAAAAAATATTCGTGTCATAATTCAAAAAAGTAAACCGTCTACCTACTCCGTACGCTTATAAACTTTAAATATTGATTCTGATTGCAAACATAGTTGGCCACATTGCCAAGATTTCTTATTTTAACGACCACCACTTTTGGAAATCCCCATATGGGAGATTTGGATTGGCTAATTTTGAAACCAACAAAAAACAAAAAATAGGGTAGATTGAGTCATTTTCATTTTGGTTTATAGCTTTTTATAGTGTCGTATCTATTTCTCACAATGACAGATTAACCCTCGGCTGGCTTGGGGTAAAAGGTATAAATAGAAAAACCCCACTTTCCCTTTCACTTTCAATTGAAATACAATAAACTTTCAGTTTCAATTTTACATTCCTAGCCAGACGAGGGTTAATACAAGAAATTTCTATATGTGGGGTAATTTAACCTTAACATTTGTATTAAATTTATGGAAGCCAAAAATATAATTTTATAAAAAGTGGCCCTTGTGAACACTCCATTTGTTGGCCTATGACAATATTTTACACTTATATATGTTGTCAGATGCTAGGACAATTCGAAAAGTAAGCTAAATAAAAAACATTGAAAATTTGACAGAACCCACCATCGACAAGTTTACTTTATTAAACCCTTATTCCTGTGATCCATTTGAACATCACATTGGAAGAATAGTAACCAATGTAATATGGGTAAGTACTTATAAAACGAGTTAAGAGACCCATTCAGCTAGCCTTAGCCGATATATCGAAGCATTAATCACTTCAATGAATAAACTGACCTCTCACTCATATATTTCACCAGCCAAAACTTCTTAATATAAAAAGCGATAAGATCAGCTTGATAATTATAATCAATCTACATTTGTTTTGCTTGACTTTGCTGAGAATACTCATTTGTAATATTGGATGAAATACAGGGATTTCGCTGGAATAAATTTCAAGCAACTGTGCATCCGATCGTCATCTACTACCGGCAAGATGGTTAGTTAAATATTATTGTATAACAAATACGTATATATAAAGTAGCTAGCTAATTAATTAGTCGCGGTAATTAGAATTCTCTGATACTAATCATCTGCTTCATTTCTAAAGATACAGAGCATGATGTCATTATGCATGGTGCACTTAATCCAATTGTCGGCAATTATGTTTCACTATTACCCCATTTCAGAGCCCAGGCATCACCATTACCCCGAATTCAGAAAATATATTGATAAACACAAAGAACAAGTTGTTTCATCTATAGACGCACAACCTGAGTAAAACTCCAGAGTTTATTTCTGTTCGTAGCATGTCTAATGGCTAAAGGGACACTTGATCCCCTTAATTGCAAGACTATTTGGTAATTTCACATAGAGAAACGTATACTAGATATATAGTATATATTTCCTCTATATGATATACTACAGTCGACTCCGCTTAATAGAGTACCTCAGGACCAGATGGCTTTGACCCGAGTAAGCGGAAAAATCTATTAACCCAAAGTATTTTAAGCCGAAATGTAATTCCGTCCTATAAATCCTGTGAAATTTTGACCCCATTAAGCAGAGAATTATATTAACCGGTGGCTCGATTAAGCGGAGTCGACTGTATATATACAATGGTATATTGATTATTGATATGTAGTGATATTTCTGGACTGGCTGAGAGGACTGACAAATTTCATTTTTCAAAGAGTTGTGATAAGGTTAGAACTAACACCTAGTTAGAATATTTGTATCGAATATATGCCTCACTATGATGAGAATCATTTCACTAGAATAAATAGTACTCAGATTGCTAAGATATTATTTAATTAGAGTTCATCGTAAAGTTAGCAAAATTGTATAGGTATCGTTGCTGGAGGAGGAGGAGTACAAATTTTGTCGATCTGGATATTAGAAAAAATAAAATTTGCGGGCTTAAGGATTTTTTGAAAAATTTCGTCATAATTGGAGTTAATATTAATAAAATAAAGAAAATATCAAAAAATTGTTCTAGACCGATTTTAAAAAGATTTTTGGATCTATATACTACATATATTCAACTCCGCTTAAGGTTAATTAAATTACGGCAGATTCACCCAAAAACACACATGAATTTAGTTTTGAAGGAGGGAGTTTGAATTTCAGATATATGATTGAAGACATTATAGCTAGATTCAAACTGAAAACGAAATCAAAATATCTTCTATAACCTCGATTTTATTGGGCGTGCAGTTTAATGCTTATACAAAAGTCCCATAGGGTGATTTCTTCATACTCCACCTAATATGTGTGTGCATTTCAAGATCATTATTTGCTAAATACCTATACTGTGTGATCCATCAGGTAGAAAATCGTTATGGGCGGTTGGTGGGCGGTTTAGAATTTTGATAAGATCTAAATAAAAAATATTGCGACCTTTTGAAACCAAAAAATGAATAAAAAGGTGATCTTTTTATGCGAAATTTGATTAAATGTTTGAAAAAAGAAATTCCAAGTCATAATTCAAAAATGTAAACCGTCTACCAACTCCGTACGCTTATAATCTTTAAATATTGATTCTGATAACAAACATTGATGGCCGCATTGCCAAATTACCGTATAATATCGACCACCACTTTTGGAAATCGCCCTATGGGAGATTTCTATTAGCCAAATTTTGAAACTGACAAAAAAAAGTATAATAGATAGGGACATTTTCTTTTTGGTTTATTGCTTTGTATCGTATAGGTATATATTTCTCATATTTACAGATTAATACATGAACTTTCATTCACGTGGGGTAATTTAACCTTAATGGGTGAGTTTACCGAAGCCTCGTGGTTGCACTTCTACTGAACCAATTGAGTTGATTTTCAGTGTCCATTTCCACAGCAAAAATAATGGCAAAACTTGAATCAGATTAGCTCTAAGTAGTCTGAGTATAATATTCCACATTTCATAGTGTGTTTTCAGGGATTGCATGGATTTCTCAAATATCTTTTACAAAGTCGATTTCGTTGTGGGTATATTTTAATCATGAGTCAAACTGCAAATTGAACAGAGGAAACCACTAATATGTCAAAATATAAATTTCACTGCTGTCTAAACTTTTCGAACTATATTTTCCCAAATTTTCGTTCAATGATATATTTAACCGTACACTGCCGGAGTGATTAACAGAAAAATAGCATGCCCTGTAGTTCTTTGTATTTAATATTTAGAACCTATTGATTTGAATTCCAACAAGGGAACAATAATACATCAATATTCTAGAATTTTTGAAAAGATTTACTTGAGGATTTCGACAAAAAGTGATTACACATACTTTCTCTTTAAATCGATAGAACGCCGTGAACATGCAAGTAATACTGAATCTACCTTCTGGTGTAGCTGATCAGCAGCTTCAGACATCGAAAGATTAACCGCTTTTTTTGTAACACATCAAAGAGGAATTGCATATCGAGATGGTATCTTTTGAACTGGTGGTTGCATATCAAATATTGTAGCAATTTTATGTAAATCGCGCCAAGACATACCGTTTGAATGTGTGGCCAGAACCGACCTCATTGTAAACTCATTCATGTCTCTGCTGGTAAACGGGACATTTACACAAGTATGGTGGCTGGGCATGTCCAGAGAACGTGAGGAAGGGAAGGTTGCGTTTTCTGAATGGCACGTCTGGCACTTGACTCTAAAGAATGTCTGCCAGCCGTGCTGCCATCTTTCTTCGTACAAGACGAGAGGACCATTGCATATTTTGCATTGAAAGGTAGAGAATACTTCAGCTAAAATGCCTACATCAAGAATCTTCATTCCAGTTGGTTTAGAAGCGGTCCTTAAAGAACTATCCTGAGATGTTTTGAATTCGACTGGTCGAGAATGGGTATATGGTGAAACGCGGAATTTAGAGGCATATCCTCGAATTGGGTGGGCTTTGAAGAATTTGTGTTTCTTCGGTTTGCTTATCTTGGAAATTGGGTCTGCAATCTTGACTGATGGAAATTCTTTGGTATCAGGATTGCCAACAGTGTGTCTTCTGGCGTAGATTCGCTTGCGAGGGCGACCCCCACGTCTCCGGTTTGTAAAACTGTCTGTGGCCTGAGATGCTATGTCAAGTGAAAAAAAGGACTCCGAAATCCCCGGTGTTGATGGAGGTATAGATGTTTGGGATGATGTTGGCGCAGGTGGAGGAAGTGCTTGTGAAGCGATGGTAGCTGCGGGGGGCTCGGTATCTGAAGGAAAGCTGTCCCGAACTGTTGAAATAGATTTGGGAATGAAATCATCAGGCTCATTGAAAATCTTTCCATCGAAGCTTGACTCGCTCGACATTATTAGTAAAGCTAATATTTAAGAAAATATAATAATAAATATAAAGAATGAAGTAAGGTAATACTCTGAAAAAGCACCGTGAATTGAAATGCGCCGGGATGTTATGTATTATTTGTCAACCTATTCAGTGAGGATATCATTGGTTTGGAGATTTCTGAATACACTAACTGGGTACAACTAGTTAACTACCGTAATGCTCTGAATAAGCGCCGGGGTTTCTCATCATGAAAAAAAGCGACCGGGCGCTTATTCAGGGAATTACGGCATATGACTCAGAAACAATCCTTAAAGCTGGTAGACTGGAGACCTTCATACCGAGATAGGAAGTCAAAACCAGTTATTTATTATCCTATCTTTGTTAGGATGAAAGAATAAATTAATATAAATCGAAGAATTGTACAAAAGACTGTGGATGTAGTCTTACTATCATAGAGTAATCAAAATATTTACGACGTATGTATAATAATTCTGGATAGAAGTACACATATATACTACTCTGTTCTATTCATTCCCACTTCTCTTATAGTCCACTAATATGCTTGACCACTTCGGGCCATTTTCACACTGATGGACTATTAGAGAAAATAATGTACGTATATACTATACAGGGTTTCATACAGGGGGTTGTAGGGGAGGCATTTGCCCCCCCCTGCTCCTTCATGTGCCCCCCCCTAGAAAAACTACTTACACTACGAAGTTTAATTTATGCCCCCCCCTTAAGAACATACATATCACAGAGTGCCCCCCTTGAGAATTTACATAACCCAGATTACCCCACTTGTATGCAAATCCTGTATGAAACACTGCTATATACTACTGTATATCTATATCTAAAGTAGAACTGTCTAGTCCGAAACCATTGGGATAAGAAAAAATGTCGGATTATGCTGGGTCTACTGCAGACATGGGGTCAAGCCCTTTCAAAAGGGCTTAAGTCAAAGCCCATCCCTTATCAGAAGGGCTTAAGCCCAAGCCCTTTTTTTAAGCCCTTTTTCAAAAAGGGCTTAAGTCCATCCTCAAGCCCTTAATATAGGGCTTTAGTCCGGACTTAAGTCTTTTACTCTAATTATTTAGAAATCCATACCGTATTTTATTGTATAAGTGCCTTGAAAAGAGCTTGAAAAAGGGCTTGAAAAGGGATTGAAGCTCATCTATAAAGGGCTTAAGTCCAAGTCCGGACTTAAGCCCTTTTATTAAAGGAGGACTTAAGTCCGGATTTAAGCCCTCTCACAAATTGGCTTAAGTCCAAAGGGTTTAAGCCCTTTGGGGCTTGACCCCATGCCTGGGACTCTACTGTATGTACAGTACACTGAGAGAGTTGTAATCACAACAGTGTGAATACATCATTTCTCCGAATACGTTAAACCAAAAATCTCGTTAGAAATAGATGCAATAACCAAATCGCTGTTATTATGATAATTTATAGACATTCTATCAAGCTAATAAAAAATGTCCCCTTTTGTAAAATTGGATATGCTGACTTTGATGGGTTTGTTACAATTATATAATATGAAATTAACATTGTACAAGTGTTATAAGCAGATGAAAAGCTTCTGGGATGATTAGCGCCATTTCGCCATATATGTACATTTAATCGATAATTTTATTATTGATCATTAATTAATTATTGCGATATTATCCTTATCGTAAGAGATTGTCACAGCTACAAATATATTTTGTCTAGATAATACATTTGCGATACCTATGTATGAATATGCAGAATATTGTAATGATCCACAAGATCAATTTGAGAAAATGATTTAGCTTTGAATAATTTTTGAACCAAAACAGTCCTTGTACAACAGATACTAATTATGATGTAGTTCCTATATCTAAAAATGGATGAGACGTTATCGTGAACAAATCTGTATCAGACGAATGGAACAACCAAAGTATAAAAAAAATAAAAAGTAATATTATTAATAATAAATTACCTCACAAATAGAAAATTCTTGTAATAATCTGTAATTGTGAGAAATAGATCCCTGTACGATACAAAGCGATAAACCAAAGAGAAAATGTTTGTGTATATTATAATTTCTATTTTTCCGCGTTGTAAAATTTGGCCAATACAAATCTCCCATACGGGGATTTCCAAAAGTGTTGGTCGTTAATATTCGAAATTATGGCAATGTGGCCATCTATGTTTCCAATCAGAATCAATATTTAAAGTTTATAAGCGTAAAGGAATTGTTAGTCGGTATACATTTGTGAATTATACTACCGAATTTTATTTTTCGAAAATTGTCTAAATATAGCTTAAAATGATTACCTTTTTATTGATTTTATGCATTCAAATGGCGGTTTTTTTTTATTTGGGTCAAATCAAATTCTAAACCGGCCATCAACCGCTCATTACGATGATCTTTGTGATATATCACACAGTCTATGTAATAATCAAATAATGTTCTTGTAATGCACACATCTTACAGGTGGAGTCAGAAGAAATCCCTCTATGTGACTTTTGTATTACCATAAAACTATACGTCCCATAGAATCCAGGTTATAGAAGATAATTTGATTTTGTTTTTAGCTTGGATATAACAATTATGTCTTCTATCATGTGAAAAACAAACACCTAAATTCAAAACGAAATTTAATTGTTTTTCTGCAAGAATCTGCCCTTATTTACATTAAAAATAACTTAAATATACTTTTCAGTAAATCATAAACACCGGCCTGCATGTGCCTCTTTTCGTCTCCTGAAACTTTGTTTAATGGAATTAGTAATCAGTTAAGGTCCAGGTATACTCTAAAGCACTTCTACCAAAAGTATTTACCCAATTTAACTCAATTTTTTACAGCGTATATACTTCTTCTTCAGGATGCCAAAAATACAATAATATTGGCATATATACTAAGAGAGGAAAAATATATTTTTTAATTTTACCACTATTGGGTAGAAGATCAATCAGCAAAGATTTACAAGACCAATAATATTATTGATTGAATGTGTTTAGCTGGATGTAATAAAACTAATGAGTGCAGGAATTGTTAATATCTGGATTTTTCTGGATTTCAAATACTTTTATGTGATGTCGACTTTCAAATGAAGATTTTCCTGATCCAAAATCCAAAAAGCACATGAACTATCCATAATAGAATAAATCGCTGCACTCATTAGTTGTATCTTCACGAGATCTATCCGAAACCGTTGAGCTTTTGATTCCACGACCAAAATTGACAAAATGACCTATTACACAAAACTGAAAATGTTAGTTTTGAGATATAGGCTTTTGAAATATGAATATAAAATTTTAGGTAAAGTATAGAGGAGGTAAACTAGTAAATTCACGTTGTTCATTCAAATTCTAACTCACTATGTGTATTGAAGTGAATTAGCCGCCGCCACAACCACTTGCACCTCCAAAGCCACTTCCGTTCTCCCTCCCAGTTTGGTATTTATCTCTTCACCCAACACCAAGTTGACGTGATCCCACAATTGTTAGGAGCACTATTGGGATCCCAATCTAATTCTCCACCCAATAACCACGGCCCTGCGCATTCAATAGTGTTCATTTCAATTTAAATTTGAAATTATTCCTCAATTATCCCTATATTGAACACAAAATTCTAAATTACACCTGTGCCGAGAGCATTTTCGTAGTAATTGCAATTATTTCCATAAAATTTCCAAATAGAACTACCAAAAGTCTAAAATTACACCTGTGCAGACAGTAATTCCCTTTGTATTTTGATTATTCGTATATGAATCCATATATTTACCTACCAAACCAAAATTACACCTGTCCCGACATTAAAATCCTTTATATTTGCAATTATTTCAATATAAATACTATATTGAACTACTTAAAATCAAAAATTACACCTGTGCCAAAAGCAATTATATTTGTATTTGCAATTATTCCTATATAAATCCTATATTGAACTACCTAAAATCAAAAATTACACCTGTACCAAAAGCAATTTTATTTGTATTTGCAATTATTCTAATATAAATCCTATATTGAACTAACCAAAATCAAAAATTACACCTGTGCCGACATCAATTTCCTAAATATTTGCAAATATTCCAATATAAATCCTATAATGAACTACCTAAAATCAAAAATTACACCTGTACCAAAAGCAATTATAATTGTATTTGCAATTATTCCTATATAAATCCTATATTGAACTACCTAAAATCAAAAATTACACCTGTACCAAAAGCAATTTTATTTGTATTTGCAATTATTCTAAAATAAATCCTATATTGAACTAACTAAAATCAAAAATTACACCTGTGCCAACAGCAATTTCCCTTTAATATTTTATTAATTTTTAATTTTTAATTTTTTTTATTTTTGTATTTATCAGAGACGAGGTCACGAAAATGTGTCAAACTTGAAAGATATATGGAGTTTTTCTTAGTAATTTCTTGGGAGTACACATGGATATCAATACAATCCAAAAATACATTAAAAACGAAAAAGACCTTTTTTGGGTTTTTTTCGAAATTTTCCATTTTTCTAGAGTATACCTGGACCTTAAAGTTAGAAACAAGAAACAATTATTGTCAAATAGTGACTGATTCTATTAACTTGAAGATTAGAGCTAATCTCCACAGTCTGTTGTTTAGCGGTCTTCCAAATCGTGAATAATTTACATTAAGGGTGATTCCAATCGCGATTTGTAATTTAATATAGTAACTTTTACTGCTTAACTGGAGACTGTCTAACTGATACACGTTGTGTCTGGAGGGAAACATGTCGATCTAATCATTCAAATTTCGAGAAAATTCGGATTTAGACATGGTTTTGTATTCTCAATCGATTTCAATCAAAAAATCAAAATTTTCAGAATTTGTATGATGACGTAGCATAAAGGTGAACTGCTCAACTTGCCACGCTCTTACTTTTGTAGATAAGAAATGTGGAAATCTCACCGTGGGAATACCCATAAGAAGATATTAGACTAATCTTATCTGTATTAGGATATTTGGGTGGACAAATATAGAGTTATAACAGATATAACTCAAATACATGTATATTTTCGTAATCCATGGTTCATCAAATACAGATTTATCATTTTTATGAAAATGACGTAACTTTAGTTTCCGGATGCAGAATTGTTCAAATTTTGAAAACTGATAACTAATAAGATAGTCTTATTTATTCCTGTTTAGAAACAAAGGATTCCTTATATATTAACGGCGTTATATCGATTTAAAGAGAAAGTATGTGTCATCACTTTTTGTCTAAATCCTCGAATAAATCTTTTCAAAAATTTCGTAATATTAATATATTATTGTGCTCTTGTTGGATTTCAAATTTATAGGTTCTACATATTATATACAAAGAACTACAGGTTAAGTTATTTTCCTGAAAATCACACCGGCAGTCTACGGTTAAGCGTAACAGTCTAAGATTTTTAACAGCATCTTTATATGCATTTCTAAGAATAACTAGATTTTTAAAAATTCAATTTCATTATGAAACTAAAATAATATCAGAATTCTATAAATGGCTCCCCATTGACTATAACACAGTATAATATGCTTAAGTTAACTTAGTAGGAGTTCTTCCCAACTTCTATCTAATGGTTATTTATCAACTTGAATTACTTTTGAATATTCTAAACGAGCGATAACATTGAATTTAAATTTTTATCTTCGCTTGTTATACATTTTACGAAATTATGTCCAGTTTTCTTCAATAAAGTGCATTTTTCTATAATTTTAAATCATATCTTTTTAACAAATCCCTAATTGTACATTCTACTTCCGAATTTTTTGGTCCTCTAAGTATATTGAAAAGAATGCCGTTCCAATTTTTCATGTTTATTATTTTGAAATCTCAAAACTAAGGTTTCTGTATGACCAAAATGTCTGTTTTATTATTTTGAGATACAACCATTTGAATGTTAGGTTAATATTTGTCGTGATACTCCACCTTATGACTTTATTATGTAATCTTACGTGTTTTGTTATATCCCCGCTGTATTTACATTTAAAGTTTTATTAGCTTTACATTTATGCACATATTACAAATAATCTTCGCAGAAATTTGCTATCTAATCTGGAATGACCATATATGGAGGTGTTAAAATACGTAAATATCGGTGTTGCCAGAGTTTCTCCACCAAAATTTGATTGAATATTACAAAATATTATATGAAGATGTAATTATTAGCAAAAAAAGATTTTCGTATATCAGAAACCGATTTCCAGGAAATGTCAATTATTCACGATTGGAAACACCGTTAATTTATACACTAATTAGACAAATGGATATTTTAAACAAATTTATAATTTATCTATATACGATTTTCTTTATAAGTTAAGATTATAAATTCTCCGTACTGGGGGGAAAGTTTGGGATCAACAATTTATTTATTTTATATGGCCTAATATGAGTATATTTCATTCATTCATTCACTCATTTAATTTTCTACGTCTTGTCAATCAACTTTTCTTCCATTTCGATTACAATTAATTACAACAAACTGACACAGTATTCAATACAAAAAATCTCTTCACATTTTTATGCCAAAAATTTCTACATTTTTTCTGAATTACCATTTTTATACTCTCCTTTTACTATTATCTTATGACAAGTAATACAGCTATTTTAACTAGTACAACTGTATAACTAACTACTACTACTACTACTACTACTACTACTACTACTACTACTACTACTACTACTACTACTACTACTACTACTACTACTACTACTACTACTACTACTACTACTACTACTACTACTACTACTACTACTACTACTACTACTACTACTACTACTACCACTACTACTACTTAGTAGTAGTAGTAGTAGTAGTAGTAGTATTAGTAGTTAGTTGCTATAGTTGTACTACTACTACTACTACTACTACTACTACTACTACTACTACTACTACTACTACTACTACTACTACTACTACTACTACTACTACTACTACTACTACTACTACTACTACTACTACTACTACTACTACTACTACCATGGCATTATCCATATTTTCTCACTAAGAAAATTCATATTTTAAATACTTCATTATATATTTATTTATTAACTTACTTATTCATTTGTACATTTATTTGCCTGGCTGTTTTCTATCAATTGTCAAATATTTCCTTTGTTCTGGATACAATTTTTTCACATGGTTGCGCCAAAGCATCACACTCATCTAATCATTATCACGCTTAGATTTTATGGCGACACCGTTTCCCACCCCTTCATCCGAATCGGAATCGTCTTCAAATTCAGACGACTCCACGACGCCATCGCCCTTCTCCACGCTATCGCTATCCTTATCTCAATCCCAAACCTCTCAACCTTACGCCGCCGCCACCCCAGCTCAACATTACATACAATCTGATCGATATAACTCAACAAAATTTATCCCCCTTAACTATTTGTGATGCAAGCACACTGTCTCTAATGCCTACCCAGGAATCTCTTTTCGATGAGTCTCCACTGCATCTTATGTCTCAGGAAGACCTAACTCTTATACCTACTGCCCCTCCTGCTGCTACTCCTCCGCCTCCTGCAGCTATTCCTTTGCATACTCTAACTGCAATTCTTCCCCCTTGTTTAATCAACGTTCAGACCCCCATACTTGTTTTACCAATGCTACCGATGGCCACCTCAACCCCTTTAAAATTTCGGGCCAACAAAAAACCTCGACATGCACTGGAATCTCCACTACCACCACCACCACCAGCAGTACATGGAGCAGGAGTCTTGCCTGGCCCGGATAGCACCCCATTAAAAAAAAGATTTTTCCTCTCTTATTATACTATATGCCAATATTATTGTATTTTTGGCATCCTGAAGAAGAAGTATATACGCTGCAAATTGAGTTAAATTGGGTAAATACTTTTGGTAGAAGTGCTCTAGAGTATACCTGAACCTTAACCACCAACATAAGCCCCGCCCACAGCACGCCCCCATACGCCTGTATTAAATGTTTGTCAACGCTAACCCTCCTCTCGGCCACTGAACACAATCATCTTCGAACAATTAAGATCATGCTCAGTTTTCAGACCATCCTCTCATATAAAAAGCAATTACCGCATACTCTCCGGGAGACATTTAGCCAGTTGGCGACTCGCCTAAATGCCCATAGCAGCTTATATGAGCCCCGCCCTGGGACAGCCTGTCCCGGACACCCGCTTCCAGTTTACAGCCCTTTAAAGACCCATTTACACAGCTTGTCAATAGCTGTTGAGGAGGCCTGCTTCAGGCATGACGTGTGTTACACCTGTGGCCGAACCAAACACAATGCCTCTCCTGATAAATCAACAACTATTCCTCCTCCTCCTCCTCACCTGAACTGCTCTCCCTTTGCACGGACCTGCCCACTGCCTCTTCTGCACCCTTGCCTGGGCACCACTTCCCCGAATCACCCGCTCCACACACAAGCTTCCTTGTGGGGACAACAGCATCACCCGTCCTCTGATACGACTATAGTCACTTACTGGGCACGGCTGCACCACCCTCATCCCAATCATCCCTCCTGCCCAGCCTCAGCCTACCCATCCTCCTCCAAAGGATCTAGTCTATTTTATAGTTTGCGACA
Source organism: Hexactinellida sp. DTS-2022 (assembly GCA_028753945.1). Lineage (NCBI taxonomy): Eukaryota > Metazoa > Porifera > Hexactinellida > Hexactinellida sp. DTS-2022. The sequence continues at coordinate 4,399,309 of JAPNXP010000002.1, forward strand.
CTCCTGGCTAAACTCGATTTCACCGTTTCTGGGACTTAGTCTATCTCTATGCAAGGACACGTTCGAAGCACACCGCTGCGACATGTGCACCGATGCGGACACCCCCATTAAACGTTCCGAAACCATTGGAATTTAAGACACCGGAGCGACTACCTGTTAAAATGGTCCACCACGCACACCCCAGCAGATCCGATGTCGCGAAAAACAACTCCACCCGAATCACTACCCTTCACGTGGTATAACGAACTACCACCCGTGTATCTTATTTGTTTACCCCCTAATCGTCGGCCACCACCACCACCACCTATGCTTGCACCAAGTGCTCCTCCTCCTCCTCCTTCTCGTCCCCGTCGCATAATCAACTCGACCCCATGGCTCATGGATACTGCGCGTATTCTACAAACTCTTATCTCTTTCTGCCAATCCTTTCGAGTCGACCCCGCACAGCCCTCCAAGACGCCCTTTCTTACAGACTGGCATGACATATTAAATTTGCGGAATACAGATGTTACGCCCACCCAACATATTGATCTGCCCGCAAACGAGGCAGCCATCCAGGCTGAGCACACTCGCCTACATACAGAACTACGCCTACGTCTGCGCCAGGGCAACTTAATATACTTATCCGCTGATAAGGGTCCCGGCGGATGTCTGCTGCCCTCCCACCTCCTGAGCACCATCTATAACCATTATATACATCGAATATCTGCTCACCCCGCCTCTCCCAAGCACTACTTATCACATCTAAACACATTGAAACATGCGCTCATGCGACAATCCTCCTCCATAATTATTCCACCTGGCTGTGATGACCGATGTCCAAAATTATATTTGAATATTAAAGCGCATAAAGACAGTTTTCAACAAATGTTATTACCCACTGAATCGCCTTTCATTTTTGGGTACCCCAGCCGACACCGCTTGCGCACACCACGACAGATCAGCCTACATCTTCCACTGCCCCTAGTAAGACTACTACAACTGCTAGTACTACAGCGACCCCCTCTTCTTCGCACGCACCCACCCCAGCAGCTGACGACACCCTACATCTACTCACCTCCCTGGTTAGGCCCATCGTAAACCATAGCCATAGCATAACAGCAATCTGCTCCAACTATTTACGTAGATACATTACCCCCTTCTCAAGGAGGCATTCTATCTCACTCAAGATATCTTTGATACCATCGACAGGCTGGATATGTATGGGCTCCCGGATCAGATTTATACAGCGGATTTAGTCCAATTTTATCCGTCTACACCTCATCGCGCTGTCTTGGACGCCTTTATCTATTATTTCCCAAGCGAGAGAGTGCCTCTCCAATTATTATGCGGGCTCTTACAATTTAATTACGCCACCGACGGGCAAAAAGTGTTTCATTTGGGCAATGTTGGAATTCCCATGGGCCTCCCTCTCGCCCCAGAACTCGCCCGTCTGGTTACTTGTTACCTCTTAAGAACCTTCCAACCACCGCCCCGCGGCATATTTACCATTTATTTTGATGACTTGGCCGCCAATTTCCCTCTCACACCCGACTACCTCACACAACTACATTCTCTCTATGCAGTAACCATGACGGAGCTAAATCGTACCCAGGATGCAGAATATCTTCCTGCACGGAAAGCCTGGGTGCCACGGGTACAGCCCCACCGTCCTCCTCTACCAGTTGACGCACCCTCTTTCAAGTTTCCCGTCAACTCATTGAAAATGCTTACATGGGGACAGCTCATAGAGTGGCCAAGATTGCTACGTATCCATCCGATGCCCACACCCACCTATTAAAGCACTATTTGGCTCCCCTCCTGGATCGAGGTAAATCAGCAACTAATATCATTCCTGCACTTGTTGAAATCTGCTATTTCCCAATCCCAAAGGAACCATGGGTAATAAAGAAGCCTGTCCCCATCCTACGATATAAATACAGCACTCGTAGACCTACTTACAAAAGCCTAGCCAAGATAACGAAACCTGAATTTCTGCCGGTACCGGAACGTGTGCGCGGGCACGTCCTCGTCCCGATCCATAAAACTAGTCACCGTGCGACCCGGGGAATCACAAGAATAACTAGTCAGAGAACACACTCGATAGCGATAGCGACACCGACACCGACCGGTGCGGAACTTCAACTAATTAGTCCGCCCTCTTCATCGACCTGTCCCAGCGCGTCAGAATTACCGCTTCTCGGAGCGACCTCCTCTACGAGTAGTAAACCAACACCGACCTCTTCCGACACATTCCCGTTAGCCTCAGAGGAACCAGCATTTATAATAGGGCCTCGACCCCGAAAAAGAAGGCTACCACTAACACCGATGGATGTGGGCACCCTCTCAGGGCGACACAGACATCACGAAAGGTTAATTAGGCAATTCAAACTAAAAGGCGTCATGGATATGCCGCCCCTGAAGTCCCTTAAAGCCTACAGCAAACCACTACCGAGGGGTGCCCGGGGTGGCCCAGCAGCAGCACCTCGACCTCCTCCACCACCACCACCAGCTCCCGGATTCCCGAGAATAAATGTGACGCAACGTCGTTTTGCCGCGGCACAATATAATGTCCAATTATCGCCCTGTGTACTGAGGTGCCCCACCTACGACGCGGCCCAGGCTTATCCCACCACCTCCTAACACCCAGATTGGCCCTCCGCAGCGCTGCCTTCTCTGCGCAAACTAAAGGGAATTTATTCCCGCACGCCTCAGTACACCTGTAATACCCTGCACATATTTAAAGATATGTTACTTATTGACCTGGAAGGAGCCCCGCGTCCACAACAACCCGGCCCACTTTTATGTGGACAAGGCTAACCACATTGGTGGGAAATTGAGTGAACTTAAAACATCGACCATGATATCTCGCCTGCTAAAGCAAAATATCTTCTACTGGCAAATCTTGGCCGTGTATCCAGCCAGCTACCATTTCGAGGCCGGCCAGGTTGACAGTATAGTTCAGAAGTGGATCTATAAGCTACAGAAATATTACCCAGACGGCCACTGCTATAATACTGAGGAGTTTAACGTCTTTTACAGACAGGGGAAACAGTAGCCATTCAAACCAACTATTTGGAATATAGTACATCCTATATTAGTCAGAAAACTTCAAAATCTCATCAAACTTTAGAGTCGATTAGGAGGAGTGTCAGAGTAGTTGATTTAGTATATTAGCATTTATCTTCTTGTTATTGTTGTTATTGCTGTTGTTGTAGTTGTAGCTCTTGTTTCTCGATTGCGAGTAATTATATTTAGAGGAAATAAAGATTTCTGCTCAGTGACTACTTTGCTTTTAGTATTTTTTAGACTATTAGTTAATAAATAAATCTCCTTGTTAAGTAAATAGATTCTAACAAAAAATAAGTCTAGCTAGTCGGCATTCGTAGACCCAATTAACGAGCAGATGTCTCACTCGATATCAAATCAAGTCACTGGGACAGTCCAGACGGATACCAAGTTACAGAATTTACCAGAATCAAGACAATTTATCACATTGAGACAGATACAGCTTTAACTTACTAATCCATAGTACTGTATTCATTGTTTACGCGTTTCAGACTAGATTAAACTCACATTACATAGACCAGATAGTAGTGTTTTACTCTCCTATAGTACACACAACACACAGACGTCTGGGGTTTTCACTCCAGGCACCATCATACACAATTTAAAGCGACGATTTTACAACACGGGAATTCATTCGAAACAGACAATTAGTAGGCGTCCCTGGGGGCATTCTTAGACCCAATTAACGAGCAGATGTCTCACTCGATATCAAATCAAGTCACTGGGACAGTTCAGACGGATACCAAGTTACAGAATTCACCAGAATCTAGACAATTTATCACATTGAGACAGATACAGCTTTTACATACTACACCATAGTACTGTAAAATTTTTTTGGAACGGACTTGAATTGTAAAAAAAGTCGTATTTGAACGAGTACTACATGATGTCAATTTAAACTAAATAACACAGGTTGTCTAGAATCGATTGGTTTATTTTCTGGATAGGGAAAATTTAGCCTTAACTTATACACTAGTATATCTCTTGAATATATAAAGCTGGATCAGCGCTTAATCTTCTGTGTTCTAATTGTTACAACTGTGTACATATTTCAGTCATGTATAGGAATTTAATATTACGCAATATGGAACTATAATCAATGCTTCGTGCGAATGTTATTTGAAATAAATTCTGATGCTGGATTTGTTATCAGTATAGTGTAGGCTTTTACTGATAAAAATATGGATCTGAATTGAACAATAAATTTCAACTTGCGAGTCGTGCTTTAAAAAATCTATTTCTCCACAAAAGGTGACCTCAAAAGTTATTATTTTGAAAAATTTTATCTGTTTTGTCATCTTGCTAAATTTTCGCACAATTTATAACAATAATAGATAAATTTTCATTTGTGCCCTTTGAGTGCAGATTCAGCCTAAAACACAGAAATTTCGGTTTGAACTTTGGTGTTGTATTTTTAATCTGGTCGTTGAAATCCCAAAATGGGTCATACCTAGAAAAGATTCATACAAAGCGTCTTTGAGTATCTTTAGAAGCGGTATTTTTCGTAGATTAACATAGCATAAACGCTAAACCCGTTTTGGTGAAAATCTTTTACACGGGTGGCAGTGTCAACCATTTCATAGTAAATCGCCGACATTTTCGTAACTAACTTTCTCAAATCAATTCTAATCAACTTATAATCATCATATTCGGGATATACCTCGAGATAAACCTAAATTGAAGATTTTCAGCTAAATCTCGTTTAATTCCATTTTAGAGGGTCGATATGTGTATAATTATACTAGTGGAGTTGAACGAGGGTTCACTAGATTGGATAGGGACACAATTTGAGAATGGCATGTTCGCACATTCCTAACATATTTTGATACATTCCAGCGTTGCTATGGAAAAGATCCTCCAAATGTTGTCATGTGATATATCAAATTGCTGGAAATTTTACGCTGAGTACAAATATGATGATTACAAGTTGATTAGAATTGATTTGAGAAAGTTACTTACGAAAATGTCGGCGATTTACTATGAAATGGCGGACACTGCCAACCGTGAAAAACTTTCCCAAAACGGGTTTTAGTGGAATTTGATATGTTATTCTACGAAAAGGTCCGCTTCTAATGATACTAATATAGGCTTTGTATGAATTTTTTCTAGGTTCAACCTTCCAACGACCAGACTATTTCACATATAATGATTGATGACATTATAGCTAGATCCAAACTGAAAACTAAATCAGCGTATCTTCTAAAACCTCGATTTTATGGGGCATGCAGTTTTATCCTAATACAAAGTTCCCATCATATAGGGAGTTTTCTTCAGAATCCACCTGATAGAAAAATGGATTTGTAAATCAATATTTGATAAAGCAATGTTCTGTGCTATACATCACATAGATCATCGTTATGGGCGAAAGGTTATTGGTTTTGAATTTTGATTGATCGCAAATAAAAAAGATTGTGACCTTTTGAAAGCAAAAAATGTGGAAAAAGATCGGTTTTTGTTGGAGCTTTGATAAATTCGTGAAAAAATTCGGAATCATGATTCAAGAATGTATACCGACTACCAAATGTGCACGGTTATAATCTTAACAAAAATAATCTTATGATAGTCTTCCAAAAGAACAATATTTATTTTTGATGCAAAGTTTTGAGTCCATCCAAGAGTATTTTCAGAGTAATGAGTCTTTTTGAACAGCGGACCCATGGTTTAACTACTTTGAATTATTTTAATCTGCTCCTTAGTAAGAATACGCAATTATTGATTAAATAATGCAAAAATTATTGTTTAAGCATTCCAACTATACTTTGATACACTATGTATCCAATTCCGGAAGGAAAAATTGATTCGGACATTTTTTTACCTTTTTGACGTCACTAAAGGTCAAAGTCGCCGTCATTTTGTTAAAAAAGAATTCCGCATAATTTCCAGGAAGTGACCTTTGCACGGCTCTCATATCTCAAAAAGTATAAGTCGTAGAGAAAAAAACTATCCCTCAAAAATTATCCTTATCAGTAGTAGGTTTTTTCCCGCAGTGTCGAATTTCAACTTTAATACAAAGTTATAGAGTTAATAATTATATAATGCCAAATTTCTGATAAAATCGAGTGATTATTTGAAAATCTATAGATAAAATATTAAAATCGAAATCGACAATTCTGTGTGGGGGGAAAACTTCGAATAATAGAGTAGAGTTAAATTGGCACTAAATTAGAACTTGCGCCAATCAAAGAAAATTGCTAGAAATGCCGTTGACTAGTATGGATTCACTATTACGCTATTTTAAACTATCAATATCTAATTCAAATTTTTCTAGTTTGGAAATTCGGAGTTTCCAGGTCCTTCTTAGAATAACTTGTACTGTCCAAAAATGCAATAATAATTGGGGGTTATCGGGTGTTTAAAATTTGAGGATCTATCTCCTAAACCGTTGACTGCCGGAGTGTTTTTCAGAAAAATAGCATACCCTGTAGTTCTTTGTATTTAATATTTAGAACCTATAAATTTGAAATCCAACAAGAGCACAATAATATATCAACATGCTGGAATTTTTGAAAAAATTCAATTGGGGATTTCGACAAAAAGTGTTGACACAAACGGTCTCATTAAACCGATATAACGCCGTTAACAGGCTCTACATAGCTCGTCGGGCCAAAATTGACGGATTGCTCATGAGTATTTTATTCTCTCTATTAAAATGCTATATTTTGTTGTATATCAAATTTTAGGAGTAACGCATCACTAGTTTTCAAGTTACAGACATTTTAAAAGTCGATCCTATATTGTCATTAATGTTAGCTTTCCATTAATGGAGATTTTAGTGGAAATCTACCGAAAAAAGAATTTTCTGTAAGACCGTTTGAAGTCAATTCGATTCGAAATCGAGTCAACTCAATTGCAATAGTTAGTAATACTATAGAAACATAATCTCATGCAGAATAGGGAATTTTGATAGTAAACTCTTTATAATAATAGAATCCAAATTATAAGAAAGGTCAAAATATTAAGGAATTTCTAACCATAACACGAAGACAAAGGTCAAATATAGAAAGTAAACACAATATATATGCGTCCGTGGTAGATAGGATACCTAAGACATTATAATAATTGCAGAAACTAGTGTTGATAAGAATGGATAACAATTGAGTAAGCTAGGTCTTACATAAATTGTGGTAAGATAAGAATCCATATTGAATAGGCTGTAATACTGAATAATTTCTTAAAATAGCTACAGTTACATTTCTATGATTCATAATCGATTGAAAATTGAAGAGTACGTAGATAACACTGTAAGAATAAAAATAATAAAATGCTATCTCGAATCCCATGACGAGCTATGTAGAGCCTTAAGAAATCCCCCTATGGGACTTTTGTATTACAATAAAACTGCATGCCCCATAAAATAAAATTTATAAAAGATGATCAGATTTCGTTTTCAGTTTCGATATAGCTATAGTGTCTTCTATCATATATGTGAAAATCAAACACCTAACTTCAAAACGAAATTTATGTGTTTTTTTGCATGAATCTGCCGTAATTTTCCTTAACATACACACGGAAACCTTGGCTATTTGAGAGGTCCGGATGTTGGATTTTTAAGTGTTTAAACACTAGGTATTTAAATTTTATTCGATGTTTATAATATTTGGAAACGCATCTATTCGTTTAATATGTGTTACTATTAGAGGTGCACCAGATATCCGGCAGTATCCGGTATCCGGTTATATCCGGCCATTTGCCGGATATTCGGATCCGGCCGGATATGACCAATATCCGCCGGATATAAAATAAGAATCTCGACGATTTTTGAAGAAATAAATATAGAAAACACATCACCTGAACTCAATTTATTGAAATTTGTGTTATATAATATCTTATTATAGCAAATTAAAATATCTAAATAAGATTATGATGCTATATCTAAAACGTAAGTGTGCTAATAGGTAAATCTAGGACTGGTAAGTTTTTCTGAATGAAGAGAAGACTCTCTCCGTTTTCTGGTAGTAGTCTACTGCGGTTCTCTTCGAAGATTATCCCAGCAGTACTGAATAATCTTTCGCTATAGATAGAAGTTGGTGGAGCACATAGGTACTTCTTGGCTAACTTGACAAGATTTGGATATAAGTATGCATTTTTTTTCCACCAGAGTAGTGGATCAGAAGATCTTGAGATTAGTGGAAGGTTTATATATAGCTCTAGCTCTTTTCTATATATGCTTGAGCTACAGTTTCTCGTACTAAGATCTAAATTTTCATCGTTATCAACTAACAAGTTTTGTTGTAAGATTTCTTCAAAACATATTGATATTGACTCATGAATCTCTTGCCTTAGACGTTTACTCTTAGGAGAACTACAGCCACCTCCTGAATCACCAACAATAGGTACATCCGAAATGGGAACTTGATTTTCTTGATTAGTATCCATTATTTCTAGAATGATTTCTTTCTTAAGGTTAAATTACGGCAGATTCACCCAAAAAACACATGAATTTAGTTTTGAAGGTGGGAGTTTGAATTTCACATATATGATGGAAGAGATTATAGCTATATCGAAACTGAAAACGAAATCTAATTATCTTCTATAAATTCGAAATTATTGGGCTTGCAGTATTATGCTAATACAAAAGTCCCATAGGGGGATTTTTTCGACTCCACCTGATAAGTGTGTAGTTTGCAAGATCATTATTTGCTAAAGACCTGTACTGTGCGAACTATCAGAAAGATCATCGTTATGGGCGGTTGGTGAGTGGTTTAGAATTTTGATAAGATCTAAATAAAAAATATTGCGACCTTTTGAAACCAAAAAATGAATAAAAAGGTCATCTTTTCATGCGAAATTTGATAAAATGCTTGATAAAAAAAATTCCAAGTCATAATTCAAAAATGTAAACCGTCTACCTACTCCGTACGCTTATAATCTTTAAATATTGATTCTGATGACAAACATTGATAATTGCATTGCCAAATTACCGCATAATATCGACCACCACTTTTGGAAATCGCCCTATGGGAGATTTGTATTAGCCAAATTTTGAAACCGACAAAAAATAAAAAGTATAATAGATAGGGACATTTTCTTTTTGGTTTATTGATTTGTATCGTATAGGTATATATTTCTCACAATTACAGATTAATAAAAGAACTTTCATTCACGTGGGGTAATTTAACCTTAATCTTATCTAGATATCCTTGTTTGGTGTCGAAAAGTGAATTTTTGAATCTAGGATCCAAAAGTGTTGCAAATGTAAAATCTTTCCTTTCGTAGATACGGCCTTTATTGACGAAACGGAATTCAATAGCATCCCCTAAAATTTCTCTCATAGTCTGAGCGCCTTTGTCCTTGTCTTTTTTGCTAAGATAAAATAGAATAACTCTGATTTCAACTATTACCTCCTCAATGGATACTGTATTACTGCTAAATTTTTTTGTTACTTCTTCAAACGGTTGAAGTGTTCTCAAAATATTTTCGGTTAGCTCCCATTGATAATTTGAAAGACTTTGTATACCACCATGGTCTGTGACAAACATTCCTATAGCTCTTCTTTGCTCATGTAATCGTTCTAACATGTAGAAGGTACTGTTCCATCTTGTTGTTACATCCTGAATAAACTTATGTTCAGGAATACCTAGTTCTTTTTGAATTTCATTAAGCTTGCCACATGCCAAAGGTGAATGATTAAAATGCTTTACAATATTTCTGCATATAGCGATTATATCATTAACACTCCTCTGTGAAAAAATCCCATCTTTCAGCGCTAATTGTAGTGTATGTATAAAGCAACCTTCACTATTCAAAAGTGTCAGTTCGGCTCCTAAAGTAATATTTGCTGCATTATCCCGTAGCAACAGATGGCATTTTGATGCTGGAATTTTCCAGAATTCCAATATTTCATGGAAAGTGTCCGAAATGGCAATTCCTGTATGATGCCCAGGAAAATATTTGACATTTAGCGTAATATCCTTCCTTATATAATCATTATTTATGAAATGACCACTCAAGCTAATATATGAGTTATTGGCATGAGGATCACTCCAAATATCGGATGTAAATGAGATCGAAGTAACATCTTGCAGTAGTTCAGTAATAGAGCACTTCATTTTGTCATAAATAGACGGAACAATTTTTTCAGAAAAATATTGTCTGCTGGGAATTTCGTATCTTGGAGCAACTAGTTTCATTAGCCTTTGGAAGCCTATATCTTGCACAAAGGAAAATGGCTGATTATCAAGAGCAATCATCTCACCTATACGATAGTGAATTGCCTTGGCTTTGGGGTCATTAATAGACCACTTCTTTTGTTCTTCAAAAATATCTACTAGAGACAGCTGTGTGAGAGTATTACGGTCTATTTCCCTCGTTACAGTTACTTGCGAATTGGTTTCCTTTAAATCAGAACTTTTTGTCTGCGAATAAATTTCTTTGTGACAAGATCGCAAATGGTTCCATAGAGGAGTAGTGCTGTAGGTTTTCGGAGACTTACCTCGAATAATACTGCCTGAACATTCGTGGCAAACAGCTCGTGTTTTGTCAGAGCTATGTACAGTGAAAAATGACCAAATCTCACTCATTTGCACTTGTAAGTGGTAAGTAAACTAAGTTATTTAAGCAAGTTGAAAAAAATATGTAAATGATAATGACATTCGATTTCTCTATCTAATTCCAATACTAGTTAATGTGGTTTACTTATAAGATTTTGATTAGTAGTAAATTCAAATAAAAATAAAAATTTAGATATTTATATCCGGTATCCAGCCGGATATCCGGACAATCTTTAGCCGGATATGATATCCGGCTGGATATCAAAATTTACTATCCGGTGCACCTCTAGTTACTATGAGAATGAACAGTTTTTTTAACGCGATTTCGGAATACGCGGGCTTTTCAAGGAACGCATCTACCGCGTAAAAAGAGGGATACCTGTATAGTGAATCAAAATTCTTTAACCAGTCACCTTTCGCCCATAACAATGATCTAAGTTATTCATTGCTCAGAATATGTCTTTAGCAAATTGTGAACCTCAAATCCACTTTTCTATCAGGTGGAGTCTGAAGAAATCCCCCTATGGGAGTTTTGTATTTACAGCAAAGTGCACGCCCCATAAAATCGAGGTTATCCAAGATAACTTGATTTCGTTTTCAGTTTGCTTCTAGCTATAATGTCTTCTATCATATAAATGTGAAAATCAAAAACCTAACTTCAAAACAAATTTGTGTGTTTTTTTGGCTGAATCTTTCCTAATTTAACCTTAAGGCCGATATTTACTCAAGATTTCAAAATAACTATTTTTGAGTTTATTTCATTATTATATGTAGTATTATCGGGAAGATCAGCTGGAATTTTTTTTTTAATTCTGAGAAGTTTTTAACACGTTATGGCAATGTGAAAGCGAAAATTCTCTGTTATCTTGCCAAATTAAGTGTTAGTAATTTCCGGCCCTGCAATGCTCGTCAGAGAAATTGAGATTTGATCATTTTTGAATAGCACCCTATAAAGTATAGCTACATTTCAAATTTCAGGTGAATCTGATATCTCGTTTTGCTGTAGTGACCATTATATGTGCCAGGAATGTGCAGGTCATCATGAAAGGTGTTTTTTCAAATGTTTAGAGTTTTGTAGGCTCGCACAGTCTCAATTTCCAATCATTCACGTTGTTATTCGTACATTAGCATAATTGCATGTGTAATTTGGGTGTTTACCAAAAATTTTACCATTCCAATTCAAATTTTCAGAATTATAGCCAATTGAACTTATATTTCGACTGCCAAGTTGACAAATCTTACTTCAAATGGCTATAACTTTGAAAATTTGCATTGTGAAGCTTAGAGTTAGGATCATTCCATAAATAGAAGTGTATTTAAGGAAGAATTACTCAATATGTGGCTTGCAGACCTACGAGACAACCTACTATCAGGGTTCTCGCCATTATTTTTAGTTGCAAGGGTACATGATATTGAGATATGACTTAATAGAATATGGTGTTATCTATGTTACTATTTTTTTACTTATGTAATGTGTTTAGGTTTGTCTCCACTACCTTTCACTGCACTACATTTAGCTAACTTCCGCTATGCCACCAAAAATGAAGTTGAAGAATACAGATCTCAACAAAAGCTTAGCTTTAGTCTAGAATTAATTTAACTGTTCCAGTAACTAGTATGAGCTCTAATGCTACAGCAGATTGCACAACTGACTCAAGACAACCGCTGGAAGTATCTGAATGCAAACTTTTACGAATACGACATTGCGTGGGGGAATGTAGTTTCCTGGCGAGCCTTTGCTGACAGAAAGTGGCGTGATAATCATCCCTGGCTTCAGTTAAAAGAGGATAGGAACTATTGTCTCCACTGCCCCCATGAAATTAATGGGCGGCGCGGCCGCACCCCGGAGGGGTGTTTCATCCGGGGCACCTCAACCGATTACAAAGGGGGGGCCCCTTGTCCAGGTTTCCCTCCAGGCACCCCGGGGCCCTGAACAAAGGAGACTAGAAAGGTAGAGCATTACGGGCCGGATTGGGCACTCACGGGCTTACATGACAAATACTGGGCCCCAGTGATCACCCTAAACACAATGGCTCCTCCAGCGATGTTCGGTAAATATATCACAAGTGAATAAACAACTCGCGAACAGGCAACTTGAATACCAAGCAAACAAACATGTCAAAGCATCAGCAACAATACTCAGAGGGGCCTGCAGCATGTATACACAAACATTCTTTACAATTTAAACACTACACAATAATAAGCAGGATTAGTCTTGCAGTAGCCTCCTCCACACACTGGTCTCGACTGCAAAATGTTCGATCAATGCTTCAAGGTCGATCGATTTAAGAATGTCGGTATTGACGTAGCACATCAGTGCATCGGCGGTGTGCTCTTAAGAGAGCGCTGCCCTGAGCCGTGTTTTCAGAAACTTGTGCCCTGACCAACTACGTTCACATTCATCGACATCCACACTCAGAGTGAGGATGTGATGATAGAGCTGCGAGACGTAGCGATAGAGTTGTGGGTTGGTGGATCTAGCGTACAATATGTACTGGTATGTGCATATGGGACACTTCCACGACTTGTGATGCTTCACACGGTGAGCCCCAATTTCCTCCTGTTCGCTCATGAGATCACCACCATCTGATCCATCATCATCGATAACCTACCAGTCATTTTCGTCATCGTGATCGTGGCCAGCAGCCTCAAGCTCAGCAGTTGCTTGGGTAGCGAGGTGCTCCCGCAGCATTCTGAGCTTGTCCCGCAGTGCTGGGACGTCGATGTTGTACAAATGCGGCTTGTCTGGAATGTATGAGTTGAAATCGAACATCTCAATCTCCTGGTCGGTCCTTCCAATCAAGACACAGGTGCCACCATAGAGCGCATTCTGTTGAAGCTCCGCCTCCCTCGGACAGGGGCGGAGCCAGCCACGGCGCCCAGAGGGCGCCGAGGGGGGCCGCTAAATATAAGGATGCGCCACTTTTTCAATTTCATCGATTGTTACCAGTATGCTACCCATATATTTTATTTGAAATATATATTAGCTTTTCCATTTAAATTTAGGATTCATCACATAACCGTTATTTTTCATATTAGTGACTGTAGATCGTTTTTTCATCCTCTTCAAGTTAATTGAGTAGTATTCATATGTCAATGTCATCTGACTCAGATATCAATCACAACAGCCCTCAGGCCAAGAGGAAGAGAACGCCTCCACCCGGAACTAATGATGTTTCACAGTTTCCAGGAGATGGTCCTACGCAGCCAAATTTAATGGTGTATCCTGCAGTGAAAATGGGTGACCGTGACCGACGCTTCAACAAGAAATTCTATGCTTTGCATTCAAGGTGTGAGGGTGTTCTGCTTTGCTTGTCGCCACTATGGAAGGAATCTCAATGCCTCTACTGCGTGGACTACTGTAGGATTTGGTAAGTATGACTCGATTACAGCTTCAGTGAAAGCACATGAAACATCGCTGGCTCACACGTCATCTTCTACTGCTTGGACTGAGCACAAAAGATGCCGCTAAATGAAACTTCTGTGGTGACTCTAATACACAAAACCCATCGCGATGAAGTGCTCAAGAACCGCCAATACATCATGGATATCATTGGTCTAGTACTCTACCTTGGCAGAAATGGGCTGGCCTTTTGGGAGCATCGAGAGGGCGCCACTGCAGTAGACGCTCATGGGAACATGGCCGATGGATGCAATTTCTTGGAAGGGATGGATTTATTGTCTACGCACAGCACTTCTATCAGAGAGAGACTAGCTAAGGGACCGCAGAACCAAAAGTACCTGCGCCATGACATCCAGAACGAGTTGCTCCACTGTGCGTCCTCTATCATCAGACAGCAAGTGGCAAAAGAGGTATCGCTTGCAGGGTGCTATAGTCTCAGTGCGGATGAGACGAAGGACCTCTCTAAAGTGGAGAAAGTTGCTGTGAGCATCCGTTATGTCTCTGACGGTGGGATTCAGGAGTAGTTCATTGGCTTCGGGGCTGCGTGTGATGATTTGAGTGCTGCCGTCTCACCACAGTTATATCTGCAATGCACACGACTGTGGGAATCGAATCAATGGCATGGTGGGAATGGCTTTCGATGGGGGAAGTGTTATGTCCGGTGAGCACAGGGGCGTGCAACAACAACTGCGGGAAAAGCAAGATGTGCCTAAGGCTCGACCCACACCTTCAGAGAAATTAAACCACTTCCAATTAATTAGGTTTTATTGCTTATTTCGACAGGTCTATATATGTTGTGTATATTCCCTGAAAATTTAATCCAGAAATATTAAATACTTTAGGAGATATGGAACTAAAACCAAAAGATCGCAATATTAATGTCCGAATTTTCGAAATGTTTTCGAGAATCAAAACCTCTCCAACATGTACACGCCTGCAGAAAAAATCTAATAAGTTATTGATGATCTGAGAAAAATGCATTATTTAGATAGTTTGTTACTCAACCTTCACCTAAAAACAAGGCTTCAAATACTTCAATAGAAGTGTTATAATAATTTGAATCAAAAAAATGCCAAATAATCATGAATCATTGCCTTGGTTTCACTTTACTGACTACAAATTTTCTCGTATGCATGAAATTGCTGAATATTTTAGGTGAAGGTGTAACACTAGTATATATATTGAATAAATAAAGCTCAATCAGCACTTGAACTAGTGTGGTTAGTTTGAAAAAATGCTACCGTAAATTCAGTCATGTATAGGAATTTAATATTACGCATTATGGAACTATAATCAATCACTCGAGCGAATATTATTCGAATTCAATTCTGATTTGCGGATTAATGTAGCTTATAGATATGGCTAAAACTGATATAGGTTTGGATTTGAAGGGGACGTTATTAGTGAAGGTGTGGGTCGAACCCTAAGGCTATCTATGTCCACTGCTTTGCACACCGGCTTAACCTAGTCCTATCTGAGGTATGTCAGTCTGTTGACCGTGTGAGACTACCTTTGCATACTATTCAGGCGGTCTACGTGTTCTTCTCAGGTTCCACAGTCCAGAATGCATACCAACGCCACTTTGTAGATATGGGCGACGAGTTCAAGAAATACCGCATACAGTTACAGAGCGAGACCAGATGGTATGCGAGGTGTGTGGCGGTTACCAACATTCTGAAAGTAATGCCTGCTGTTCACGATACTCTTATTGAGCAGAGCGAGTGTCACAAAGACTCTAAGCGACGAGCCACAGCTTCTGGACTTCTACTCACCGTGGACACAGACCTGATCATTAACCTCTCTATCATGGAGTGGATTCTGAACAAGGTTGATATCCTGTCCAGACAGTTGCAAGCCCATGATGCCACCTCTGCTGCTAGAAACCTCATCAATACTTTGGTGGAAGAACTCGCTCCTCTGAATCGCCCACATGCAGATCCACGATTCGATGGAATTTGTGAACGTGCCGAGGCTGTCATTCAAGAGTCTGACCTTCCTGCACCACCACAACGAATAGTTCGAAGAGTCCGTAGAACTACTGCTGCTAACGCTGGCCAAGAAGGATATATTAGAAACTTCGAAGGGCCAGATGACTGGCGACGCATTGTCTTCAAACCCATGTTGCGTGCTCTGATAGCAGAAATCGAGACACGATATGCCTTGGACAATGACGGAGTCCTAACTGGCATTGACGCCTTGAACCCCCAGCTTCATGACTCATTTCTTGATTTGGATCTCCTGCAGCCTATGGCACAGTGTTTTCATATCGACTGCGCACCTCTTCGCCCTCAGGTGGAGACGTGTAAACTCATGGTTGCTAAAATGAGGGCAGATGGTCACCCGCGATTGAAAGTGTAGACAGTTTATCTGAGTTCTACCGGTTTCTTATACCGCATAAGGACTCACTATTCTGCCTCTACGAACTTGCCAAAATTGCTGTAACCCTTCCCATCTCCTCCGCAGGATGCGAGAGAAGCTTCAGGTTCATGAAGCGTGTCAAGACCTGGCTGCGGACGACGATGACACACGAGCGGTTATCAGATTGTGGAATCCTAGCTATGTCTCGGGGCCGCACTAAGGGGCTTGCGACAGAGGACGGCCTCAATCAGGTTCTCGACGCCTTCGTAACCCGTGGAGAAAGGAGGATGGATCTAATATTGTAGACAATGTTGGCAGAGATTTGTTTCGTTCATCACTTATTTCATGATTTCATTTCGTGACGGCGTTGATTTGCATAATTAGCATAATTTAGCATAAGATATGGAAAAAAAGTGGCACCCCCCTGGGGGCGCCACTTATTTTCGCGGTCGCGCCAATTCGTGACCTGGCGCCCCCCTCCACCGCCCCTGCCCTCGGATCTGAACCGAGCATTGAGCTCTTCCAGAATCGCGTTCAATATATTTTCTCTGACTGATTTGGCGCTGGTTCCGTCCTTTATGTATTAGTGAGTATCTACAACAAACGAACCGTTGATATTAGTATGCTACTTCTTTCAATTTGGGACTGCAGATATGTATAAGCATTTTTATGACTATCAGCGCTCTAATAATAGCCTTCTAAGCACAGATTTAACTTTTGAAATTCTGGATTTAAAATCCTATGGAGAATAATATAGCACTAAAGGCTTATTACTTGGAAATTGAAAAAGAGTGCAGATTAAAAAATCGGGCCAATCCATTCTACCATGTCCCCTTTACCCACGCCAGGTGTGTGACCAAAGCGAAAAGTGAATTTTTTTCATCAGAATTTGGATATAGCCACATTTTTGCTCCCAAAGGTGTCCAGATTTTAATTAAGGACAAATTTGGATAATCGGAGCTGTAACAGTTCTTAGTTTATTTATAAATAGTGCTATATTCCAAATTTCAGTGTTATAACTTCAAAAATTTCCCCAAACTAAGCTTTAAAATGGTGGCAGTCTATAATTAGATATGGTGGTTTTCAGGTGGCAGAGAGAATTTTCGACACGTCTACAGCAAATAATTTTGTTGCATTGGAGGAATTAATATAGGCCATCTAACTGGAATTCAATGACTGACACTGTCTGAAAGTTAGAACTAAGCTCCAGTTTACTTTTGAATTTAGTTTTTCTATCTTTTGATGGTCACATGACACCACCATATTGGGCATTCGAGTTCATAGCAAGGTAACCATTTGGTAGAGTGATTTTTGACTTTGCAATGATTAAGAGATGATATATCAATGTGATCATTAATTTAGAGCTAAGCTCTAGAGTCTCCCGTTTAGAAGCTATAAATTTGCATCTGTCATCAAAATTGGTCACATTCACACTACCATATATGGCAATGTCGAAAACGGTGCGTCCTTGGCTCACAAAATATATTATTTACATTTGGGAAACCATATGTGCTGATCATTTTTCACTAGTGTAAAAACTTGAATTTATCTCTTTTCCTCTCTGAGTAACAAATTGGTTAATAATCCGTACCCTAGAGACCGCCGAAGGGATATAACTACCGCAAAATCCACTCTTTAAAAAAGAATTTTGTGGCCTTTTGCAAAAAAATCCTCATTCTATAGATATGTCCGAGGATTGAAACAATGTTATCACAATTACTAGTTAATTTTCCGTGTTCAAGACCATTGGTGCAATAAAACCGATTTAGAAAATGAATTATCCGCGCCACTTAAACGTTACTAACTCTGGAAATTATGGTCGAATCGATGAAAGCTGAAGTCCCATCGAAAGAAAACATCCCTCCGCAGTGTATGTAAAAATATCTAAAAATTTGAACTTTTCTATCTTTGGGCGAAACAGAGCGGAACTAGCGTTGAGCTTCTGACGAGGCATGGCATACTCTTCATTTCGTCTAGCTGCACGCACACCTCTTCCGTACTCGAACCCCACGTCAAGGTCGTCAACATTGGCTCCACCCACGCCCAAACGACGCACAACTGAGTCTTTCAGACGCTGGAGGTATTCCTCAGCGGCTATCCAAAATTGATCACACTGCTCTTCTGATACCGCCGCCTCTATGCGTGCAATCACCCTTTCGATCAGCTGATCGACAGAGCTATAGTCTGAGTCTCTGGCCTGCATGTAGCACATTATCAGGTCAATTCAACCCAGACACAGCGAATATGCGAGCCCAACAATGACAAATTCACTCTTCATCAGTTGATCCAAAAGCGCGGTAGAGTCCCCACGAGTGCCGGCGTCGAAATCGTCATTCTCTCGGATTGCCACCACCGCATCAATCACATCTTCGAACAGCGCGTCATTGAGGGTATTTGCTGCAGAATGTTCCTCGCAAGAACGATCACCCTCCATAGGGACGCGTGCCGCCCGTCCCGCTTATGTGTCTTAAACTTCTTCAAACCTCTCGTGCCGGGATTCCATGTACGGTTTCTTTTGATAACTGTAGCCAAAACATCATTGCGCTTGTACCAGCCAACTAAAACTGGCAGGCTTTGCAACACCGATAATAGTCCCTGTGTGTTCTTTTCGGCGGCATCGGCACAATGGTTGACCACCACCAGTGACAGGAGATGAGAATGACACCACGCATGGACGTGGCCCGGGACTAAAGCTACGAAAATTTCAGAGAGTGCTGAGTGCTGGAGTGACTTGTTGAAATTTTCTGGAAAGTGATACTTTCGAGAAAATTTCAACAAGTCACTCCAGCAGTATTGAAAGGAAACAATGAATTGCTAAAAGTATTCTATTCCCCTGATGCTACTATATAGTACTAACTTTTATAGTATATATCATTGCATTGATAACTGCCCAATTCTCTAATATTTTCCTATGGGTAGGAAAATTTCAATTAATGTTATGGTAATTGATATGTCATTTAGTTCCATATTCACATAACTCAATGTATCTCGGAAAGTATATGAGCTAGAGAGTCAAACTTTGTCTTGAATAATAGATAATTGGGAAGAGTATAATAGAACAAAATATCAAGTGTATGGCCCCCGCCAGTTTCCAAGGGATCCGAGGCCTTACCCTCGCTATCATCAGGCCCGCCGGCAGGGCTTTAAATAAATCATTGATTTTGATTTTAAATCAGAATCATTCAAAAATTAGTGATTTAAAAATCATTCAAAATGTGAAATTGAAAAAAATCAATCATCAAATCATTTTGACTCTTCACAAAATCTTAAAAAATCAAAATCAAATCTTATACAATTACGATATAATGAGTTTTTTTAATTCCCGAGTCCTGAACATGTTCTTTTAGCCGAATGCTAATGTACACACAGTCGCAATAACAGATATTTAATAGGTGATCTAAGAATCTGAAACAATATAATAGCTACAATAACAAATCACTTTGTTTATTTGGACCTGGGAAACAAAAATACATGTTACAATAAATTAGTAATCCTTTTCAGATGTACCTATTAAAAGGTCATAATAACTCATTCCGAGGAAACTAATAAGCGAAGTCAATGGTAATAGTATGACATTAATATATTTCACCCATTAACCCGGAGCAATCAAAGACTATTGGTATTCGGTTGTTCCTGGACAAACTTGGGTTTCCATTTAGCTGAGTCTTTGTGGTTTCAAACGGGGGTGAAATGGAACCATAAAATGCACATAGACCCGCAATTGTATTTAACGTGTGCATACTACTATAACCTCCTGAAGTGGAAGAACATATAACATAAATATTAGTTATAATCAAGGTTGCAACCGAATAGTTGACCGAATAGTTGCTTGGCGATTAGCTAAGAATAGGTCGCTTACCCAAATTCAGGTTTATTGGTTTTATAGGAACCCTGGTATATTTAGCTCATCAAATAAAAGCATTCGGCTTACCTGATGATAATATTTTGCTGATCTAATATTAGTTTTCGGTTGACCAAATAGTATTATTCGGTTGACCGAATAGTACAATTTGTCAACCGAATACTAACATATATTCAACAAAATATCATTATCAGGTGAAGCAAATATTTGTATTTGAAGACACTGATATATATGCGGTCCAAAATGGCAAATAATACTGGGTTTTGGTAAGCGACCGATTCTTAGCTAATGGGCAAGCAACTATTCGGTCAACTATTCGGTTGCAACCTTGGTTATAATATTTTTACAAAGCAGAAAAATGATTTGAGTTAATTAACGCTATCTACGAGTACTATTTTACCAATGGCTACATAATCTCATAAAATTTTTATTTCGTCTATAGACGCTTTTTTAAGCCCCCAAGGATATGCAAAGGTCAAACGTACAATATCTCGACTAATTTGACCTCTATAAGTCGATATTTGGTGTGCTGAGTGCACTTTTTCACGTGGTTCAGCACTTTCAGATGGATTGTTTGCTGTAACTCACTTGATATTTGGTGATTTTCCTTGAATATACCTGGCCCATTAGATAGTCTGTGGTAAAACACCTAAATTGATAAAAAAATCATATAGAAAGAGAAAATTCGCAAAGTTAGGGCACATTATCTGTCCTTGGGGTCATATTGATAACAAACCGCCTCTGAATACATTTCTCAGACTCCCTTGCACTTAGAATTAAAATGTACTAGTGAAAAAGGCTCGCTATACACGACTTCCTATGCGTCCCTAATACATTTTGTGACCCTCAGACGCCCCGTTTTTTCAAATGACCATATATGGGCATGGATATGTGCCACATTTTGATGCTTCAGCAATTTTGTATCTCATAAACTAGAGAAAGCAGAGCTTAGCTCTAATCTATTATTCACATCAATATATCATGCATATATCATTGGAATAACAAATTGGACTATTTTCCAAATAGTTACCATGCTAAGAAGCCCATGCCCATATATGGAGGTGTCATGTGACCATCACAAACCTTCGATCATGAAAATCAGAGTTGTGCAAGAGCTTAGCTCTAACTTGCTAACACTAACAGTAATCGTTTTCGAGGAATATGAACTGCTTCAATTATCTTCAAACCATTTTCTGTCAAAAGTATTGAAGGTTTGTGCCACTATTGTGTCCTTCTAAACCCTCTTCTCCACAAAAATATTTTCTAATACCGACAGTGGAAAAAGCTAGAGAACTCCTTGATTATTTATCATATCAACTTGAAATTTCTGGGAGATGTAGTTTATATATATATATAAATATCGTTCAGAGCGTTTCCATACTTTTTTCTATTTTCGCAAAGTTGTATGGCCACATTTCTCAAAAATTCGGAAATTCCATCGAAAAATTGACCAAAATTTTTGAATTGCTAATAAATAATATAAATTTATATAATATTAGTGATTTTCTCGTACACGCAAGTTGAATGCATATTGATTTGACAAGTAATTAAGTAAAAACCAAGTGTTTCAACTTATCGTGATTTTCTACTAGAAATATCTATGGCTTATATTACATAGCAACGGTATATATGTTTTCATTGAATATAGGCAATTTTAATTGTTTACACTTGATTTCATTTAATTTTGACCAAATCAGTGACCCTTGCAACAAATAAACTTTTCAAAATGTTCATCTCATTGGGTGGTCACTGGTCAGTGTGATTATATATTATGGTTTCTCACAAACCCGTGGACATACAATTACAATTTTGTGTGCAAAATGCTCGCACTACCCGACTTCCTGTCCGTCCATAATACATTTTGTGAGCCTAACTAACTCCGTTTTCAAAATTATCATATATGGGCATAGAAATGTGCAAATTTTTGAAGATTTAGCAAATTTACAACTCCTGATAAATAAACTCTAGATTCTAGCATTAACTGTAGACTGCCTAACTGATACACGTTGTGTCAGGTGGGAAACATGTCGATCTAATCATTCAAATTTCGAGAAAATTCGGATTTAGACATGGTTTTGTATTCTCAATCGATTTCAATCAAAAAATCAAAATTTTCAGAATTTGTTATGATGACGTAGCATAATAGTGAACTGCTCCACTTGCTATACACTTACTTGTGTAGATAAGAAATGTTAAAATCTCACCGTGGGAATACCTATAAGAATATATTAGACTAATCTTATCTGTTTTAGGATATTTGGGTGGACTAATATAGAGTTGTGACAGATATAACTCAAATATATGTATATTTTCGTAATCCATGGTTCATCAAATACAGATTTATCATTTTTATTAAAATGACGTAACTTTAGTTTCCTGATGCAGAATTGTTCTAATTTTGAGATCTGATAACTAATAAGATAGTCGTATTTGTTCCTGTTTAGAAACAAAGGATTACTTATATTTTAACGGTGTTATATCGATTTAAGGAGTCAGGAAGTTAAATATGGCAAGTTTCTATAGAAGGTCTCTATTAAGTTAATCAGAACACTCCAATTTATATATCAGCATGACTGGAATCACATAAAAGTCATCAAAAAAATTTATAGAAGATTCTAATCAATATTCTTGTCAGGAAAGTACAAAACGTCAGAAAATCCGTCTGAAATTCGGACAAAAGGACACTAAACCACGTGGCACCGGTCATTTATAACGGGACTAAATACCTTTATTATATAATCATAATCCTGGTAGAGAAGTCTAAAATCAGCCGCTGTTAGTGTCCGGAAGTTAAAACTAAGCTCTAACGAAGATTTTTGTTGCTGCTTACGTCATCAAATTGTGCCACATGACACATCCATATATGGTAAACAAAATCATAGAATGTAAACTACATGGTATGTAGTCACAATTTGTTGCCCAGTGAATTTGTATTGATTAATTGACATCGTCAATTGGTTAGAGCTAGACGCAACGACTTCTCATTCGTGAGATAATTAATTGCTCCGTCATCAAAAGTGGCGCAGCCATATGACCATATATGGTCAAAGAAATTAAAATTTGCAGAAATATGAATTTTAGTATCTCAACTGTTTCGAGTCATTCTAATAGGTCTAAATCCAAATTTGCTAAGCAATACGATTGAATTTGACGGACTTATAGCTGATGGTCCATTTTCTGCCCCCTGTTGGCCCTGCAGGTATTGGATTTACGACGTTTTGATCCATCCTGACAAGAATATACTTCAGAATCTTCTAGAAAATTTTTTAATGAGTTTTTATGTGCTTCCAGTCAAGCTGATATAAAAATTGGAGTGTTCTGATTAACTTTGTGGAGACGTTCTATAGAAACTTGCAATATTTAACTTTGTGACTCCTCAAATAATCTGCTAGTTTGCACAAGTTTACACACTTTGATATATCTGCCAACAGTTATCCGCTTAGTGACTCGGTATAATACTTGTAGTAATTGTTGTTGTTATAATACCAAGATATATAGTAACTTGTCTCGTTGATCTGCAAGCCACATATTCCGTAGTTTAACTCAAGTTATCCGCTACTTTGTGACAAGTTTACACTCATTCATATATATCTGCCATTGACTGCCAGCAGTATTCCGCCAAGAGACTCGGTTTAAGGTTTAATTACCCCAGGTGAATGAAAGTTCTTTTCTTAATCTGTAATTGGGAGAAATAGATCCCTATACGATACAAAGCAATAAACCAATAATAAAATGTCTCCATCTATTATACTTTTTAATTTTTGATGAGTTTCAAAATTTGGTAATACAAATCTCCCATAGGGCGATTTCGAAAGTGGTGGTGAATATTATGCGGTAATTTGGGAATGCGGCCATGTAAGTTTACTATCATAATCAATATTTAAAGATTATAAGCGTGCAGAGTAGGTAGACGGTTTACATTTTTGAGTAATGACTTCGAATTTTTTTTTTCAAACATTTTATCAAATTTCGCAGAAAAAGATTACCTTTTTATTCTTTTTTTCGTTCAAATGTCGCAATATTTTTTATTTAGATCAAATCAAAATTCTATACGGCCCACCAACCGCCCATAACGATGATCTATCTGATGGATCACACAGCATAGGTCTTTAGCAAATAAAGATCTTGAAATCCATACACATATCTGGTGGAGTTTGAAGAAATCCCCCTTTGGTACTTTTGTATTAGCATCAAACTGCACGCCCCAAAAATCGTGGTTTTAGAAGATAATTTGATTTTGTTTTCTGTTTGAAACTAGCTATAATGTCTTCTATCATATATGTGAAATTCAAACTCCCACCTTCGAAACTAAATTCATGTGTTGTTTGGCTGAATCTGCCGTATTTAACCGTAATTTCAAATCTTATGGAAAAATATTGAAAACTTTCAATATAACAGACTTTTTAGTGTCCTCCACCTAAGCCACTTCCATATGTGGTCACTTTTTCCAACCCCGCCATCTCTGAACACAATTATTGCCGTTGCGTAAGACATTATGACGCAAATAC
The DNA here is from genome assembly GCA_028753945.1 of Hexactinellida sp. DTS-2022. Classification (NCBI taxonomy): domain Eukaryota; kingdom Metazoa; phylum Porifera; class Hexactinellida; species Hexactinellida sp. DTS-2022. Next base: position 4,423,978 of record JAPNXP010000002.1, read on the forward strand.
CATCTAGAAACAAAAAATCAACGTCTTCGGATAGATCTCTTAAAGACACTACTTTTGAGTCCTGCGATTTAGTCTATTATGAATAGTTCAAGCGTATTTTGGATTTTGGATTTGGAAAATAATCATTTGAAGGTCGACATCACATAAAAGTATTTTAAATCCATTGAAATATAGATATTCACATTTCCTAGACTCAAAATTTATATTACATCCAGCTAAACACATTTTATCAAAAATATTATTGGTCTTGTTTATCATTGCTAATAGATCTATTCCGAAAATATGCTAAAATATAAAGAAAGATTTTTCCACCCTTAGTATACCACGTGCCAATATTATTGTATTTTTGGCATCCTTAACATGAAGTATATCCGCTGTAAAAATTTCAATTAAATTGGGTAAACATCTTTAGTAGAAGTACTCTACAGGATACGACTAAATCTTCAAAATCCCGAGTATTTGGTACTAATGCTGAAATTGATTTTATTGTATTTTCTGAATCTGCATTCATGTACAAGATTTTGTGAAATTTTCTTGATCAAAAATCTTTAAGGCCAAACTATACTCAAGAATGATATTGAGATTATGATCTTTTGGGATAGTACCCTATAAAATAAACCAGCATTTAAAATTTCAGCTGTTTCTGACTCATACTTTCGAAGTTGCGACCTTTTTAGAGCTTAGGAATGTATGCATCATCATCAAAAGCTCAATTTTCAAATGGACGATCATAACTTTTGGTCTAGATTTCATAGATTTGGTTCAATATGCTTGAAACCAAGTTTAAATGAATGAATACATATGTTCCTTTATAGAAATACGTTTTTTAACACTTCCGAAAAAAACTTTCAGAGTTACAGCACTTTGAAGTCAGATTTCTACCGCCAACCTATAACATTTCGATGTTTGGCAGTCAAAGACTGACTTCAATGGGCTGTTACTCTGAAGGTTTTTGTCGGAAGTGTTAAAAAACGTATTTCTATAATGGAACATATGTATTCATTCATTCAAACTTGGTTTCGAACATATTGAACCAAATTTGTGGAATCTAGACCAAAAGTTATAATGGTAGGTTTTTACATACACCACTATTTTGACTCAAATCCAGTGAATTTATATGTTTATAACTATTTTGCAAATGCTTTCATCCGTTTTTCATATGAGTTGGTAATAGTACATAGATGTGAATACAAAGTTAGTGCTAAGCTCTAGAGTTTATAGTTTTCGAGAAAAATATTTGCTAAATCATAAAAATGGGCACACTTTATGCCCATATATGGTCATTTGGAAAAATTGTGCGAGTTAGGGTCTCAAAATGTATTATTGAGGGATAGTAAACCGGGTATTGGGATCATTTTGCACTCAAAATTTTATTTATTGGTCTACGGGTTACTGAGATTCAAAATAGAAAAGTGAAAGGACCACCCAATGAGTTGAAAGGTCAGAAAGTTTTAATTGCTTGAGCGTTCACAGTTTTTATCCTAATTGTTTGAAACCAAGTGTAAACTAATGAATATATATTCAATTTGGGAATGACCCTTGATCTAAACTCTACAATGCGAACTTTCAGAGTTCCAGCCCTTTGAAGTCTGACTTGGCACATTGACAATCCAAATCTGAATTTAAATGACTATAAATCAGAATTTTTCGATTAGAATGTTGAAAATTTTGTTTTAGATCCTAAGTATATATGCAAAGATACTATTGGATGAATAACAACGAAATTGATAGTAAATTATGGCAGTGCGAGCCTACAAACTTTTTAACCCATTTGAAAAAGTCACCCTCCATGATGTCCATCACATTCGAGGATCTTATAAAGGTCGCTACAGCAAAACTATAGGTCAGATTCACCTGAAATTTGAAATGTAGGTATACTTTACAGGGTACTATCCAAAAACAATCGAATCTCAATTTATCTGACGAGCATTGTGGGGCCGTAATTTAAATTATCGTCCGAAATTGGCTATATAACAGGGAATTCCTGGGTCACAGAGCCCTACTGACTTCAAATCTACTCAGAATTCAAAAAAAATTTGCCAGATTATCTACCAGTGTGAAACAAACAGGAAAACGAATTAAACTCATTTTCCCATTTGCAGTATAGTTTGGCCTTAATCACCTGCCAAATTTTAGACCACCATCTATGAATTATTAAAATATTTTGATATTTTTTTATCATTACTAATTTTCTTAAATATAATTATTTATATGTATTTAGTAAATGTCGCCTCTACAGGTGGCCCATGGCAAGCAACATGCTCACAAAGTATTCAATGAATCTCTTCAGTGGATTCTTAATGTGAGTCATTAAATATATTCAATTAAATATGTTAAAATACCGTATTTATTCGAATAGTAGCCTCTATTCGAATAATCGCCTACCTCCAATAATCGCCCCCCTAAAGTATCAAATAAAGATTTATTACTGCTACCCGGAGTAAACATTTATATCTAATATAACTCACAATACGATTATCAACCGATTATAATAAATAAATTGTAATAAAATGTGATATTCTAGAAAATTGCTCAAAATTATTGGTCCAAAAATGGAGTAAAAAACAATAATCGCCTAGGATACTATTCGAATAAATACGGTATATCTTTGGAAGCCATTATCTCGAAACTAAAATTTTATGACACGTTTCGATCTAATTTTCGTTTATTAACGTAGTCTGCCTAACTGTTACACGTTGTAACAGTTTGAAAACTGGTCGATAAAATTATTTATATTTCGTGAAAATTCGGTTTTATACATTGTTTTGCATTCCCTCCCGATTACATTCAAAAAATTAAATTTTCATATTTTGTGATGATGACGTAGCATAAAAGTGAACTGCTCCACTTGCCTGCCAATTGCTTGGGCATGTGTGAAATGAATAATTTCAACGTGTAAATATCCATAGGAATATGTTATACTTAATATTATCTTTTTAGGATATTTGGTTTTGCTAATATAGAGTTGTGATATATAAAACACAAATATCAGTTTTTTTCATAATCCATGGTTCATTAAACAGAAGTGATCATTTCTATATAAATACGTAACTTTCGTTTATAGAGGCAAAATTGTTCAAATTTTGAAATCAGACAACTTATAATATAGTGGTATTTATTAATGTATAGAAAAAGGATTACTTATATGGTAACTGGGTTATATACATTTGAAGAAAAAGTATGTATCATCACTTTCGGTCAAATTCCTAGAAGAAATTTTTTCAAAAATTGAAGCATGATCATATATTAATGTGGTCATGCTGGATTTCAAATTACTATGTTCTAAATAATTTATTCAAAGAACTGCAATGGATTCTATTTTCCGGGAAATCACGCCGGCAGTCGACGGTTAAGAGGTAAAACAAAATCTCAACGGTTTTGGATAGCTCTCACAAGCTATGAATCATTGAGCAGAGGAATTCTTCCTGGTGGATAAAGCAAATATACAAATTATTTTTAAATAATAAAATTTGGAAAATATTGTTCATAAGGTTCTGGGACATGCGAAATTTTATAACGAATAAATTAGATACTTTACTCTATTGAATATGATCAGCGACTCTTAGCTAAACATTTCCGTTGTTAAATCGATTTAATAAAGTAATTAATTTGTTAGATGTACGAAACCTGCATACTCACTTTGAAATTGACATTAAAATTTAAATAGTGGTTAGAGATAATATTATTGCAGTTTTAGAAGTTTCTCATCTGGGAACATAGATATTAAAAATTTCAAGTCATTCGGTTCAGCAGAAGTGCCAGCACGAGTTTCCAGTAACTCAAACCTCAAGCTTAGTACAAGTTTTAGAAAATCGCGTCCATAATCAACACCAAGTTTATATTTGAACTGTTGTAATTTAAATCATTCTGGGTTGCCATAAAATCTGTCAAGTAATGTATAAATATCATTAAATCTTACCACTAAAGTTTCCTTATGGGTGCTTCAACTGAAATCACTTTTAGCTCTACGAGAGATTTCGACTCCCTGAACTTTTGTAAACTTTTATAATCCAAACATAAATGCTTTTTAACTAACTAAGAGTATCCGCATTTCAGTATAGCTTTCATTGTTCTATTTTCGGCATGCTATAAAATTCTTTAGAAATAAGGCTTCCATAGCACTAACACTGTAGTGTTGATATTGACTTAATTAATTTGAGGAAACTATAGAAGCTAGAGATTCGAAAACTTATAGATCTTTTCTTAACCTCTATTAGATAAAAGTGATGCACTTTGGATAAATCGGGTGAGTATTATGCTACTGGAAATTAAAACGAAGTGAAATTGACAAAAAGTGTCAAAAAATGAGATATTTTGCCTTTCTTGGGTCAAATATATATGAAACTATTGCACGATCTTTGCCAAGTTGCATCATAATTTACTTATACTAAATACAAGTATCTCCAAAAATTTCAGAGCTCTAGAACTATTCTTTCGTTTGTAAAACATTCATCGAAGTTTAAAATTATGGGTTTTGAGATATTAGTGATTAAAGTCATATAAATTATTTTTCCAGACAATAGATATCATTCACTGGTGTTTCATCCCGGTTTGGAATCTACCGTTAAGCTACCGTTTGCTAAATCATTTAAATATATAATTAGCAATAATTAATCGAATTCGATACATGTCGCTCAGATATTCTGAGTCCGCTTTCTTTGGGACATCCTTTCCGTAAATAAAACAGGGCTAACGTGGTGATTAATGTTGTATAATGTATAATATGTCTACACTAGTTGGGATACAGTAAGTACATACTAAATATATATTTGAATGGACTTTCATATAGTCAATCAATCTGTTGATAATGCAATAAGAATACAAAAATATATGCAGATCAGATATTCGAACCCATGATCAACTGATTGTTGGTCATATATGCTGACCACTGAGATATATGTGCTTATGTATAATAGTATATACTATAGAATTATTTAAGTACACAACATATTACCTAGAATATCGAAGAATGTCAGTTGCGATAATGAATAATGCTGAATCATCAATAATTACGTCACTAAATTGGCATTCTGAAGACTTTGGAGAATATATTTCAAAGATTTTTCAAATTCTCAAAAAATTCTATGATATATTAGCTTGATTTCAATGTATAAACTCGCTTTTCAATTTTGCAACTAAAGGGCCTAAATTCTCAGTCGAAGCATCCTTAATATCAGGGATGGATCCACCTGGGGAGTTCAGGGGGCTTGCACTCCCAAAGCGGCTCAGGGGGAGTTCGAACCCCCCAGTGGCGTATCCAGGGGGTCAAAAAAACCCCTCAAAGCTGGTTTCCAAAAGGGAAATGTTGTTATTTATAATACTTAAACGTCTAAAAATCTTTGATACAACTGCACAATATTACACTCGTCCTACTATATGACAAGAATAGCTGTACATCGAAGTTTGAGCGTCTAAGATCCCCGCTAACCGTTGCTCGCTTCGCTCGCTTCAGAGCATCACCTCACGATTTCCTGGATACGCCATTTCCCAAACCCCCCCCAAGAATATGATAATATAATCCAAAATTCTTTCTCGGGACTGTCACATTTTCCGAAATTGGTTGAGAGAAATATATGAGAGTTCTCTTCCCTATCTTTTCTGGGAGTACTTTTGGGAACTTTGTACAACAAATATCAGGAAAAATATTTAGCTAAACGTTAACTGTTGATTCATTGTGATTGTTGGTTAATTGATAGTTTAATTAATTAATCATTAATTTATAGTTATCTATGAATTTAGCAAAGCTGGGGACTAATCCGTTAATCCGTTAATCGTTAATTAACGGAAGTTAAATTTTTCGTAAACGATTAACTTTTAAGTCTATTACAACCATTTGAGGAAGTTACCAAACGATTTAGTTCTAATTCCGTATTTATTTTGAAGTAATTGTCGAAGTTCAAGTTCTTTTACGATACCTTGGGTAAAAAGAAAACGACAAAGGAGTCCAAACTATGAAAAGTGAATTACGGAACTCTATTGACTCACGCTTTGTAATTAAGGGTGAGATATTTACAAAGAAAATTATTTAATTGCTACAGTACTTGACCCAAGATTCAAAACTTCATTTTTTCCACATGTACTACATTCAGAATCTTTAGATAACATTAATAATATGATCATTTCAGAGATGGATATAAAGGTTTTAAGTGAGATTGGTTTGCCCATACAGATCAGCAAAAGTTTGTGGACTGATGCTGATACTTGTGGCCCTACGCCACCTAAAAAATCTCGAAGAGATGAAATTCATTTTTCAATCAGGAATTAATATGATGAAATTATTAAAGGAGCCTTATATGATGGGGAAGAATCATCATATGGTGGTCACGAGCCGATTGACGTTACTCATGGTGGTGGCCAAGATTCAAGAAGCAACTATCACAAGGTTGAACTTGAACGTTATTTAACCGATCCATTAATTCAAATATCTGAAGACCCTTTACTCTGGTGGAAGAGAAATGAAAAATATTATTCAAATTTGTTACCGGTTTGCCTCAAATATCTATCTGCTCCACCGAGTTCTATATACAGTGAACGATTATTTAGAACTGCAGGCAACGTTTTTGAAGAAAAACGAAGCTCGATACTACCAGAAAATGGTGAAAGATTAAATATATCTAAGCGTACTATTAGGTGTGCAGACCAACTTTTGTCCATAATTTGGACCAAATGATTGCCGGTATACCAAAAAATCATATAATATATTCAAAATTTAGTAGGTAACTAGCGCGCTTCGCTTTCTAAGACGCTTTGCGGCATAACACAACCACACACCAGCCGCTTTCTTGGGAGGTGTGTGGTACATATACTTGTAACATTGATTATATAGCGTAAATAGGCCAAAAATGGACAAATTTACAATGAGAAATTTTTGTGATTGTGTCATAATACGATAATGAGCAAGCATAATGAGCAAGCATAATGGAAATCTGGTGTGACCAACATGTCATCATCATTAATGTTATGTTCCATTAATTTTCAGAGTTTATCTCGTTGACGGTGCGAATTATGTGCGATTTGTGAATTTCCAAAAATTTTGTATTGTCGTGATGACGTAGTAATTTGATAATAAATAAGTATATTCGTGATTTTGGGTGAGGAATATGTAGTCACTATTAGTATTCATAATGTCTAATAATTTTCACGATTCTAACTGATATGAAATGTGAGTTTTGAGCAATTAGGTGGATTTAACACTTTCAAAAATGTGACAATGACGTCATAACTTTCACATCTGAAGCCATGGAAATTTTTTTAATTTCACTAATGTATTCTATCCATGCGATTTCCCATAGGTAAATAACATAGTTTAATGCGCTATATGTTACACCTAAATAGCTACTTCCAGGATTAAACCATTTCGTGCCAACTGTGCTTAGCTGGTATCAATTTTAGTTACATTAATGATGCTGACATAAACCCAACTAAGTGGGTTATAACTGATGTGTATAATGCGTATACTCTCGGTATACCTAGTGATCCAATACAGTCGAAATCGGATTATTTTGTCATCGGATTATTTTGTCTTATCGGGTGATTTTGTCTAATTATCCATGTAAATATTAAGATATACCATTTAGCATGGATATTCCACCCGTTTATTTTGTCGTCCGATTGGGTGACATTTCGGATTATTTTGTCTTTACTCATTGAAAAAGATTCGAAACTATTCTTAGTTTACGATTCTGTTTCTTTTTGATAGTTTATAGACAACATATCCATGCCCCCGAAAGCAGTTCCTCTTACGCGCCTCACTCTGGCTGAGAAGAATTATATTATTCTTGAATACTACCGACCTGCTGGACTCCATAAATCAACTTTGCAGCTAGCTAAAGAGTTCGGTGTGAATAAGCAGGCTATCAGCTGTATCCGCAAACACAAAGAGAAGTTTACGAATGCCTTTTCATGTGGACAGTTGGGTAAAAGAAAAATCATCAAAGGCGCATTAAAGTTTCCGGAGATTGATGAGCCCTTGCTCGAATGGTTCAGCAACTTGCGTGCGGCTGACAAGGAAGTTACTGGTAGCATCCTGTTAGCAGGGGCAAAGAAGATTTCGATTAAGTTAGGGCTAGAAGGGGATTCAATAAGCGAATCGTGGATTCAGCGATGGCGTGACCGCCATGGTATCAGGTAAGTATTTAGAGTACATTCCATCGCTAAAATTCCAACATTAAGGTTTATATTTTCTAGGTTCAAAGTTTCTCATGGCGAGGCAACTGATTGTCCAGACTTCTCTGACTGGCTTCAGGGTATGAAGCCGCTTTTGCACGAGTTCGAGACTAAGAACATTTGGAATGCTGACGAGATTGCACTTTTATGGCGCATCACCGGAGGTAAACTTTTGCATGTGCAAATGAGAAAACAGTAAGGGGGAGGAAGAAAGACAAGGCAAGAGTTACTATACTAACAGCCAGGGATGGATCCAGCACAAAATATCTGGGGGGGTGCAATGCCCAGGGTTGGGCCTTTGAATTGTAGACGCCGTAGGAAGCGCCCGCGGGTCAAATGAGCCAGTATTTCGAGGTTCTTTTTTTAAGAACTGCAATGAGAAAGCAGCTTTCAAGAAAGTTGAAATATATTTAATATACGTCAAAGAAATCTATTCTAAATTCATACATAACTATAAATTAATAATTAATTAATTAAACTATCAATTAACCAACAATCACAATGAATCAATAGTTAACGATTTTTCCTGATATTTGATATACAACGTTCCCAACAGTACTCACAGAAAAGATAGGGAAGAGAAATCTCATATATTTCTCTTAACCAATCTCGGAAATTGTGCCAGTCCCTAGATATAATTTTCGATTATATTATCATATTCTTGGGCGGGGTGGGCAGTGGCGTATCCAGGATTATCGTGGAGCGGGCGTAGCGAGCAACGGTAAGGGGGGGGGGATCTTGGGGACACCCCCCCAGAATTTTTTTGAATCTTAGACGCTCAAACATCGATGTACAGCTATTCATGTCACATAGTAGGAGGAGTGTAATATTGTGCAGTTGTACCAAAGGTGTTTAGATGTTTAGGCATTATAAATAACAACATATCCCTTTTGGAAACTAGTTATGAGGGGGGTGTTTGAACACCCAAATCCCCCCTAGATACGCCACTGGGGGGGGGGTTCGCACTCCCCCTGAGCCATTTTGGGGGGGGTGCAACCCCCCTGAACCCCCCCGGTGGATCCATCCCTGCTAACAGCTTGCTCGATGTCTGGGGAGAAGTATCCCTGCTTTGTATTGGTACGGCTAAAAACCCGAGGTGGCCTGTCATTATGGGTAGAAAGGCAAATTCTCCGATTTCCTACACCAGTTCGAAGAAGGGTTGGATGAATCGAATACTTTTTGAGCGTTGGCTTGGGGAGTTTCAAGCGACGATGAGGAGAGCGGGACGCAGCGTGTTGCTGCTCGTGGATAACTGTCCTGCTCATGTAGGTCCACAGAATACGTATGATGGGAGTGATAACTTAAGAGTCATGATGCTACCGGTTAATACAACGTCCAGGTTGCAACCCTGTGACCAAGGAGTCATTAGATCACTTAAATGCCATTATAGAGAGAGGTTAGCTAGCGAGCTAATTTCTAAGGAATCAAGGAAAGTGACGTTGTACGAAGGACTGTTGATGGTTCGTTCCGCGTGGGAGAAAGTAACGTCTGCAGTGATCAAGAACTCATGGAGACAATCTGGGTTGCTTGTGGATGCCAATAGTGATGCCTTCGAGAATGTTGTTGCCTCGGAGGATATATTGACGATCGAACATATCGAAGATGAACAAGAGATCGCGATGCTGCCAATTGTAGATCCTGAATTGCTTATGGACCAGATTTTGAAAGATGAATCGGGTAGTGACTCTGAAGGGGAGATAGAGCTGGATGAAGTTAAAGATCTTCCTTCTGTAGTAGAGTGCTTGGAATATCGCCAAATGATTAGAAACAAGCTTATCCATACATTTGGGGACGTTCCTAACGCGCTTCTAAATATTGAGATGCGAGTGCGTGAAATTCCTCAAGTGCAGGCTGACATCAGAGATTATTTCTTAGGAAACGACGATGCTCAGCAAATATTCGCACAGAAAATGGTCATTCTGGAAAATGACGAGACTGAGGCTAGTTCTGAAGGCCTTCACGACTCAGAAATGAATTCGTTTTACATTTAGTGAGCATGTAGTAGTTTATGTCAACTATTAGAACTTTGATTCGAATTATCGGGTTTATTTGTCTTATCGGATTATTTTGTCTAATTATCCATGTGAAGAATTGGACAAAATAAACCGATTTCGACTGTATATGGTGGGAGACAACTTATTGTGGTATTTCATAATATTAATTTCTTTGGATCTTGTTGTAATCATTATGACGCATTGTATCCTATTGACAGTGTTCATCAGGGGCGTCGGAAGCGTGTAATCGGGGAGGGGGCAATCAGAATTTAGGGGGGGCACAGACCAAAACTAATTCTTAGTAGTATAAAACCCCACGTGATTTTATGTCTTTTTTGATAGTTTCACATCGAATAAGAGCAGTAGTATCATGACATTTGAACTCATTTATATCATTGGTGTTGTTATTTCATCTATCAGGACAGGGGAAGGGGGCACAGGCGAGGGGATGCACAGATGAGGGGGGCACCGTTGGGGGGGCACCGAGATTTTTGAGGGGGGCACGTGCACCCCTGTGCGCCCCCCTTCTGACGCCCCTGGTGTTCATATTCCTGTTAATTATAATCTTATTGTGTCTAGAAATGTATATGATTGTATAATGTGCATACAATGGTGCAAAACACCCGACTTGTACTACAGATGTATTACACCTTAATTAATGGTAATTACACAGTCTTAGAGTACCTGTGTTTTCTGCTCTACATTTTTATTGATTGCTGATTGTATATCTTTATTTGTATATTTGAATGTGTACAATTGATATAATTATGGAGCTTAGTTCTGTCCACTATACTAGTACCTGGTTTAAGTGTATAACATTGTATGTGTATACAAGATACCAAGCTTGAAGTAAGTGTGTTTACACCTGACTTGTCTACAAGAGTGCAGAGACCTGATTCCAGCAATCAAGTGTCTAAGAACACCTGCCTTATGTGATTCAATTAAGTATGCTAAAACCTGGTATATAATGGTAATTTCTATCTGTAGAACTCGTTGTTCTTCCAAATTTTCCATGAATTCTTTTGAGAATTGATTTTGGGGAAAATCGGGGAAAGGCACTGACGTGTGCCCAAGTGCACCCAATGATTCTTATCAACAGCCCTGAGGTACCGATTTAAATCTCTAGTTATGATCACAAAATGTCTAATTACATCTGCATCGACTCTTTCTAATTAAACTAAAATAATGCATCTCCTAACTATGAATAATCATGTGATTATCAATAAATTATACTTGTCATGAGGACATAGCCTCCGGATCCAAGGGAGTACCAAAGAATTGGGAGCCCTGGGTAGGCCACTACGAATGTTCATGCCGTAGATTGTCTGGTATATCATGTAGAATGACACATGGGCATTACGCTACCGTTAACTGTAGGGCAGTACGCATGGTGGTCGAGGGTTACCCTGCTGATGAGTCCCTGGAATGGGTCGAAACCAATGACATAACATCTTTATGAGTTTGCATCATATAGAGGGTCTGGTCGTCATATTATGGCGTGGCATGGCCTCATCTCATGACATACCTAAATTTTAAATTCACTCCAGCAATTCAGTGAGGTGAAATCTGAAATTCATTCATACTAGCCCTTCGATCTCGGTCGCTTCGCGACGAATCACCCAATCGCTTCACGGTCTCGCTGTTACAATTTTCCATAAAAACTGCAACAAATATTCACATTAGGAATTTTAATGCGAATTTCGCGATCAACTTCCTTGTTTTCCTATGATTACATTTGGAAATAGTCTCTATCTTCATTATTTGTGCTGTTTCTATTTCCCTAACATTTTACATTATCCGGACGAACCCTTGATGGTCAGTTACATATGTCTCGCTAGTTATCTATTCTATTAGTAGTAATCTAGACCTAATACAAATTGGATGTGACGGACTTTACTTTTGATGCACCCAAACAATACCCAAGATTGATCAAACCAGAAAACACCACTCCACGCTCCACTTAACTCCTCATTAGTTCTCAAATTTCAATTTAATATATCTTTATTGCATGAGAAGTGTTTAACTAAGATTAAAGTGATGGGGAATAGAAACCGTAATTATATTTGAGAAATAAACTAACTTTCAAATGTTCTAATTGGTAAACAAATGTTATAATAGGTAAATGAGTGTGCTGTTTTCGAATTTCGCAATTATAAATTTATAATATGAATATTTGTTGTTGTTGTTTACCTAAATTAGGTAAATAAATTAAAGAAAATTCAAATTCTACCCAGAAGTTAGCATTCAACGGGACAACCGTCAACGGGCTTATGGTGTAATCAGCATTACGATTCCTTTTTGTAATAATTATTGGCGCTTATAGCAACCGAAATCATCTAAAGATATTTACGTTTGCATGAAATTTTCATAAATCACATGACAGTTAATATAAATTCTCTTCTCAATTCGGCTATGATATCGTGATTAGAGCATATAACAACCGAATTCAACAAAATATATTTTAGGTTAATTTTCAAGAATCAATAACCACATGTGACAGGAAGTTTATGTAATCTTTTCAATTCGGCTATGAAATCGTGACTTTCCGATTTGGATGAAAGTGTTATATAAGGAGAATATTCCACCCTTTTTCATAATCTTTTCTACCTTCATAATCTTTTCTACCTTCCACTTTTCTACTTTCATAATCTTTTCTACCTTCATAATCTTTTCTACCTTCATAATCTTTTCTACCTTCATAATCTTTTCTACCTTCATAATCTTTTCTACCTTCATAATCTTTTCTACCTTCCACTTTCCTACCTTCCACCTTCCACCTTCCACCGTCCAGCTTCCAGCTTCCGCCTTCCGCCTTCCGCCTTCCACTTGTCTTTCGCAGCTCGTCAATTTTCGGCAGAAGTGGAGTCTAACAGCCTCGAGCGTTCGGAGGTCCGGAAGGAGTATTTTGCGATAAGGGACCAGCTGGATTTGACTAATCAGCGCGCATTCCATTATTTAAGAACGCATTTCCAGCTTGGAGTTCCATCAGAATATCCTACTTATTATTGTAATTATCATATACAAATTTTTGGGATTTTTGTTGTTTAAATTTAAATAAACTCCCGTAATTTATCCTAGAGTTTCACACACATTTAGTACTTTTAAGTTTACCTGGAAACAAATTACGGGAGCAAATTTGTATATAATATCATATTATTATGGGAAAATTCCTAAAGTACTCAGTTTTTTCAAAGTTTCCAAATATGCTCAACAATACTCCACTGATTTGTAAATATACTCCAGTTTTATTGCATTAAAGTCGAAATCGGTTTTTTTTGTCACCCTAAATGCATGGACAAAGAGGCAAAAAAAACGTTTTCAACCGTATTGCAAATATACTCCAGTTTTATTGGATTATTGAAACTAGTTTGGAGATCCCAACCACAAATATTTATTTGTACAAGCTGCTCGTCTGCTCTACGCGCGTCCTTACAACTTGTACTCGAACCTGCGGCCCTCGCATATATTTCAAGCATGTTCCTTTTGAAATTATATGACGTTCTTGATGGGAGACCCCTAGTTGTCTATTTATATCCGTGGATCCTAGTTATCGGTTTATATAAGGATAGAATAATTAATTTGGATATTTATGCTAATTTCAACATTAAGCATCCTATATGATCCAAACTTGGTAAGTATCTTCATTTTGGAAATTCTTTAGAACAATGCTTATTAACTTATTTGAAAATATTTTAAGGATGCTTAGGGTGAAAAATGTATTAGCGGTATGGGTGGTTTTAGCGTCTTTGTAGATATTGAAGTGTAATTCTCCAATCTGCTCTGTAATTGCATAACTAAGCATAAAATGTATACAGCATGTCTAAGTCCAAACAATTTTTCGAGTAGCATTAAATTCTTTAGGAAATGCCTCCCCATAGGGGTAATACTGTTTTATTAGATTTCACTGAATTAAATATTATAAAGTATATTCTCTATAGCTCCAAAAATTTGTATGATTGATCAGTACTATTAGCACTACATTTGCTTAGCTCACCAGACTCCTATCCCAAGTTTAACCAATTCTTAACTTACGAAACCTAAAATTCGTCAAAAAAGAGGCCAAAAAGTGGTATTTTTGCTCCTTGCTTGGTCTCTACTCAGACACTAATCGTTAGTTCGCTTCAATGAGCTTGCAAAATGATCTTTATACTATTAAGAACTATATCTGAATTTTTGAAAGCAATCCCATATGAACTTTAAGAGATAAAATTCGGGATATGTCATAAAAACAATAATTGAGTAATAGAAGGCTGAAGTTTTTTTAATGGGAAATGCATTTGTACTATTAAATTTGTCCGTATTATAACCGGATTTAGTTTCAATATACTAGATAATTTTCATACTATATACTAAATATGTATTGAAACATCATAGTAAACAAACGACTTGATTAAATCAAATTCTGTGCAAGTTTCTGGCATACTAATGGAGTCCGCTTTCTTTTGGGACATCATTTTCAGCGATTAAATCATTGCAAACGTAGTGATTAATGCTCTAATGTGTATAATATGTCTACACTAGTTGGGATACAGTATGAGTATACTAATATATATGACAATTGAGTTTAATTATATAATATAGTAAATTAATCTGTTGGTGATGTATAAAAAAATTCAAAAAATATACAGATCAGAATTTCTAGCCCATTATCAACTGGTTTTGGCAATATAAGCTAATCACTGGGATATTTGCGCATATAAATGTTAGTTTAAATACATAAAGTATATAAGTGAACGATATTGTACATATAAAACCAAGGAATGTCAATTGAGATAATAAAAAAATCTACATCATCAATAATGACATGATAAATTGACATTTTGAAGACTTTGCAGAATATTTTTTTTAAAAATTTCACTTCTCACATAATTTTATGATACATTAGATTCATTTCACAGTATAAAATCAGATTTCAATTTTGTAACAAAAAACACTAAATTTCACCCTAAGCATCCTTAAATTGATTTGATTTGATTTAATTTAATTAAATTAGTTTGAAATGCATCATTTGTAAACACTTATTTAGGAATTTATCAGCTAGAATGTTTCCTATTTTTATACGGGTGATCTGATTTGTTTGGTTTACAAGAATGTAACACGTAGTGCATAGTTTCACTCTACCTTGTTTATTTATTACCTAGACTACCTACAAAGTGATTAAGTAATCAGTTATTTCACAAATTTGTTTATTAAAATTATATATAACATTGATTTATCACTTTCAGGTTTTAGTTCCATTTCTAAACATAAAAGTGCTAAATTAATTACGATTGTGCTTTTATAATACTTTTGATGTATTATTTAATACCGTAATGCGATGCACTTCTTGTGGAGACTATTTGTCTATAGAAACCCCTATATACGTACTTTCATTTGCACCAAGCTTCATCATTCCTAGCCATTCTTGCTATCCAAAATACCATCACATTAATATACAGTCAACTCCGCTTAATGGAGCCACCTCGGGACCAGTTTGACCCGATTAACCGGTGGCTCTATTAAGCGGAGTTGACTGTATTGTTGATTTAATTAAGGATACCGAGGCTAATTTTGGCTAATTTTAACATTTTTGTATGGGATTTCTGAACAAATTTATTCAGAACGCTCCAATTGCAATTGCACCGTGACTGGACGTTGATAATACGCCTTTTTAAAATTTACATCGGAACATTCTAAATTATAGTCTCTTCAGGAACAGTCGAAACGTCTCAAAATATGCTCAAAAATCGGACAAAAAGCCACTAAACCCCCTGGCAGCCGTTATTTATTGCGGATATAAATAAGCTTGTACTATACTTGTAATCATGTTGAGGAGTTATTGAATATGTCGCTGATAATACCTGGAAGTAAGAACTAAGCTCTAGGAGATTTTTCAAATTTGCTTGCGTCATCAAATTGTCCCAAAAACACCTCCATATATGGTATTCAGTATCTTATATCGAAAATCTTCAGATTTGGAGTTCCACATAGTGGCCTAATGGATTTGTCTTGGCAAATAGATGTCATTACATGGTTAGATCTAGTCGCCACGACTTGTCATTCGTGAGATAAATATTTGCTGCGTCATCAAAAATTGTCACATCCATATGCCCATATATAGTCATAAAAATTAAATTTGCAAAATTGCCAAATTTTGTGGATCTACTGTTGATAGACATTCCCTAATGTCTTTATCCATTTTTGGATGTCTAATATGAAGTAATTTGAGGGACTTGTATTTGTGGCACATTTTTTGCTGGATTTCAAGGTTTTTGAACTATCCTGAAGAGACTATAATTTAGAATGTTCCCGAGTAAATTTTAAAAAGGCGTATTATCAACGTCCAGTCACGGTGCAATTGCAATTGGAGCGTTCTGAATAAATTTGTTCAGAAATCCCATACAAAAATGTTAAAATTAGCCAAAATTAGCCTCGGTATCCTTAACTTAGAACCTACCTACGTAAATTTATTGAATTATAGAAAACCCATAATAAAAATAAATAAAAATAAAAAATCATACCATATTCCAAGATCATATTTAACATTTGTGGTTATTTAAAAATGCTTAAGGGTCTTGAACCGTGGATATATATAAACACACATTTTTTTGTGCTATCTTTTAAACAAAGCACGAACCAGGCAATATATGTAGACTTTTGTGAAAATATCACTTAAAATTTATTGTTATTGTGTTGATCAATAATAATTATCAGTTAGAGCATTTTCCGAAAATTACATTTTGTAAATCAATTGTTTCTAATTTCTGATCCTCTATCTCCTTAACATATATCCATTACCTTTTTATGATCTTGTTATGTGCTTCAACCAATCCATTACTTTGGGGATGGTAAGCAGTTGTCGAGCCATCATCTACATTAAAGTTCAGGTATACTCTACAAATTTCGAATATTTAGATAAAATCCAAATCATTGTCTATTTCTCTTTTATTGCATTTTGGGATTGTATTGATACCAATGAGTACTCTCAAGAGATTTCTAAGAAAGATTCCTATTATTTTTCCAGTTTGACACACTTTGGTCACCTCAATTTACGAATAATTGCTGTAAAATTCTTTTTCAAAAGCCGCTATCTCAAAATTAACATTTTCAGAATTGCGGAAGAAGTCATTTTGTCAATTTTGGTCGTAGAATCAAAAACTCAACGGTTTCGGAGAGATCTCGTAAAGCTACAACTTTTCAGTGCTGCGATTTACCCTAATATGAATAGTTCATCTGTTTTTTGGATTTTGGATAAGGAAAATCTTCATTTGAAAATCGACATCACATAAAAGTATTTGAAATCCCGAAAAATGTAGATATTCACAATTCCTGTACTCAAAAGTTATTTTACATCCAGCTAAATGTTAGATGGCCACACGGTATTTTTCAGCGGGAGCCGATCCCACCGACGCTCCCACAGCTCCCACCGACGCTCCCGACGCTCCCACCGCTCCCACCGCTCCCACCGCACCCACCGCTCCCACCGCTCCCACCGCTCCCACCGCTCCCACCGCTCCCACCGCTCCCACCGCTCCCACCGCTCCCACCGCTCCTACCGCTCCCACCGCTCCCACCGCTCCCACCGCTCCACTCCCACTGTTCGAGCCTCTGCCCTTCGCCACCTCACCAGCTGTCCCTGGTCCTGGTGTGGTCACACAAACCGGCCACACCAGGTTATTCTATACGATGAGCGATCACGTGGCTGACCAGGGGCAGCTGGTCAGGATTATCCTGGGGTTGGGGACCCTCCGTTTCGGAGTAACCATCGCCCGGGATCGGGGCCCCCAACCGCCAACAGCCACCTTACCTTGTAACAGGTGAATATTTATACTATTAAAACAATTCTTATGTGTGTTGTATGCGCCTCACACGTTGCCAAGTAGCCTACCAAGCGTAGCGCGCTAGTTACTATAGTTCATTATTAGATTGCTCTTTTTTTGGTGGCTTTCTGATTTCTGCTAGAAATTTTTACAAACGAACATAGGAGTTCGTCTCCCTTAATCATACTTCTGAAATGCATAGAAGGACTGAATGATTTAATTATTTCAATGAAATTAGATTATTATTATTGGGTATTATTTAAACACCATTTTCAATATCGATCATCTTGAGTATTATTCTAAACATTGATTATACTCTAGCTTGACACCTCTCAGAGTGCCGAAGTGAGTTATATTTTTTCGATAAACTTTTCATATTTTTTCATTTGTTGATCAAGAGGAGCTATCCATTTAGTATTCCTGCAGCGCCTAGGAAAGGGGGAAAGCTAAGAAGGTTAGCAAACTACCGATACTTGTTCTTATTTTATCTTTTACGCTCGCAAATATTACTATAGTCAGGGTTAGTTCTTATTACTCTCAGGTAACCGAAAATATTGTGTTTATAATTCAAAGACTTCCCAATAAGGAAGTGGACTATCCCATTGGGACCAGAGGGTTAGTTCAAAATACACGAGTGTTCATAATGAGCGACTCTTAATATAATTGAAGTGACGGTTTGTTCCTTTTAAAACATCTAAAATTACCACTCTTCCGACCATGTTTCGTTATTTATGCAGCAAAAATATCCTGCCTCCATAATATAAATTTAGTATCACTTAGTCTGCACACTGCAATTTTATTTTTTTGTGCATGTCATTTTGGCAAAAATATAGTGGACGTAGTAATTAACTAGCTAACCAAGGTATTAAATTAGAATATACCAAAGCGTAATCGGCACAGTTAAAATTAATGAGTATTCAATCAGGGGGTCGCGTAATATCAATTCGCATTTTGATCAAAATTTCCTTGCTAATAGCGAATTTGCTATTGATGAATGGAATTAAATTAAACTATTTTGGAACTGAAAGTTAATTCCAATTAACATAACTTATTAATTAATTAATTAAGCGAACTCCATTGTACGCGTACGTCTCAATTAACCCAGGTAAATTATAATTGGACCTGATTACCTATTAACTCTTTAGGTTCTTCCACAGCCCCCCAAAGCCTAAATCCAAAAAGGGTAATTGATTGTATTTATATTATAATTTTCCTATCTTCTACCTATATTTTCTTGATTGTGTTAGCAGGATATAGAATTTGACACGGCTGAATTATAAATATCTTATATATTAAATCGCGAGGGTTTTTGTTTGTTTGTTCGGAATTGATTGAGGAACATGTAAGAGCCACATACTTGAAATTTGGCAGGGGGGTGGGGAATAGTGTATCTAGGAACATGTTATAATATCTAAGAAAAATATTCATATCTTCTCTCCCTAAAGGTGAGAAAAACTTTAGCCTATTAAATTCGAGGGTTTTCCAGTATGGATTAGCAGCTAGCATTCAATTAGTATAAAAGGATTTTAGTGTCTCTATCGATTGTTAAGGAGTGTAAAACATTTTCTTCGCGGGTTTGGGCTTGCAACTATTATTTTGATGTTTTTACAAGTGTTTGGTTAAAACAATTTCAGGGTTTTGAGTTCACGTATTTTGCTACCTATATATATCATTTGTAATTGATTTCTATTTACCCATCTTTTAAATAATATTTAGTCCCGAGAGAACTATTCAAGGATGAGGTAAGTACTTTTTAATTCACAACAAAATTTGCAGCTTTGCAGCTTGCAGCAATTTAGACACTATGAGATTTTTGTTTTTAGCCCATTGCGTTTCTTAAGGTTAAATTACGGCAGATTCACCCAAAAAACACATGAATTTAGTTTTGAAGGTGGGAGTTTGAATTTCACATATATGATGGAAGAGATTATAGCTATATCGAAACTGAAAACGAAATCTAATTATCTTCTATAAATTCGAAATTATTGGGCTTGCAGTATTATGCTAATACAAAAGTCCCATAGGGGGATTTTTTCGACTCCACCTGATAAGTGTGTAGTTTGCAAGATCATTATTTGCTAAAGACCTGTACTGTGTGATCTATCAGAAAGATCATCGTTATGGGCGGTTGGTGAGTGGTTTAGAATTTTGATAAGATCTAAATAAAAAATATTGCGACCTTTTGAAACCAAAAAATGAATAAAAAGGTCATCTTTTCATGCGAAATTTGATAAAATGCTTGATAAAAAAAATTCCAAGTCATAATTCAAAAATGTAAACCGTCTACCTACTCCGTACGCTTATAATCTTTAAATATTGATTCTGATGACAAACATTGATAATTGCATTGCCAAATTACCGCATAATATCGACCACCACTTTTGGAAATCGCCCTATGGGAGATTTGTATTAGCCAAATTTTGAAACCGACAAAAAATAAAAAGTATAATAGATAGGGACATTTTCTTTTTGGTTTATTGATTTGTATCGTATAGGTATATATTTCTCACAATTACAGATTAATACAAGAACTTTCATTCACGTGGGGTAATTTAACCTTAATTATTTGAGCTTACACATTTTATCAATAATATTCTTGGTATTGTTTATCTTTGCGGATTGATCTATTCCTCAAAAATTGTAAAATTTAAAAAAAGATTTTTCCTCTATTAGTTTATTTGCCAATATTATTGTATTTTTGGCATCCAGAGGATGAAGTAAATCCGCTGTAAAAAAATTCATTCATTCCGGTAAATACTTATGGTAGAAGTACTCTAGAGCAGTGGTTCTCAAACTTTTGACAGCGCGTACCACTTCATCAAATATCAGGGTCTCCGCGTACCACCATAATGAGAGATATTTAAATACATCCCTAAACGACGTACACCATATAGTACTAAAGTACATTTCCATTGTATTTAATAACATTTCAATTTTGATGTGTTTTAAAGTATAATGATGTCCACCCTCTCAAGGGCGAATCCAGGATTAAGTCTCTGCGCGGTCAAAGGTACAAGCAGCGAGCGTAGCAAGCGACCTAGAGGGGGTCTGGGAGTATATCCCATGGATTTCTTTGCAGAATTATTGTTAACTACTAATCTACCTGCGGAATCAAATTTGCTAACAAAAACAAATACAATAGATTTAGAATGTGTACTCTAGCAACATTAGAGAATTGAAGGTATTGACGATGTTGAATAATATCAACAATAAACTCCCAACAATTCAAATGGCTGAATTAGGGGAGGAGCAAGTGCCCCCCCTTCCCCTGACTCCTACTCCCTCCACCAAAAGCTCCGCGTACCACTAGAAGGAGCTCGCGTACCACCAGTGGTACGCGTACCACAGTTTGAGAACCACTGCTCTAGAGTATACCTGAACCTTAAGCGCTACATGATACTGCTTGAACTCCTAAAGTGAAATAACAATGTCTTTTATTCAAAATTGTAAATTTGTTGGTTGTTGGAATTGGTGATGTTTCTCAGTGAGATTCACTTGCCTTGCTTGTAAACTCTTTCCCCTGATCATGTTGTATTGTTTTGGGTACGCATTAAGTTAGATAAATATCTGATAATCTGTCAAGAACAGACTTTGTTGCCTTATTAGAGAGAGGACGAGCTGTTACAAATTTACTTAGATAACAGGCTACAAATAGAATATGTTTATAACCCGATGAGTTACTGGGTAAATCAACAACTAAATCCATTCCCACATGGTACCCAGGTTGTTTAGGCGGTACTATAGGGTGAAGTTTTCGTTGAGGCTGTGGCGGAAGAGATGCTGTCATCTGACACCGGTTACAACTTAGAATCTTTATACATTTAAAAGTCAATTAACAATCTGATCTATGCTATTAATTAAGTAATCATGCGCAATTTACGTAACCACGGATGTCCTTATCCATGCCTTTCCATGAAAAAACTTTCTGTATCATGTCAATAGTTGCATTAATCCCACAGTGTTCGGAATCGTGGTAAATGAAGAATATTTGGAATCTCTTCCTTGGTTGGATATCGAATTAAGCGAGATTCTCCATTTGCTTGGTGTACCTATAAAGAAATGCCACATGTAAATAGAAAATAAGATACACGTTCATCATCCCTAAAGAAGGACAATATTTGGCAAAATTTGTGTAACCTAAGTCATTATAATCAGATTGTTGTAGTCTGTCTGTTTGTTTGTTTGTCTGGATTTTATTCAAGTGATAGGGGATAGAAAATCCATTTATAATTGAGATAGAGATTATATTCCAGATGTTATTATTGGTAAACAAGATCCCGAATATCGCATTTATAAATTTATAATAATTTTCATGAAAAAAGTATAAAAGCGAGACCCGTCACGAAGCGACCGAGACCGAAGGGCTTGTTATTAACTAAATAATGAGATAATTAAATATATGATTTCTGATCATTATGAGGCAATTAGAATCTACAAATTAAGGTTAAATTATGGCAGATTCACCCAAAAAAACACATGAATTTAGTTTTGAAGTTGGGAGTTTGAATTTTACATATATGATGGAAGACATTTTAGCTATATCGAAACTGAAAACGAAATATAATTATCTTCTATAATTCGAAATTATTGGGCTTGCAGTATTATGCTATTACAAAAGTCCCATAGGGGGATCTTTTCAGACTCCACCTGATAAGTGTGTGGTTTGCAAGATCATTATTTGCTAAAGACCTGAACTGTGTGATCTATCAGATAGATGATCGTTATGGGCGGTTGGTGGGCGGTTTAGAATTTTGATAAGATCTGAATAAAAAATATTGCGACCTTTTGAAACCAAAAAATGAATAAAAAGGTCATCTTTTTATGCGAAATTTGATTAAATGCTTGATAAATAAAATTCCAAGTCATAATTCAATAATGTAAACCGTCTACCAACTCCTTACGCTTATAATCTTTAAATATTGATTCTGAAAAAAAATATTGATGGCCGCATTGCCAAATTACCGCATAATATCTACCACCACTTTTGGAAATCGCCCTATTGGGAGATTTGTATTAGCCAAATTTTGAAACCGACAAAAAATAAAAAGTATAATAGATAGGGACATTTTCTTTTTGGTTTATTGATTTGTATCGTATAGGTATATATTTCTCACAATTACAGGTTAATACAAGAACTTTCATTCACGTGGGGTAATTTAACCTTAAGCATGGACAAACTGGGCACTTGCCCAGGGCCTACCACAATGGGGCCTACCTTTCCTGATGGGTATTTAGTGTTAGCTGATTAGCAGATTGGATAAATAATAAATTCTTTCAATAATAGGATGTGTCATTTTTAGATTTATTTTTATCTAGTAAACACGTAACTAAGTTCAGTAAATATTATCTATAAGTTTGTAAACATACACAACAAAAGTATTAGCATACCACACAAAGTATTAGCATACAGTAGAACCTACCCAATCAGGGCAGCCTCGTCCGGAGGGTGCCCGGATTTTAGAATTTTCCCGAATCTCGGAAATAACATAGTTTCTATTGTATAATCAAATAGTGTTTATGTTCTGATGTCTCATTACCTGTTGTCTGACCTGATACGCACCTCCGACATCTGATCTTGGTATAAGTTTAACCAAAGAGTTCAGAA
Source organism: Hexactinellida sp. DTS-2022 (assembly GCA_028753945.1). NCBI lineage: Eukaryota > Metazoa > Porifera > Hexactinellida > Hexactinellida sp. DTS-2022. The sequence goes on from JAPNXP010000002.1 coordinate 4,447,542, forward strand.
ATTTCGAATATAAATCGTATATATAAAGTAGCGAAATTACCATATGGCCAAATCCATACCAATATTTACCGCCCAGTTAAGGGTAGTCTACTTTTAGTAACATGTTTAACATACAAATCTGCAAAGATAAACTATATATTTGGAGCTAATTCCCTGAAAAATGGCGAATTAACTTTAAGGTTAAATTACGGCAGATTCACCCAAAAAACACATGAATTTAGTTTTGAAGGTGGGAGTTTGAATTTCACATATATGATGGAAGAGATTATAGCTATATCGAAACTGAAAACGAAATCTAATTATCTTCTATAAATTCGAAATTATTGGGCTTGCAGTATTATGCTAATACAAAAGTCCCATAGGGGGATTTTTTCGACTCCACCTGATAAGTGTGTAGTTTGCAAGATCATTATTTGCTAAAGACCTGTACTGTGTGATCTATCAGAAAGATCATCGTTATGGGCGGTTGGTGAGTGGTTTAGAATTTTGATAAGATCTAAATAAAAAATATTGCGACCTTTTGAAACCAAAAAATGATTAAAAAGGTCATCTTTTCATGCGAAATTTGATAAAATGCTTGATAAAAAAAATTCCAAGTCATAATTCAAAAATGTAAACCGTCTACCTACTCCGTACGCTTATAATCTTTAAATATTGATTCTGATGACAAACATTGATAATTGCAATGCCAAATTACCGCATAATATCGACCACCACTTTTGGAAATCGCCCTATGGGAGATTTGTATTAGCCAAATTTTGAAACCGACAAAAAATAAAAAGTATAATAGATAGGGACATTTTCTTTTTGGTTTATTGATTTGTATCGTATAGGTATATATTTCTCACAATTACAGATTAATACAAGAACTTTCATTCACGTGGGGTAATTTAACCTTAAGGCCAAACTATACTCAAGAATGATTTTGAGATTATGATCTTTTTGGATAGTACCCTATAAAATAAACCAGCATTTAAAATTTCAGCTGTTTCTGACTCATACTTTCGAAGTTGCGACCTTTTTAGAGCTTAGGAATGTATGCATCATCATCAAAAGCTCAGTTTTCAAATGGACGATCATAACTTTTGGTCTAGATTTCTCAGATTTGGTTCAATATGCTTGAAACCAAGTTTAAATGAATGAATACATATGTTCCTTTATAGAAATACGTTTTTTAACACTTCCGAAAAAAACTTTCAGAGTTACAGCACTTTGAAGTCAGATTTCTACCGCCAACCTACACTAACCGGCCAAAAGTATTTGAACAGCTATAATTTGTATTCAGACATTTGAGGTTATACCAGCATAATAACATTAGCAGATGCAACAAAATGGCTATTTACATGAAACGATATGTAAAGTATAATAAAACAGGAAAATTTTCGAATTTAAATTTTTATGGAGGCGTTAAACTCATTAAATATTTAATTAGCTAATTAAATATTTAATTTATTATCATTAAGATGCAATGTTAATATATTAATTCTGATAGCAGATTTGAATTCCTCATGGTTAAATGACTCTAAGTGCAAAATTTCAAATCAATCCGTATATTTTCTACAGTGATACAGTAACATTTCAATTTGTGCCACTTATGCCACAAGTGGCACGTGGCAGAAACACTTATGCCACTTCAAGGATATTTTATGAATTTATTTGAAATCATAATATTTTGTGATGTATATCTATAATAAGATATTTATAGTAATTTCAGAGTAGTTTAGATAGCCGTTAATAAGTTACTAGACGAGTATTGTGTGTGCATTGAAATCTCTGATGTTCAAACACTTTTGGCTGGCCAGTGTATAACATTTCGATGTTTGGCAGTCAAAGACTGACTTCAATGGGCTGTTACTCTGAAAGTTTTAGTCGGAAGTGTTAAAAAACGTATTTCTATAATGGAACATATGTATTCATTCATTCAAACTTGGTTTCGAACATATTGAACCAAATTTGTGGAATCTAGACCAAAAGTTATAATGGTAGGTTTTTACATACACCACTATTTTGACTCAAATCAAGTGAATTTATATGTTTATAACTATTTTGCAAATGCTTTCATCCGTTTTTCATATGAGTTGGTAATAGTACATAGATGTGAATACAAAGTTAGTGCTAAGCTCTAGAGTTTATAGTTTTCGAGAAAAATATTTTCAAAATCAAAAAATGGGCACACTTTATGCCCATATATGGTCATTTGGAAAAATTGTGCGAGTTAGGGTCTCAAAATGTATTATTGAGGGATAGTAAACCGGGTATTGGGATCATTTTGCACTCAAAATATTATTTATTGGTCTACGGGTTACTGAGATTCTAAATAGAAAAGTGAAAGGACCACCCAATGAGTTGAAAGGTCAGAAAGTTTCAATTGCTTGAGCGTTCACAGTTTTTATCCTAATTGTTTGAAACCAAGTGTAAACTAATGAATATATATTCAATTTGGGAATTACCCTTGATCTAAACTCTACAATGCGAACTTTCAGAGTTCCAGACCTTTGAAGTCTGACTTGGCACATTGACAATCCAAATCTGACTTTAAATGACTATAAATCAGAATTTTTCTATTAGAATGTTGAAAATTTTGGTTTAGATCCTAAGTATATATGCAAAGATACTATTGGATGAATAACAACGAAATTGAAAGTAAATTATGGCAGTGCGAGCCTACAAACCTTTTAACCCATTTGAAAAAGTCACCCTCCATGATGTCCATCACATTCCAGGATCTTATAAAGGTCGCTACAGCAAAACTATGGGTCAGATTCACCTGAAATTTGAAATGTAGGTATACTTTACAGGGTACTAACCAAAAACAATCGAATCTCAATTTATCTGACGAGCATTGTGGTGCCGTAATTTAAATTTTCGTCCGAAATTGGCTATACACTAACCGGCCAAAAGTATTTGGACAGCAATAATTTGTATTCAGACATTTGAGTTTATACCAGCATAATAACAATAGTAGATTCTACAAAATGGCTATTTACATGAAACGCTATGTAAAGTATATTAAAACAGCAAAATTTTCGAATTTACATTTTTATGGAGGAGTTAAACTCATTAAATATATAATTAGCTCATTAAATAATTAATTTGTGATAATTAAGATGAAATGTTAATATATTAATTCTGATAGCAGATTTGAATTCCACATAGTTAAATTACTCTAAGTGCATAATTTCAAATCAATCCGAATATTTTCTACTGTGATACAGCCACATTTCCATTTGTGCCACTTATGCCACAAGTGGCACGTGGCAGAAACACTTATGCCACTTCGTGAATATTTTCTAAATTTAATTGAAATCACAATATTTTCATATGTATATCTATAATAAGTTATTTATAGTCATTTCAGAGTAGTTTAGATAGCCGTTAATAAGTTACCTGATGAATATTGTGTGTGCATTAAAATTCCTATTGTTCAAATACTTTTGGCTGGTCAGTGTATAACAGGGAATTCCTGGGTCACAGAGCCCTACTGACTTCAAATCTACTCAGAATTCAAAAAAAATTTGCCAGATTATTTACCAGTGTGAAACAAACAGGAAAACGAATTAAACTCATTTTCACATTTGCAGTATAGTTTGGCCTTAACTTAGTATACAAAAATGTTGCCCGGTTTAAGGAGGTACACGGTTCTGAGATGTCCGAATCTGGGAGGTTCTACTGTACCACAGTACGTTAGTATGCAACAAATTACATCCATTATAGTAGAATGACTGATACATTATCTAAGGATTTTTGTCTGTCTTTCAAGCTTGTTTGCATGATCGTTTGTATATATATTATAAATTAATTATTTTTAATTAATAAAAGGAGAAGCCTAACATCTCATCGGTGAAAGAGGGCCTAACATCTGATCGATGCGCAGGGCCTATAAAACTCCAAAGACGGCACTGTTTCAGCACGCGTTTTCTCCGTCGTCTTAAGTTCGTTTCGCTTCCGTGTTCGCTTCGAATATTACGCACCAATCGGATATGCGCTCCTTTTCGGCGACAGGGGGAACTGTGGATGAATGGATGTTGATGTCTGGGTACTAAACAATACTGTAGATTGCTAGTTTACTGAAAGATCCAACTAAATGGGTTTCTAATTGTTATACAATAGAACACTAAGAACAGATAATAAATAAAAATGTTAATTTGGGCCATCATGTAGGCTATAACTCGGTTAATGCATACAATCCGTTATTTGTCTTCCATAAGTTATTTCAATCAATTATTATTACAGCATCTTCTATTGGAGGCACTAAAAATCAACCAACAACCAAAATATAGTGCCTCCAAGGTGGTCGGCACAGCTATAATTTTCAATTTTTCAATTTCTAATTTTAGCTTCATTTAATTAATATAACACAACTCTAACCAATTTTCCGGAATTTATTGAATGTATTATTATGTACCAAAATGCTTCACGAATATCATTATTGCATTGAATCTTTCAGTTATTTCCCTCCTTCACTTCAGAGGAATCTTCCATGGCATGTTTGGAAGAGCAGGCAGACGAGCGCGAAGAAACAGATGGCCAGACAGATGGCCAGACAGCTGACCTGAAAGATGACCAGACAGCTGACCAGACAGATTGCCAGACAGCTGACCATACAGATGACCAGACAGCTGACCAGACTAATGGCCAGACAGCTGACCATACAGATGACCAGACAGATGGCCAGACAGCTTACCAGACAGATGGCCAGACAGCAGACCTGACAGATGACCAGACAGATGGCCAGACAACTGACCAGACAACTGACCAGACAGATGGCCAGACAGCTGGCCTGACAGATGTCTGACAGATTTAAAATTTTGCCAAATCATCGGCTTAGCATCGAATTGTAAGTTAATGTCACCTTAGAGAAACTATTTGGTCACAATGTGTGAGTATATAGAAGTATTCTAAATAGCCAAACTCACTTGAATACAAGCCAATTCGCTTCAACGTGGATAGCAATTTTCAATTCACCGTATGCATATATCGTAAAACAAATATATAATAGTTGCGGTTTCACAAATAATTCTCTAATAAGAAAAGTATAAGAGCTAGAGTCGATTTCTCTTCGAATAATTATAGCTAATACATTAACCTAAACATTTTTAATCAATATAAATAATTGATTCACGGGGGAAACCTAGCCTTAAAAATTAATTAATAAATTAGTTAATTAATTAATTAATTAAAATTTATAAATTAATTGATATGTAAGTAATCATTTGTTTCTAAACAAGAACAATTACGACTATCATATTAGTTATCAGATCTCAAAATTTGAACAATTCTGCATCAGTAAACCAAAGTTACGTCAATTTAAAAAAATTAATAAATCAGTATTTCATGAACCATGGATTACGAAAAAATCAAGGTTTAAACCGAATAGTTGCTATCCGATTAGCTAAGAATCGGTCGCTAACCGAAACCCAGTATTATTTGTCATTTTGGGCCGCTTATATATCCATGTCTACAAATACAACTATTTGCTTGACCTGATAATGATATTTTGTTGAATATATGTTAGTATTCGATTGACAAATTGTACCATTCGGTCAACCGAATAATACTATTTGGTCAACCGAATACCAATATGAGATCAGCAAAATATTATCTTCAGGTAAGCCAAATGCTTTTATTTGATGAGCTAAATACATCAGGGTTCATATAAAACCAATAAACCTGAATTTGGGTAGCGACCGATTCTTAGCTAATCTGCAAGCACTATTCGCTCAACTATTCGGTTTCAACCTTGGAAAAAATACATATATTTGAGTTATATCTATCACAACTCTATATTAACCAAACCAAATATCCAACACAGAGGCATAGCTAGGCCTGTATGAAGGTGCGGCACTGGTAGATTATGGTTGCGGAATTTCCGCACTATAGTATAATAATAATGGACATTTTTGTGGCCACAAATTTTAGGGTGCGGCATGTGCCCCAAGTGCCGCACCCTGGCTAAGCCTCTAATCCTACATAGTTATTATTTAGTCTAACATCTTCTTGTGAATATTTCCACGATGAAATTTCAACATTTCGAATGAACGAAAGCAAGTGGCAGTTAAGTGGAGCAGTCCATTTTTATGCTACGTCAGCATAACAAATTCTCAAAATTTTGATTTTTTGATTGAAATCGATTGAGAATACAAAAACATGTCTAAATCCGAATTTTCACGAAATTTGAAAAATTAGTTCGATCTGTTTTCCTCCTGTTACAACGTGTAGACCAGGGGCCGGCAACCTTTTGAATGAAGTGTGCCAGTTTACCTATGATGTCAACATATTAATGACCTTCCGTGCCAAATATAATCCTAATAGTTCTGTCACAGGAAAATTTGTCCCAAAAATAATCCCCGACCAATTTCACGGTCAAATTTGGTTCGGTGTGCCAAAATTCGATGGAAAATGGTCCAGGCCTGAACTATTTCGTCCCACAATGGTATCAGTATTTCATTGAAATTTGGTCATAGGATCATTTTTCCATGGAATAATGGGCACTCGAAGCAAGTTTTCCAGAAATAATAGGTCCGAAGACCTAGATTCCATGGGAAATGCCATTCAATATTCCATTCAAAAATGGTTCTAGCACCATTTTTGCAGAGAATATTTGTCCTGGTACTTTCTCCTCTCTTGACGGACCTTCCAACACGGCTAATCAGTTCTTTCCAGTCATACGCGCTTAAATCTCGTTAAAACAGTTCTTCAATTTATTTTCAACTTATTACTAATTCCATCCCATGGTGGGACAAAACATTTCAGGTTGTGACCATTTATCTATAATAAACTTGGTCCATTCGTACCAATTTTCCAAGTGGACCAAAATCTCCGTGACAGTCCTATCTCTTATGTATTTAAGGTTAAATTACGGCAGATTCACCCAACAAAACACTTGAATTTAGTTTTGAAGGTGGGAGTTTGAATTTCACATATATGATGGAAGACATAGCTATATCGAAACTGAAAACAAAATCTAATTATCTTATATAAATTCGAAATTATTGGGCTTGCAGTATTAGGCTAATACAAAAGTCCCATAGGGGGATTTTTTCAGACTCCACCTGATAAGTGTGTGGTTTGCAAGATCATTATTTGCTAAAGACCTGTACTGTGTGATCCATCAGATAGATCATCGTTATGGGCGGTTGGTGGGCGGTTTAGAATTTTGATAAGCTCTAAATAAAAAATATTGCGACCTTTTGAAACCAAAAAATGAATAAAAAGGTCATCTTTTTATGCGAAATTTGATTAAATGCTTGATGAAAAAATTCCAAGTCATAAATTAAAAATGTAAACCGTCTAGCAACTCCTTACGCTTATAATCTTTGAATATTGATTCTGATAACGAACATTGATGGCCGCATTGCCAAATTACCGCATAATATCTACCACCACTTTTGGAAATCGCCCTATGGGAGATTTGTATTAGCCAAATTTTGAAACCAACAAAAAATAACAAGTATAATAGATAGGGACATTTTCTTTTTGGTTTATTGATTTGTATCGTATAGGTATATATTTCTCACAATTACAGATTAATACAAGAACTTTCATTCACGTGGGGTAAATTAACCTTAATGACAAGTAATACACTTTATTGGAGTTAAAAATTATGTGTTAGGCTAGCAAAAACAGAGAAATATGAAAATCGTCGACAATGAAGAGTTTGAGTAAATCACCTAGCGTGCCGTGGAGAAATACTTCGCGTGCCATAAGTGGCACGCGTGCCTAGGTTTGCTGACCCCTGGTGTAGACTAAATAATCTCTATTTAGTATTTCGTTTGACTAATATAGATTTGTGATAGATATAACTCAAATATTTGTATTTTTTCGTAATCCATGCTTCATCAAAAACAAATTTGTCGATTTTTTAAAAATGATGTAACTTTCGTTTAGTGAATCAGATTTGATCAATTTTTGAGATCTGATAACCAATAAGATAGTCGTCATTGTTCATGTTTATAAACGAAGGATTACTTACATGTTAATCTCCTGTTTGAATACTATTATTGTGCCCAAATAGGCTTCCATTTCTACTTGATATACATGGTATATCCTTTCAAACTAAATGCACATCTGAAAATATGTAGCTCGGAAGTTTGTCCTTCCAATGTATAATTTTGTTAAACAGCAGGAAATTAACGTGCATGAAATTAACGCGAAGGAAATTAACGCGATTTGGAGAAATTCGCGTTAATTTCATGGCGCGTTAATTTCCATTAATAAGGTATAACATTTGTTTAGCAATTAAAACATTTTAAGTTAGTTTAAATCAAAGTATAAATACAGTTTCAATTCTCCCATCACTTTAATACAATGCGGACAGACACACATACAGACACACAACAACGAGATTAGATATTACGAGCCCATGGTGTCGTTCGCTTCGCGACGGAACACTCTCTCACAAAGGGCGCTTCACGAACTTTGTTCGTTCATAGTGGACATTATGTAATACAAATGACGGCAACCTCGCGGCCTTACTCACCGTGAGGTAAAACAGAATTGATTAAACCCCTCACAGATTTAATGAAAGTGTATTCCTTCTGTTTGCACTTCCCCAATGTTTATTTCACTAGAATTTCAATATTCAAATTACATTTCATCTTAGTGATATTATAGAATTTATTTATGTTTGAATTAATTAAAGATAAATTACTTGTAGATGTTGTAAAAGTAAAGATTTCAAAGTATAGTCGACTTTAAAAAATAACAAAAAGAAACTAATACATAAAAACGACTCAACTAATAAATCTAACGAAACAAACTAATAAATAAAAACGAATAAACTAATAAATCTAACGCAACAAACTAATCCATAAAAACGAATAATCTAATAAATCTAACTCAACAAACTAATACATAAAAACGAATAAACTAATAAATCTAACTAAATAAACTAATAGATAAAAACGACTAAACTAATAAATCTAACGCTAGTTCACTCGAATTGGATGGGAAGCGTGTAATATAGAGCCTAGATTAATATCAGCAGTTATGTTATATTGATATACTTTACCCGTTGAATACATTTCAAGCATATGAGGCATTTTAAGGTCCAGGTATACTCTAGAGCACTTCTACCAAAAGTATTTACCCAATTTAACTCAATTTTTTACAGCGTATATACTTCTTCTTCAGGATGCCAAAAATACAATAATATTGGCATATATACTAAGAGAGGAAAAATCTTTTTTTTAATTTTACCACTATTGGGTAGAAGATCAATCAGCAAAGATGAACAAGACCAATAATATTATTGATTGAATGTGTTTAGCTGGATGTAATAAATCTAATGAGTGCAGGAATTGTGAATATCTGGATTTTTCTGGATTTCAAATACTTTTATGTGATGTCGACTTTCAAATGAAGATTTTCCTGATCCAAAATCCAAAAAGCACATGAACTATACATAATAGAATAAATCGCTGCACTCATTAGTTGTATCTTCACGAGATCTATCCGAAACCGTTGAGCTTTTGATTCCACGACCAAAATTGACAAAATGACCTATTACACAAAACTGAAAATGTTAGTTTTGAGATATAGGCTTTTGAAATATGAATATAAAATTTTAGGTAAAGTATAGAGGAGGTAAACTAGTAATTCACGTTGTTCATTCAAATTCTAACTCACTATGTGTATTGAAGTGAATTAGCCGCCGCCACAACCACTTGCACCTCCAAAGCCACTTCCGTTCTCCCTCCCAGTTTGGTATTTATCTCTTCACCCAACACCAAGTTGACGTGACCCCACAATTGTTAGGAGCACTATTGGGATCCCAATCTAATTCTCCACCCAATAACCACGGCCCTGCGCATTCAATAGTGTTCATTTCAATTTAAATTTGAAATTATTCCTCAATAATCCCTATATTGAACACAAAATTCTAAATTACACCTGTGCCGAGAGCATTTTCGTAGTAATTGCAATTATTTCCATAAAATTTCCAAATAGAACTACCAAAAGTCTAAAATTACACCTGTGCAGACAGTAATTCCCTTTGTATTTTGATTATTCGTATATGAATCCCTATATTTAACTACCAAACCAAAATTACACCTGTTCCGACATTAAAATCCTTTATATTTGCAATTATTCCAATATAAACCTATATTGAACTACCAAAAATCAAAAATTACACCTGAACCGACATCAATTTTCCTTATATTTGCAATTATTTCAATATAAATACTATATTGAACTACCTAAAATCTAAAATTACACCTGTACCAAAAGCAATTATATTTGTATTTGCAATTATTCCTATATAAATCCAATATTGAACTACCTAAAATCAAAAATTACACCTGTACCAAAAGCAATTATATTTGTATTTGCAATTATTCCTATATAAATCCAATATTGAACTACCTAAAATCAAAAATTACACCTGTACCAAAAGCAATTATATTTGTATTTGCAATTATTCCTATATAAATCCTATATTGAACTACCTAAATCAAAAATTACACCTGCACCAAAAGCAATTTTATTTGTATTTGCAATTATTCTAATATAAATCCTATATTGAACTAACCAAAATCAAAAATTACATCTGTACCAAAAGCAATTTTATTTGTATTTGCAATTATTCTAATATAAATCCTATATTGAACTAACCAAAATCAAAAATTACACCTGTGCCGACATCAATTTCCTAAATATTTGCAATTATTCCAATATAAATCCTATATTGAACTACCTAAAATCAAAAATTACACCTGTACCAAAGCAATTTTATTTTATTTGCAATTATTCTAATATCAATCCTATATTGAACTACCTAAAATCAAAAATTACACCTGTACCAAAAGCAATTTTATTTGTATTTGCAATTATTCTAAAATAAATCCTATATTGAACTAACTAAAATCAAAAATTACACCTGTGCCAACAGCAATTTCCCTTTAATATTTTATTAATTTTTAATTTTTTAATTTTTTAATTTTTTTATTTATCAGAGACGAGGTCACGAAAATGTGTCAAACTTTAAAGATATATGGAGTTTTTCTTAGAAATTTCTTGGGAGTACACATGGATATCAATACAATCCAAAAATACAATAAAAACGAAAAAGACCTTTTTTGGGTTTTTTTGTTGAAATTTTCCATTTTTCTAGAGTATACCTGGACCTTAAATCGTATTCAACGATACTTTTATGTAGGTATTTTTTTGTAATGTAAAATTATCCTTACGGTTAAATTCAGTGGCGTAGCCAGCTCTAGACTTGTGGAGGTGCGTCGGTGGTGCATGGGATCCTCGCGGTGGTGCGTCGGTGGTAATGGGCTCATTTCGGTGGTGCACGGGGTTGTCTTTTCTGCCCTACCCTCCCCCTATATCCCAAACAATCCTTGGCAATTCACAAAGTGCAAATCAATTTGCGAACGAAGTATAATCGGACCGGTGATAGGCGAATTAATTACGCAGAAACATCAAGGGGATTTTAGAAAAGTTCATGTACAGTCCACAAAAATTATATCCGAGATGTATACCATTTCAAAGATCGTGTATACAAGTATTGAAGATGATTGGGAATGCCGTTGTGCAGTTCTTAGAAATTGAAGTTCAGTCAACTCCCATTATAACCAAGTCGGATATAACGAAGTACCTACTCATAACGAAGTCATTCAATGATCCGGAAATTTTCTATCTTATTACATTATTAAAACTTCGGTTACAACGAAATGGATATAACGAAACTCCGCTTATAACGAAGTGATTTATATCCCATATAGCCTCTAAGCCATTGATTTTGCTCCGGTTATAACGAACTCAGGTAATAACGAATTCTGCTTATAACGAACTCCGGTTATACCGAAATCCGTTTATAATAAACTCCGGTTACAACGAAATTAAACTTGTAATGAACTCTTTTTAGATCGAACTCCGCTTATAACGAACTCCGGTTATAACAAACTCCGCTTATTACGAAATGAAACTACGGGCGATCAATCTAACGTAGAATCGATTATTTAATGGCCTCATCCTCAAGTTAAAAAGAAGTAAAACATTTCTTGGGATAAGCAGGATATTATCGTCAAAGATTTTGCTTCTATCGCAAATCCATTGATTTCCTTGCTGAGGACAGATATGAGTTTACCTCATGTTATTTTTAAGTGTTCATTTCAATCAAGGTTATTTTTAAGTGGTAATTTCAATCATTACAAGTGATGATTTGGGAATTAATGCTTACTACTTAGGTGTCTAAAGAAATGCGCACCACCTCAAGTGGTGCGCAAAAACATTTTGGTGGTGCGCCGCACCACCACGCACCACCCTGGCTACGCCACTGGTTAAATTACGGCAGATTCTGGCAAAAAAACACATAAATTTCGTTTTGAAGTTACGTGGTTAATTTTCACATTTATGTTAGAAGACATTATAAATAGATCCAAACTGTAGACGAAATTAAATTATCTTCTATAAACTCGATTTTATGGGCCGTGGAGTTTTGTGTTAATACAAAAGTCCCATAGTGGAGTTTTGGGGACTCCACCACATAGAAAACTGGTTTGGGAATAAATATTTGATAAAGACATATTCAGAGCTAAGTATCATTTAGATCATCGTTATGTGCGGTTGGTGGCCGGTTTAGAATATTGATTTACCTATTTTAAAAAAATTGCGACCTTTTAAATCAAAGAATGAATAAAAAGGTCACCATTTTATGAGATATTTGAAAATTGTTTGAAAAAAATAATTTGGAGTCTTAATTCATAAATTTAATAGGTCCGCTTTTATAAATTTGATATTCGCGAAACCAATTATGAATCGATTTACATTCGCTTCCTCTACGCCTCTAACAAATTATACTAAGCTAATTTTATGTTTCAGCTTTGCATTATAGCCATCGATAGAACTGTGTAACAGTCAATTGCTGCTATTTCTGCCTTGTAAGTTTAGATGGGTAGTTGTTAACAACTGCTCTTTAGTTTTTATCAATTTTTCTTCTTGTAACCATGATCAAACACAAGTGCCGCCCTTTCATTACCAAATAATGTATCACTACCAATATGTGCTAACTTGATAACTCAGTATCGAGTGCAAGAGCACGTATGTATACCTTTTGAAATCGTAGGAGAGACCCACAGGTGTGACTATTACGTATAGGTTTTCCTAACTATGGGCTTAGCTAACTTAAGTAGTGCATGGATCCATTGTTGACCCTCCTATATTGATTAGAGGTGCACCGGATCCTGGATCCGGTTCCGGATCCGGCCGGATTTCCCCATTTGTGGAGGATCCGGGATCCGGCCGGATCCGAGATGAGGTTACCGGATCCACCGGATCCGAATCTGTATGTGTATCAACTATTTAATTGATTATATTAATCCAAGTAACCTCTAATTACTTACAAAAACTATTCAATAGTGACATACTCTACGCCAATTCAAATTTATTATAATTTTCATGAAGTAATAGGAGACATAAATTAATCAAATATCTCTGATTGACAGATTGAGACAATTTTAATATCTTCATACTACCTAAGTTTTACATTACCATATATCAATTACTACAAACTTAATATAACTGTATTTTCTTTCCAAGCGGATCCGGATCCGGTAAGATCCGGTTCCGGCCGGAGCCGAAAATTCAGGATCCGGTGAGATACGGATCCAGCCGGATCCGAAAAAGTGGATCCGGTGCATCCCTAATATTGATCACATCTCCAGCCATTTGCATAATTTCCATTGAATAAATAGATAAACACATCACCTTCTCTTGATTTTTTCAACATATCATGGATGTCTCAAGGTGTTTACGCCCATTTATCAAATAGTACGTGTCAAAGGAACGATTGATTAAATTCAATCTTTTTCTACTTTAGACCATCTTGAGGTTAATTCCATTCATCAATTATGTATTGTTAATAGAAGATTATATAAATAGTTCATTATTTATGAATATTAACACGGTGAGTTGAGTTAAGTCAACTATTCCTTATTTAATTAAATTTACTTTAATCCATTGTATAGTAAACTAAAATTAAGGGGGACACTAAGTGATCAAAGTTGCAAAAGGAAGAAAAGGTAAAATCTCCAGATATGATATATAATATAATATAATAGTACGTAGATGATGAATCCGAAAAAAATTTCAAAAAATTTCACTTTGAGGTCACTTTGGGATGAAATTAAAAAAAAATTAAAATTTTAAAAAACAAATTAATTTATTTTCTGGCACAAATGTTGTTATATACGAGTATTATGAACTTATTGAAAAAATACACAAAAAAGTTGAGAAATTTTTTAGACACTGCGCCAAAAGTGAATTCAGTATCTAAAATTATTTTTTCGAATAGTAACCTCAATTATAAAATGTTCCTAACTTGATTCAGCCGGGTTTGTGTCCTTCAGTTTTTCAACTCTTTATATGTTTTAATGAGCAAATATTTTTTTAATGAGAAAATTATGAATATTTTCGACTAAATGTCCAAATAAAATTTTAGAAAATTATAATACTAAAATACAAATTTTGATATACACAAACCCGGCTAAATAGAGTAAGGAACATTTTATAATTGAGGTTACTATTCGAAAAAATTATTTTAGATAGTGAATTCACTTTTGCTGGCTAGTATGAATCAGTATAGTATAGAAATTTGATTAAGCTATAACCAGAATATATGAATTCTCAACTTCTAATATTATGGATATTTTCTAGATAGTTATAGAGCAAATTAATGGCTATTTCAACTTTCTCAAATTCGATGGTTGAAAATTCACTTAGTGTCCCCTTTAAATATGTATGTATAAGCAGCTCGAAATCATAAGTGAAATCAAAATAATTATTTCAAGTTGAAAACTAGGAATTAGATTAAACAGTTTCACTGAAACACTAATGTAAGTAAACAAGAATTTCCAACACCCATTTATGGCTTGATTTTCCCTTTATTAAAAGATTTCTTCTCCAAATCAAACGCAAATCTTATGATGAATCCAATGATGAAATATAAATTAAGGGTTTAGTCCAGTGGTTCTTAACTTCTTTTATGTCATTTCCCCTTTTGGCCTGTTCACTCTACCCGATTCCCCCTTCATTTGTAGTATAAGGAATAAAGTAGCCATGAAATGACAAATTATTAGCTGTCTGGCGATTACTGCTTCTTGGCCACCAGTGGAACAATGTTAGGAGGTATTATTTTATTTTGGTTTTATTAATATTATTAATTTTGTCTAAATTGATTTCCCCCATATATTCCAGAAATTTTCCCCCAGGGGAAAATTTTCCCCAGGTTTAGAACTACTGGTTTAGTCATAGTATTCTATACATAAGGCAATGAAACGGACTCAAATTTCTGGACCTGGTATTGATTCGTATAGTCAACTATATAGATGCAATTCAATTATTCTTCGAAAAAATTATTCCAGGGTTCTTCTACTTGTGTAATTGTTTTTATAAAGGTGGTCATGTACAAGACCCATATTTTTGAAGTGCCACTTGGTCGGCATGACGTCACTGTATTGTCAAATAGTCCAAATATGCCAAAACATTGAACGCATGTAAAATGTTCAATTTCGATTTGTAAAACAAATCGCTGTGACTAACCCATCTAGGAGTCATTTTACATAAAATAACTCATAATCAACTATGGAATGTTGTCACATTCCCCTGTTGCATTGGAAACGTGATTTCAATTCTTGAGGTCATATCTCGGGAAGGAATTTAGTTACAGATTACTCAATGGATCCATTTGATAGCCCGTCCTCAACTTCCTATTCAATGATAATACATTTCGATGCGCTATTTCCAAACAATTTCTGAAAATTGTGATTATTGTACATACCTTAAAATGTTTATACACATTTTGCGCAAAATTGGTTGGATAGAGCATCGAAATGTATTATCATTGAATAGGAAGTTGAGGACGGGCTATCAATTGTATCGATGAGTAACCTGTAACTATATTTCTTCTCAAGATATGACCTCAAGCATAGAAATCACTTTTCTGAGTCCACAGATGGATGTGGCAATATTCGATAATTGATTCTGAGAAATTTTATGTAAATGACTCCTTGATGGGTTAGTCACAGCGACCTGTTTTAAAAAGCGAAATTGAACATTTTGCAAGCGTTCAAAGTTTAGGCATATTTGGACTATGAGACAATAGAGTGACTTCATGTCAACCAAGTGTTACCTCAAAAATATGCGTCTTGTGCATGACCACCTTTCTAAAAAATATTAAATAAGTAGAAACACCCTGGATCACTTATTTCAAAGAATAATTGAATTGCATCTATTTAGCTTGACAATACTAATCGATCCCTGGTCCAGAAATTAGAGTCCGTTTCATTGACTTATGTTTAGGATGCTATGGTTTAGTGCAACATTTATTGAGTTATTGACAGGAAATTTTTGCAAGGTGTTGAAAATCTGTCCAAAATTTGCAAATTCAAATGGTTATTCGCACCTACATGTGAAGTTTCAGCCAATAATATATGAAGGTGTGGCCAGAGCACCTTTTATAGAGAAATTAAAATGAATTTTCTTTCTAAGATGTGTTAAACAATACAGAAATGTGTTTCGGAAGCTAACGACCCTTAGTGTGCTGGAAGTATCCTTTACGCTCACATCAATTCAGAGATATTCAAATTTCATGTAAATATAATAGGTGATGAGTCAGCATTTGTATGTGCGTGTTGGGTGTTCACCAAATACCAACCAAACCATTCGAAATATGTTATTCACAAAATTATAAAAACACAATTTTTCTGATGTCATCATCACTTGAAGGTGTTAAGGTTAAATTACGGCAGATTCACCCAAAAAAACACATGAATTTAGTTTTGAATGTGGGAGTTTGAATTTCAGATATATGATAGAAGACATAATAGCTAGATTCAAACTGAAAACGAAATCAAGTTATTTTCTATAACCTCGATTTTATTGGGCGTGCAGTTTTATGCTAATACAAAAGTCCCATAGGGGGATTTCTTCATACTCCACCTAATATGTATGTGGATTTCAAGATAATTATTTGCTAAAGACCTATACTGTGTGATCTATCAGATAGATTATCGTTATGGGCGGTTGGTGGGCGGTTTGGAATTTTGATA
The DNA here is from genome assembly GCA_028753945.1 of Hexactinellida sp. DTS-2022. Classification (NCBI taxonomy): domain Eukaryota; kingdom Metazoa; phylum Porifera; class Hexactinellida; species Hexactinellida sp. DTS-2022. Next base: position 4,464,596 of record JAPNXP010000002.1, read on the forward strand.
AGATCTAAATAAAAAATATTGTGACCTTTTGAATCCAAAAATGAATAAAAGGTCATCTTTTTATGCGAAATTTGATAAAATGTTTGTTAAAAAAAATTCCAAGTCATAAGTCAAAAATGTAAACGTCAACCAACTCCGTACGCTTAAAATCTTTAATTTAAATATTGATTCTGATAGCAAACATTGATGGCCGCATTGCCAAATTACCGCATAATATCGACCACCACTTTGGAAATCGCCCTGTGGGAGATTTGTATTAGCCAAATTTTGAAACCGACAAAAAATAAAAAGTATAATGGATAAAAATTGACCTACGTCACCAAAAATTATCGGATTCAAATTTTACTTCATATTCGAGTGGTTTACACATATATGTATAATTGCACAGGTACAACCCATATTTGAACAATTTTTAATTTTTGGTTCGATCGAAGGGGCAATCTCCTTAAGCGCTGATAGAGCTTAATTTATTCAATGGATATATTTGTGTATACTTCCAAGCTATTTCCTCTTCAGTTTTCGTGCTTACTATATATTTATTAGTCAGATACTGAAACCTAGGCAATGATTTCATGATTATTTGGCATTTTTTTGATTCAAAATATTACAACAATTCTTTAGATCAATTTGCAACGTTAGAAACAGCTTGGATGTATCTACTAGCATACTCTTAAATATTCTCAATCCTTAATTCATATTAAACCAGTTTCAACTTTCAGAAAAATGGCGTCATGTTGGCTCGACTTTCTCGAAAAATGATTTCTAGAATTAGTACAAATTCATAGAAAAGTAGGTACCCCCGGTGCCATATTTCCTAAAGTATTTTGAATTTTTGAATGAGACTTTCAGTGAATACTCTAATCATATAGAGTTTGCTAAATATATACTAAAACATTAAACTTATGAATTATGGAATTTCATTTTCAACTTGCGGGTCGGCCCTTAACTAATCTCGTGATTTAAACAATATTACCATATATGGAAAGGTGTGAACATCGCACAACTTACATTCCACAAATATTTTCGATAAATCAATATGACCGTTGGACTCACAAATATGATTTCCTATACGACAATAATACATTTCCTGTGTCTAGCATTAGCGGATTACGGGATATCAATAAGTAACAATACTGTTTTAGGCCTACGTTAATTTACCGTAAACGAAGTTTACAGTCCCTATATTAAAGAAGTCTCTGACATGGAATACACATAAGATATATCATTGTATAGAAATGTTTATGATAAACAGCCATTATGTAAATGCTGACTCATGATTAAAATGCGCCTAAATCAAATGAGTGATGGCCTTTTGAACTTTTTAAGTAGTCTTAATTGAAACCTTGTTTTTTTTAACCCCAGAAAGTTGTACTCGCATGCATTAGATGCTAACTCTTTCATTTATGAGATTTACAAAACTGGGCTCATATTTTTTGATAGGATTCGGCAGCATGCGAGCATGTGTAGCCGTATATATTGTAGGCAATGGCTGAACCTACTAATAGCTCCCAAGCCTTAGTTCTCCCGAGGATCAGGGAAATCGTATCATTATTCGTAATAAAAAATTTGTAATGTTATATTACATATTCTAAATTGGTTTATTCTCTAGTGAACCTTACTATTGGATATTATTCACAGTTTGTAAGCGAGTCTAATCTATTATTTATTTGACATCCGTGAGTCGCTCGTAAATTGTTTTTGTCACGTTTTATAACGTTTTATAAACTCGAACTCGGCTATACCTTACCTGGGTTAGTGCGTATTACCTCTATTTTTATCCAAGTTTATAAACAAGTTTGTTTTCTATATAGAATAAATTTGTTTTCTATATAGAATAAATTTTTTATAACTAATTATCAAAATTTTGATTTCAAAATTATTTTACACATGTTCCTGATTTTGGACGTTTCTTGTGTCAATAGTTTGGAGAAAAATATGATTCTTCCCAAGAAATTCAATTGAAATAAGTTAGCACTATTACAGTAATCACTTCAGTAACCTTTTAACACAATCTGGGCACACACACAAACAAACACACAACATCGAGATTTAATAATACAAGCCCTTCGGGGTCGGTTGCTTCGCGACGGATCACTCTCTCAAAAAGGCCGCTTCGCAAAACTTTGTTCGTTCGTGGTGGACATTATGTAATACAAATAACGGCAGCCAAGCGGCCTTACCCACCGTGAGGTAAAACAGAATATATAAAACCCCTCACAGACGGGATGGGAGTGTGCTCCCTATGATTGCACTTCCCCAATGTTTAATTCAACTAGAATTTCAATATTCAAATTACATTTCATCTTAGTGTGAAAGAATTTATTAAAGTTTGAATTAACGCATAAGAATGAGAAAAAACTGGTGTAATAAAGTGAGTAGTATGGTATATAACAAAAATCAAGCTTAGTACAGCAGTATGGAATATATTATTACAAAAACCCTAGCAACGAATTACTTCTTCTGGATATAGATAAGAACCACAGCCACCAATGAATAGGAATAGTACAATGTAATGTTGTAAAAACCTGACCTTTGAAGCGTGAAGTAGGTTATATTTAGATGGAAAAGTCCGGAGGGATAAAAGGCCGGAGGGATAAGTGTGTGTTTGAAGGATCCTAGCAAAAACCTATGGAATGTGCGATTAACGTATAAGAATGAGAAAAAGCTGGTTTAATAAAGTGAGTAGTATATATCATATTGTATTACATTATTAGTTTTTGTAATTGTTATGGTATTCATATAACATTTTATAACATTATTATTTTGTTATTTATATTAATAAAGAAATACATTTGTTTCATACATAAATTATGAATGCGATTTGTGAAGGGGAGTCAGACTCTCCGAAGGACAGTTAGGCTGTTCTGCTATTTAGTTACAGACTCGACTGATATAAACTATGCTATACCATTTGGATGTACAAAAATTGAACATTGTCTACGAAATATCCTAATTTTAGGCCAATCGAATCGCATAATCGTTAATTAATTAATCAATACTTCCCTCAATAGGTTACTGGAAACAGATGCAAACTTGTGTTCATAAAAGCTAATCAGAAAGTGAAAAACTGACTGATTCGGTTAAAATTATAGTGCACCTAGCAGGGTTCATTCAGGCAAGTAAATATGAATAAACTTTTCTAGGCGAATATGGCAAACTGTTTGACATTAGTTATGATATTTCTCCACACTGGGTTTGATTTAGTTACACGAGTAAAATGAGCTATTTTGATATATAAATTGTTTGCTATCCATAGCCAAGTAAATAATTAGTTCCAACTAGTAAGTTGCCTCACACGGACTATGCAAAATGATCAAACAAAACTACATTAAAGTTTAAAGAGCCGCGTGATACAAGAATAATAATTACTACAAGAGGCATTAAGAATTTATTCAAAGACTTGTTTCGAGTGGCGGCATTCAGGGGGGCAATTAATTTACATCTTTTAATCAACCGTTATATATATACATAATATAATATATATTCTAACACTTCTGGCAACGAGGCAGAAAAAACGATTGATTTATTGGAAATTTGTTTCTATGTTAAACAATATTTTGAGATTAATGACCTTCATTAAAACAGCAACGCGATAGTTTTTATCGACAAAAATGCGTAGCCATCTACTAAAATAATTCAATCGCTGCCATATTTAAAAAGATTATTATCACGAACGACTTTAGTGAGTCGGTATTTCGAATGAGAATGAATAAAGAATAGATAAAGAAAGGTAAATATCAGTATAGTATAGTATGTAATATGTTCTACACCAACCAGCTAAAAGTATATGAACAACATGAATTCTAATGCAGACACAATATTCGACTGGGAACTTATTAATGGCAGTTTAAACCACTCTAAAATGACTATAAATATCTTTCTATAGTTATAACTTTAAAAATATTGTGATTTCATGTCATTTTAGGCAATATCCATTTAGTGGCATAAGTGTCCCTAGAACATGCCACTTGTGGCACAAATGGGAATGTAACTGTATGTCAGTAGAGAACATTCGTAATTATTCGAAATGAATCCCCTAGAATAATTCGTCCATGTGGAATTCAAAACTTCAATCAGAAATTATACTTTCTGAATTGCATGAATAATGATCAGATATAATATGTTCAATTATCTAATTAGATACTAGTTAAGAAATCAATTTGCACAACATTGTTATCTTTTGTAAAGTACAAAATGAATCACTTAATCAACTTATGGCTTGCGTATTACGTAGTACATCAGTCAAGTGCTTTGCCCCGATGTCCAGGCCCCCCCACCCCAAGGGTTCCGATTTCCCCATATGCTGCTATACTTCAATCATACTCATTATAACAGTTATGTTATTTTATAATTATTTGTATTCCAATATACGTATATGACTATTTGTTTGTCAGTTATCAATTTATTCCAAATGTAATCTTGCTTCATAGCTATATTTTCTTTGAAACTAATTGAGTGAAACATGAAGAGAGTTTATGTTTCTGGTTATGCAAAACGAGTTGAAAGAATTAAAGTTTTAGTAACCATGTACATTATTTGTAACAGTAATGTCTATATTCGGGAAATGTCATTTCCGAACCAAAATTTAGCCAGATGCGTGCACTTCTTAAAATATACTACTTCAATTTGAACTTGTGGGGCCATTGTTCCCGACACATAATTTTGGACCTGGGCCCCCGAAACCTTATCAACGCTACTAGTTTTATCCATGTAGTAAGTTAAACTCACGTTATAACCAAGTTGGATATAACGAAATTGCTTTTTTCCTCAGAGCACTAAATGCATCAATGATTATCCGCTTATAACGAATGAAATTACAGCTCCCCAGCACTTCATTATAACGAGAGTTGCCTGTATAATCGAAATGTTATATACGATTATATTTATTGTGTAGCGAGAAATTTATGACATATGTTGCCGCTGAACAGTTAATCAACTCAACACTTGCAGCCACCTGTATATACGTATAGCAGTCACCAAAAAACTGTCTCGTCCGATTCCCCATCCAATGGCATTCATGTTCCCCTGCAAATTCTAAACTCTGTGTTTATAAAAGGAACCAATAGTATTCTGCATTTAATAGTAATTACAAACTAAATTAACTACAAGTATTAAATACGGATTACCAATATGAACTAAGAAAACTATGAATTTAGAGAACTAGAACAAGGACTATGTTCGGTGCAGGTACCACATCTGACAACTGTCCTTACATCGCGGGTAGCTGCAGCCCAAGAAGAAGGAGAGGAGGAGGAGGAGGAGGAGGAGTAGGAGGAGGAGGAGAGAGTGATCAATGAGAGTGGAACAAAGAAGAGAATGTAATGCACGAATGCTCACGAAAGGGATGGAGATAATCAAGCGCACTAATGACCATCTCCAAATACCTGACGAGCAGGCGGTGATTTTCCAGGAGACCAAGATAGGCATCAAGAGGAAAGCACGGGCCAGTCAGGATAGCTCGCACCACATAGTGGGGGAGAGTCACCTGACGGTATCTGAGTGCACGGCTGCTAAGCTACCCAAGCTGGACAGCCTGAAGCGGAAAATATAGCGCCAGCGCGTGCAGCAGCTGGCAGCCCCGGTTCAGCCTGCCGGTCTGGAGGAGCTGGTGCTACCGGCAGAGTACCAGCAGACAGCCAAAGGGGAGCAGTTCCTCCACTACGACTCGGGACCGGAGACGCAGAGGATCCTAATCTTCAGGACACAGCGAAACCTAGAGATGCTGCGACTGTCGGACTACTGGATGGCTGACGGCACCTTTAAGACGGCTCCCTCCCTCTTCGCCTAGGTGTATGTGGTGCATGCACTCCGTGGAGGACCTCAAGTCATACGAGATGGTCACCTGCTGCCGAGTCTGTTCGTGCTGATGCCCAACAAGACGGAGGCTACCTACAGGCAGGGCCGGATTAACCCATGGGCAACCGGGGCAACTGCCCCGGGGCCTCCACCACCAAAGGGCCTCCACCACCAAAGTTGTACTTCATTTTTCACTGGACAATTGTAATGGAAGGCAGAGTGGATCATGGGTCAACATTGGTGACCCATGAGGCCATGACCCATCTGACCCATCGCATTTGTGACCCATGGCCCAATGAGTGACCCATTGACCCAACGTGTTATCCATTGACCTTTTTAAATATCTATTTTTAATATCCAAACATTATGTAACACAATATACGTATAATGTATGATGCTTGTCAATAAATTTATTTTGGTAGATTTCTAATACCAAAGAAATACCCTGTAAAGTTTCTGGGTAAATTTGATTCGTAATATAACTGGAATTCAAAATGGATCATGCGTCATGGGTCAGAGCCGTGACCCATGACCCATTTGACCCATCAATTTAAGTGACCCATCTGACCCATGACCCATGACCAGGGCCGGCGGAAAGCTCGTTAGAGGTGGGGCGGCCTTGTATTATGATGATAATTGTGAGGATTGCAGAGTCAAAAAACACCCCGCGAGATTTCAGAGTACCAAAAAAATCACAGAAAAAGTGGGGCGGCCCAGGCCGCCCCAACCGCCCCTCTTCCGCCGATCCTGCCCATGACCCATTGTCCACTCTGGTGGAAGGAGTTAGGGGCCTCCACAACACTGGTTGCCCCAGGGCCTCCACCTCTATTAATCCGGCCCTGCCTACAGGAGGATGTGGGAGTAGATTCGCCTACTCTGTCCCCTTGCCCAGCCGAGGGAGATGCTCTTGGACTTCGAGAAGGCTGCGATTAACAGCTTTGAGGCGGTGTGGCCGGACACACTGGTCAAGTGCTGCTTCTTCCACCTCACACATAACGTATGGCGCAAGGTGCAGGCTGCCTACTGCAGTGTTTCTCAACGTGAGCGATATCGCCACCGTTGGGGGCGATATGAGAGTCGAGGGGGCCGATAAAACTGTTAGGGAAACGGTGTCCACGCATGGAATATATCTGAAAATACGATTTTCCTTGTGAAATTTTTTTTAATATAAATATGTCCAAAATCCTCATAGTATCCTTCCCAGCACCTGAATTTTCAATTTTGACCTTTCAATCACACATTTAATGACCTTTTGACACCTCCATATATGGTAAAAAAATACAAGTTCGGATTTTTTTGAAAATTTCACATATTGTTGTCTGTATAATTTGAAGATATTTTATGTCTATTCAGACACTATAAATAATAATACATTACAACATTATGAAATTAGTGCAAACATTCACCTGATATTGGGCCATCTTTCGCCACCTCCACCAACTCCACCTCTCCACCTCCTCCTTCTGCCCTTCCCCTCCCACCGCCCTCTTCCTTTAGGTAGTGCTTAGTGGCGCCATTTTCGGAGCAATATTGCCCCGAAAATGACGCCTAGATGGGCGTAAGCCATGCCCCTGAGGCTGGTCTTCAGGTACCAGTTTTCCGCTAAAGGATGAGTAAATCTATAATGTTCAATTCGTTTCCTATCAACCCAAACTAAATTATAACTCTTACATTTCAACGTCCTGACTTCGACTCGGAGGGCCTGGTTTCTCTGCTCCAAATAAAAGCAAACCAGGCACCTCTTAGTCTCTTCAGCGCCAAACATTTTCATTCTAATAATAATCGTTGAAAGGAAAAACAGTAAAGCGACACAAAGGTGATATCAAGCTATATAAATAAGGTTATCTGGAAAGCAATAAAATATAATCCCATATTACTTTACACATCATATGATTGAGGTTATTTCATTATTCAATGTTTGATAAGTAAACTAATAGAGTTCACAATGCAAAATTCACAAACTTATCTAAAAAGAAACTGTGCAATTCAGCCACTATAATATACGTATTGTAATCCGAAACCACTTATATATTTAGAACTAGCAGCCACTATGCCATTATGATATGTGAAACCACGTATAAATTCAACAATACAACCACTTTCCAATATGTAATGCAATCGGAAACCACTTATATATTTAGAACAAAGCAACCATTATACAATTATGATATGTGAAACCACGTATAAATTCAACAATACAACCACTTTCCAATATGTAATGCAATCGGAAACCACTTATATATTTAGAACAAAGCAACCATTATACAATTATGATATGTGAAACCACGTATAAATTCAATAATGCAACCACTTCCAATATGTAATGTAATCGGAAACCACTTATATATTTAGAACAAAGCAACCATTATACAATAATGATATTTGATCCACTACACAATAATGGGATATGAAACCACCCTTGATTACACAATGTGACAAAATATGAAAAAAAATTCGTTCCTGGATTGCAAGTAATATTTCCTAATTCCTTACACATGTAAAGCATTCAAAACTACTTTTCTTCTCTTCTAACTTTGCTTTTGTCATGTTGACAATGACATTAATAAATTTACCGAAATGTCTCACTTTTGATGCAGCTGTTATACTTGTGAATTGCTTTAGTACAGAGACATTATATTCATGTTGCACTATGATATTTCTAATTAATGGGAAAAAAAGTTGATAATACCAGTGATTTTATATTGTAGATTTGTAAATTAAGAAATTTGTTTCATTGAGTAAAATCAAAGTCCTGATGTTGTTATCTCAAGATTCTATCCTTTTAGAGTATAAGGAATTAGGATATTTCTACTGATAGCCAGGAAAAATTTTTTGTCACATTGTGTTATTGAACAGTATAAATAGTGATTCTAAATTACATTAGTAAATATATTTGCATATACGTCAATAACTTATCCTTGTTCGATATTATGGCATCACAAGAAGATTTTCAACTCTATTATTCGGAAGACGATATACCCGAAACAGTAGAGAGGTTTCGGTCCGCTGACCTACCCATCCTTTCTCATCCTTCCCCCTTTCATTCTGAAGATTCCTCGAGCGAGTCAGATCCTCCCTACGAGACTGAAAGCATATCTCAACCGTCCACCCCAACAACACCATCTACCCCTTCACAATCATTGGGAACTTCATTCTCGTTTATCGGTTTGTCCTCGCAAACTAGTGAGGAAGAATTGATTGCGACACCTTCCAAACCCAAGCGCAAGAAGTATGTTCGGAAACAAAAATACACCTTTCAAAAAGGCAATAGTTTTGCGGTGAAACGTGTGTCGATTGGGAGAGAGAAAGTAAAAGTATCACGTCCATCTTCCCATCAATACAAAGACATTCGTTTTCAACAAGAGAGGAAATTTTTCAACGTCAGACTTTGTTCTGAAGGAAGGGATTTCCATAACGAATTGATACCTGTAAGCGGCAATCAGATAATCAACCTGTCCATACTTGCGGAGGTATTTCTTCAATTGAACTGCAAAGACAAGTCATGTACTGGACAGCTGCGCTTATACGAGCACGTGATGCAAGATGGACTGCAGAAATTCCTGCTCATAAAGTGCGATAGATGCCACATAATAGCAGCCGAATTTCCTGCATCTCTACCCATTGGCCTCTCTCCCGGAGTGTGCGTGAATAACAAATCACTCCGTACCCCGAGGCCAAAGCGAGTTAAATTTACGCTCCCTCCTCGCCGTGCATACCACCTCACAGAGTTGGGAGGATTTTCGACTAACCTGTTCACTCCTCGACCTGGACGTTCCCACTGCTGCCATGTCTAAGCCTCATTTGAAGCAGTTCGTGGAATCAACACAAACCGTTGTATCGAAGTCTATGAAAGGTTCCGGACAGAACGTCCATAGTTCATTGCAATCGGATAACTCTCTACCAGAGCATGTCCGTAACTGTACTGTCAGTTTTGACGCCTCTTGGCACCGCAGGGGGCATTTCTCCAACCAGGGGTTTGCGGCGGCAATCGATTCAGAGCTCGGTAAGGTTTTGGACTACCAGCTCTATGACCGTATCTGCTATCTCTGCTCTTCCTGGGACGACGAAAGGAAGACGAGTCATCCAGAAGAGTTTGTGGAATTTTGGGATAAACATAAAGACATGTGTTCCGCTAATTTTGCTGGGTCGTCTCAGTCCATGGAGAGTTCGGCTGCAGTGGAAATATGGTCCCGTTCAATTGCGAATCACGAACTTGTGTACGGTACTTATATTGGTGACGGGGACTCCTCTTCTTACAAGAACTTGGTGAAGTCTGATCCCTACAACGGTGTTGCCCACGTGCGGAAAGAAGAATGCCTTGGGCATGTGCAGAAGAGGATAAAAAAGCGCCTGCATAAAACAACCAAGCTCTTCAAAGGAGTTCCGGAGGCTAAAGCGGATAGAATAGCACACCTCTATGCTTTGGTAATTGCACAACACAGGGGAGAAAGTGCCCAGGATATACGTTATGCTCTACAAATACTATTGAGTCACACAGACGAAAAACACGACACTTGCCCAGGGGGATCTTCTTCCTGGTGTTACTTCCAAAAGTTGCTAGCACACCATCTCGAAGATAATACAATTCCATATCCAAAAACGAGAGAACCTTTTCTAACAAACACCGAATTCCAACGCACTGTGGAGATATTTACCATATTCTCATCCCTTGATTTTTGCAAGACCATCACGTTAGGCAAGACTCAAAACTCTAACGAGAGTCTGCATAATATGATCTGGCATAACGCGCCCAAGACGAAGAGAGTAGGTCACAAATCATTGATTGCCAGCACCGCACTTGCTGTACTTGCCTTCAATGAAGGATCCCTCTCTTATTCAGTGATCATGCAGCAACTTGAGTTGAAGGCGAGCTACAAATGCCTCAAATATTTAGCAACACGCGATCACCTTCGCAACAAGTCGCGATTTCGCCGATATCGTGAGACCCACAAGCGCCGTAGGAGGCAAATTGTGGCGCAGACCAAATTAGCGGAGTCTTCAAGAAAGCGTCGCGACAAAGCAATATACTCCTCAAATAAATTTGGCTCAGAAATCCCTTCTAGTGGCGACGAGTCTGATACACCGTGCGGAGAATGTAATTTGAGAGATTGCCCGGTGCGTAGTAGGAGAAAGGAGCAGCTGTGGGTATGTTGTCATGTTTGCGAAGGATGGTTTCACCAGCTTTGCTTAGGGATAAAGTTCAAGCGACAATTGCCTGTAGATTACTTTTGTAATAATTGTCAACCTTGACTTTATTGTGTTGGTGTAGAATTGTTGTAATATCTAGTTGGTTATGAAAAAATATAAAGTCAATATTTACTGTAGTTATAATTATCGGGATAAAACCAATTTACACAGGTTGACAAGAGTCCGGTATTCTGTTTCATAACCGTGGGAAAATAAAGGTTATTCCTGGTAAGGAAAATCATACTCGTACGACCACCTTTTATCAATGAATATCAGTTTTATAACCAACCAACCATAGAAAGTCCATGGTTTTGCTGTGCTAAACAATTTTGTGCCGGTTCTGAATAATTCTTTTTTGCACCGGTTCTAAACCGGCATGCTAACATTTCTGTACTGTTGCAACCCATGACACGTATCATCGTACATAGGATATTTGCATACATGGTTCGTTATGGTTATTACATGCATTACTTCTGGTTCGGCTCATGAGTAAGAGTAAATTAAGGAAACTTGAATTACCGTACAAAATACGGTGATAACCGGGAAAACCATAGATAGCATGCTCATAAAATGATAAATGCCAATTTGGACCCCCAATTCTCAATGGAAAAACATTCAATCAATATACCACATGGCCAAAAAAACCTAAAAGTCTGGAAGACATTAGTAATAATAAAACCTAATGGATTGGCTTTTTAATCACCATTTTTCCCTCAAATGCGAACTCGAATAACGGGTTCATAAGATTATACAGTTTAGGTAAACTTTGATTGAGCTTTTCTGAGAATATTGTATTCCAATAGTCAGGGGTCAATGCCGGACTATTTTGAGAAATATACGAAAGATTAAGGCTTGAAAATTTGTATACATAATAATTAATACTTACCTCAAGATTGACCAGTTTTTTCACCCATAAATCAAGCAATTATCACAGATTAGTAGGCCAATTATTATTAAACTTCACGAAAGTATCGACTTTAACTGACTCCGCTGCCTTCAGAATTAAATATTGGCTGATAGACGTCATTAATTGCTAACTGAGCTGAGGAAGACTAAAGAGTAGGAAAAATAGAAGTAGAGTATTGATTTAGAACATACTAGAACAAGTAGAAGTAGTTACCGAATACATATAAAATGTGTTATACAGGATAGACGCACTTATAGTTATAATCAAAAGAATCTATACTTAGCCAAAATAATTTATTCTAGAAGCCTATTAATAGCTTATAACTTATGCTTTACCGGGGTTGTTTCAATTCTCCAATTGAAGTAATATAAGCACAATTCGAAATGCTTGTGAGAGATTAAACATTCCTGTGCGTGGACACCGTTAGGGACGATTGGGGGCAATAATACTGTAAGGGGGCGTTAGGGTGGCGATACACTTTGAGTTTGATGACTTTAGCTAGAATCTCGAAATTTACATGTTCATCATTTCGTCTATTCTTGACTTAATTCAATCCCAACCAGAAAAAACCTGTACTGGGGACCATCAAGGGCCTCAATACTGGGGGATCCTCGACCCCCCGAAGTCAATACATTCGTGCGAGAGCCTCATTTATCTCTCCAAATTTTTGTGCACCTCATGCATTTATCTCCTCTGAAATCAATGATATATTGTTGTACAGTAGTGTTCGCGTATTAGCATTTCGCCTAATAGCAATATTCGCCTAATAGCAACTAATATCAAATACGCAATGAGCAATAGTTCGTCTATTAGCAAGAATATCTTGCTAATAGATTAACAAAAGTTTCTTTATTAGCAAGAATATCTTGCTAATTGGCGAACAAAAGTTGCTCTATAACCAAGATATTAAATAGACGAACAAAGGTTGCTCTATTAGCATGAATATAATGCTCTCGTAATATAGTACGTATATAAAATACGTACATAAAGTTACGTACATACTATGCTGGAATGTTTTGGCTGCTTTTCAAATACTACTACGTAATACTTGTGTAAAAAATACCTATCGACATAGGCGCCGAAAGTGGGGGGGTTACACCCTCCCTGGTTTTTGTCAGGGAGGGTTTCACCCCCCCTGGCTGAGGAAAGAGTCAGGAAGGATATACCCCTCCTGGTTGGTCAGGCAGGGTAGATTAGACATATTCTTTATTGTTAAAGTAGAAAACATACACGTAAACCCATTGAAAAATTATAATTCCATAAGGAGTCTTTCTAAATAACATTGGATTATTAATATATGTATACAATTATGCCCGTCAACATAATGATTTTCAGCCACCATAGCAGTGGCGAAACAGGGGGATGCGCTAGGGGGGGCGCGTTCCCCCCCAGTAATTGAAGGGGGGCAACATTATTGGTGCGGGTATTACCGTTCCCTCTGGATAAAAAATACAATATTCAATATAATTTAGTACAATAAAATACTATACGTATAATTCATTCAAAACAAATTGATATCTGTGTACCTCGCAGTTCATTTTTTTCTTTGGGGGCTTGCCCCCAGAACCTCCCAAAGATCGCTCGCAACACTCGCTCCGCGCCCCCCAACTTTAATCTTATACTTGTAAACTTTGCGACAATGCGCCATAGGAATCGTTTTTTTGACCTTTCACATTTAAATGTAAAGTTACACCCCCCCTGGCGCTGGAGAGTTTCGGCGCCTATGCCTATCGATATAGGCTTTCAGTTGAGAAATATATTGCCACCAAATAAGTATATTAATTCAATCTAGTTGAAAACAGGAATTCGTTTTACATTCTATTTTACAACGTTTGAAGATTTGACAAGATTTTATTAAAAATAACATACAATCTCGATTATATTCCCCGACTGGTCCGTCGGCTCTGATTAAACATGTACATATCCTACTTGTTTTTAAATGTGAGCATTTAAATTCTTCTATGGCTACTAAAAAAAAACAAGAAACGATATTGACTTGTTGACAAAATACGAAATTGTCAAACTAATTAATCAAGGTAGAAACAACGGAGATAGCTAAAAAATTCGATGTAAACGAATCTACTGTATCTCAGATTAAGAAGAATAAAGATAACGTTGCAAAATAATTTGAATTTGCTTAATCAAGTGTTCTTACAAAGAGGAAAAAGATGTTTGATTTACACTCTGTGGACAAAGCTTTGTTAGAATGATTCAGGTTAAATGCAGGTCAAAGTGGCCTGGTAGGAAATATTCTACAAGAAATGCAATTCAGTTTGCAGGAATGTTAGGATTTAATGCAATCAACTGCAAAATTATTGTATTTTAATTTCTAAATATTAATTTTAGTTGCTGATATTGACTAGCCTTAAGTCTAAAGTTAACCATATTAAAAAAGAGAGTATCAAATGATCGGAAAAAAATTGATTTACACATACGGTTCAAAGACTTTGGGTGATCCAACCTGGTCATGCCAGATCTGGCCCTCGAGGCGAAATTCTCCTGCCCACACCTCTCTATAAACATGCTCATAGTAACCTCCGATTCGGTCATTCAAATGAAATCCAAATACGATACACCCTCGCTAATCGGAACAGAGGTGTTCATATTTAAAAAAATCTGTTCCGAATTGAGAATTAATAACGGATTAGTGAAGTAATAGGATATATCGTCCTCTATAAAATAAGACACTGATATTGCGAACAAAACAAGTCCAAACCTTTTAAATCAAAACTAAACATATAACAGTACTACCTAAATACAGTGGATGCCGGTTATAAGCACATCTTCGGGAACTGCACTTAATGTGCTTCTAACCGACATAAATTATACAGGGTATTTGGCAACCGATACTCAAACATAGTGTGCTTATATCCGATATGTTATTATAACCGGTGTGCTTATATCCGGCATCTACTGTACATACCTAATACATTTTTTCATAATTCCATTGTCCAAATTTATATGAAAAATAGTTGGGGATTTGCTGTTCGAATAGCTAGGTTCGGATTAACGAGGGTGTACAATATTTTATAAATAATAGTATGCTAACATTATTCAGATAAGTCCAAGCATAATTCTCATAATTACCAATTCTACACGAGTAAGACAAAAGGATTGTAAGTCGCTTGGCCCGACTAATGCGGTTAATTAATCATTCTGGCCCGCAGGCTTAAAAGGTTGCCGACTCCTGATTTAGAACATCTGACACAGTTGGAGGTTTTGTTTTTCCAGATTTTGTCTGCCTAATACATACAATATTAATTGAACCTTAGATACAATTTGTTTCCACAAGTTTGTACTTCGAAGTACAGTAAACATTGGATTTAACGACATTCGTTTGGGCAAGATAAAAAGGTCACTGTATGTGATGTGTCGCTAAATCGGAAGTACCTCCAAATATGCATTATATACTTTCTATCCCAAATTTATTCATATTTTCATATGGTTCAACATTAATTTGAACACGAACCAATAACAATTGATGAGGTATAAATATGATGATATACAATGTAGACTTATGTAGTAGTACTTGTAGTTGGATAATAAAATTATATGACGGAATTTAATGTTTGTCATTAGACTGGAAAACTGGTTACTAAGGACAACTGCAACCGATTCAACTGACGGTCTGCCAAGAAAACTTGAATCTCGCGGATGGGCTGACTCCGTTTCTCTGAGCATGGAAGAGTGCGCAAGAACTTCATAACGGTGTCAAGGCATGAGGCAGCAGTGTCGAATGAAGGAGCTGGTAGGTTGGGTTCATCCTCATCGTCTTCATCAACATCTTCATCTTCATCAGGCAAGACTACAGGGTGCAGGATATTAAAAATATCGTCAACTTCGAGACCCTCTGCACCAGTCCGATTGCCACACCATCGTCCAGAGTAATAAAGTCATCGAATGATAAGCCATCCGACACAAACCCAGCCTCTTCAGCACTGTTCCAGAGTGATGTGTCTGGCGCTCGGGTATCTTCAGTGCCAGCTACATCCTTGAATCCAACGTGCTGATAGCAATGCTTGATGGTTGCAGGGGAGACATTATCCAAGACATTTTCAGCCAGTCTAGGGCCTGGAGCAAGTCAAATTTGAACCCCGTTTCAGAATCAACTGCCAACAACCGCTTTCTAATCAGAAAACTCCGGTAGTGGTGTTTGAGGTTCTTGATGATGCCTGCGTCCATGGGCTGAGTCATGGAAGTTGTATTGGGTGGGAGGAAGAAAAGCTTGACATGGGACAAGGTTAAGTTCGGATGACCAGAGAAGTTGTCAAGAATCATGGCGATTTTCCTGTCTTCTACTTCATGGAATTGTTCACCTGCCTTAGACATTTTTCAAACTTCTTACTTGTCATCCAAGCGGTCCGGTTGGCATCATACTCCACTGAAAGGTTCAGGACGCCTCGAAAACAGTGGGGGCGCTCAGAAGAAGTCATCTAAAGAAGTGCTACAGCTCCATATGAATATGCGATTCCTTAGTTACAACAAGAGACACATGGTATTGGAACAAGAATACTACATTCCTATACTGACTGAAAATATTTGCGGCAATTTACTCCAAAAACCACAAATGTTTAAACGCTGATAGAGCTTAAGCACTGTTTTTTATTCCAGATAAATTTTTTTATTCCATAAAAATGTTTTTCTGGCATAAAAATTTCGAGAATCAATTTTTTTTTTCTAACCATTTCTTTACAGATAAAAATAGTAAGAAAAAACCGATGGAAAATACAGTATAGTTGGAATTTCTTACAAAATATTGCATTACTAATAGTTAGAATAAACCGATAAGTTAGAATAACCCGAGTTAGAATAAACCGGTTTCGACTGTATACTGTATCTGGATAATCATTCTCCGGAAATAATTTTTTTTATTCAGAAAATAATTTTTTTTATTCCGCCAAAACAAGAAAAAACATTTTTTTGTTCCTTAAGAAATACTCTGATCACAACGTGTATCAGTTAGGCAGTCTACAGTTAATCCTGAACTTCCCTAGTAACAATAATCCAAAGTTGGAATTTTACAACACATTATCAAAATGTAATGTGTAATACAATAGTATTGATATAGTTAGCTCATAGTGAAACAATACTTGACTGCCACTTGCTTTTATAAATTTGGAATGTTCTAATTTCACCGTCGAAATACCTCAAATAAGATATTAGACTAACTAATATCTATATAGTATATTTGGTTTGACTAGTACAGAGTTGTTATAGATTTAACTCAATCCATGGTCCATCAAAAACAAATTTGTAGATTTTTTTTAAATGATGTAAATTTCGTTTAGTGAATCGGATTTTTTCAATTTTTGCGATCTAATGACTAATACGATAGTCGTCATTTTTCAAGTTTAGGAACAACGAATTACTTACATGTTAACAACGGTCTATAGATTTAAAGAGAAAGTAAATGTCATCACTTTTTGTTGAAATCCTCTGGTAATTCTTTTCAAAAATTCCAGCTTGTTGATATATTATTGTGCTCTTGTTGGATTTCAAATTAATAGTTTCTAAATATTAAATACAAAGAACTACAGGGTATGCGATTTTCCTGAAAATCACTCGCAGTCTACGGTTAAATAAATAAAAACAACCTTACTTCCCTGAATATGCGCCCCAGCGCTTATTGTTTTCGTGGTCCAATATTAAGCTGAAATCTTGTGAAAAATCCAGAATATAATATTTATGTCGGTTCTAATGGTTTCCTCCAATAGTATACCTACCTTAGTTGTCAAAATAAATGGAAATACATTACAGTGATCAACTAATGTGTATAAATCTTATCATACCAATGTCATTTTTATTGACCCAGCGCTTATTCAAGCCCCCGGCGCTTATTCGGGGAAAAAAGGTATTTAGTTCAAAGATTTGTGGGGACGCCACTGAAGATCTTCAGCGCGGGACGGATATTCTGCAGACGGCCTGGACTTGATTAGCGATATGAAGACACTCCTCACTTGTACAGCTCCAAATCAATGTGATAATGTCTGGGAAGCAATTTTGGAGAGAGCTCATGGACTTGTAAATGAGCTGGACCTGCCCGAACTTCACGGGCGCCGAGTACGAAGTGCCCGGTATGACTATGGAGAGGTAGATAAAACATGACAGCAAAGAAGACTACTGTACCAAGGTTTACATTTCCACGTGCGAAAGGGTGACTGGCGAGCTAAATGCCAGGTTCCTAACAGATGAGTACATGACAATATACAATGGCGTCATCGCGCTCTCACCAGGTTCTTCGCACTTCCTCAACGCAGTAATGGTTGCTGGGTTCTGCCAGCACTACAAAATTGTTGAATCCCAAGACTCACGCTGAAGGATAACCGCAATTGAATTTCGCGCGCAATTTCTTTGCAAAAGAAAGAAATATTATAATAGACAATATATCTCAACTATTAAAACACAAACCTGTATTTTTGTATATGTGTGTGTATTTATTTGTTTGTATGTTACGAGTCGATTGAAGAAAGTGTTCGGTATCCAAATGGGAGTTTTGGCATATAGTGGAAACCTTTGGCACCCGCCAACATGTTGTGCTTTTCACTCAAAATTCACATTTCGAATTCACATTTCGAGAACCCTGAAAATATACTTAATCGCGCATAATTCGCGCACTCTAAGAGAATAAGTTTGAAAATTTAATAGAACATGTACATTAATGATGCGAACACGTTGGCCACAATTCTAACTCATTATCGCATTATGACGTAATTATTAAAATTTCACAATGTTAAATATGACTATTTAGGCCTATTTACGCTTTATTATCAATATTAGGAGTATATAGACAAAACAGCAACTGCAATGCGGTTGGTTTGTGGTTGTGTGCTGCCGGCCATATCACAGGTGGCTCACATACAGATATCGATCAAAAAAATACAGTTTGTTCAAAACCTATCAAGTGTGATAGAGTAGCATCTCTACATTCAGAATATGCATTAATTAAAATTATTCGTACGCAAAACAAATTTTTATCCCAATTTTATTTTTTCACTTTATTTCTAACACTTACTTTCTTGTGGTATTTGCTCTTTGAATTCAATACGTGCCAATTAGTAGTGTTTAATGTATATCCATTTAGATTATCTTCGCATAAACAATAAATATTGTTTGAACATATTAATTCACATGTTATATTTAATTGCACTTCTCATTTCCAGGCATGATACCAAAAGCTATTAGCGCAGTTTTTATACCTATCGTCAGGCTAACATTGAAATCTAAGTTCAGACGTCTGATTTCATTCCTGGAGAATATTGTCTTGAGGTTATGATAATTTTCTGGTACAGGCCAGTCCCAATGTATAACGTAATTTATAGATGTCAATCAGAGCTGATCGAGAAAATATCTTACTAAGAAGGCCAGGAATATCACAACAGGATACTGTCCAGACAGGACAAATATCAGTATGTCCTTTCTTCTGAGATCGGTTCAATTCTAGTTGGCTTACTTCAAAGAACTGACAAATCATTTCATATCGAGCAGCATAAAACATTCCTGGAGTGTTAATTGATTTTCCTCTCAATATACTCATGACTGATTTAAGACCTATATTACTTAGATTTCACATACATTTTATGCTTAACGTATCTGATAGTTCAAGACTGACATGTGATGCGCTACTTGAAGCAGACATATCTAAAGAAGAACATCCTGTAAGATGCACCGGATGCCCTCCTGAATGGCGTGGTAGTTCGAGCTCTAAATCATCACTTACATCCAAACGGTTGACGATATCATCTCCTACAAATTTATCTAATAATTTCCTTTTACCTAGGCAGTCTCTGGTGTTGGTAACAACATTAGAAGAAGAATATTCATGGCGAATACCTCGTCCTACTTTTAGGACAACTTTACAACTTGTTGAGGAGAATTTTCTAACGGCCTACCAACAGACTTATGTCGAATTTTCTGGGAGGCTCATTTCTTAGGTCCAAATCGATATGCTTCTTGACACAGCACAAGGAGAATCAACACTACAAGAACTCAGTCTGGTGTTCTTGATTGTCATGGTCCAAGTAAAGGGGACCGATAATATTCCCAGAACTCAAACTCTTAGTATTTTTCTCGAGCCAAATTGCGCAAGTCTTACAGATGACTGTCGGTAACATGCAGCTTAGTTGCTCAACGCTGTCTGATAAGAACTCTTAGTATATATTTAGTAACCTTTGAGTCGAATTCACCCCATTACTCCCCACTTTAAAACAACAATTGCGACATGGCATCTGTCGCGCTCTCATATGTTTGTCACTAAAATTGTACCAGAAGATGGCAATTTTCAAATAATTGTTTGAGCTTAACTGTAGACTGCCTAACTGATACACGTTGTGCCAGGTGGAAAACAGGTTGATCAAAATATTCAAATTTAGTGAAAATTCGGATTTAGACATTGTTTTGTACTCTCTTTCGATTTTAATCAAAAAATCAAAAATTTCAGAAATTGTTATGATGACGTAGCATAATCGTGTACTGCTCCACTTGCCTGCCACTTACTTTCGTATGTTCGAAATGTTAAATTTACAGCGTGGAAATACCCGTAAGAAGTTATTAGACTAAATATTAACAATTTAGGATATTTGGTATAGGCAAATAGAGTATTGTGATAGATATAACTCAAATATCTGTATTTTTTCGTAATCCATGGTTCATCAAAGACAAATTTGTTGATTTTTATAAAATTTCGTAACTTTCGTTCACAGAGGCAGAATTGTTCGAAATTTGAAATCTGACAACATAGAATATAGTCGTATTTGTAAATGTTTAGAAACAAAGGATTACTTATATGGTGAGGGGGTTATATAGATTTGAAGAAAAAGTATGTGTCATCACTTTTTGCCAAAATCATAGATGAAATCCTTTCAAAAATTGTGTCAAGATTGTATATTAATGTGCTCATGCTGGATTTCAAATTACTATTTCTAAATATAAAATACAAAGAACTGCAGTGAATTCTTTTTTCCGGAAAATCAGCCCGGCAGTCTACGGTTAAATATTGATATTTATAACATATGCAGTTCAAAAAGATGGATATGAATGGAAAATAATATAGGTGTGAAGGCATTACAAATACAGGACACTATTCTTACTATCATAGTATTCATTAAACACTACAAATTGGCATGTATTGAATTCAAAGAGCAAATACCACAAGAAAGTAAGTGTTAGAAATAATGTGAAAAAATACAATTGGGATAAAAAAAAAATTTGCGTACGAATAATTTTAATTAATGCATATTCTGAATGTAGACATGCTACTCTATCACACCTGATAGGTTTTGAACAAACTGTATTTTTTTGATCGATATCTTTATGTAAGTCACCTGTGCCATGCCACGAAGCGACCTAGCAAGCGAAGCGCACTAGTAATAGATAAAGTACGAAGATGTGTCAAGAAACGAATCCGAAAAATATTCAAAAATTTTTTGACAATATTCGTGCGGGAGTGCGGGAGTGAAAATTATCAGTTATCTCCAGCGATGAGGAAGAAGGACTTGAGTCATTTATTTGGGTGTCATTACATATCGAGATTGATTGGCTTAACATGGGAACATCTTTAAAGCTATCATAACATGTAATTCTATCAGTTTCACTATTTTCATCATCGACAGTGTTCGAGAATGTTGGCATTACCATTTCTTCAGATATTGCTGAGTTTGGAATACTAACAGGAGTTGTAGTTAAAGACAATCTAGTTTGGCCAACAAGAGTTGCAGTTTCTTGTTAAGCTTTCTCCGTTTTCCAAGTTCTTTCTCCCACCCAGATTTACAAGTATATCTTTTACTAGATGATTTTGGCATTATATTAACTAATCATAACACAAAATGCTACAACACTACAACAGACAGAAAGTAAACGTGCCAAAATCATTTGTAAACAAAAAATAAACCCAAATATTAGCTGACTAAAGAATAGTTAATACAGTAGATGTCGGATATAAGCACACTGGTTATAAGAACATATCGGATATAAACCACACTATATTGGAAAACGGTGGTCATCGTGTCCGCCCACCTTGCCGAAAGACATCTCGCCGAAAGACATCTTGCCGAAAGACATCTTGCCGAAAGGATATCTTGCCGAAAGACATCTTGCCGAAAGGATATCTTGCCGAAAGGATATCTTGCCGAAAGACATCTTGCCGAAAATATGTGGTTTAATGATTACTTAGTTATTACAATGAGAATCCTGTAAGTACTGTGTCAAGCAAAAACATAATGAATCCTGTAAGTACTGTGTCTAGCAAAAACATAATGAATCAGAGTAAACGTGTTTAGAAACAATCGACCAGTTTAACCCCTATAAATAGCTCGCAATTAATTGACTAAATAATATCGCAAATATGGAACTAACTTCAACAATTTTCGGAGGAAAAAAGCTAATATATTATGGCTACATATATATTAAAGATAAAGACTCAGAGGATTCGACCTATTGGCGTTGCGAAAAGAGAGGCTTATGTAATAGTCGTATGATAACATATCGAGCGAACGGATCAGTGAAAAAGTCACCACTAACCCACAGTCATCAACCCGATTTGGCATCTATTGAGGCAGTTAAAACGGTTGAAGCTATTAAATTACGATCGACTCTAACTGATGAGGTTACTTCTGCGGTTATACAAAACTCAACCAATTCAATCTCAATTGCTGCGGCAATAAAACTCCCCTCGAAAGAAAGCTTATATAAAATAGTGCGACGAAAAAGGAAGGTTCAAGAGGTTGATTATTATGAACCATTACACACGACGAGGGACCAGCAATTTTTGATCTCCAACAACCCAGAGATCGATTTACTTATTCTTGGAACAGAGTAAAATATCAGAATGTTAGCTCGATATCCAAACTGGTTTTGTGATGGTACATTTGATTCAGCACCTATTGGACACCAATTATACACTGTGCATGCTTTGGTAAGTGAGACTGTCACAATCCCTCTAATATTTTGCATCGCCAAATATAAAACAGAATTGACGTACAGGAAAATTTTCTCTACCTTGAAGGAACATAATCCATCATTACAGCCTGAAACTATAATGATTGATTTTGAAAGAGCTGCTCTGAACGCCTTAGAACAGAATTTCCCAACAACTGAACTTCAGGGTTGCTTTTTTCACTTTGGACAAGCGATTTGGAGACAAATTCAGGCCCTCGGATTTCAACATCGCTATCAAAATGAAGACGAATTTGCAATGATTTTGAAGCAATTTCGGGCCTTAGCGTTTGTACCGGCTATCGATGTAATTCCGTGTAATGAAGAACTTGTAGATTCACTATCTGATGAGCTGGTTGATGACTTAAGCGATTTTCTCCATTATTTTGAGAAGACATGGATAGGTTTGGAACATCATGGAAGAAGACGTCGTCCTTTATTCTCAATCGAACTATGGAACGTCAGAGATAGAGTGGAACGAGCTCTTCCACGAACGAATAATTCTGTAGAGGGTTGGCATAGGGCCTTCGATATTAGAATAAATACAACTCATCCTTCTGTCTCCAAACTAATTCGTAAAATTATTATGGAACAGAGTGCCAATGAAATTACGCTGGAAAAAGTTAGAAGCGGTCATCAACTGTCACAGTCAAAGAAGAAGTATCTCCAATTCAATAAACGTGTAGAGAAGCTGGTTGATGAATATATATATATTCCACATCTAGAATATCTGCGCGGCATATCACAAAACTTATCTTTCTAGTATTTCTTTTTTCTTGTTATCACTTCTTACTCATATACTAATTAAACTTATTTCAACTCTAAACTAGTTAATGGTATACCGTGTATACTTAGTTCTTACTGTGCCGACTATACTATAGTATAGTGGCCCAGTATTGGTCTTAGTGCTTCGGTTAGTTATTATTTTCCTTCCGTAGCCTCTCCACAGAACAGAGCTTATTAACTAAGACCCCAAATTTTCAGGATATGTGTCTCATGGGTTACAGATGTGCACCTGGGGTCACGATTTTTGATTACATTTTTGACACATTTTGCACCTGTTTAATATTAAAACAGGAACAATAAATAGTACCCGAATATTTAATTTATATGCATTCGATAGATAACAAGGGGTGAGCTATACGTATTATGAAAATCCTAGGCAATGCCCACAGAATTCAAGTGGACCGTAATAATTCTCAGGGGGCTCAGACCCCTTGGCTACGATCCTGATTAATATTAACTGGCTTTCGGCACAATGTCTTTCGGCGAGATGTCTTTTCGGCAAGATGTCTTTTCGGCAAGATGTCTTTCGGCAAGATATCCTTTCGGCAAAATGTCTTTCGGCAAGATGTCTTTCGGCGAGATGTCTTTCGGCGAGATGTCTTTCGGCCAGATGTCCTAGCACCGGTGGCCATATAGCTTGTATTATTTATGTCGGTTATAAGCACATCAAGTGCAGTTCCCGAAGACGTGCTTATAACCGGCACCCACTGTATAGTAATTGCAGAATTTACAATATACTCCGCTTAATAGGGTCACATCAGGAGTCGGGGAGAGGCCATTTTGAGACGATTAATCGGAATTAAGGTGTTGGCCCGATTAACTGGAGTATTTTAACACTATATATATTTTCATATTCTAGCCAAGTGACCCGAATAGTCAAGTTGAAACGATTAACCAGTTGCTCTATTAAGCGGAGTCTACTGCATCTATTAAACCCAAATAGAATGTCTGAGTATTCTGATCACTGATGTTTTAAATGCAGCAGATGTCCTTAAAATCATTTAGGCCCAAATCTTCACAGAAAATATAGGTGCGAGCATGCTCGCAGTGCTCGCAGTCTTTCCGCCGCCACTGTTATAATACCAGGTGCCAAATTTCCTAAATATTTGGAATTTTCGAATTAAGGCCCCTCTCCAGTGTATTTTGAATTTATATATAATTGAGTTTATTTTGTTATTTAGTTATCATACTCGGGAGAATAATATAGGAAAATCTGGCTTAACTGTAGACTGCCTAACTGATACACGTTGTAACACGAGGTAAATAGATCGATCCAATATTCAAATTTCGTGAAAATTCAGATATAGACATGGTTTTGTATTCTCTATCGTTTTAATCGAAAAACCAAATTTTCAGAATTTGTTATGATGACGTGGCCTAAATGTGCACTGCTCCATTTGACAGTCACTTGCTTTCGTATATTCGGAATGTTAAAATTTCACCCTGGAGATACCCGTAAGATGATATTAGACTAAATGACAACTATTTAGGATATTTGGTCAGGCTAATGTAGTGTTGTGATAGATATAACTAAAATATTTGTATTTTTTCGTAATCAATGGTTCATGATATAAATATTTATCAATTTTTTGAAAGGACTTAACTTTCGTTTACTGATGCAGAATTGTTAAATTTTTGAGATATATAACTAATAAGATAGTCATATTTGTTCTTGTTTAGAAACAATGGATTAGTAACATGTTAACGAAATTTAGGTGAATTTGACCAATAGTTTTGCTGTAGCGACCATTATAAGATTCAGGATTGTGAAGGACATCATGGAGGGTGACTTTTTCAAATGGAATAAAAGGTTTGTAGGCTCGCACTGCCATAATTTGTTTTCAATTTCGTTGTTATTCATACAAAACTATATTTGCAAATCTACTTAGGTTGTAAACTCAAACATTAAAAATTCCAAAAATGAATTTCGGTGTTAACGGTGTCAAAGGACAGGTATTTTTGAGTAATCAGAGGATTTCCGAATTGCGCGTAGATAAGCTCAAAGTTAGAATTAAAACAACCCTAAGTTGCATAATTTAATAGTTAATTATAGACTTCTATAACGAATTCTTTTATCTAAGTAAAGATTCTTTCAATATTTATCAAAGAGCGTCTATCCTGTTTAATAGATTTTATATGTACCGTATTTCCCCAAATAAGCGCCAGGGGATTGAATAAGCGCCGGGTCATTAAAAATGACATTGGCATGATAAAACGGAAGGAAAATAATAACTAACCGAAGCACTAAGACCAATACTGGGCCACTATACTATAGTATAGTCGGCACAGTAAGAACTAAGTATACACGGTATACCATTAACTAGTTTAGAGTTGAAATAAGTTTAATTAGTATATGAGTAAGAAGTGATAACAAGAAAAAAGAAATACTAGAAAGATAAGTTTTGTGATATGCCGCGCAGATATTCTAGATGTGGAATATATATATATTCATCAACCAGCTTCTCTACACGTTTATTGAATTGGAGATACTTCTTCTTTGACTGTGACAGTTGATGACCGCTTCTAACTTTTTCCAGCGTAATTTCATTGGCACTCTGTTCCATAATAATTTTACGAATTAGTTTGGAGACAGAAGGATGAGTTGTATTTATTCTAATATCGAAGGCCCTATGCCAACCCTCTACAGAATTATTCGTTCGTGGAAGAGCTCGTTCCACTCTATCTCTGACGTTCCATAGTTCGATTGAGAATAAAGGACGACGTCTTCTTCCATGATGTTCCAAACCTATCCATGTCTTCTCAAAATAATGGAGAAAATCGCTTAAGTCATCAACCAGCTCATCAGATAGTGAATCTACAAGTTCTTCATTACACGGAATTACATCGATAGCCGGTACAAACGCTAAGGCCCGAAATTGCTTCAAAATCATTGCAAATTCGTCTTCATTTTGATAGCGATGTTGAAATCCGAGGGCCTGAATTTGTCTCCAAATCGCTTGTCCAAAGTGAAAAAAGCAACCCTGAAGTTCAGTTGTTGGGAAATTCTGTTCTAAGGCGTTCAGAGCAGCTCTTTCAAAATCAATCATTATAGTTTCAGGCTGTAATGATGGATTATGTTCCTTCAAGGTAGAGAAAATTTTCCTGTACGTCAATTCTGTTTTATATTTGGCGATGCAAAATATTAGAGGGATTGTGACAGTCTCACTTACCAAAGCATGCACAGTGTATAATTGGTGTCCAATAGGTGCTGAATCAAATGTACCATCACAAAACCAGTTTGGATATCGAGCTAACATTCTGATATTTTACTCTGTTCCAAGAATAAGTAAATCGATCTCTGGGTTGTTGGAGATCAAAAATTGCTGGTCCCTCGTCGTGTGTAATGGTTCATAATAATCAACCTCTTGAACCTTCCTTTTTCGTCGCACTATTTTATATAAGCTTTCTTTCGAGGGGAGTTTTATTGCCGCAGCAATTGAGATTGAATTGGTTGAGTTTTGTATAACCGCAGAAGTAACCTCATCAGTTAGAGTCGATCGTAATTTAATAGCTTCAACCGTTTTAACTGCCTCAATAGATGCCAAATCGGGTTGATGACTGTGGGTTAGTGGTGACTTTTTCACTGATCCGTTCGCTCGATATGTTATCATACGACTATTACATAAGCCTCTCTTTTCGCAACGCCAATAGGTCGAATCCTCTGAGTCTTTATCTTTAATATATATGTAGCCATAATATATTAGCTTTTTTCCTCCGAAAATTGTTGAAGTTAGTTCCATATTTGCGATATTATTTAGTCAATTAATTGCGAGCTATTTATAGGGGTTAAACTGGTCGATTGTTTCTAAACACGTTTACTCTGATTCATTATGTTTTTGCTAGACACAGTACTTACAGGATTCATTATGTTTTTGCTTGACACAGTACTTACAGGATTCTCATTGTAATAACTAAGTAATCATTAAACCACATATTTTCGGCAAGATGTCTTTCGGCAAGATATCCTTTCGGCAAGATATCCTTTCGGCAAGATGTCTTTCGGCAAGATATCCTTTCGGCAAGATGTCTTTCGGCAAGATGTCTTTCGGCGAGATGTCTTTCGGCAAGGTGGGCGGACACGATGACCACCGTTTTCCAATATAGTGTGGTTTATATCCGATATGTTCTTATAACCAGTGTGCTTATATCCGACATCTACTGTATTAACTATTCTTTAGTCAGCTAATATTTGGGTTTATTTTTTGTTTACAAATGATTTTGGCACGTTTACTTTCTGTCTGTTGTAGTGTTGTAGCATTTTGTGTTATGATTAGTTAATATAATGCCAAAATCATCTAGTAAAAGATATACTTGTAAATCTGGGTGGGAGAAAGAACTTGGAAAACGGAGAAAGCTTAACAAGAAACTGCAACTCTTGTTGGCCAAACTAGATTGTCTTTAACTACAACTCCTGTTAGTATTCCAAACTCAGCAATATCTGAAGAAATGGTAATGCCAACATTCTCGAACACTGTCGATGATGAAAATAGTGAAACTGATAGAATTACATGTTATGATAGCTTTAAAGATGTTCCCATGTTAAGCCAATCAATCTCGATATGTAATGACACCCAAATAAATGACTCAAGTCCTTCTTCCTCATCGCTGGAGATAACTGATAATTTTCACTCCCGCACTCCCGCACGAATATTGTCATTATTGTCATTATTTCAATTATTACATCTACATTTCAACGTAAGGTCACTCAGCCTTGCCAATTCTATGGTAGGACACACTATAAAATAGCCATAATTAGCTAGCAACAAAATCAGAACCTATAACAAGCATTATTACCCAACAATTTGATATTATTTCAATAAACACTCACACATTTGAATATTTGCTCAGATAATTATTAACTATGTCGTCATCAAATAATGAGATAATGATAATGTGATGGCGCTCGCCCGCATCCTCTGATAGACTTCGTGTGGAGCTGAAGCAATATTACCATTAATTAACACTGGCCTAGATGTTATAATTTTATATATCATTTTGTTTGCTCAAGTGATGTCACTTGCGCAAGCCTACAAAAAATTATATCAAGTATTACATGTTTTCTAGATTTATCATTATTCAGTGAATACTAGTAATTAATTTAAGGAACGTGGAAAGAAAACAAAATACTTATATGGAGCTGAGTTACTGGTAACTGAAGTAGGTTTTTATTTATATCTTAATTTCATTTCTGAGCTTATGGATCTTTTAGAATTTAAACACTTCCTTATATGCAGGTCAGTTGCCAGTAACTGAGCTCCATATAAGTAAACTGGAATTAAAATTAGACCGAAAATTGCAAATTTGGGCCAGACGAAAGATGACAGATTTTTTAGAATTCAAGACAGAGTATTATATATTATCCGAAAAAGAATATACGTATGAATAGAAATAACATTACATATATCAAATAATTATTACAAAGAAAAACAATTCCTTACAAAGGCTCCTCTTTGGTGTATTTTTAAATTTTTTCACATTGAGTTTATTTGTTTTATTAGTTATAATACTCGGGAGGATAATATATGAAATTTGGCCTAATTCTAACCACGATTGTACTCATCAGGGCTAAGTGAAATTGTGAAGTGTCTGTTATATGGCCAAATTCAGAGTGCTATAAATACGGCCGCACTATGCTCTTCAGATAATTTTTTGATTAGATTGTTTTAGATAGAACCCTATAATGTATAGCTATATTGAATATTTAAGGTGTATCTGTTGTCTAGTTTTCCTGTAGTGATCATTCTAAGTTCCAGAAATGTGAAGGAGATGATGAACGTGACTTTTTCAAATGGAATAAAGGTTTGTAGGCTCGTACTACCATAATTTGTTTTCAATTTCGTAGTTATTCTTTCAAAGGTATATTTGAATATGCACTTGTAGTCGGAATTTTCAGGAATGTTTCATCATCCTGAAAATTCCGACTGATCACCCACGTAGTGTGATAAGTAAACATTAGATCATATTATGCTTTCTATCGCCCCCAAGACTTTACTTAATACTAACTATAGCGACTTTAAGGCTAAGGTTCCCCTGGAGATGGAAAGAGTACTTTGGCATGTTAGTTTAATCCATAATACCCTTTCGTATTAGCTATTATTCAAGACAAAGTTTGACTCTCTAGCTTATATATTTTCCAAGTTACAGCAAGGTATGTGAATATGGAACTAAATGACACATCATTTAATTTATCATTAATTGAAATTTAATTATAAACAAACAGGGATCTGAAATTTGGGTTATTAACAATGAGATGTTAATGTCGATATAGTTAGTACTAAGTAAGGGCTTCCCTAAAATAGAGAGCTTTTTTTGATATTTTGTTTACTTTTCACACTACGTGGGTGATCAGTCGGAATTTTCTTCATTCCAGAAAATTCCGATCTGATCACCCACGTAGTGTGAAAAGTAAACAAAATATCAAAAAAGCTCTCTATTTAGGGAAGCCCTTACTTAGTACTAACTATATCGACATTAACATCTCATTGATAATAACCCAAATTTCAGATCCCTGTCTGACAGTGTCTTTTTAGAATAAAATTTCAATTAATGTTAAATTAAATGATATGTCATTTAGTTCCATATTCACATTCCTTGCTGTAACTCTGAAAGTATATAAGCTAGAGAGTCAAACTTTGTCTTGAATAATAGCTAATACGAAAGGGTATTATGTGTAAATCTAACATGCCAAAGAACTAGTTTACTTGTTTTAATTTCCAGGGGAACCCTGTCCTTAAAATAGCTACAGTTACATTTCTATGATTCATAATCGATTGAAAATTGAAGAGTACGTAGATAACACTGTAAGAATACATAATAAAATGCTATCTCGAATCCCATGACGAGCTATGTAGAGCCTGAAGTCAGCTTTGGACTGTCAATGTGCCAAGTCTGACTTCAAAGGCCTGGAACTCTGAAAGTACGCATTGTAAAGTTTAGATAAAGGGTCATTCCCAAATTATATATATATTCATTAGTTTACACTTGGTTTCAAACAATTTGGATAAAAACTGTGAACGCTCTAGCAATTAAAACTTTCTGCCCTTTCAACTCATTGGGTGGTCCTTTCACATTTCTATTTTGAATCTCAGAATCCCGTTGAACAATAAAGAAATTTTTAGTGCAAAAGGCTCGCAATACCCGGTTTCCTATCCGTCCATAATACATTTTATGACCCTAACTCGCACAATCTTTCCAAATGACCATATATGGGCACAGAATGTGCCCATTTTTGATGATTTAGCAAATATTTTTCTCGAAAACTATAAACGCTAGAGCTTGGCACTAAATCCTAAACACATCTTCATATTATCAGAAAGTCATATGCCGAACTATTGAATTATTTATCCTAATGGTTGAAATCCTATAGATTTGCCTGATTTTATTCAAATAGTGGGAAATGTTAAAAAAGAACTGTTCTTTAGTGTAGATTTCGCAATTTTAGTCCAATTTGGTTGAAACCAAGTGTAAACAACAGATATCATATGTAGTTTTATAGAAACACGAATAACTAAGATTTCATATGGAAACTTTGAGAGTGACATCCCTTTGAAGTCAGACCTCGACTCCCAATTTACGAATTGTTGACGTTTTGAGGTTGAATTTTGACTTCAAAGTGTTGAAACTCCGAAGGTTTAGAAAAACTCCCTCGATTACCTCAGCCCAAGTCTCTAGCGTTTGTGGGATCGCTTTGCGGCCATTACAAAGAACACTAAGCTGCTCAAAAGTAAAATAATGTTACTCAAGAGAAAATAATCTTCGGTGGAGTGCAACGGTACGCGAGTGCCCCTATGTATTGATTCCATACATAGTAATTCCACAGACTATGTATTGATTCCATACATAGTAATTCTATGTATTGATTCCATACATAGTAATTCCACAGACTACTTAACTAAAGACTGTTCACGGTCTGACTTCTCCACATTCATGGATTACTTCAAATGATATATGTGAAGATATCTTTGAAGATTCTACTATTAATGGATACCACACAGTTCGATACTCTGACTTTAAATGGTCTGGGATTTGGTCGAATTTGTGCATCGAGCAAACATTGATGAAATATGCTAACTCCAAAGGTGGTTTACAAGGAGGGAGATTTCGTAATCAAGAGTCAGCCTACAAATTATGGACAAGTACTTTAAACCATTTTGCTAAAGTAAACGACGAAATGGAAAATTCATCCTCTCAGGGAAAGAGGGGAATGAAAGTTATCCACGCAGACCTTGCACATAGCAGGATGAAGAAAGACCCTGATACATTGGTCAAAGAAATCAACTGGTTTGAGGACAACGACCTAATCTTTTTCAGCAGTGATTGCCCGATACCCATATAGTCTGCAACCAGTTGAGAATTTTCAGGTTCTGTGGTTGCAATATGGGATGATGTCGCATTTCTTGATTGCCTGGATGTTATTGTGCTTTGCACACCTGTGCGTTTCAATAATATATTTGAACTATTTTGTACTCCTTGTTGAGTTATATTCTTCCCGGTGGAAGAAAGAAAAACGTTGTTGCTGTTGTTGTTGTTATTTTCTATCAATGGTAAAAGTTTTCCACATACCTCATTAGTGCTTCTCCAGCTAGTCTATCAAAAAAATTAAAAGCCGGTTTTGCCTACGAGTTTTATGATTGTAAACTTTAATTTTTCTGAATTTCCCATCTTCCTCGGAATTTTGAACTTCATTCCATTGCATTCCGTACACTTCCCCGGTCCTCTGCGCATTTCGGAATATTAATTTTCCAATTTCCAAAACTACATGTGGAAGAATATTATCCCGATAGTTCTCGAATGCTTTTGCTGCCGATTTTTTCTAAATACTACTGCTGTTTCAATTTTCCAGTTTTATGTTTGTAAACTATAATTTTCATATGTCGATTTCAGTCTTCAGTATGGTAACTTAATTTGTAAATTCAATGTTCCTTGCGCTGCGAAATAAATATATGACTAATTTAACTTGTATATTTTGTTAATTTTTCCCGTTCAAGTCCATTCTTCCGTTTCAGGTCCATTCGTCCCGTTCAGGTCCATTCTTCTCCGTTCAGGTCCACACTTCTCCGTTCAGGTCCATTCGTCCCATTTAGATCCATTCGTCACGTTCAGGTCCATTCGTTCTGTTTAGGTCCATTCGTCTCGTTTAGGTCCATTCGTCCCGTTCAGGTCCATTCGACCTGTTTAGGTCAATTCGTCTCGTTCAGGTCCATTCGTCCCGTTTAGGTCCGTTCGTCCCGTTTAGGTCCATTCTTCCCGTTCAGATCCATTCGTCCCGTTTAGGTCGATTCTTTTCGTTCAGGTCCATTCGTCCCGTTCAGATCGATTCTACCGTCCGGTCCATTCGTCCCGTTTAAGTCCATTCGTCCCTTCCAGATGTACAAATTTTCTCAGTTTGTCCGATTCCCTTGTTTGTATTTATTTTATTTCAATTAAGGTTCAGGTATACTCTAGAGCACTTCTACCAAATATATTTACCCGAATTAATTATTTTTTTTACAGCGGATTTACTTCATCTTCTAGATTGCAAAATGCAATAAAATTCGATCTAGGTAACTCAGTGAAATTTATTTTTTCTATATAATCGTATTTTGCGGAACGGATAGGTTTTTTCCTGTTAATGATTAAGAGTAGATTGTTGTTGCATTGCATGGAGAAACTTCTAAACTATCATTTGAGTGCAAGAATTCTTTTAAACACTTATGAGTCCAATTTTTCATCAATAAATGTGGACATCACTTTTTTCATCATCAATATATTAAATATAAATAAAAAGAAAAGTTACAAATGAAATCGCTGCACTCCTATGATAGAACTAAATGAGAGCTGTCCAAAAAGTTGAGACTTTGTTTCTAGGTGGCATATGAGTCATAATCTGACTTCCGCAATGGCAATAATTGTGTTTGGAGATAGCGTGGTTTGAAGAAAAGTGGACCCTATGTCAGTGGCTTATGACAAGGACACTAAAAAGTATGTATCATTGAAAGTATTCAATATTTTTCCATAAGATTTGAAATCATGATGCGATATATGCTGTTCTATCCAAATATAAGATAAAACCTATATGTGGCTATGTCCCGAAATTATCAACTTTCTATAGGAATTTTAGAGGGAGCACTGGATGAAATTTCAGTGTGTAAGTTTTGTAGTAAAGGTCGGCTAACTTTCTATCGAACATATTATAATCATGGATTGTCCTTGCATTATTATATTGTTTGTGATCAATGTTTTGCATCTACTCCTTTCTATACTCTCCCTCAGAATAATACCCCCATTGTGACACAGATAATACATTAAAGTTTGGTCATAACTTGTTACAAATTATGGGAGGTATATTAGTTGGAATTGGTAAATCAGGACTTGATTTCGTAAATACTTTCATTGGTTTGCCATCAACTTTATCTAATAGAGCATTTTACAAAGCTCAGGATTATTTATCCAAGTTTTCTACGGATGTAGCACAAGCAAGTTGTATGCGGGCAGCCTTAGAGCTGAGAGAAAACCACAATACCTGCATATTCAGAATTTTTAGAGGTTACTGTTTATTATGACGGAGCCTATCAAAAAAGGGGGGGCAAAGCGGGCTCTGGATTCTCTAGATACTGCGGTGCATGTGCTATATCCGTGGAAACTGGGAAAGTACAAAGCTATGAAATGGCCTGTAATAGTTGCAAATTGTGTATTGAGAAGCAACAAGCTCTTAGGGAGAAACGGTTAGAATTAGTTGAATATATAATATGGAAAGAAATGCATTAATCTAGTTGCCAGGCCAAAGAATATGGCAAATATAGTTCAGTTGCGCTGGAATCAAAATTAGCACCAGATATTTTTCGAAAGTCAATAGAACAAAAATTAATTTACTCCACAGTTATTGCGGATGGTGATGATAAAAGTATCAATATATTAGCTGAAAATAACATTTATGGGGAATTTAATATAACAATAAGGAGGGAGGAATGTTTGAGCCATGTTCAGAAGCGTGTACGAAAACATTTAGTTGAAAAACAAAAAGAATTTATTGCTTCTCAAAAGACACTATTGCAACACGAATTGGGGCAATGTTTAACAGAAGCGCAGAGAAGATCTGTTAGGGATCTATATCGGCCATCTACGCTTAGGGATTGGAAAAAAGGGAGAGATAATTGGGGTGATAGTGAAGAATTAGGAGATATATCTATTGAAATAAATCTTTTACCTGATAATATAATTGATTTAATAACATGACTTTATGGCTTTTTTGTAAAAAGTAGAATTGGTGGTAATCTAATTGAATTACGTGAAGCATTGTTGAGAATTGTTTATCATTTAGCTGCTAATGATGAGAATTGTCATGAAATGCATAAATATTGTGAGAAGGGTGTTGATACATTTTGTATGTATCAGAAAGCGGTAGTTGTAGGAGATACCATTCCAAAACATCCCAGGTGCATCAGTTTAGCCTGTAGGGATCGTGTTTTAGAGACTTTAGCACCATATTTTGCACTGTCATTTTTGGAAAGGGTTCAGAGTCGTAATACTTCAAATTTGAATGAGAACCTTCATGGGATGATTTGGAACTGTATTATTAAAACTAAGCCAATAGAATTGAGTTTGATGAAATTAGGTTGTAGTTCATCAATTCTTCGTTTCAACGAAGGGATAGCTGGATTCAAAAAATCATCGATATTATAGGATTGAACGGTTATATTTCAATAGATAATTTAGTAAAAGAGTTCGATAATGAGAGAATTACAAATAGTTTAAGATGTGCAAATAATACTAAGCGTAGGTGGTCCCTAAAACAAGCAAAGCGCTCCCGGAAGCGTGGAGCTACCTATAAGAGCGGGGCCTATTCCCAAGCAACAAGTGTGCCACGGGATATGGACATGAAATGTAAAATATGTGGAGGGAGCGGAGACAGTGGGATATTGAACAAGGCGGGTAGTAGTATTGGTAAAGATATTAGTGTAAGTGTAGCCTGGTTATGTTGTGATATTTGTGATGGTTGGCATCATAATAATTGTTTGAGGAATATGAATGTTGTAGCTGTAGATGTCGGAGAAGATGATTTGTGGATATGCCCCCTATGTAATTGTTGTTAGTCACTAAATTTTTTATTTGTATGTTTATTAGTTATTATTTGTTATACAATTTATATTACATAACATCAACCTTTATTGTAATAATATAAACTTTTGTTAGTTTTTTGTATGTTTGGAAGAAGCTGAACCTAATTCTACAATAAGTTACATTACATTGCACCGGAATGTGTACGGAAACTATTAGTTATGTTATGCTATATTATTTATGAATTATGTATTGTAGAACAAATAACAAAAAAACTACAAAAAAATACAAAAAAACAAAAAAACTACAAAAAAATACACAAAAAACAAAAATACTACAAAAATACACAAAAAACAAAAATACTACAAAATAATACACAAAAAACAAAAAAACTACAAAAAATACACAAAAAACAAAAATACTACAAAAAAATAAACAAAAAATCAAAAAAACTACAAAAATATATACAAAAAACAACTCTTGGAAATGATGGAATATTTATTTCCTTTCTAGAAATGGGAAAGATACACTCTGATCCAATAATTGAGACAATCGGTCACAATTTATTCTGTACAATAATGAAATGTTATACCTACTACAACAATTAGCATGTCTAAAGAATTATTTATTGAAGACGTAATTCGGCTGGAGGAGGTCGTCTACGAGTTCCGGATTCGGGAAATGGTGTCCCGGCTCGAAGCCACCCAGTATAGAGGTAATTTCACTGATTCGTCCCCAGTTGAGCGAAACTTTATTGAGCGAAACCCGCTTGAGCGAACCCAATTGAGCGAAACCTAATTGAGCGAAACCCAATTGAGCGAAACCCGCTTGAGCGAACCCAATTGAGCGAAACCTAATTGAGCGAAACCCAATTGAGCGAAACCTAATTGAGCGAAACCCAATTGAGCGAAACGTAATTGAGCGAAGCCTAATTGAGCGAAGTTCTAAATGTACATGATGCTATCAATGAAGAATTTACTTACAATGGCCAAAATGAAGGTGATTAGGATAAACGATTAATAAGGTGTATGTAAATACTATACAGCACTCAGATAAATTTTATATAAATACTGCTTTTATATCTTATATAATACGTATCTTCAAATGGCATCAAAATACGAAACAACAAAAAACTGCCCTGCACTTTGTTTTGAAGGATACTCTTATAGATTTGACAAATTAGTGTCAGCCAATACTAAAAAACGATGGCGGTGTCGCACACGAGACTGCAATGGGTGTGTCTATAGTGCAAATATCCAGGAAAATACAGATATTCAAACGCGAATACCTCACCGTGAGCATTGCATACCAGATCCAGATGCTAGGTATATTGAAATTGTAGTATCTGATCTTAAAGTGAAGGCAAGGACTCAATTAACTCCTATACCAACGCTCTACGGCGATGCTACAGCAATGCTCTCAGTTACTCCTACAATTGCATCACGATTCCCCTTATTTAGTCAAATTGACTCCTCTTTATATCGAGAGAGATTGAAGAAATTTCCTACACTCCCAATTTCTAGAGAAGCACTTAATTTGCCTACAGACCTTCAACAAACAATTGCTGGTTCTACCTTTCTGCAATACTCTTCTTCAAACAATGAAATCCTTATTTTCGGTACAGAAGACAATATTCGAATGCTTTCTACTAAAGTACATTGGTGTGTAGACGGTACATTTAGGAGTGTACCTCACTTATATCTTCAACTCTTCACCATCCATGCGTTCGAAGGTGACAAATTAATTCCTCTCATTTACTGCCTACTCTCCGCTAAAACGCGAGTCATTTATTCGGAATTATTTCGTGCTCTCAAAGATAACGCTGGCAATTTAAACGTAGTATTAGCACCTGAGTTAGTCACTTGTGATTTTGAAAGTGGCCTGATAAAAAGCATTAGACTGGAATTTCCAAATGCTTGTGTCCGTGGATGTTACTTTCATTTTTGCCAGGCAATTTATCGCAAGGTGCAAGTTTTGGGTTTATCACAATTATATGTTCATGATGGACCTCATCGAATATATATACGAAAGCTTCTTGCACTGGCCTTTGTCCCCATTGAACTTATCTCTCTAACATTTCAAGGCCTAAGGAATGATGGTCCAGTTGAATTGCAAACACTGTTCGATTATTTTGAGCACTACTGGATTGAAGTTGTGGACAATAAGCTTTGGAATATGTATGGGGTACAAAGGAGAACCAATAATAATCTAGAAGGTTGGCATCTTAGGTTAAATCGTTCGGTTGGAAAGGCCCATGCAAATATTTATGAATTTGTATCAAAGCTGATCAGAGAGCAGGGATGTACAGAAACTCTTTTAGCACAAGTTGCAGCAGGAAATATAAAGCCTCATAGCAATAATCTCAAATATAAGCAGATTAATGAAAAGATTAAACATCTTACAGATGATTACACTTTAGGGCGAAAGAATATTGACCAATATCTAACTGGAATAGCTTACAACATTGCACAACCTACAAGCATATCTCTATAGTACCATTTGTTCAAATATTTATCTGTCATTCATAATTAATTAAGTTCCAATACTCTATATTATTAATTAAGGCCAAACTATACTCAAGAATGATATTGAGATTATGATCTTTTTGGATAGTACCCTATAAAATAAACCAGCATTTAAAATTTCAGCTGTTTCTGACTCATACTTTCGAAGTTGTGACCTTTTTAGAGCTTAGGAATGTATGCATCATCATCAAAAGCTCAGTTTTCAAATGGACGATCATAACTTTTGGTCTAGATTTCACAGATTTGGTTCAATATGCTTGAAACCAAGTTTAAATGAATGAATACATATGTTCCTTTATAGAAATACGTTTTTTAACACTTCCGAAAAAAACTTTCTGAGTTACAGCACTTTGAAGTCAGATTTCTACCGCCAACCAATAACATTTCGATGTTTGGCAGTCAAAGACTGACTTCAATGTGCTGTTACTCTGAAAGTTTTTGTCGGAAGTGTTAAAAAACGTATTTCTATAATGGAACATATGTATTCATTCATTCAAACTTGGTTTCGAACATATTGAACCAAATTTGTGGAATCTAGACCAAAAGTTATAATGGTAGGTTTTTACATACACCACTATTTTGACTCAAATCAAGTGAATTTATATGTTTATAACTATTTTGCAAATGCTTTCATCCGTTTTTCATATGAGTTGGTAATAGTACATAGATGTGAATACAAAGTTAGTGCTAAGCTCTAGAGTTTATAGTTTTCGAGAAAAATATTTGGAAATCATCAAAAATGGGCACACTTTATGCCCATATATGGTCATTAGGAAAAATTGTGCGAGTTAGGGTCTCAAAATGTATTATTGAGGGATAGTAAACCGGGTATTGGGATCATTTTGCACCCAAAATTTTATTTATTGGTCTACGGGTTACTGAGATTCAAAATAGAAAAGTGAAAGGACCACCCAATGAGTTGAAAGTTCAGAAAGTTTTAATTGCTTGTCCGTTCACAGTTTTTATCCTAATTGTTTGAAACCAAGTGTAAACTAATGAATATATATTCAATTTGGGAATGACCCTTGATCTAAACTCTACAATGCGAACTTTCAGAGTTCCAGCCCTTTGAAGTCTGACTTGGCACATTGACAATCCAAATCTGACTTTAAATGACTATAAATCAGAATTTTTCGATTAGAATGTTGAAAATTTTGGTTTAGATCCTAAGTATATATGCAAAGATACTATTGGATGAATAACAACGAATTTGATAGTAAATTATGGCAGTGCGAGCCTACAAACTTTTTAACCCATTTGAAAAAGTCACCCTCCATGATGTCCATCACATTCCAGGATCTTATAAAGGTCGCTACAGCAAAACTATGGGTCAGATTCACCTGAAATTTGAAATGTAGGTATACTTTACAGGGTACTATCCAAAAACAATCGAATCTCAATTTATCTGACGAGCATTGTGGGGCCGTAATTTAAATTTTCGTCCGAAATTGGCTATATAACAGGGAATTCATGGGTCACAGAGCCCTACTGACTTCAAATCTACTCAGAATTCAAAAAAAATTTGCCAGATTATTTACCAGTGTGAAACAAACAGGAAAACGAATTAAACTCATTTTACCATTTGCAGTATAGTTTGGCCTTAAGGTTAAATTACGGCAGATTCATGTAAAAAAACACATAAATTTCGTTTTGAAGTAAGATGTTTAATTTTCACATATATAATAGAAGACATTATAGCTATATCGAAACTGAAAACGAAATCGAATTATTTTGAATAAATTCGATTTTATGGGGCGTGCAGTTTTATGGTAATACAAAAGTCCCAAAGGGGGATTTCTTCAGACTCCACCTGATAAGTGTGTCGATCTCAAGATCATTATTAGCTAAAGACATATTATGTGCGATATATCACATAGATCATCGTTATATGCTGTAGGTGACTGGTTTAGAATTTTGATTTGACCTAAATAAAAAAAGTTGCGACCTTTTGAACTAAAGAAATCATTAAAAAGGTCATGTTTTTTATGAGATATTTGATAAAATGTTTGAAAAATAATTTCAGAGTCATAATTCAAAAATGTAAACCGACTACCAACTCCGTACGCTTATAATCTTTCAATATTGATTCTGATAACAAACATTGATGGCCGCATTGCCAAATTACACTATAATATCGACCACCACTTTTTGAAATCGCCCTATGGGAGATTTGTATTAGCCAAATATTGAAACCGACAAAAAATAAAAAGTATAATATATTGAGACATTTTCTTTTTTGTTTATTGCTTTGTATCGTACCTTGATCTATTTCTAACAATTACAGATTAATACAAGAGATTTCATTCCCGTGGGGTAATTTAACCTTAAACTAACTTGCTTATGTTTCGCTCAATTAGTTCATAGGTTTCGCTCATTTGGGTTTCGCTCATTTGGGTTTCGCTCATTTGGGTTTCGCTCATTTGGGTTTCGCTCATTTGGGTTTCGCTCATTTGGGTTTCGCTCATTTGGATTTCGCTCAATTGGGTTCGCTCAAGCGGGTTTCGCTCAATAAAGTTTCGCTCAACTGGGGAAACCCCATTTCACTCACTATAGCTATGGAGATTCCCTTTACACACTCATCATACTTTATATTTAGATCAGAGAGATCAAGCCTGGACAGTGGCGGAGTAGGCCCGGGAGGAGTTCCGCAGGTTCCGGGAGGCAACCATAGCCTTAGGGGTTAGCATCCCCCTGATCCTCCTGTGTGTAGCAGGGGGATGCTACCTCTGGTGGCGGAGGTAAATCCCCAACAAGGTGGCGGTGGCGGTGGCGGTGGCGGTGGCGGTAGAGGTGGAGGTGGAGGTGGAGGTGGCGGTGGCGGTGGCGGTGGCGGTGGAGGTGGATGACCTCAAGCAAAATCAGGTTAGAAATATTTATGCATACAATGTATGTTGCATTCTATATTATTATAAACTTCTTATTAGTTGTGAGGTAATAATTATTCATGGATACAATGTATTTTGTTCCTGGAAAGTATACTGCAATGTTGTAGGCAGGCTAGGAAAATTTGATTTATTTGATTTTTTTGGGAAATTATATTCATTGATTTGAATGAACATAACTCAAATTATATAATAGGTATTCAATTGAGAATTTCGCAGTAAGTATACTTTGTAATATTACGTTGAAATAACTACGATTGAAATAGGTTTCACCATTTTCAAATAGTAAATCAACTTTAAAACAATTGATTTTAATTTTGATTTGATTTAAAAAAAAAAATATTTACCATTACTGGCTATAGGTAGGGGTATACCACAAAAATTTCCACTTTCGGCTAATTAGCCACATATCGGTTTTATGTTATTTTTGGATAGAACAGCCTATGCCGCATATCATTTCCAAATTTCATAGCAAAATATTGAAAACTTTCATTGATACCGACTTTTTAGTGTCCTCCACCTGAGCCACTTCATTGGGGGGTTATTCTTTCAAACCCCGCTACCTCGGAACATACTTTTAGTCGTTTTGAAGACCCATTTTGGTTCATATTCAACCTAGAAACAAAATCTCAACGATTTTGGACAGCTCTCAAAGAGTTCTATCATATGAATGTAGGGATTTCATTAGTAATCATAAAAAAAGTGATGTCCACTGTTATTGATGGAAAATTGGACTCATAAGTAATCAAAAGAAGTTGTACATTCATATGATAGATTAGAAGCTTCTCTATGTAATAAAACAGGAAACAAGTCTTAATCATTAAGAGGAAAAAACTTGTGTATTCCAAAAAGTGTGTTTTTATAAAATTTAAAATTTTCTCAGTGTTACCTAGGTAGAATATTATTGCATTTTTGCATATATCTCGCCGCTGGGAATCTAAAACAAAAAAGATCTTTCTAATCTGCAAAAAACTGTAGAAAAAGTGTTGGGAAGTATACTACAACCTTAAAACAAAGAAAAGTTATAATAACTTCTGCTGTCACACACCTGATGATTAATTCTAGGACCCATTAGAATCGTACTTGTCTGGCCCATAATTCACGCTTCCGAGATCTAGCGGGTGGGATAAAATCTAGACCTCCCTTTTGTGTCGTTTTCTCGCTCTCCTACCTCTTGGCCCAAATGGCCCAAGAGAAGTGGCTCGGATTGCAGTAGTGACAGCAGGAGTGACAGCAGGGGCAACAGCAGCAGTGAAAGCAGGGGTAATACTGCAGTTCCAGCATGGGTAACAGCAGGGGTAATAGCAGGGTTAACAGAAAGAGTAACATCTGCAATGACAGCAGGGACATCAGGAGAATCATCTTCTAATCTAGATTAACTTCTACACTAACCGGCCAAAAGTATTTGAACAGCAATAATTTGTATTCAGACATTTGAGTTTATACCAGCATTATAACAATAGTAGATTCTACAAAATGGCCATTTACATGAAACGATATGTAAAGTATATTAAAACAGCAAAATTTTCGAATTTACATTTTTATGGAGGCGTTAAACTCATTAAATATATAATTAGCTCATTAAATAATAAATTTGTGATAATTAAGATGCAATGTTAATATATTAATTCTGACAGCAGATTTGAATTCCACATAGTTAAATTGCTCTAAGTGCATAATTTCAAATCAATCCGAATATTTTCTACTGTGATACAGCCAGATTTACATTTGTGCCACTTATGCCACAAGTGGTACGTGGCAGAAACACTTATGCCACTTCGTGAATATTTTCTAAATTTAATTGAAATCACAATATTTTCATATGTATATCTATAATAAGTTATTTATAGTCATTTCAGAGTAGTTTAGATAGCCGTTAATAAGTTACCGGATGAATATTGTGTCTGCATTAAAATCCCTATTGTTCAAATACATTTGGCTGGTCAGTGTAGTTTATAAGTCAACTAATTAGAAAATAAAAGCAGGCGGTAATGGAAATAGTAGTCATAAGAAGAAAAAAGAAATTGCAAGGAAATTAAATTCGCGTGGTTGAGTTAATGTACTACATTAAGGAAAGCACATTCAGGCTTCTAAAAAGGATGACTGATGAGAGATTAGGAAACCTTGGAGTTTTGGCACTGCATGATTTTGATATTCCTCTGGACTTAGCTACCATTTGTGATATATATTGAAAGAAAATATCATCGAAAATGCGTAGTCTTCAATTCTCAAAATCTAATTTTGTATCATTATTATCATTAATATAATTATAATTATAATTATTTTAATTAGTTTATTAGCTATAAAATTATTTGATTTCGTTTTTCTTAAATTTTTCTTTACTCGGATTATAATAATGGAGCGCTAATCGGAGTGGCTAGGTGCACCATTCATCCCCCCTGGATAAGCGCCTGATCTTACGAAAAGCGGAACGGTACCTT
Organism: Hexactinellida sp. DTS-2022; assembly: GCA_028753945.1. Lineage (NCBI taxonomy): Eukaryota > Metazoa > Porifera > Hexactinellida > Hexactinellida sp. DTS-2022. The sequence continues at coordinate 4,508,085 of JAPNXP010000002.1, forward strand.
ATTTCTGAAATACATCGTCCAAGAAGACCTTTCCTGCGTAGACTTCCGAAACGCATAGGTTGAATTGTCCAACAAATCCACTGGAATCATCGACATGATCACAGGAATTAAACACAGCTAGACTGACAAACGAGAATCTCTCGTTGAGACAAGAAGTGGCCAGTTTGTAGAATTGCATGCACGTACTGTAATGCAAACTTTATTGATTAATCACGAATTGAATTTCATAACCGTCAAGACCCAAAACCTACTGCGGTACAAAATAGATATAGTGATAATTTTGCAGCTTTATTTGCTTCCCCTAGCAAATCTAATACAAATTTATTGGTTATAGTGATACATTATTGAATATAGTGATAACACTGTCCAACTAAGTTTTTGTTTCTTCAATGAAATATAATTTTCCAGGCTAATTGAACATGTATATTAATGATTATATACTTAGATTTTTTGTTTAACGTCTCAAATTATTTTTGTTCAATCTTAAAAATTTCCGAAATTTCAATCAAAAATATACACTATAAATATTTATATTTACACATTTTGCTCTTCTATCAGTAAATTCTAAATTGTTTCTTTTATCGATCTAGCATAACAATGTCTCGAGGATGTGTCAATGATCCTAATTCTTTCTGTTATATTTGAGGTGAATTTATCACCAAGGTTCAAAGACGCAATATGACTCCTCTCGTGAAAAAGCATATCAAATCTATTTTAAATGCCATATTGGTGATCAAGACAAGGTTTGGGCTCCACATATTAGTTGTTCGGAGTGTACTGTGAATCTAAGAGCCTGGCTAAACGGTGTACGCAAATCTATGCCTTTCGCAATACCTATGATATGGAGAGAACCAAAAAATCATTCCACAGACTTCTACTTTTGTACCACAATTACAACTGGATTCACTTCTAAAATCAAAAAGAGCATTAGATATCCGAATCTCAATTCAGCGATTTGCCCCATTCCTCATTCGGATGAATTGCTGATTCCTAAACCTCCAACAAACTTTGATTTTGATTCTGATATAGAGTCTCTAGACGAAGGTATTGTTCCTCTAGAGTCTAGACACTGATGAAGATTATGTAGACAAACATACTAGGATTCCTCATTTAATACACCAATCAGAGTTAAATGATTTGGTAAGAGATTTGAGTTTAACAAAGAATCAAGCAGAAATCCTAGGGTACAGACTTCTGGAGTGGAACTTGTTGTCAGATGAAACAAGAATATCTGTTTTTCGAACACGCCAGAAGGACTTTTCGTGTTATTTTGAAATGCAAGATGCATTATGTTATTGTAGTAACATTGAGTCACTAATGAATGAGCTAGGTACACAACACAATCCTGAAGAATGGCGTTTGTTCATCTATTCCTCAAAATCTTCCCTAAAAACTGTATTACTCCACAATGGCAATGATTATCCTTCAGTCCCAATAGGACACTCAGTTCAAATGCGTGAATCCTTTGAAAATATGGTTTTTCTACTAGATCACATAAAGTATTTGCAATATAACTGGAATATATGCTGCGATCTCAAAGTGATTGGTCTGTTGATGGGTTTACAATCCGGATATACAAAATATTGTTGCTTTTTGTGTGAATGGGATAGTCGTGCCCGGCAATTGCACTACGTAGAAAGAAATTGGACCCCTCGTCAAAATCTAGTGCCTGGAATAAGAAATGTTAGTCAGCGACCTCTAGTTGACCCACAGAAGGTTATTTTTCCTCCATCACATATAAAGTTGGGTTTAATCAAGAATTTTGTTAAAGGAATAGTGAAGTACAATAAAGATGGCGAAGGATTGGCATACTTGAGATCTAAATTTCCCGGTATCAGCGATGCAAAGATCAAAGAAGGGGTTTTCATTGGACCAGAAAAAAGAGATTTAATTCATGATGCAAATTTTGATTTGACATTAAATGCATTAGAGCGAGATGCCTGTGTTGCATTCAAGGATGTGGTAGCAGGATTTTTGGGAAATCATAAATCAAATAACTACAAAGAAATTGTGGACACCCTGCTTGGAAGCTACAAGGCTATGGGTTGCAACATGTCTCTTAAAATACATTTTCTACACTCCCACCTAGAGTTTTTCCATGAGAATCTCGGTTCAGTAAGTGATGAACAAGGAGAAAGATTTCACCAAGATATTTCTAAGATGGAAAAGCGTTAAAAGGGGAAATGGAGTCCAAATATGCTTGCTGATTATTGCTGGAATCTGAAAAGAGATGAGACCTATCCGAGTCACAAGAGAATGACATATTCAAATCATTTTTAGAAAATAGTTAGACTATTATGTTTACTTTTATAACGTAATTTCTTAAAAATACGTGATAATTTTGAATTGTAATTTCGTAATATCTATGCGTTCTATCAAAAAACAAAGTGTTATGTTAAATTCAGCATACCTGAATGTGTATATAACAGATAATATGATCAGAGAAACAGTAAAAAAGTTTAAATTTGTTGTACAGTGTAATTTGTTTACATACCGTGTATTCCTGAAAAAATTGGATTTGTGACCTTCCTTGGATCATATATTAGATGCGGTGATACAGTGGATTAAATGATATAATGGATGAGAGAGATATTGGATATAGTGATATAGTGGATATAGTGATCATTTGGCCACAAATGAGATGTCTCCACCACTATCACTATATCCAATATGTACTGTAGTAAGTCTTACATTATCGAATATTTGGAAAGAGTATTGAAAACACCAATCCTCCAATGTTGAGGAATAAAGTATTGAGGATCGTTAATAATTATTTTAATAGGTCAACGAAAACAAAACTATAGACGCTAAAAAGGGTTTCAAGTCCTAGAATAAAAATCACTACGTTAAGAACAGTGAAGTTTTCCGATATTTGAAAGATCATGACTTGCTCAAACAAATGAGAAAATATCATGTAAGTTTTCACTCTAACTGTTCAAAAATTTAACTTCCATTATTAGGAGATCCGTCAGCTAGATGACCTCTCCAAATTAAAAGAGATGATTATCCTGATTTAAAGTAGAGACACGCCGGAGCCCACTTTACATACAGCCCCGGAGCCCACTTTACCTACAGCCCGGAGCCCACTCTACCTACAACCCCGGAGCCCACTTTACCTACAGCCCCAGAGACCACTCTACTTACAGCACCGGAGCCACCTATACCTTCAGCTCCAGAGCCCACTCTACTTACAGCCCCGGAGCCCACTTTACCTACAGCCCCGGAGCCCACTTTACCTACAGCGCCGGATGCGGCATATCAATCCACATAAAGTGCGCCCGGATTTACATTTAAAGCATAATATACTTTCTGTTTCTTAAATTACTTTATGTCTACATTAAATTAATTAAATATTAGTATATCCTACTCATTGAAATCAAACTAGTTGGATATCTGGGTATTTTGTACAATGTACAAGTATTTATTATTCAATATTCAATTACAGGTAGTAGGGCAGCTTAGGCCCATATTTTGGAAGGATGTGGACATCCCGGACCAAAGCACCAAATTTTTTCCACATATAGACCACTGGTTCCCAACCTTTTTTAACCCTTGAACCACTTGATACCCGAAAATTTGGTGGTGCACCCCCAGGGCATACGTGAGTCTGAAGGATTCTATTGACAAGGGCATCAATTATTTTTTTAAAGATGGGGGGTGAACATCATATGGTTTCATTAGGATGAAAAACGTAAGTATGTATTAATATCACAAGGTTAATCTAAGTATACATGGATTTATAGACGAGCGAGCGTAGCCAGGGAGAAAAATTTTTGGGGTGAAGAGGATTTTCAAATGTCATTGAGTATTACTAGCAATTTATGACAACAATATTTTGCTGATTTAGGGAGGATATAATCATGAGGTGCACCAAAATTGGGAGGGGGGGGCGAATGCCCAAAGCCTAGGTTGTGGTAAATGGACCAGTATGGACCAAGCCCTCTTTGAAAAAGCGTCGGGTAACTTACAGAAAACAATAGTAATAAATCAATATAGTCGAGATCAATATAGTCGATCAGAATTTAAATGTATATTATAATTATATTTTTTTAACTTTATTTTAAGTTTAAGGTTAAATTACGGCAGATTCACCCAAAAAACACATGAATTTAGTTTTGAAGGTGGGAGTTTGAATTTCACATATATGATGGAAGAGATTATAGCTATATCGAAACTGAAAACGAAATCTAATTATCTTCTATAAATTCGAAATTATTGGGCTTGCAGTATTATGCTAATACAAAAGTCCCATAGGGGGATTTTTTCGACTCCACCTGATAAGTGTGTAGTTTGCAAGATCATTATTTGCTAAAGACCTGTACTGTGTGATCTATCAGAAAGATCATCGTTATGGGCGGTTGGTGAGTGGTTTAGAATTTTGATAAGATCTAAATAAAAAATATTGCGACCTTTTGAAACCAAAAAATGAATAAAAAGGTCATCTTTTCATGCGAAATTTGATAAAATGCTTGATAAAAAAAATTCCAAGTCATAATTCAAAAATGTAAACCGTCTACCTACTCCGTACGCTTATAATCTTTAAATATTGATTCTGATGACAAACATTGATAATTGCATTGCCAAATTACCGCATAATATCGACCACCACTTTTGGAAATCGCCCTATGGGAGATTTGTATTAGCCAAATTTTGAAACCGACAAAAAATAAAAAGTATAATAGATAGGGACATTTTCTTTTTGGTTTATTGATTTGTATCGTATAGGTATATATTTCTCACAATTACAGATTAATACAAGAACTTTCATTCACGTGGGGTAATTTAACCTTAAGAAGTCTAGTGAATAACCCCCCCGGACTGTAATTTATCCGGACTCATTTGAGTGGTCCCAATAAGTCCGGATAATCGAGGTTGCACTGTATTATTAACATGTTTTTAAATAAATCAGCCATCTTTTCCATATCGTAATAAATCACTATACTGATACTATAGAACAAATTACATAAACTTACTATACTAACTATACTGCTAGATAATGACTGTTGTTAATATTGTTATGTTAGGTGTTTGTAAGTGATTATGATGAATTCAATTCTCTAAATTGAAAATAGTAGCGTAAATTCCACGTATAACGTATTTCTATTAAATTAATAATTTGGGAAGTGCAATCAGAAGGAGCACACTCCCATCCCGTCTGTGAGGGGCAATTTTATATAGATATTACTACAAAAACAATAGTGTTGTTTATTTCTCTATTGGATTATTACAATTTCAAACATTTCTAATTAATTAAATTAATAATACGTATATATAATATTGCTTCCAAATCCATTATATATTATCCCTTAGAATCAATCAAATCCATCATTAGTTTTCTGACATATTATGATTTTGGTGATCCTATGTCATATTGAAATATATTTCGAATTCAAGTATGAGAATTGCCCCCTTAGTTCAAAAGTTCATACTTATCTCGATAGTATAGCCCTTTGTGTGGCAATTACAAGCCTACTCGACTATGTGTGAGGATAAATATATTTATAATTTATTATAATTATATAAATTAGTACTAATTAACACTACATATAAAAATAAATAAATAATATTAATATTTACACTATTTGTACAGCTGAATGAACACAGAATGTACAGCTGGAACTGCAGCAGAGGAGCAACAGTGCTACTAGGCTGTTGGAACCTGAGATCTACAGCAAATGACAAGAAAATATATACAGTCAGGTTCTGTTATTAAGAACTTTCAAGGGCCCAAAAATTGCGTTCATAATAGAGAGAATTCTTAATAAGCGAACTCAACTGAGTACAAACCCTATGTAATTTGTTAAATTGGGACCATAGGGCTTGTTCACAATTCAAAAAATCTTCATATTAAGAAAAAGAAAAACTGTTCACAATAAGCAGACCTCACTGTATAAAGATATTAAAATAAACTCACCAAAACCGATCAGGCAGTTTGCATTGGTCAGTTGATCTCAGGTTTTTCCCACGAATCCTAGGCTCGGGAGGTGATAAAGATTTATCAAAGATGCCACCACTAACATCCCCTAATGGCGAAGATGATGTAATTTGAGTTCCGAATGCTGGTAGAGACATAACGGAGCGATCTAACAGCCTAGTAGCACCGCTGCTCCTCTGCTGCAGTTCCAGCTGTACATTCCTCTCACGAAGTTGAGAGTTCTCCACTACAAGTCGTGCAATATAGGCATCTTGATGCGTCCTCTCACGAGCACCCCTCATGAGCTCATCAATTCCTGATGACATGTTTACTAAGACTGACGTAAACGCTCGTGCATCACTCTTCCTGTCAACAGTTTCCTGATCAAGCGAGAGCGATAACGCTGATACTTCTGCTGCCAGTTGGTCATAGTTAGTGCATGGAGGCGTAGTAGGGCGAAATGTTTCTTCGTTCAATATACGAGTAGTAGAATGTTCTTGGGTGGTGGGTAGAGAGGTGTAAAGACTGGGAGAGTTGGAGAGAGAGAGAGAGATAGAGGGGGGGGGGGGGGGGGGAGAGAGAGATGGGGGTAGAGTTATTTTGTGTTACGTCGGGATGTTCGGGAATTGGAGTCTCCCCGAAACAAGAGAAGAACTTTCTCATTTTTCTAGAAAGATTTAACTGCGTATAAATTTAGCGAATAAAATGTGTGTTATATGTATAATTATCCAAAAAATTACGCATAAATTGTGTATTCAATTATATAATTTGGTGTAGAAATTGAGTGTAGAAATTATGTATAAATAGTCTGTTGTAATGAGCATAATTAGGTGTATAATAAATTATATAAATTGTGTATAAATAGTCTGTTGTAATGAGCATAATTAGGTGTATAATAAGTTATATAAATTGTGTATAAATAGTCTGTTGTAATGTGTATAATTAGGTGTATAATAAATTATATAAATTGTGTATAAATAGTCTCTTGTAATGTGCATAATTAGCTGTATAATAAATTATATAAATTGTGTATAAATAGTCTGTTGTAATGTGTATAATTAGATGTATAATAAATTATATAAATTGTGTATAAATAGTCTCTTGTAATGTGCATAATTAGCTGTATAATAAATTATATAAATTGTGTATAAATAGTCTGTTGTAATGTGCATAATTAGGTGTATAATAAATTATATAAATTGTGTATAAATAGTCTGTTGTAATGAGCATAATTAGGTGTATAAGAAATTATATAAATTGTGTATAAATAGTCTGTTGTAATAAGCATAATTAGGTGTATAATAAGTTATATAAATTGTGTATAAATAGTATGTTGTAATGTACATAATTAGCTGTATAATAAATTATATAAATTGTGTATAAATAGTCTGTTGTAATGTGCATAATTAGGTGTATAATAAATTATATAAATTGTGTATAAATAGTCTGTTGTAATGTGTATAATTAGGTGTATAATAAGTTATATAAATTGTGTATAAATAGTCTGTTGTAATGTGTATAATTAGGTGTATAATAAATTATATAAATTGTGTATAAATAGTCTGTTGTAATGTGTATAATTAGGTGTATAATAAATTATATAAATTGTGTATAAATAGTCTGTTGTAATGTGTATAATTAGGTGTATAATAAATTATATAAATTGTGTATAAATAGTCTGTTGTAATGTGTATAATTAGGTGTATAATAAATTATATAAATTGTGCATAAATAGTCTCTTGTAATGTGCATAATTAGCTGTATAATAAATTATATAAATTGTGTATAAATAGTCTGTTGTAATGAGCATAATTAGGTGTATAATAAATTATATAAATTGTGTATAAATAGTCTGTTGTAATGAGCATAATTAGGTGTATAATAAGTTATATAAATTGTGTATAAATAGTCTGTTGTAATGTGTATAATTAGGTGTATAATAAATTATATAAATTGTGTATAAATAGTCTCTTGTAATGTGCATAATTAGCTGTATAATAAATTATATAAATTGTGTATAAATAGTCTGTTGTAATGTGTATAATTAGATGTATAATAAATTATATAAATTGTGTATAAATAGTCTGTTGTAATGTGTATAATTAGATGTATAATAAATTATATAAATTGTGTATAAATAGTCTCTTGTAATGTGCATAATTAGCTGTATAATAAATTATATAAATTGTGTATAAATAGTCTGTTGTAATGTGCATAATTAGGTGTATAATAAATTATATAAATTGTGTATAAATAGTCTGTTGTAATGAGCATAATTAGGTGTATAAGAAATTATATAAATTGTGTATAAATAGTCTGTTGTAATAAGCATAATTAGGTGTATAATAAGTTATATAAATTGTGTATAAATAGTATGTTGTAATGTACATAATTAGCTGTATAATAAATTATATAAATTGTGTATAAATAGTCTGTTGTAATGTGCATAATTAGGTGTATAATAAATTATATAAATTGTGTATAAATAGTCTGTTGTAATGTGTATAATTAGGTGTATAATAAGTTATATAAATTGTGTATAAATAGTCTGTTGTAATGTGTATAATTAGGTGTATAATAAATTATATAAATTGTGTATAAATAGTCTGTTGTAATGTGTATAATTAGGTGTATAATAAATTATATAAATTGTGTATAAATAGTCTGTTGTAATGTGTATAATTAGGTGTATAATAAATTATATAAATTGTGTATAAATAGTCTGTTGTAATGTGTATAATTAGGTGTATAATAAATTATATAAATTGTGCATAAATAGTCTCTTGTAATGTGCATAATTAGCTGTATAATAAATTATATAAATTGTGTATAAATAGTCTGTTGTAATGAGCATAATTAGGTGTATAATAAATTATATAAATTGTGTATAAATAGTCTGTTGTAATGAGCATAATTAGGTGTATAATAAGTTATATAAATTGTGTATAAATAGTCTGTTGTAATGTGTATAATTAGGTGTATAATAAATTATATAAATTGTGTATAAATAGTCTCTTGTAATGTGCATAATTAGCTGTATAATAAATTATATAAATTGTGTATAAATAGTCTGTTGTAATGTGTATAATTAGATGTATAATAAATTATATAAATTGTGTATAAATAGTCTCTTGTAATGTGCATAATTAGCTGTATAATAAATTATATAAATTGTGTATAAATAGTCTCTTGTAATGTGCATAATTAGGTGTATAATAAATTATATAAATTGTGTATATATAGTCTGTTGTAATGTGTATAATAAGTTATATAAATTGTGTGCTAGTCATGCGAATACAGGGTGTAGAAACTATGCGAAAGAACGATTGCGAATAAATATTTGCGTGAATATTATACGAATTAATAAAAGCGTATTATAGTGTGAATAAATATTTTATATGAAGGTGAAGATACTTAACGGTGTCCGGATAGGGATTCAGACAAATTACAATGGTAAATTTGTATTGCTTCTTCATAACTACTTGTGATTCATAACAAGTATCTAGGAAGGCATTTCTAAGAATAACTGCACTTTAAAAAATTCAAATTTCAAAATGTAACTAAATATATATCGAATTTCAAAAAATGGCTTCTAATTGACCGTAACATAGTCTAATAGTCTATAATCTTTTGTAGAAGCACTTCCCAACTTCTAACTAGTTGTTGTATAAGATATTGAGTTACTTAGAAACCTATCCAACTTGCGTTAACAATGAATTTACTTTTTTTTCCTCGATTTTTTTACAGTTTTCGATTCAAAGTCCACATTTCTTCAATTTATTGGGAAATTTCACACATTCTGTTCCTATATTCAATCCCAAATCATAAATTACTCATTCTACTTACTATTTTTTTTCGATATAGTTATGTTATTGACAATGCAGTTGAGTTTGTAGAGATAACTCAATCCATTTCATCAAAACTAAGCTTTCTAAATCAATTTTATTATTCTTTGAAACAAGCATTTGAAAATTATGTGTTTATTTGTTCTAATTTCTCAATATAGTCACTTACTAACATTTCATTTTGATTCTAAAGTGTCTTAGTATTCCCCCCCAATATATTACTTCTAGAAAAAACAAGATAATGTCTACTATTACTCATACTCTACTGTAAAATTTCAATGATATCGGCAAAATTTGTAATCTTTACCATATATGGAGGTGTTGCAACGTCATATTGTGACACTTATGAATGACAAAATCAAAATTAAGATTGGAGGACAAATATTTATGTCATTTAGTGTATATTTATTTTTAAAAAAAATTCCGGTGGAATAAAAGAATTTCTGTAATTAGCCCTGTCCGGACACCGTTACCGAATATAACTTTTGAATTTCGTTTTACCGCCAAAAAGAAATATAAATATTAATAATATAAATTTGAAAAATTGCTATGTTGTTTGTATTGTACATTTGAACTCTATTTATAGGTGGAATCATACCTCTTGTGTGGTCACTCAAAATAGAACTGTTATTTGTTATCGTAACTGATTCTCTATTTTAATGTTACGTTAAAAATATCATTCCTTGGTGTTATTATTCACATAGTAGTGCTATGTATTAGAACTAATATGGTAACCAAATAAATTAGAACAGGGGCCGGCAACCTTTTGAATGAAGTGTGCCAGTTTAGCATTAATTTAATGTCAGCATATTTATGACCTTGCGTGCCAAACATAATCCTCATAGCATAGTTCTGTCACAGGAAAATTGGTCCCGGAAAAAATTGTTCGCCCGACCGATTTTTTCGTCAAAATGTGGTTCGGGGACCAATATTCCATGGAATTTTGGTCCTAGCACCATTTTATCACGGAAAATTTGGTACCCGGACAATTTCTTTCGGGGACCAATATCCAGTGAAACTACCAATGTTTCAATTCTCCATACAACACATTTGTTTCAAACCACTGGTACTTTTTTACTCTCATGACTGATCCCCCAACTCAACTATTCAATTATTTGTATTTCTACTTACAGTCAACATCCGGTAACTCGAACCCTCAAGGGAATGAAAAATCTGTTCGAGATAGCGAATGTTCGAGTTATCGAACGGATTTGTATGGGAGGGGTTTCCAAGGGGAAAATAAATTCAGTCGAATTAACGAATCTTCGAGTTTACGGGAATTCGAGTTACCTGATGTTTACTGTATTTCTAATTTCTGGAACATTGGCCCCATGGTGGGACGAAAAATTTAAGGCTAGAACAATTTTTCCATGATAATCTTAGTCCCACAGTACAAATTTTCCAAGCGGACCAAATTTTGGTGACAGTTCTAACTTCTATCTACGTAATTACTCTAAAGTAATAACACATTATTGGAGTGAAAACTAATGTGTTTGGGTTGGCAAAAAATAGATAAAACTGAAAATCGTCGACAGGGAAAAGTTTGGGTAAATCACTTAGCGTGACATGGAGAAATGCTTCGCGTGCCATAGTTGGCACGCGTGAATAGGGTTGCCGACCCCTGAATTAGAATATTCTAAAACATGGTAGAAATACGTGTTTTTCCACCCACCCGCGAATTGAAGTGGATATACACAATAGATGATTTCCTATGAGTTCATGAAAACATATTCTTTCTGCGGTTTGAGGGATAGAAATGGAATCATATACGTATATTGCACATATCGAAGTATGAAATTACAAATACTATGGTCCTAAACTAAAAAAGTAACAAATATTACATCGGTAAATCTAAGGAATTAACACGGTCCCTTGAGCTTCGATGTAACGAGAGTATCTAATACAGTCAGGGTCGCATATTGTGAACCCCCAGGGGACTTCCCCTATATGTTCATAATAAAAGGACATCATAATAAACGAACTCACATAAGTTCCCTTATTATGAATCTGGGTTTATAATGTTCACATTAAGCAGACTTAATGGAATCTAAGATTTGATATCTAAAAAATCCAGACAATGTAAGCATGATGTAAGAAAGTTGCTATGTTGAAAATATTCAGCCTATATTTCCAGTATGTTGATGCCTATTTGCGCCTACATGACGAGCATGGGCGTAGCCACTGGGGGGCATGGGGGGGCCTGGCCCCCCAAAATTTTCACTCGGACCCCCAAATTTTCCCAAATTAAGTGAATCAATTAGAAATTCGTAATTGTATCTAAATAATGGCCCCCCTAAAAAAATATCAGGCCCCCCCAAATAATTTTTGGTGGCTACGCCCCTAATGACGAGACTATTTAAGCTTTGTAATTTAAGGCTTCTATACTTTTGAAGTGCACTAGCGATAAATGGCGCGATGAATGATACGAGAAACTCCATGGCAGAGTACCAGGAGAGAACAGATGGAAATATCGCATCGTTGACCCGTGCACTTGCATTTCAAAGAGCCGATTTACAGAAGATTTAAAGTTTGGAGGGAGAAGTTGCGGGACTCAAGGGGCAAATAGTAGATAGATTTTGTGCAACAAAACACTACACTCTCACTCCCAGCAATCTCTGAAACTTTTTCTTCTCAGAGCGTGGATGTCCTGGCCACGAATAATTCTGACCAGAAATACATCCGGGGGAAATATTTACGAGCTAAGGACAGATTAAAGCTACCAGAAAAATATTTTATAACTTAGCTTATCTAATCATTCTTCATCATATGTTTATGAGACTAATAAAAGTTGTGCTTCAACGATGACAATTTCACATCTGTCTTATCCTCGTATTATTAGAAGCTAAGGACTTGTGAATATATTAGTAATTGTGAAAATAATCACATAGTATTAGAGGTTGGCCTCACAAATGACATATGGAGGTAATTATAGCATCTGGCACAACTGTACGCTGATTAATTAAGACAGAGTATAGTATAAATCAAAAGGGCAGCTAAACAGGCTCTCAATATAGTGTGATAAGATTGTCAAATATATCGAAATATCCATGTAAATTTTGCGAAGGAGGTAAAAATGTCTATATGTTCCATACTAACAATATCCCACAAAGCAATCACCTGTTATTTCCTCCTGCCCGCCCGCCCGCCAACACCACCCACCGCCGTACTCCCTCTTGATGGAGCTTTTCAGACATTCAAAAAATGTGCCAAATACGACATACAGTCGACTCCGCTTAATTGGGACACATTTTTTCCAGGCCTCTTGTCCCAATTAATAAGCGGTGTTCCCAATTAACCGAAAATATTTTAACCACTGCGCTGCCTAGATAATAATTTTGTCTGCGCTTATATATTGTTACATGATGTTATTTAAAACCTAATTGCACCCACTAGTTAGTTAGTAATTTTTCCTCCCAACCAACTGCTACACGTGCGAGAAAGCGAGAGACCGAGAAAACTATAACGAATGATGTGTCATGGTGGGGGTGGGGGCAATAGACCAGCTGGGGTACAAGCGGTAGTGAGCTATACGCAAAAATATTTATGACATGTGTCCATGAATGGGGAGTAATCCAATTTCCCCGTCCCATGACGCCAAGCGCCCCCCATTATAAAGGGTCTACTCTATGTAGTTACTTTCATTAATTAACAAATTTTATGATAAAAATGGGTTTACACTTCGCCTTTCGTGCTTTGTATAATTTTGTCAATTAAATTGTCACAAACTCAACCGCACATAGTTGGTTAAAGGAATTCATTTACTTAATGAATCCCTAACAAACTACAATTGTGGGCAACTATACTTGTGCTGAAAACAAACAGGATTTGATATAACTTTATTTCAATTTGATTAGCTAATTGACTTGTGGTCTCTATGGTTGACAGACACATGGTTTTACTGAATCCTGTGCTTGTATATATAGTGGCTGATTATTGTGGAATATTAACCAAAGCACTTATTAATTTCCTCATCGTTGATATCTCTTCAAACTTCAGCAGAATACTTCCACAACTCAGCATACCAACGCTCTACTGTGAGTTTAATTATAATAATTTTTCTTATTTGTTACTTAATGATAAAATGATAGTATATAAGGCCATGTAGAAAATATGACTCGTTTCTCATTCCCTAACTTTGTCTCTCTTTCTTTATTAATATACATGAAGCAAGTGTGCATGGTTAGGCCATATAAAATAGATTACTTGTTTGTCATCCCTGTCCGTTCCAATTTTACCATCCGTCCGGATAATTTTATAACTATTTATGAACATATACTGATATACGTACAAACTATTATCCTGATAGACTGGTGTGAAGTACTCCTATTATATCAATTTAATGAGTTTTGTATGCTAAAGCATATTTCTGATATTTTGGGGCATGGCCATGTTGCTTTCTAAATAAATAAATAGTAATACTTGTCGTTTGACATATTCGAATGTTGTTTGTGCATCATGGAAAATAAAAAATAAAATCCCATCTCCCATCCGTGTATTCTAAAAACTCCGGATCGTGGGAGGTGTAAAGATTATCAATATATTATATATATATATATACTATTAAAACGCAATTAGTTTGTATGTCTGTATATATATTTATACGAGCCCTTCGGTCTCGGTCGCTTTGCGACAGATCGGTGCTACGCACCTCAAGTTAACGGCCGCTGTGCGGCCTTACTCACATTTTCTACCATGGAAATGGTAGAAAGGGACGTTATGGTTTTGAATTTTCATAAATTTGTTTACCTATTTGTGTAAACAACAACAACAACAAATACTCATATTAGAATTTTATAAATGCGAAATTCGTGTTCAGCACACTTGTTTACTTATAATACCCATTGAAAGCTAACTTCTAGGTTGATTTTGAATTTTCATTAATTTGTTTAGCTATTTTGTGTAAACAACAACAACAAATATTAATATGAGAAATTTATAAACGCGAAAATCGTGTTCGGCATACTTGTTTACCTATAATACCCGTTGAAAGCTAACTTCTAGGTTGATTCTGAATTTTCATTAATTTGTTTACCTATTTTGTGTAAACAACAACAACAAATATTCATATGAGAAATTTATAAACGCGAAATTCGTGTTCGGCATACTTGTTTACCTATAATACCCGTTGAAAGCTAACTTCTAGGTTGATTCTGAATTTTCATTAATTTGTTTACCTATTTTGTGTAAACAACAACAACAAATATTCATATGAGAAATTTATAAACGCGAAATTCGTGTTCGGCATACTTGTTTACCTATAATACCCGTTGAAAGCTAACTTCTAGGTTGATTTTGAATTTTCATTAGTTTGTTTACCTATTTTGTGAAACAACAACAACAACAAATATTATTATGAGAAATTTATAAACGCGAAATTCGTGATCGGCATACTTGTTTACCTATAATACCCGTTGAAAGCTAACTTCTAGGTTGATTCTGAATTTTCATTAATTTGTTTACCTATTTTGTGTAAACAACAACAACAAATATTCATATTATAAATTTTTAACCGCGAAAATCGTGTTCAGCATAATTGTTTACCTATAATACCCGTTGAAAGCTAACTTCTAGGTTGATTTTGAATTTTCATTAGTTTGTTTACCTATTTTGTGAAACAACAAGAACAACAAATATTATTATGAGAAATTTATAAACGCGAAATTCGTGATCGGCATACTTGTTTACCTATAATACCCGTTGAAAGTTAGTTTATATCCCAATATTAATTGCGGTTTCTATTCCCCCATCACTTTAATACAATCCGGACAAACAAACAAACAAACAAACACACAAACACACAACAATCGAGATTTAATAATATAGATATATACATATACGTATATATATGTGTCCAGAATTGATTTAAGAAACTACGATACCCAGAGGGCTGATTTTTGGCATGCTGGGATATTTTGGGTCTGGCTCGTAGATGTTCGAGTCTTGAGCGAAAATTCATACCTACCATGGAATTATGATATCATTGTCACATTTTTGAAGGTGTGAAAATCCACCTAATTAATCACAACTCACACTCCATGAGAGATAGAAACGTAGCCCTCAATCACATTTTACTTTTACTTATTCGGCAACTTTTCAGGTGTGTGTTTATTGTGAATTCCATTCCATTAGAATGGCGGAAGCGAACCTACCCTCTACTGGAGACAGTGCCAGTCTGGCTAAATCCACGCTCCAAATAGATTGTATTATTTGTGAGAAATCTCGTTGTTACACGAAATATCGACGTCACCTGCAGACTCACGTGAAAGAGGGAGAGCTTCAGGCAAAGGATGTGAACGAGATCATGTTCAGCTGCCGTGCTACACGGTGCGACATTAAGCAGGGGTATACTGGTCCACACACTCAGCGTGGTTACATGTGTCACTATCGAACAGAGTCAAATGAAGTATGCGGACACCTTGTTGTCGACCTGAAGCGACACCTTGTGACTGTGCATAACCTGGACCGGTGTTGTTCCTTATTCGAAGACTTGGTTGAGAAAGGGTTAAACGAGAAGCCAGTCAAGCGTAAACTGGACCGCACAACCTTTGTGAACATTAACATTGATGATGAGCAGAACAACCCTTCCCGTAAAAGATTCTCTTCTTCTCACGAGCCTTGCCACTCTCTGGCCAATATTCGATTCGAGTCGAAATCCATCCATTCTTCTTCTGTCTCAGCTGAGACCTCCGTCGCGACCGATGTCTACAACTTTGTGTACGATTCTGACTCTTCTGATTATTGTGCTTTCGCATGTAGCTCTATGCCACAGCAACAACGCTTGGATATTTTGCCGCCTTCTGCACAACCCCCTGCCTCAAGTGGTCCCCCTCCCACGCTGACGCCATACCGGATGAGTGATGCTACTCATCTCAGCCTCCAGTTTCTCGAGCGACTAATACAGGAGTTCAACTCGTTTATGCTGACGAAGGGTGGCGGTGGAAGGAGAAACATCCCAATCAAAGGAGACGTCTGCTCTTTTCGATGCTTCGTGAAAGAGATTGGCTGGGAGAATTTCTGGGACCACAATGCTCTGAACAGGTATGTCAGTTCGGCCACATGTTCGCCTTCCACAACCTTTGGCCGGCTCAGGGTGTACGAAGGTTTGTCCATTCCCTTCGAACAAACTTTCCCTATCTTCTACCTCCCCGGGAGTCTATGCAGGCAATTGAATCCATACTGGCAGCGCTTAAAGAAGCTCTCGGAAAGGATCGCCATGTCCGTAGCAAAACCACAATGACAGCTAGTCGAGAGCGTATGCCACACTCTCTGGACGTGCTGAGGGAGTGGCGCTCTCGGAGAGAATCGGTTGAGGTGAAGCAGCTTTTTCCTTTGTCCATTGGTGTTGAGAGTGGGTTCAGGCTTGATGAGAATTTGTTTGTCCAGCTTCGCAATTACCTAATCGTGGAAATTCTCCTGGCTAATGCTCAGCGATCTGGCATTGTCGAGAGAATGCTCATAGGAGAAGTCGTGAAAGCGAAGAACAATGCCAACCAAGAGAATCTCCACTACATTTATGTTGAACAGCATAAAACTGGCTATATTCAACCAGCTATCATCTACCTCACTACGGAAGTGTACAACTATTTGTTGCTCTTTGTAACGGTGATCCTTCCTCTGCTCCCAACCATCGGACACGTGAGATCTGGACACGATTGCCATGCCTTTCAAACCTGGCTATCCGACTCTCTCCATAGCAGTAGTATCAGCAGTTGCTTGCGAAACGGTTTGAAGCTGTATGGAATCGATGATCCGGACGGATGCCCCCACACACTACCGTAAAGCCGCTTCCACCCTGATCAGCATGCACAAGCCTGAACTCCAAGAGTCTTTGTCACAGTTCATGTGTCACTCGAGATCAACCACCGAGAGGCACTACAGACACCACATGGCACATCGAAGCCTGTATTCCACCTTTACTGCACTGGCCAGTTGTCAAGCCTTGCCTGGAGAGGAACCCGTCGTTAATCAGACACCCCGCGATTCAACCCCCTCAGTGCATCCTTCTCTCTCCTCTGATGAGCATGACGATGCTGACGAGGATGCCGTTGTTGGCAATCATCCTGATGAGGACACAAACTATGCGTTTCCTGTTGAAGCTTGTACCTCTACGAACCGCCCCGAGTCACATTCACCGAGGCTCGATCCTATCGTGACAGAAATAAGTTGCCAAGAGGAAACTGCTCTCCCCAAGCACTCTTCGAAATGGAATGCGAAGAGCATTTTCCAAGATCAATTGGAAGAGGATATTTTCTTTCGCGTCTTCGAAGCGCTACTAGACAACTCCCTCTCACTTCTCCATCCGGTCACCAGCAGAGAGGTGGCCAAACTCAGTGTCGAATCACCCCAGTTCAGGCCCATTTGGGACAGGCTCGTGGCCCATTTTGGACCAGAACTATCTTTGAAGAAGGTGACAGATAAGATCAGGACATTTGGACGGAATAACAGAAATAAAGTCCCAACCTCCTAATCCATCACACTCCTTTATGTTTTATTATGTATCTAGTTATAATTGTGTGATAACTGTCTCTTAAGGTTAAATTACGGCAGATTCACCCAAAAAACACATGAATTTAGTTTTGAAGGTGGGAGTTTGAATTTCACATATATGATGGAAGAGATTATAGCTATATCGAAACTGAAAACGAAATCTAATTATCTTCTATAAATTCGAAATTATTGGGCTTGCAGTATTATGCTAATACAAAAGTCCCATAGGGGGATTTTTTCGACTCCATCTGATAAGTGTGTAGTTTGCAAGATCATTATTTGCTAAAGACCTGTACTGTGTGATCTATCAGAAAGATCATCGTTATGGGCGGTTGGTGAGTGGTTTAGAATTTTGATAAGATCTAAATAAAAAATATTGCGACCTTTTGAAACCAAAAAATGAATAAAAAGGTCATCTTTTCATGCGAAATTTGATAAAATGCTTGATAAAAAAAATTCCAAGTCATAATTCAAAAATGTAAACCGTCTACCTACTCCGTACGCTTATAATCTTTAAATATTGATTCTGATGACAAACATTGATAATTGCATTGCCAAATTACCGCATAATATCTACCACCACTTTTGGAAATCGCCCTATGGGAGATTTGTATTAGCCAAATTTTGAAACCGACAAAAAATAAAAAGTATAATAGATAGGGACATTTTCTTTTTGGTTTATTGATTTGTATCGTATAGGTATATATTTCTCACAATTACAGATTAATACAAGAACTTTCATTCACGTGGGGTAATTTAACCTTAACTGCCTCAATTGAAATATTTTCAAGTTATCATTGTAGCTACACATGTTTACCTATACTGCAATACTTTACATTATTCAATAAAACAAAGATATATCTATTGTATGTGCAGATATGGATTTGAATGCGTCATTCGTGCAATAATTATTCGCGAAATTGCATTCACTGTAATTTTCAATGGTTACGCTAAATCGGGTAATGATTTTTAGTGTGGTTCTTCTCGAAAATACGTATAGTAGGGTCCTACTATAGTTTTGTACTAGAAGAAGCACACTACTCAAATCACCTCTGTTGGAGTTCCGGCCGTCCAGCCGGCCGTACCCGATAGCCTGGCTAGACTGTAAGTGGTAGAGATTTCAAATTTGGCCAGGAGATAGAGAATTTCCTGGAGATGTGCACCTCAAAGCCCAATTTCTAAATTTTGTCTTTAGTCGTCTGTTATATCGACATTTGTGTTCTGGTCTAGTGACTCTTTGATGATTCGAATTATCAATTGAAAATATCGCGGTTGTATTCTCCTAAGGATGTTCTTTCTATTTATCAATTAAATGAATAGGTCGCTAATCAAGTCGAGATTTTATTTACGGTTTTTACAGAAATCAGGCATCTTCTCCATACTGTAATTACACTATAGTATAATCATTACTATAAGAATTACTACATAAGCCTATGATAATGACTGTTATTATTATTATTATGTTAGTTGTTTCTAAGTGAAGAGGTGTTTAAATACAAGTGCAACAAAAACATTGGAACATTTTACAATAGATCAGTGGTTCACAAACTGTGGTACGAGCAGCAGAGGCGGCGCGAGGGTGGATCAAGGTGGGCCTGTGCCCGACCTAAAATTCATTGTTCCCCACCTAATTAATGTAAGTGTGCCCCAGTTTAATAGCCTGTGCCCTCTCTGTGAGGCAATTCTGCCCACCAGTAGAGGCTGGCTAGCGCCGGCACTGAGTCACGGAGGTTCTATTTACTTAATTTAATTCTTTATCGAATTACTGAAATCGGCAGGCTTGCTGTAGAGAATTTCGCTTAAATCTTGTTAAATAATGGTTGTTTGTAGACTCAAGAAAATAACCAAATACCTTTAAGTACCCTAATATAATTGTTTGTTCTCTTGTTTGAAGATAATGATCAATCTTAGAAATGTCCAGTTATGAAAATAGGATAATCAGACACTTTTAGGATAAATAGACACTTTTGTCTAATTATCTCAGGGTAAATAGACATATATTGTGTGTGTGTGTGTGTGTGTGTGTGTGTGTGTGTGTGTGTGTGTGTGTGTGTGTGTGTGTGTGTGTGTGTGTGTGTGTGTGTGTGTGTGTGTATGTTTGTCTTCACATCTCCTCTGAGAGTTCTCAACAGATCTGAACCAAATTTTTTATGTGACTTTGGGGCTACCCACTCACCTTGAATGAGGAATTTTTAAGAAAAATATTCATATCTTCCCTCCCTAAAGGAGACAAAAAACTTTAGCCTATTTAGCCAATTAAATTCGAGGGTTTCCAGTATCGATTAGCAGCTAGAATTCAATTAGTATAAAATGATTTCAGTGCCTCTATCAAATGTTATGTGTGCATTATAGAATGCCATCTGAGACTGTGATTTAATTGGTCGAGAGGAAGTTCATTCATCCAATCAGTTATTTGTCTTCCGTTTGTCTACCCATACATTTCTAACTGCTAATCTGTCTATTTGATTTCCCAACTGGTCCAAGTAGTTGTATTCATAGTTCCTTAATGATCCTTCATTTTTAATATTTGGATTCGGTATATTACAGACGGACAAGGTTATCTATAATTATATTTGAGTAAATTAGTATCAATATTCCGGCGCGTTCTGGGTGCTAAATGTCATTATGTGATTTCCCATTATATAATCAACCTGTGTATGAGGCCTTCAAACGCGAAAACGTTACCAATGTGACAGGCCGTAATTTTATTACAAAATGGCAAAAACGTGACTAAGAGAGAAAGGATGCATAATTTTCGGTAATTTTTCGTTACATTTCACAATATTTAAATGCAACCGACAAAACAATGGAAAATTATTTGCATTTTATACAAGCGAGGGCCGCAGGCCCGAGTGCAAGTTGTAAGGACGCGCGTAGTGCTTGGGAGCAGGTTAGTGTTGTAAATCCCAAAGCTCTGCCATAAAGTGAATATACTAATATTAATGCATTATACATGTACATGTGTCTATCATATATAGGGACCCAAAATAATATTATACCTGTGAACGATAAAATTTGCAACGAAGCCCCGGAAAAGCCTTCTGTAGGCACTAGAAGAAATGCGCCGCCCGGAGGGAAGCTTTTCGGCTAGTTCATATATATTTCAATTGATTTAAACACTAACTACGCCGATAAATCCTTTTTTGAATTATATCAAATGGATAGTTCCATTTGAGGTTTTCAGATTTCTAAAAATAAAACGTGGCCAAAATTATCCTGAAATCTTTGTGAAAAATCCAGAATATAATATTTCGATCGATTCTAATGGATTCTACCAACAGTATACCTGCCGTTGTTGGCAAAATCAATGGAATTACATTACAGTGATCAAATAATCTGGGAAATTTTTATCATGCCAATATCATTTTTATTGAGCCTTTTATTATTTTCTATTCAAATATACCGTATTATTCGAATTGTAGCCTCTATTCGAATAATCTCCTACCTCCAATAATCGCAACCCTAAGTAGCAAATAAAAATTTATTACTGCTACCCGGAGTAAACATTTATATCAAATATAACTCACAATACGATTATCAACCGAATATCATAAATAAATTGTTATAAAATGTGATATTCGAGAAAATTGCTCAAAATTATTGTTTCAAAAATGGACTAAAAAACATAATCGCCTAGGCTACCATTCGACTAAATACGATATACAAAATAAGTATGCTAAATATATATTTCTATACTGATCTATCGACACACTGATGCATTTTAATTTTTACAGGGGTTAAAAACTCTTCTAATTATGTCCAAAATTTTTCAAAACTTTCAAAATTAAAAATCTCAGTAAGCGCAAAAAAAGTAAATCAAATATGAACGAGAAATTTTTACAGTTTTTGATTAATGTTGTAAGAATAAATTATTGAAATCTTAGCATCCGAAACAGTGCCAAATTGAAAATTTTAGCGAATTTCAATGTTACTTTGTGTTAATTATTAGTTACTTTTCAGTAGTATATACCATTGCTTACCAGTGCTCGACAAATCTGGTGGTTTGGTGGCGCTAGCCACCAAAAATCTGATTTAAGGCCCCTCTTTGGTTAATTTGGTAATTGAGATTAGACTGTTTTCGTATAGTACACAGTAAAGTATTGATACATTGAAAATTTCAAGTGAATCTGAGCTCTTCTTTTGCTGTTAATACCAGTTTAGTGCTCAGGAATGTGTGTATCATCATGAAAATGTCAATTTTCAATTGAAAATATATTTACATTTGGTTCAACTATTGCAAATTTGGTCTAAATAGTTTGAAACCAAGTCTAAACTGATGAAGACATATGTAATTCGGGGGGATTTTTCAAACTAACCACTAACATACAAACTTTGTGAGTTATAGCCCTTTGAAGTCACATTTTGACTGCCAATTTTTGCATTATTCGATGTTTTATGTAAATATGCGGTCCAAGTCGAACTTCAAAGATATAGAATTCTGAATTTTTTTATGCTAGAGGTTAGTTTGAAAAATCCCCCCGAATTACATATGTCCTCGTTAGTTTAGACTTGGATTCAAACAATTTGGACCAAATTTGCAATAGTTGAACCAAAAATAAATGGAATTTAAAATTTACTTTTCACACTATTATGAGGGTATTCCGGTCAATATATAGGACAGCAATCTTTAGGAAAATGGTTTCAATTGTGATTCTAATGGGTTTGCAATATTATATGGATATGATGGGAAATTTAGTGCTAAGCTCTAGAGTTTATAGTTTTGAAGAAATAAATATGCTAAATCATCAAAAATGGGCACATTTTATGCCCATATATGGTCATTTGGAAGATTTTTGCGAGTTAGGGTCATAAAATGTATAATGGACGAATAGTTAACCGGGTATTGCGAGCATTTTGCACTCAAATATTTCATTATTGGTCGACGGGTTTCTGAGATTCAATGTAGAGATGTGAAAGGACCACCCAATGAGTTGAAAGGTCAGAAAGTTTAAAATGCTAAAGCGTTCACAGTTTTCATCCAAATTGTTTGAAACCAAGTGTAAACGATTGAATATATATTTAATATGGGAATGACCCTTGAGCTAAACTTTACAATACAAACTTTCAAAGTTAATGCCCTTTGAAGTCAGACTAGGGACCTTGACAGTCCAAATCTGACTTCAAATGACTATAACTCGGAACTTAATTTTTGGAATGTTGAAAATTTAGGTTTACAACCTAAGTAGATATGCAAATATACTTTTGTATGAATAACAACTATATTGAAAACAAATTGTGGCAGTGCCAGCCTACTAAACTTTCATTCCATTTGAAAAAGTCACCCTCCATGATGTCCTTCACATTCCTGGATCTTATAATGGTCGCTACAGCAAAACTATTAGTCAGATTCACCTGAAATTTTCAATGTGGCTTTACTTTCTGGTGTACTATCCAAAAACAATCGAATCTCAATTTATCTGACCAGCATTGTGTGGCCGTAATTTATATTACTCTCAATTTGGCCATATAACAGACATTCCCCAATTTCAAATTGCTCTAGTGAGTTCAATTGTCCTCAGAATTAAGCCAAATTTTCCTATATTATCCTCCCGGGTATTATAACTAATAAAAACGAAATAAACTCAATTATTTAAATAATTCAAAATTAACCCGAGAGGGGCATTAAGCCACCAAATTTTGCCTTTGGTGGCTTAACAAATCTACCTTATATTGTGGATTATTGACTTTATGTACATTATATGTTTCGTTGCATCATTTGTTATTAACATTAGTGTTGTTTTACGGAATCAAAACTTTGTTAAGTCATCAGTGGTTTGCTAAACCGGCCGTCGTATATTCTTTAGCCACCAGAAAAAGTGAGGTGGTGGCCTAATTACCCACCATCAAAACTTTATTTTGTCGAGCACTGTTGATTACCCAAATGTATGGAGAATATTGTAAATTAATTAAGAACAACTGAGAGAGTTGAACAATTGACATCTATGCTAGAAAAATCATCTAGTACAGTGGTTCTCAAACATCTCACACCGCGACCACTTCATCAAATATTAGTGTCTCCGCATAACACTATATCGCTAGTGCAATCGAGTTTTTTCTCAATTTCGGAAAATCTATTTCATTGGCAATTTTTTTCAATTCTTAATCAAGGCTCAGTGTATGGATCATATGTTACCCCTATGAAATCTTTGGTACTTTCTGATGATTATTCTTGGTGTTATATGCGTTTAGGGCTGCGGCCTACGAATTTCTCCGAATTTCAGCACCTTAAGTAGTTATTAAAATCTACACTACGTGTACCACTAATTGTGTCGCAAAAACGCGAAATTCGGACTCTACAGGTCAAAATATATAAGTTCATTTCAAAACGTTCAGGAATATGTCAAAAATTAGAAATTAGGGGCATATAAGAAGGGTTATGGCTTTGCCACTACCCGGTGATCTTTTATTACAGTGGTATATTGGAATGCAGAATATTTCTGTTATCCTTCATATTAATGCGTAGGCTTCTCATCTATATGTAGCATTTGGTTTCAACTCTTTACCACTAATATATCATGAGTTATGCACAACTTTGACAATGGTTTTGTCTGTTTTGTCATATTTTCACACCTCAAGGCCCTCAAATGACAATAATGTATCATGAAACACCAAAATTGGCTTTCGGTATTCCCGGCGGGAAAATATTCGGAAATTAAGAGAAAATCAACCACAGACTTGATACAAAATTCGTCGAAGAGAGGGAGATCATTGTTATTAGATAAAAATTTAGATACCGTAATCAGAACCTTATTATGACTCTTAGCCTCGCAGCAACTGTTGATAGAAATTATTGTCACCGGGTGCTTATGGGTATCATCCAGAGTGGACCACGGTTCAACATTGGTGACCCATGACCCATCTGACCCATCGAAATTATGACCCATGACCCATTGACCCATCAAGTGACCCATTGACCCATCGAGTGACCTATCACACAATTTAATTTATCTAAATATACTGTTACATTAACAGATAACAGAATAACACAAATTATGATAAAACTAATCAATCAAATTGTTGTGGTAACCTTCTAATACCACAGAAATTGCCTGGACAGTTTCTGGGTACAACTGATTTCTCAATGGGGTGATTATATTCCGTGCATTAAAAGTCGTTCACTCTCGGCTGACGACGCTGGGATCACGAATACTCGTTTCGCCAAATGAGCGAGATTATGGTTAAACGTCTGTTTTTCTTCCCACCAAGCTAGAGGATTGTACACGCCTCTAGGTTCTATCACTTTTTCTAAATTATATTGAAGTATTTCTGTATCAATTGTTCCTCTGAGTGATTTGGAAGATTGCATTGCATCAGTTGATTGTTGGGAAGCCATCTCACTACTGTGAAACCAACAAAACGGATTTGGCTTTTGGTTTTTTGTAAGAACAGCTTCGTTTACACTTTCACTTTCAGGCTCATAAGTGGTATCTGGAGTAGTAGAAACCACATCATCTGGTGTAATATCTTCTGACAAAACGTGTATACTTTCTAGTACTTGACCTGGAAATAAATTCTTATCTTCGACAGATGTTACAAAGGCAAAAGATCGCAAAGAAGGATCTAAATACGTGGCTACAAAATGTAACATCCCCAAACTTGACCAATATTTTTCAGTTAGAAATATTAAGAATTTGGACTTCAAAGTAGCAATGACGGTAGTGTCTGAATTATTTGGTTTCCATGTTTCGTATAGTGTATAATATACAAGCAAGCCGTTTTGAAGTGTCGGCACATTAGCAAATTCCGACATATCAAAGAAAGTAGATAAAGGCTCCAAAAAGTGTACAACCTCACGCAGCAAATCAATATTTATACGCGAAATAATATGTTCCTTTTCCGATTTCTTAATTCAAGCAATAAAGCCTCACGACTTTTCAAAATTGAGACAAACATGTTTGATAAGCTACTCCAAGGTCTAGTCAATCCACCGTGCTTCAGAGTAGTGGGAAGATTACTCTGTATTCCTGAAGAGTGGTTGACAAACCTTATCAATTCATGACAAAATCGATCTAGATGCATTAACTCCTCGTCCTGTTGAAGAATTTTTCTGAATATGTAGTCATAAATCCATTTCTCATCACCACTTAATAAATTTTCTTGGGCAACATTGATTTTAATTTACCTAAAGCACGAAATGTAGCAATTAAGGTTAATAAATTACGGCAGATTCACCCAAAAACACATGAATTTAGTTTTGAAGGTGGGAGTTTGAATTTCACATATATGATGGAAGAGATTATAGCTATATCGAAACTGAAAACGAAATCTAATTATCTTCTATAAATTCGAAATTATTGGGCTTGCAGTATTATGCTAATACAAAAGTCCCATAGGGGGATTTTTTCGACTCCACCTGATAAGTGTGTAGTTTGCAAGATCATTATTTGCTAAAGACCTGTACTGTGTGATCTATCAGAAAGATCATCGTTATGGGCGGTTGGTGAGTGGTTTAGAATTTTGATAAGATCTAAATAAAAAATATTGCGACCTTTTGAAACCAAAAAATGAATAAAAAGGTCATCTTTTCATGCGAAATTTGATAAAATGCTTGATAAAAAAAATTCCAAGTCATAATTCAAAAATGTAAACCGTCTACCTACTCCGTACGCTTATAATCTTTAAATATTGATTCTGATGACAAACATTGATAATTGCATTGCCAAATTACCGCATAATATCGACCACCACTTTTGGAAATCGCCCTATGGGAGATTTGTATTAGCCAAATTTTGAAACCGACAAAAAATAAAAAGTATAATAGATAGGGACATTTTCTTTTTGGTTTATTGATTTGTATCGTATAGGTATATATTTCTCACAATTACAGATTAATACAAGAACTTTCATTCACGTGGGGTAATTTAACCTTAATACAGTTATGTGGTTATACTTTATAATTATACTGCTGAGACTTATTCTGTAGTATAATTAAATATTTAAAAAGGATTTAATGTATTAAGTAGGACGGGCGGTTAAGCGGTTAACCGTGGCGAGAAATCGAATTGTCACCGTAGCCTCAGAACGGTTAACCAACCGCACCCTTGTCATGCTGAATCAATAACAGTATTTAACCTGTGACAAAGACAATCTAAATGAGTTTTGTCACTTGTAGCTGCAATGATGTTTGAACCTTTGTCAGTGGTGCATGGAGTGTCATAAATATCTAGGTTCAATTCAGATAAAATGGAGTCAATATTTGTTCAATATTGGCTCCATTGTGCCGTTGCTCAAAGTAATCACACTTCTACATAGCGTGACATAGTTCGTAGTCCTCAGTAATCCAGAAAACTGTAAAATCCATATAACTGTTTTTGTTTACATCGTCTGTAGTAAATGAGACACACTTTGGGGTCCAAGGTGACCAACCTTTTCTCGAATCTTGACATTCGTTCATTTGTCAATTGTAGAACGTCGAATAGTTTGACGACTATAGAGAAGATCAGCAACATCAATACTTCCATATTTACTACCCATTTGAACCATTAATTGAGCATATTCACGAAGACCGAGGTTATCCACAAAATGGAAGGATGTTCAACCCTGTACTACCATTCTAACCTCTGAATCTTTGATTGCATTAGATTCAACGTTGGCAAATTTATAGTGAGCCGGTTTTAAATATCACCTTAAGTTTGGTTGTATCGAGTTCGACGACGAAATGCAACTTTTCATGTGGTCTATCATATTCTTTGTTCCAAATAACTTGACAGAGTCATTCTTTATATCTTTGTATTGAATACAGCAGTAGCATCGCTTACAACAGCACCATCCAAATATTTCACTGCCATCACTGTTTTCTAAAATTTTAAAAGATTCCAAACAATCTAACTTCGCTGATCTAGCTAAATTATCCTTTAATATTACAACATTCCTGCGAATTGGGTCGCGTAATGAAGAAACAGACCATGAAATTTAATTTAACTAATTTATTAAAAAGCAGTTAGCAATCAAATATTATATTTGTTATGAAATATAAATATTGATAACCCCAATAAACAAATTGGAGGCTTCTTTATGTGTTTAAATACAAACTAAATTCATTAGAAATACTAAATAGAATTCAGTATACAAAATCAGTAATTTATTCAATACAATTTATGTAATGAGGTATAAGACTCAAGTTAATCTATTTAGAAGAGTAGCTTATCCAAAGTACTCGTTTAGGCCTACAAGGGTAGCTGTGGGAAGGAGATTTTCCAAAATCCCTGTACACCTCCCAAAAATATTTTGCCAAAAATCCCTGTACACCTCCCAAAAATATTTTGCCAAAATCCCTGTACACCTCCCAAAAATATCTCGCTCGCTGCGCTCGCTCGCCCAGGGAATTACTATACACTTGAAAAAATATATAAACAAGTTGTGCCTTAATGTAGTCAATTCAGAATGCATGGCAGAATATACTATCATATCTGTAGACATTTTTAGGCATTATTAACTCATAATTAGTAAATTAAAATCCCTATATAAATGGAATAAATCCCTGTACGCCTGTACAGAATGGCCAGAATTGTTAAATTCTTTCACTGTACAGGGATCCCTGTACGATTGGAATGTATGATGAAGTTTTTCAAAAATATGTCAAGATCAGTATTGACTGATGAATACCTTTCTCAGCTTTTGATGAATTGCTACTTCAGGCAGAGAAGCAAATTTTGATAAACTAATCAAAATGCAGGATCAACTGCACAACTCCCACTAGTTCTTTATACTTCCTAATATGTCATTAAATTAGTTTATACTTCCTCAGTATCATAGTTTATGTCCCATTAATGCTACTGCAAATAAAATAAAAAATGTGTTAAATAGGAAATGTTCACTCTCAGGCCCGCAACACTATGACATTTATCAATTTTGGCCCGCGGCCTAAAAAGTTTGCCCACCCCTGACCTAACTTCAAAACGAAATTTATGTATTTTTTTGCAAGAATCTGCCGTATTTTAACCTTAAATTGTAAGTAATCATTTGTTTCTAAACTTGAACAATGACGACTATTTTAATAGTTATCAGATCTCAAAAATTAAAGAAATCCGATTCAATAAACGAAGGTTACATCATTTTTTAAAAATCGACAAATTTGTTTTTGATGAACCATGGATTAAGATCAAATACATATATTTGAGTTAAATCTATGACAACTCTATCAGTCAAACCAAATCTACTAAATAGATATTATTTAGTCTAATATCTTCTTTCGTTTATTTCTACGGTCAAATTCTAACATTTAAAATTTACAAATCAAGTGGCAGGCAAGTGGAGCATTTCACTTTTTTGCCACGCTGTGATCATATATTACTGCCATCATATTGTCCGTTGTCACTCATACAGTCCCCTACCATTAGTTATTGTCAATACAAATAATTCCAATAGAAAATAGAAATATAGTTTGTCTAGAAAATGTAAATTGCATTCGTAATATATGGCTTATTGCAATTTTGAAGCCAGATTCTTTTTTATGCATTCGAAATATCCATAGCAGAAGCCGTCACCTGTGTCAGCCACTTTTTAAGTGGTGGATTTGTATCCAAAAACTTTTAAAAATTATAAGCGTACGGGGTTGGTAGATGGTTTACATTTTTGAATTATAACTCAGGATTTTTTTTAAATATTTTATCGAATATCCCTTAACGGCAATATATCGATTTAAAGAGAAAATATATGTCATAACTTTTTGTCGAAATCCTCTAATAAATTTTTTCAAAAATTATAGCATGTAGATATATTGTTGATCTCTTTTTGGATTTCAAATTAGTAGGTTCTAAATATTAAATACAAAAAACTACAGGGCAGGGGCGTCGCACGGCTCTGAAAAGTCTCCGGCCCAACAGTTAAAGTGGTCCGGACAAAGCCGAATCCCTCCTATAAAATATAGTACAAGAAAAGAAAAGTAGTCCGGCCAAAGCCGGACCTGCCGGACCGCGTGCTACGCCTGTGCAGGTTATGCTATTTTCCTGAAAATCACTCCGGCAGTCTACGGTTAAGGCTAAGTATCCCCTGGAAATCTAAAGTATACTTGGGCACGTTAGTCTGTCTCATAATACCCCTTCCAATTATCTATTGTTTAAGACAAAGTTTGACTCTCTAGCTTATATACTTCCCGACTTACAGCAAGGTATGTGGATATGGAACTAAAAGACAAATGATTGACCTCAACATTAATTGAAATTTTTCTATAAACAGAGTCAGATCTGAAATTTTGGTAGTTATCAATGCGATGTTAGTGCCTATATAGTTAGTACTAACTACTAGCACGGGGGCGACAGATTGCTTTAAGCAATTACGTGATTGATTAAAAATATTTCTCGAGTGACTAATCATAATTTTCAGAATGATGAAACATTCCAGAAAATTATGATTAGTCACTCGAGAAATATTTTTAATCAATCACGTAATTGCTTAAAGCAATCTGTCGCCCCCGTGCTAGTAGTTAGTACTAACTATATAGGCACTAACATCGCATTGATAACTACCCAAATTTCAGATCTGACTCTGTTTATAGAAAAATTTCAATTAATGTTGAGGTCAATCATTTGTCTTTTAGTTCCATATCCACATACCTTGCTGTAAGTCGGGAAGTATATAAGCTAGAGAGTCAAACTTTGTCTTAAACAATAGATAATTGGAAGGGGTATTATGAGACAGACTAACGTGCCCAAGTATACTTTAGATTTCCAGGGGATACTTGGCCTTAAGTATAATGTTTGAAGTTGTCCACTTTGGTTCTACAAAAATTATGTTCATTTGTCTAATATAGACCCACACTTCAGCAGGCCCTAACGGCTAGGGGGAGAGGAGACTGTCCACTTAAGTGTAATCTTTCTTGCTGTCCATTTTGGTTAGCCTCAAATTATACTTATTTCTCTAATAGAGACCCACACTTCAACACGCCCCTAACGGCTAGGGGAGTGGGAGACTGTGCACTAAGTATATTGTCGTTTTCCACTTTGGTTTGAATCTAATTATGCTTATTTATCTAATAGAGACCCACACTTCAACAGGCCCTAACGGCTAGTGGGAGAGGAGACTGTCCACTTGAGTCTAATTTTTGCGCCTGTCCACTTTGGTTCGACTCAAATTATGCTAATTTCTCTAATAGAGACTCACACATCAACAGGTCACTAACGGCTATGGGGATAGGGAGACTGTGCATTTAGTATATTGTCGTGGTGCACTTTGGTTTGACTCAAATTATGCTTATTTCTCTAATAGAGACCCACACTTCTACAGGCTAATAACTTAACTCAGTGGTTCTCAACCTGGGGTCCGCGACCGAAAAGGGGTCCTCGAATGATTTTAAGGGGTCCGCTGTGTATTGGGGTCCGCGGGGTTCCGCCGTCTCCATGGTGAGTCTCCAAAAAACTGTATTTTATTAGCATAGATTATGTATCTACTACTTATTTAAATTGCATAAACTTATATCTAAATTAATCCAAGTATTCTAATTGAATCTAACATTACTCCTTCCTTTGACAATTTTATCTATTGTTTTTTCTTGAATTGTACTTTATGTTATTCAAATATGTACGCTCGATTATTTCACTCGGATAATTATATGTTTTCTCAAAGGGTTGAACTAATTCATCTGGCTATATTTCTTTGTTTCTAAGTGCTAATTAGTTAGAATACAAAGCCATTGTCAGTTAGAAGAATGTCGTCAAATAATTATTAATTTCTGAACTATCATCAGTTTGCATTTTCGTGTCATTAATAAATAAAGCTGATCGTATTTGGTAATCTTAACGAGATATATAGGATACACGTTCTTTACCAAAGTATAATATTATTTTAATTATAGTAAAAACTATTACTGCTGTTAAGGATGCTTGCATCGAAAAGTGTATTAGGGGTATGGGTAGTTTCACCAATAATGTGAAAAGTGAAGTGTTAGAGGTGAAACATAAATTGTAATTCACCAACTAAGATTATAAGCAAACTTCAATAACTTGCTTAGATCTATTTTTGGCATGCTATTGAATAACTTGAACTTTGGCTTCCTATGTCAGTAACACTGTAGCATCAGAATTGACTGAATTCTTTCTACTTGAAATATGATAGGTGTAACTCCAAGAATTACAGTGATTAATCATTACTACAAGTACTAAATTATGCAAGCACTTCAGACTTAAAAAATGTTTAGAACATATTCTTTTATTTGATGCAACAGAAATTGTCAAAAAAAGGTCAAAAATTGACATTTTTCACATTCTTCCCCATGTAGCACATACACCAATTGTTCATTATGTCCAAAGTGCTTGCAAAATAAAGTTTATTCCATATATATATAAGCCTGGAATTTTTGGAATGTTTGCTTCAGTACTTCAACATTAAACAATCCATCGTTTGTCAATAAATCCCGTTTTGAGTAAATTAAAGTTAAAGATTATCGGAAATATTCTAGCTAATATGCACGAATCAAATGTGTATTATGTAATAGTATCCTTAGTATAGACTAATATAATACTCGACGATAGTTTTTAACATTGTATTTTGAATAATATGTAGTTTTTGGCTTGAATTGGAAGAGTTTATAGCAGTCCACGTTCTTTTGGGACACATTTTAAAGCAAAATGTAATCAAATAATTATCTGAAATTGTTATTGTTGTCATTATACATGTCTGTTTACCTTTGGTTATATATACATTGTCCATACTGTATAAGATTATATGAATAAAGCTTATGGGTTTATCATATTATAGTTGATTGACAAAAAGATATGCCAGGTTTGGGCATCGAACCCAGGAACACTTGCATACTGTACCGATATGCTACCAACTGAACTACTGGTACTTCTAAATATTATAAAATGTATTATATTCCATATAAATGGGATATAGAATATAAAACACGTAAATAAATGTCAATAAATGTGAATAAATGTATATATATATTCATTTAATTGCCAAAACATCAATAATGACGTCACTAAAATCCCCAATGTAGGGAATGGAGTACTGATTTTTGAAAATTTTCAATTCCAGGATAATTCCATGGTACAGTTGTGATATATTTCACACTAATCTCGAAATTTCACTTTGTTGATAAATTCCCCAGAATTCCGAAGCAAGCATCCTTAACAAGTATTTACTATGGCAAAACGATCTAATAACGGTGAAATAAAGCAGCGAACTTATAATGGGAGCTATATTATGTTGGGATTTATTCCTTCCGAAACTCTTCCAATAAAACCAATTTGCTACTTGTGCGGGGAGATGCTGAGTAACGAGTCAATGAAACCTTCTAAAGTGAAACGCTACCAAAACTCAAAACATGCTGCGACTATTTATCTCGATCGTTCTTTCCGTTTGAGAAAAAGGAGCTATATCTCTCAAACCAATCATCAAATATAGTTAATCTCTTCACAAAAAAAGCACGAGACGTGGATAATGCAGTTATTGCATCATTCAATGTAAGCCTGGCTATTGCGAAGGCCAAGAAACCTCATACTATAGCAGAAGAATTAATAAAGCCATGTTGCATTGATATCGTTGATACAATGTTAAGAGAAAGCTCTGCACAAATGATTAAATCAATTCCTCTTTCGAACGATACAGTGAAGAAAAGAATTGATGTAATGGCTGTGTACTGCGAGAATCAACCTATTCAGAAAGTCCGTATTTCTCCGTATTTTGCTATCCAGCTGGATGAAAGTACTACTGTTACAAGTGAGGCTTTGCTTCTCGTATTTGTTCGTAACATAGACGCTAATGATATCAGATCTTTGCATTCTGTTAATTAATCAAACAACAACGCGAGGAGAAGTTATCTATAGTCAAATTTTGGGTTTCTTTAATAATCATGAATTGGATTTTCAAAAATTCGTCGGTTGATGTTCCGATGGTGCACCTTCCATGATGGGTGTTCACAAAGTATTTGTAGCCAGGATGAGACCAATTGCCCCAGATTGCAAATTTATACATTGTTTTTGCATCGACAAGCACTGGCAGCAAAGAAGCTTTCCCCGATCCTAAATGATGTACTATCAGTCTGCATAAACTCGTTTACTTTATTAAGTCAAGGCCATTGTATAATAGGTTATTTAGCGAATTGTGCATTGATGAAGAACACAAAACACTCTTGCTTCACACAGAAGTACGTTGGCTATCGCGAGGTCACGTGTTAGGGAGATTATTTGAACTACACAACCCGGTGATAGAATTCCTTAACCGGTGATAGAATTCCTTAAAGAACATGATGAAAAAATTATTTGCAGTAATTTGAAAGCGGTGATAGTAATTTTATCATTTATTTTGCTTATCTAGCAGATATTTTTGCCATATTTAGTCTGAGACTCCAGGGAGAAAATATAACAATAATTGAAACATTTAACTCAATGAACGCACTCATAGTGCAGCAATATGGTGAAAGTTTTGCATTTTCAAGATATAAGTATGTACCAAATTTTGCACAATTGTAATATTTTAGTTTCTGATCAACTTTAGCTATGGCACATAGCAGAATTTTTGGAAGAACAAATTTTTCAGGGGATCAAAAATTGGTGCCCAATCGAATCGCCAGAAGTATAAATACAGGATAGCTCATTCAAATGCATTCTTAACAATATATTGTCAGATTCGTGCTCAGCACTTAATTTCCAGCATTTTGATAGGTATATTGACTATATTTGGTGATAATATTTTTTTCTTTTCCATACCAACGGTAAGAATGTGTTAAACATTCCGATCTCCCAATTTGGAGTAACCATATTGAGTGACCCCGTGTTTTTCTCGGGTATGCGTGCTGAGTGCGAATATACTATTAGAATATACTATTAGATACTATTTCACCCAAATTTCAATACCTACGTACAAGTGCGATTCTAGAATATTCGAGGGTTTTAATCAAGGTAACAACCGAATAGTTCAATATTCGGTTTGACCAAATATATTCGCCAAATAGTTCAATATTTGGTTATATTCCAAATATCAGTATTTGCTATTCGGTTTGCAAACGAATATATTTGGTCAAACGAATATATTTGGTCAACCGAATATATTTGGTCAACCGAATATATTTGGTCAACCGAATATATCTGGTCAACCGAATATATTTGGTCAACTGAGTATATTTGGTCCACCGAATATATTTGGTCAACCGAATATATTTGGTCAACCGAATATATTTGGTCAACCGAATATATTTGGTCATAGATGACTCAAGTATAAGGATAGACCATTGAATAACCATGGATGAGCTCAAAGGCCATCCTACTGCATTGGATAAAATACAATGTCATGACTCTTTCATTGCATTAAGTCAACTAATGACAGTAAATTACAAAACAACAAATATATAACTGATCAAAGTTCAGTCTTTCTTAAATTTCTTAGCCTTTCGAGAGTTGTCTCCACGAAATCTAACTTGAGAATTATAATAATTAACCTTAATGGAGATCAGGAAGTTCGCGATTACACCAAACATTTTCTGAAATATATGCCAATAAATCATGTTACATGAAGAACAACTATCACCCCAAGTTTCACTGCAATTGTTTTCTATATACTCTATAGCTAGAGAAACTAATATCTGTTTTGAAGGTCCCTGAACTAGTTCTTTCATTAGCGAGATGTCATTATCAATTCCGACGAAAATTTTCCATAAAATAACAACTGCTCAACAAAATAGTATCTGATGGCCACTTAAGTGATCCTCTGTCCACAATTTCCAAATATGCGAACCTTGAATCTTTGGGAAAATCGATCATGAATTCTTTGTCGGTGGTGAGGTAATCGAGACAGATCACAGTGGCTTAACACATGTAAATAGGAAATTCTTTTGGTTATCAAAATGCCTCTAAATGGTATTAAATAATCGTATAATAATTGGTTGCCTAAGGAAATAAATAATCTAATAAAAATTGGTTAGATGTCGAGATAGATAATCGCGTAATAATTGGTTAGCTATCGAGATAAACAATCGTATAATAATTTGTTAGCTGTGGAGATAAATAATCTTATAATGATTGGTTAGCTGTCGAGATAAATAATCTTATAATAATTGGTTAGCTGTCGATATAAATAATCTTATAATAATTGATTGCCTAGCGAGATTAATAATCTAATATAAATAGATTAGCTGTCGAGATAAATAATCTTATAAAATTTGAATAGCTGTCGAGATAAATAATCGTATAAAATTTGACTAGCTGTCGAGATAAATAATCGTATAATAATTGGTTAGCTGTCGAGATAAATAATCGTATAATAATTTGTTAGCTGTCGAGATAAATAATCTTATAAAATTTGGTTAGCTGTCGAGATAAATAATCAATAATAATTGGTTGGCTAACGAGATCAATAATCATATATAAATTGGTTAGCTGTCGAGATTAATAATCTTTTAAAATTTGTTAGTTGTCGACATATTTAATCATATAAAATTTGTTAGCTTTCGAGATAATAATCTTATATTAATTGGTTAGCATTCGATTTAAATAATCGTATAAAAATTGGTTGCCTAACGAGATAAATAATCTAATAGAAATTGGTTAGCTGTCGAGATAGATAATCGTAAAATAATTGGTTAGCTATCGAGATAAACAATCGTATAATAATTTGTTAGCTGTGGAGATAAATAATCTTATAATAATTGGTTAGCTGTCGAGATTAATAATCTTATAATAATTGGTTAGCTGTCTATATAAATAATCTTATAATAATTGATTGCCTAACGAGATAAATAATCTAATATAAATTGGTTAGCTGTCGAGATAAATATTCATATAAAATTTGACTAGCTGTCGAGATAAATAATCTTATAAAATTTGAATAGCTGTCGAGATAAATAATCTAATAAAATTTGACTAGCTGTCGAGTTAAATAATCGTATAATAATTGGTTAGCTGTCGAGATAAATAATCGTATAATAATTTGTTAGCTGTCGAGATAAATAATCTTATATAATTTGGTTAGCTGTCGAGATAAATAATCAATAATAATTGGTTGGCTAACGAGATCAATAATCATATATACATTGGTTAGCTGTCGAGATAAATAATTTTTTATAATTTGTTAGTGTTCGAAATATATAATCTTATAAATTGGTTAGCTTTCGAGATAAATAATCTTATAATAATTGGTCAGCTGTCGATATAAATAATCTTATAATAATTGATTGCCTAACGAGATAAATAATCTTTTATCAATTGGTTAGTTGTCGAAATAAATAATCTTATAAAATTTGGCTAGCTGTCGAGATAGATAATCGTATAATAATTGGTTAGCTATCGAGATAAATAATCTTATAATAATTTGTTAGCTGTCGAGATAAATAATCTTATAATAATTGGTTAGCTGTCGAGATAAATAATCTTATAATAATTGGTTAGCTGTCGAGATAAATAATCTTATAATAATTGGTTAGCTGTCGAGATAAATAATCGTATAATAATTTGTTAGCTGTCGAGATAAATATTCTTATATAATTTTGTTAGCTGTCGAGATAAATAATCAATAATAATTGGTTGGCAAACGAGATCAATAATCATATATACATTGGTTAGCTGTCGAGATAAATAATTTTTTTAAATTTGAATACCGTATATACTCTAATAGTAGCCCCTATTCGAATAATCGCCTACCTCCAATAATAGCCCCCCAAAATTAGCAAATACCATTTTACCACGGGTACCCTGAAAAAATTTCTTCATCTAATATTAGTCGCAATACGCTTATCGCTAGTGCACACGACTTTTTTTTTTTGAGTCGGAATGTCAATTTTGAATCTAATTTTTTCAAATCTTAATCAAGGGTCTGAGGATGGATTATATGTAACCCCTGAGAAATTTTTGTAACTTACTGATACTTATTCTTGGTGTAATAAACATTCTAAAGCTGCGGCCTACGAATTTCTCCGAATTTGTGGATTAAATGAGGCGATAAAATTCTTCACTGTCATATATTACGTCCCAAAAACGAGAAATTCGCACTATACAGGTCAAAATATTTAGGTTTACGTCAAAAGATTTAGGAATATGTCAAAGATTAGGAAATTAGGGGCATAAAAGAAGAAGAATGCTATGGCAGTACCCGGAGATCTTATATTACTGTGGGACATTGGACTGCAGAATAATTCTGTTATTCTTGATATTAATGTATAAGCTTCTTATCTATATGTAGCATTTGGTTTCAACACTTTTCCACTAATATATCATGAGTTATGACCAATTTATGACAACGGTTTTGTCTTTTTCGTCATATTTTCACACCTCAAGGCCCTATAATATACAATAATGCATTATAAAACTTCCGATTTGTTGATAAAAAGATGGAAATAGCATTTTCGGACAAAATGAGATGTTTTAGGACACGATCCAATAATTATTCGATAGGTTATGGACTTTTGAACATCAGAAGGGTGCAAAAAATTACACATTTCACACCTGTTGATATTTCAGAAACCTTTTGAGATAAAATGATTATAGCCATCAGAAAATACTGTAAATACCTGACTTTCTATACGTTTATAATACATTTTAGGACCCTAGATGTCAAAATTTTTCAAATGACCGTATATGGTAATTTCATGTGACATATTTTGATGACGAAGCAAATTTTCTAACTCTTGATCTGTAAACACCAGACACTAGCTCTTAAATTCTTATCACATCATGATACAATTTCAGACTCATTGGATAATCTTTTGGGAATATATGTTGATTCGAATGATGTGTTCTGATTTCAA
The DNA here is from genome assembly GCA_028753945.1 of Hexactinellida sp. DTS-2022. Lineage (NCBI taxonomy): Eukaryota > Metazoa > Porifera > Hexactinellida > Hexactinellida sp. DTS-2022. The sequence continues at coordinate 4,547,008 of JAPNXP010000002.1, forward strand.
ATGCCCATATATGGTGGTGGCAGAGTGGCAATATCTAATATGTGACAAAAAATCCAACTTCTGAACCAAATGAGATAGAGCTTTGCTCTAAATTACTAAAAATGATCTAATTCAATTTCAAATGACATTGTCTATTTTATGCAGCTTTGGAACTCCTTTTCGTCGTACAGTGTACTCCGCTTAATTGGGACACGGGTTAATCGGGACAGCCGCTTAATTGGGACAACTCCACAAGAACCGAATCCTTTCTATAGAAGCTAATACTAAAAATTTCGGTTAATCGGGACAAACTCCGCTTAATTGGGACAAACTAAACAAATTGGGTACAAAATTGTGCTCGCTTATAATAGAAAATTAATATTGATCAAAAAATTGTAATAATCTTGGTCAATTCTGAATAAGGCATGACAAAATATCAAAATAGGGCCAATTTTATTATTGAATTCCGTAAATTCGAAATTCACAAGGGATTATGAACTTTGGTTCAGGCATAGTTTATAACGGTACACAGAATATTAAGGTTAAATTACCCCACGGGAATGAAATCTCTTGTATTAATCTGTAATTGTTAGAAATAGATCAAGGTACGATACAAAGCAATAAACAAAAAAGAAAATGTCTCAATATATTATACTTTTTATTTTTTGTCGGTTTCAATATTTGGCTAATACAAATCTCCCATAGGGCGATTTCAAAAAGTGGTGGTCGATATTATAGTGTAATTTGGCAATGCGGCCATCAATGTTTGTTATCAGAATCAATATTGAAAGATTATAAGCGTACGGAGTTGGTAGTCGGTTTACATTTTTGAATTATGACTCTGAAATTATTTTTCAAACATTTTATCAAATATCTCATAAAAAACATGACCTTTTTAATGATTTCTTTAGTTCAAAAGGGCGCAACTTTTTTTATTTAGGTCAAATCAAAATTCTAAACCAGTCACCTACAGCATATAACGATGATCTATGTGATATATCGCACATAATATTGTCTTTAGCTAATAATGATCTTGAGATCGACACACTTATCAGGTGGAGTCTGAAGAAATCCCCCTATGGGACTTTTGTATTACCATAAAACTGCACGCCCCATAAAATCGAATTTATTCAAAATAATTCGATTTCGTTTTCAGTTTCGATATAGCTATAATGTCTTCTATTATATATGTGAAAATTAAACATCTTACTTCAAAACGAAATTTATGTGTTTTTTTACATGAATCTGCCGTAATTTAACCTTAAGGGTCATACTATGGATTTGAGTAGAATCAAGTGTCCGCAGGCATTGGAGGAATCGTTGTAACATGTTTAAAACTAAATTGTTGTAAATCGTAGGTAGATCACTACTGTACAGAATATTTTCGGTTAATTGGGATCTCCGCTTAATTGGGACAAGAGGCCTGGAACAAACGTGTCCCAATTAAGCGGAGTAGACTGTACTTTCACATTCTGGACTCAGCCACTTCGACACAAACTAAAAACAGGAGAATGTGAAAAGTGGCCCAGGGGTAAAAATTTTCATTCAAAAACTAGCTAATTAATTTGTTAGAAAATTTAATAGAGTGTTCAGAACATGTGAATCTATAAATTATATAGATATAATTTTGATTACTTGGTTCTTGACTCTATTAAGATCTTGTGAGAAGTTTAGTGCCAAATAGTGTCAAAAACCCATGAAAAGTGGCTTTTCAAGACATATACCCCAAATAAATGTTATGGGAAAATTTTAGAGAAGAAAATATACATTACCGTGTTGTATTAGATATTATAGCTCAGTAGTATGTTCTAAAAAGATTAAATTAGTATAGTTAGAGCACTTTAAAAAATTGGTTTTGTTGTATTAATTTGAATTGAAACTATATTTAGAATTTAAAATAATTCCATACCATAGAAACAAGATAAATGAATTCTGAAATTCCTCAAATACTCTCAATACACTGTCCATGATGTGCTCTTAGTAACAAATTTAAGCCTATTATAGATTTTGCTCTATAATACAAGTTTCCCATGCTTGTATGTAGTATGCACTAGCGTTATCAACCGACTATACTAAACAAATTGTATCATCATGTGATATTCTCGAAAAGTCACAAAAATTATTGATCAGAAAATGGCCCAAAAAAGAATAATCGCCTAGGCTACTTTTCGAATAAATACGGTAGTTTAAATAATAGTTTAAATGGTATCTAGTATCTTTTAATTGATCAAAGTGTCTAGTACACAGCTGACAACTGGCCCCACCTGCACCTGATAATATCGCGGACATTTTGCCATCGAACATTGTTCGTTTTATTTCGACGAAAGTTTTACCATTAGGGAGAATTATTCCTTCTTTTCCAATTAGTGTATGTAACTTCAGGATTGATAATTGTATCTAAAATGAACTTAACATTCTCTTCATTTTCCTTCTGGCAAATCAATGAAACAGGCCTCACTCCAAATGGAGAATTTGGAGTTTCGTTCTCCCACAGTAACGTGCCAGAAACATCTTTTAATGACAGTAATTTAAAGTAAATAGGATGTAATTTTTGGTATTGAAAGTTGGACTACCATGTTGTTGGTTATATATTTTATGAGAGCCTGTTCCATCTAGTCCATCAGATACTTTGAGTGTTAGTGGATAAATAAACTTATCACTTTCATTAATAGACTACAACAAACGTACAAATGTGTGGTGTAATAACACTCTGTATGAGATGGCAATCCCAATACTATGTTTATCAACAGGAGTTGATATGAATTTTAGATCATTAGTGAGCACAATTTGTGATCGATATTCAAAAATGTCATTATATGTAGGGAAACAAAGTTTTCAGTCTTACAAAGCCGACGAAGCTCATTGTATTTCCGTTTACCAATTTGAAGGTGGTCAATAAGAAAAACAGACTTGGGTAAAGGCATATGTGACAATGGTTTGGAGAAGGTACCGGAACGAATGATTTCTTTACAGACTATTGGAACTTTCTTATCACAAAGCTCGTTTGATATCAGTTGCAAAACGTACTAGCTATAGTTTTCTTGTCAGTTTCTTCTTTGGTGGCTATAATATCAATCAGGTTTAGAAGTGAAGAAAGACGAGTTCTTAAGGTTAAATTACGGCAGATTCACCCAAAAAAACACATGAATTTAGTTTTGAAGGTGGGAGTTTGAATTTCACATATATGATGTAAGACATTATAGTTATATCGAAACTGAAAACGAAATCTAATTATCTACTATAAATTCGAAATTATTGGGCCTGCAGTATTATGCTAATACAAAAGTCCCATAGGGGGTTTTTATCAGACTCCACCTGATAAGTGTGTGGTTTGCAAGATCATTATTTGCTAAAGACCTGTACTGTGTAATCTATCAGATAGATCATCGTTATGGGCGGTTGGTGAGTGGTTTAGAATTTTGATAAGATCTAAATAAAAAATATTGCGACCTTTTGAAACCAAAAAATGAATAAAAAGGTCATCTTTTTTTGCGAAATTTGATTAAATGCTTGATAAAAAAAATTCCAAGTCATAATTCAAAAATGTAAACCGTCTACCAACTCCCCACGCTTATAATCTTTAAATTTTGATTCTTGATAACAAACATTGATGGCCGCATTGCCAAATTACCGCTTAATATCTACTACCACTTTTGGAAATCGCCCTATGGGAGATTTGTATTAGCCAAATTTTGAAACCAACAAAAAATAAAAAGTATAATAGATAGGGACATTTTCTTTTTGGTTTATTGATTTGTATCGTATAGGTATATATTTCTCACAATTACAGATTAATACAAGAACTTTCATTCACGTGGGGTAATTTAACCTTAAAGCTTTCAGTGTAAGTTCTGATAGAGGTTTTTTGTTTTCGTGAGACAAATGGATTTCTAAGATGGTATTATCTTGAAGTAAAATTTTCTTCTGAGGACTATTAGTTGGCAAAGGGTAAAAAAGCATCTGCTCCCAAGTCGACAAATTGCCTTTCTTTCGAAAATAGTCGCGCTCAGATGTCAGACCTCTAAATGTTCCTCGAATTCTCTCAAACTGGCTAATATCGACATCGTATGCTTCAATAAATGTCTGTGTTGCTGAACGAAGTGTTTCTGTATCCAGAAGGGTAAGCGTCTTTGTTATTCATATGCGACAAATTAAATTGTTCTAGTATTGAAAATAAGAAAAATAATATTATTTGGCAAAAAAAAACGCCGTTAAAATTGTCAAAGTCCCTCTGATATAATATAAAATTTGGAAACTGTGCTCCTTCGTGCGGGGTTGAAATTTGATGGAAAACAATGACAATATCTATATAATCTTTTTCAATCAATAAAAGCTTTTACCCAAGCTCACCCAAAAGTACTTTTTGATGTTTCAATACTGAATTTCTAGTGGAAAATGTGATGGAAATATGGAAAATTGGAAATAACCCTACTATTTTAAAATTCAAGAAATTCGAGTTCATTTCAACTCTAATATTAACATATGCCTAATTACAATGTTTTGATTTAGTTTCTAAGGTGATAGAGCTATTATAGTAGCACAATAAATATTTTGAATTTTCACTGTCGAAACCACAAATATGGTTTTGGTTTTCTTTTATATGCATTCCCAAGATGAAACAGTGTATCTGCATAACTAATACATCTTATCTCACCAAAATTCATAAACCTATGTTTTAGAGAATGGAGATAAAGAATATTCGCTTTTTAGCAGTATCAGAGGAAGTCAAATTTTGAACCCACTTCCTGCTCCTGGCCCACTGTGTATATAGCTGTCGAGATAAATAATCGTATAATAATTGGTTAGCTGTCGAGATAAATAATCTTTTATAATTGGTTAGCTGTCGAAATAAATAATCTTATAAAATTGGTTGGCTGTCGAGAATGATAATGGTATAATAATTGGTTAACTGTCGATATAAATAACACTGCCCTGCGTCAAATTTGCTGATTACAATCTTGTGGTCATTTTTAGATGATCGGAGTGTGCCGATTCCAAATTTATCATCAGAATTGGTGTAGTACGTCATGTTTCATCACAAATGATTGACTAATTATATTCGATAATTAAGGTTAAATTACGGCAGATTCATGTAAAAAAACACATAAATTTCGTTTTGAAGTAAGATGTTTAATTTTCACATATATAATAGAAGACATTATAGCTATATCGAAACTGAAAACGAAATCGAATTATTTTGAATAAATTCGATTTTATGGGGCGTGCAGTTTTATGGTAATACAAAAGTCCCATAGGGGGATTTCTTCAGACTCCACCTGATAAGTGTGTCGATCTCAAGATCATTATTAGCTAAAGACATATTATGTGCGTTATATCACATAAATCATCGTTATATGCTGTAGGTGACTGGTTTAGAATTTTGATTTGACCTAAATAAAAAAAGTTGCGACCTTTTGAACTAAAGAAATCATTAAAAAGGTCATGTTTTTTATGAGATATTTGATAAAATGTTTGAAAAATAATTTCAGAGTCATAATTCAAAAATGTAAACCGACTACCAACTCCGTACGCTTATAATCTTTCAATATTGATTCTGATAACAAACATTGATGGCCGCATTGCCAAATTACACTATAATATCGACCACCACTTTTTGAAATCGCCCTATGGGAGATTTGTATTAGCCAAATATTGAAACCGACAAAAAATAAAAAGTATAATATATTGAGACATTTTCTTTTTTGTTTATTGCTTTGTATCGTACCTTGATCTATTTCTAACAATTACAGATTAATACAAGAGATTTCATTCCCGTGGGGTAATTTAACCTTAACGAATATTATATTTTTTTCATTTAATATTACCTTTGCCTATAGAAATAAACATATTCGAAGAGTACTTTCGACTCCGCTTAATAGAGCCACCTCGGCCCCAGGTTGTTTTGACCAGATTATACGGAGAACCCGATTACCGATAATAATGTAAGCCAAACTGTAATTCTGTCTTAAATCCGGTGAAACTTTGGCCCCATTATGCGGAGAAACCGATTAATCGGTGGCTCTATTGAGCGGAGTTGACTGTATGTGCATTTCGAATTAGGCCAAATATCTCCAATCCATTCAACCAATGTTGATGGATTAATTCATAATTTATGTTATCTTGTTCTTTTTTGTATTTTATTAGTACTATATTAGAATATGGCCTATCGGAGAAGGTGTAGAAATTATCCAGACGTATTTTGTTATATTTGTGGTAGTTCTATGACTTCCAAACAATCCACGTCTATAACATACTTTGTTAAAAAAGCATATTTCGGATATTTTGGTATGCGATTAGGTGATCAGGACAAAACATGGGCTCCACATACAGTCTGCCAATCTTGTGTAGAAAATCTGAGACAATGGACAAAAGGAATCAGAAAGAGTCTAAGTTTTGGCATTCCAATGGTATGGAGAGAGCCTCAAAATCATATTAACGACTGTTACTTTTGTATGACAAATATTTCTGGTTTCAATGCAAAAACCAAGTCATTGATCATTTATCCAAATTTACCATCGGCAATTCCACCTGTTCCTCATTCTGTTGAAGTACCTATCCCAGAATTCAGTAAATTGCATGTAATCTCTGAAATTGATGACTGTGAAATAACAGATTCATCAAGTGGAGAAAATGATAATTTATTCCTGTCACATCATCTCGTTCTAAGTCTCCCCAATTATTTAATCAGTTTGAATTAAATGATCTCGTACGTGATTTAGATTTACCAAAAGAAGCTGCAGAACTTTTAGGTCCTAGACTTAAAGAAAAAAACTTACTCTGCCCAGATACCAAATTTTATTCATACAGAAACAGAGAGATCGATTTTTTGAGATAATTTGTAATGGAAGATGATTTTGTGTTTTGTCATGATGTCTCAGGGCTAGTTAACGCTCTCGGGTGTCCATATGTACAAGATGAATGGAGACTCTTTATTGATAGCTCAAAACAAAGTTTGAAATGTGTATTACTTCATAATGGTAACAAATTTAGTTCCATCCCAATTGGACATTCAGTACATTTGAAGGAAAGCTATGAAAACATGAAATTAGTGCTGCATAAGATTAATTATAATCTACACAATTGGGTTATCTGCGGTGACTTAAAAATCATATGCATTCTTTTGGGACAGCAATCTGGTCATACTAAATTCCCCTGTTTTTTATTATGGGACAGCCGTGCTAAGAGCGAACACTATTCTAAACAGAGCTGGCCAGCTAGATCCAAACTTACTGTCGGAGACAAGAAAATTATTCATGAGCCTCTAGTGGATCCTCTCAAGATTCTACTTCCTCCACTTCATATAAAATTGGGACTGATGAAACTGTTTGTGAGGTCATTAGATAAAGAAGGAAATTGCTTCAAATATATTGCTGAGAAGTTTTCTCATCTAAGTAATGAAAAGAAAATAGCCGGTATTTTCGACGGTCCTCAGATAAGAAAACTTGTTCGAGATGATAACTTTTCAAATTCTATGAGTTCCATTGAAAAATGTGCCTGGATTGCATTTGTAGATGTAATTAAAAACTTCTTAGGAAATACCAAATCTCCTAATTATAAAGTGATTGTTAATGAGTTAATCGATTCTTACAAGCACCTTGGCTGCAATATGAGTGTGAAGGTTCACTTCCTTCACAGTCATATTGACTATTTTCCAGATAATCTTGGTGCTGTATCCGAGGAACAAGGTGAACGATTCCACCAAGACATCAAAATAATGGAAACACGATATCAAGGAAGGTGGGACGTTCATATGATGGCTGATTACTGTTGGTGCCTCAAGAGAGATTGTATTGGTGTTATTCATGCTCGAAAATCTAACAAACGGAAGTTCACACCTGATTCAGACTAGTAATTAATTCTATTTCTTTTGAAACATGTGTAGTCATCTGAATATCTGATTTCATAGTATTTCTTAGCATAAATGTTCTCAATATGATTAAGTTAGATCAAGGTGTTCTTTCAGAAATTCATTGTATCCCACGACGCCCTAGAATTTTTTCATGACATTCAGTTTGAGAAACACTTATTACTATATGAAACTGATCCCCACCAACCACACACCTTTGGGTAAGGGGAATCCAAATTTATTATCATCATTATTTTCCAAAATGCAAAAAGATTATATGATCCGTTAAATTCTTAACTCCTACTTTATCACTTGATTCGAGTCAAAATTTGATCAAACTGTATTAAGCAAACAATAATTGAATCCAATCCTGACAAAAAGTGGGGGGGACAAATTATATAGGTGTCCCCCCCACTCCAAAAAGTGGGGGGGATGCGTCCCCCCGTCCCCCCCAGGAGTTGACGCCCATGTATATATATATACACACATATCACCCAGGCTTGTGTTTTAATATTAATAGTATAGATGTGCGTATTAATAAGTTTGTGGTACGAAAAAAAAAAATGAAAAAGCAAAAAGGAAAATGTACAAAAAAATTTATTTTATATAAAATAAATTATTGAAAAATTTGTGATAAAAATATTTTTTACCATCAAAATCGGAATATACACAAAATTCTACATTAGAAACAACAAAAATCTCAAGGACCTCGTTTTCTTGGTCAATATCATTTTCTGAGACACCCTTGTCAGAAAAAAAATATTGATCATGACACTGTCAGGATCAATATTTTTCTTGGAAAATGGATGTTGAAAATGTAGAATTATTGCATGGCATTATATTCCAGTATACATAGTCATTAAATTTAGCAATTTAGCATTGAACCTTGTTATTATTGCAAGGCGTGGACAAACTTTAACCAAATAAAATTCTAATAACTTCAATTTATTGAATTCCATGCAAGCTGCTTCCATATTATCGGAGTCCGCTTTCTTTCGGGACATGTGTATCATGGAATAAATCATGGCAAACGTAGTGATTAATGTTCTAAATGTATAAATATCTACACTAGTTGGGATACAGTATAAATAGTATACTAATATATATGAGAATAGAGTTGAATTATATAATATACAGTAGAGCCTCTGAACAACGGACACCTTAGGACCGGAACCGTTGTCCGTTATTTAGAGGTTGTCCGCTATTTAGAGGTTGCTTTTCTATTAGACATATGCTAAATAAATAAATCCGTGCCACGAGGGTTGTCCGTTATTCAGAGGTTGTCCGCTATTTGGAGTGTCCGTTATGGGAGGCTCCACTGTAGTCATTAACAAAAATTGTATATTTATACTAGGCACTACAGAAGGACCATATTTATTGTTATATATAGTTTTGAGTTTTTTTCAATCGTATTTTCAAAGCTATGAGCTGATTTGTAGTGCGGACAATTGATTTCATCCCTTCGAACGATTCTAAGTACCGTATTTCCTTGAATAGTAGCCCCCCCTCAAATAATCGCCCCCCTTGAATAATTGCCCCCCCAAAATAGGTCCTAATTATTTTTGACACCGCCTAGAATAACCATTGATATCAAATAATCGCCTCCCTACAATTATTGACTCTCTCAAATGATTATATTCCACAAATATTCGCCATTCTCGAAAATCATAACATTTTCTTGGGCCTAAATGGGGCTTGAAATCAATAATCGCCCCGTCTACTATTCAAGGCAATACGGTATGTATCCCTCAACATTAATTAGATTACTCATATCATTACTCTATTCAAGTAATCTCTGACGAAAATAGACATCAATTGTGTATATTTTCCTAAAGTATAAAGTCTAGAGCTTACCTCGAAAATCTAACACATCAATATCCCATTACCAAATCATTGGAATAGAATTGAGACAATATTCCAATTCGTTGCAATCCTTTAAATTCACATGCCAATATATGGTGGTGTCATATCAGTGATATGACAATAAATTTTGAAATTATAAATGTAGTTAGAGCTTAGCTCTAACTTCCTGGTGATATCAATAATCAATTTTAAATTATATCCGATAACTGATAAGGTTAGAGACTTAGAAACATTTATTCTGAGTATATTGAATTATAAAAAAGTGACGAAATGGTTGATCGCAGAGACCCCAATATAGCAGATTGAGGATTGAAATTTGTTTTAAGTATTTATGTGGGAATTCCCATAGGATAAATACGATTCCCATTCCCATCCCATTCCCACGGCAACCTGGAAATTTTACAGGATTGAACACTCCTAGGTCTTTACGTCAAGTTTTGGAAAATATAATCAAAGATGGGGGGAGCCACTTGGGGGTCTGGGGGGGGGCACTGGGAGGTTTACTAAATATTTCAAGATTTGTTTTTTCAGAAACAAAATCCGGATATATTGAGTAAACAAACGTGATTCTCACCCTCTATCATCCTTTGGTCGTTCAAAAGGACCACTTTCATATAAAAATTAAATCCACTGACAGGTCCGGGGGATCGCTCCCAGTGACCCCCCAGCTTCCCCCCAGGGGTGGCGCTAGTTGGAGGCAGGGGGGGCAATTGCCCCCCGTCGGGGAAAGTTTATACGGGGCAGCTGAACGCGTTCCCTCTCTTTATCCCCCCTCCCTTGGGGATCTTAGCCCCCCTGTCGGGGACATCCTGGCGCCACCCCTGCCTCCCCCCCAATTCAGCAATTTGGGAGGGAACGGCTGCCCCAAAACCCCAAACTTGGCGCCTATGGTCACTACATAATGAAATTTAACGGCTAAAAGGTTAGTTTTGAATTACTCTATGCGGACTTTCGGCAGTTTTCGCGTTCCTAAACGCAAACATATCTCTATTTATATGCCCTATGCGTATGTCGCTCCTGGATTTAACACTGCCCTGGATATCAAAGGTGGCCTGGCTTCCACAGGGCCAACTGTGACAGCAACTTCACTGAATGAAACCCGCAGCCACTAATGTCTTTCGACCAGGGGCGGATAGATGGGAGGGCTAGGGGGACTATAGCCCCCCCTGAGATTTTTCAGGAAATGAGAGTTTTTGATTTTCCAATCTGATTACATTGATATAACAACTGGAGTTATTCTATTTTATTTTGTAACTGTTAAGTTTGCTAAAGCTTCTCTCGCAGGAAGCAACAGTGAAAGGTACTGTAAATAAATTCTCACTGCTATTACAATACTTTGATATGCCTCAGCTAATGAATAATCATAAATGAACTGTAATAGTTCCAAAGGCTCTGTTTTTGGCTTTAACTCCATGTCCTTCGTTACTGAATTGAAACTCATAACTTCACAACTCAACTTAAATGCATCAAGGTCAGTGCGGTTCTTGACAGCAAGTTCAAAAGCAGAATTATATACTTTGTGGGGCCTAAATGTAACATTTGAAAGAGAAGTCTAAAATCATTATTTATTTCTCTCAACTTTGTGTACCTACAGTTTAGATGTGAAATAAACATATCAAACATCTGAAATACTAACATCCTGAACTACGAAATTCATCATCAGGAATTTCTTGGTTTCTTCTTTTTCTTTTCTTGGGATGTTTGGCTGAATTTCAAAAACCTCACTTAAGGTTCAGGTATCCTCTAGAGCAGGGGTGCCCAACCTGTGATTCGCGAATCAAATGTGATTCTTTTCCTGAAAAATATGATTCGCGAAGCATTTTGTTGCTTTTTTTTAAAATATAATATAATTTTTGAAAAAAGCATTTTACTTATTTGATCGTAAATAAAATTATTATTGAATACAGTTAAAATTGATGATTCTACAATTATAATTACGTTATTTCGGTATTTTAAATCGTACGTTTATTTCTTGCAAAAACATTTGAGTAACTATAGTAACTTTATTTATGGAAGTCAAGGAAGATTGTATCAGCGAAAAAATATTTTGTTGGTATTTCTTTACGAACAATTAACATTTTGACAGATATCACGTTTTTATCGTAATTTTGGATAACACCTGCTTTTTGTTTATTAAGGTTCTGAAGTGCTCAGCAAATGTAGTTATAATAGTAATGATTAATTACTGAAATTATTGGAACTAAATCGACAATACTTTATTAAATTTAATCTAATATAAACACACAATTTAACTAGCACAACGGCCAGTGAGAGATGGAGACTGTCAACTTAGTATATTGCTTGACGTAATCCACTTTGGTTTGAATCGAATTATGCATATTTCTCGAATTATGAACCACAATTTTTCTAGCCCTTACCGCCATGGAGAGAGGAAGACTGTCCACTTAGTATAATGCTTGTCCTAGCCACTTTGGTTTGACTAAAATTTGATTTTTTATCCAATATAGAATCACACTTCAACATGCTATTCGGGCCCATGGGATGGGGATACTGTCCAGTTAGTACATTGCTTACCGCTGTCCACTTTCGTTTGACTCTAATTATGCTTATTTCTCTAATAAATCCCACAAATTATCTAGCACTTACGGACAGTCGAGAGAGGGAGACTGTCCACTTAGTATATTGCTTGTCCTAGTCCACTTTGGTTTGGCTAAAATTAGTTAATTTTTTGTAATATAGAACCACACTTCAACATGCACTTCCGCCAGGGCGAGAGGTAGACTGTCCACTTAGTATATTGCTTATCGTATTCCGCTTTGGTTTGAAGCTATTTATGCTTATTTATCTAATATAAACACACAATTTATCTAGAGAGAGGGAGACTGTCCACTTAGTATATTGCTTGTCCAAGTCCACTTTGGTTTGACTCTAATTATGATTATCTATCTAATGTAAACCCACAATTTAACTAGCACTACGGCCTGTGAGAGATGGAGAGTGCCCACTTAGTATATTGGTTGTAGTAATCCAGTTTGGTTTGAATATAATTATGCATATTTCTCTAATATAATCCCACAATTTATCTAGCTCTAACGGACAGTCGAAAGTTGGAGACTGTCCGCTTAGTATTTTACTCGTCCTAGTCCACTTTGGTTTGACTAAAATTAGGTATATTATGTAATATAGAACCACATTTCAACATACAATTCTGGCCCTTGGGAGGGTGATACTGTCCAGTTAGTATATTGCTTACTGCAGGTCACTTTTGTTTGACTCTATTTATGCTTATTTCTCCCACATGTATTCTAGCCCTTACAGCCATGGAGAGAGGTAGAATGTCCACTTAGTATATTGCTTATCGTATTCGACTTTGGTTTGAATCTAATTATGCTTACCGTATTTACTCGAATAGTAGCCTAGGCGATTATTGTTTTTTACTCCATTTTTGGACCAATAATTTTGATCAATTTTCTAGAATATCACATTTGAATTACAATTTATTTATGATAATCGGTTGATAACCGTATTGTGAGTTATATTAGATATAAATGTTTACTCCGGGTAGCACTAATAAATTTTTATTGTCTACTTTAGGGGGGCGATTAATGGAGGTAGGCGATTATTCGAATAGAGGCTACTATTCGAATAAATACGATATTTATCTAATATAAACCCACAATTTAACTAGCACTACGAACAGGGAAAGAAGGAGACTGTCCACTTAGTATACTGCTTGTCCTAGTCCACTTTAGTTTGACTAAATTAGATTTATTTATGTAATATAGAACCTCACTTTAACATGCACTTCCGGCCAGGGCGAGAGGCAGGGACGTCGCCACGGGGGGGGCATAGGGGGGCAATGCCCCCCCTGGTAAGATTTCATGCCCCGGGACATACCCCCCTGCTAAATTATTGCCAAATATCGTTGTATGTGTATTATTATTATTATTATTATTATTATTATTATTATTATTATTATGTATACATTGCGCGCTTCGCTTGCTTTCGCTGCGCGGCTGCAGAAAGCACCCTTCTGGTTCCTCATATATCCCAACCATCAAATAACAGAAGTAACATTTGTAAATTCCTTATAACGTCAACATCTAAACAACAAATATACACACATGGGTTGTTAACAACATTATATTTGGAATCAGCTTACTTAATTACTCCATATATAGTCGTTGTAAGTAAGCGGCCACGACCCTTTAAAACATGTAAATTACAAATAATTGATTGGATATATTATTTTTTTCTCGCCCAATTAAATTGCAGTTTCAGATTGGCATTCTATAATGCACGCTTACAAATGTTAGAGACACTAAATCAATTTATACTGATTGAATGCTAGCTGCTAATCCATAATGTGCCACGAACGAATTTAATTGGTTAAAGGTTTTGTTACCTTTTGAGATTGAAGATGTGAATATTCTTCTTAGATATTAGATCTTGTTTCTAGATACATAATTACCCACCTCCCTGCCAAATTTCAAGTCTGTAGCTCTTACCCAGTTTCTCAATCAATTCCGAACAAACAAACAACAAACAAACAACAAACAAAAAAACAAACCATTTGGATTTAATATATAAGATAGAAACTTGATAATTTCATATTATAATCGACTCTCGTTGATACGAATTTTGTGAGGGGGGGGAGGGGGGGCATGCCCCCCCTGGTAATTTTGCCGCCCCCCCTAGATTAAAATCCTACCGACGTCCCTGGCGAGATGTAGACTGTCATCTTGGTATATTTCTTATTGTATTCCACTTTGGTTTGAATATAATTATGCATATTTCTCTAATATAATCCCACAATTTATCTAGCTCTCACGGACTGTCGAGAGAGGGAGACTGTCCACTTAGTATATTGCTCGTCCTTGTCCAACCACTTTGGTTTGACTAAAATTTTGAATTTTTATCTAATATAGAACCACACTTCAACATACACTTACGGCCCGTGGGAGGGGAATACTGTCCAGTTAGTATATTGCTTATCGTATTACACTTTGGTTTGAATCTAATTATGCCTATTTATCTAATATATAAACCCACAATTTAACTAGCACTACGAACAGGGAAAGAGGGAGACTGTCACTTAGTATATTGCTCGTCCTAGTCCACTTTGGTTTGACTAAAATTAGGTATATTTATGTAAATAGAACAGCACTTCAACATGCACTTCCGCTCCGTTGGGAGGGGTATACTGTCTGGTTAGTATATTGCTTACAGCAGTCCACTTTGATTTGACTCTAATTATGCCTACCGTATTTCCCCGAATAATGCCGGGGGCTTGAATAAGCGCCTGATCAATAAAAATGACATTGGTATGATAAAATCTATAAACATTAGTTAATCACTGTAATATAATTCCATTGATTTTGACAACTTCGGTAGGTATACTAGTGGTGGAAACCATTAGAACCGACCTAAATATTTTATTCTCGAGTTTTCACAAATATTTCAACATAATTTTAGCCCACGAAAACAATAAGCGCCGGTGCACTTATTCGGGGAATTACGTTATTTATCTAATATTGTCTACCCCCAATTTAAAATAGCTTATACATTAGATCCCCTATGTATAGGAAGTATAGAATTACTAGGATCAACGAGTAGTGTGTTGTATAAACTCACTAATTCTTCTAAGGTGGAACCAGCGTTAACCATTTATATGATTGAATTTGCGTTAGATTCCACTTTCTTATATTTCGTTGTTCCGTTTCGGTAGTACTATGTACCTCATTTGCAGAGCAGAATAGAGCCCCAGACGGGAAGGGGTCCCCGGAGGAACCCCCACAAAATTAAAGTGGTTCCCAGCGGTCACGCTTTTTTTCGGGGGCATCCAACCTCCAATTGACTGGTATCTCATCGGGATAAGAATGCCAGTCAATAAGTGGCGGACACTCCAACAAAGGAGCCCGATTGGGAGAGCGCTTTCGCAAATTGCATGGTAGGCATCACATTATTATAGATAGGTTACTGCGAATTCAAATTTATACCTTCTGTACTCAGTTCAGTAGGCGTAACATCACTTTGTAGAATGTATACCTGTTACGTTGAGGCAAATCATAGGATTACTCTATATGGTATTGCAATTATTTATTTTCTGTCAGGAAAGAATAGCAATTATCATATTAGCATAATTTAAAAACAAAAACTATCACCATAATATTCGCAAGATACTAACCTCTTGTTTCAAAATTTGAAAATCGCTTTCACCACCATAGCAACTAACAAAATAAATTCTTGTAGGGGAGCTCATCCATTGGAACAGTTAAAAAAATAGATAATGGGATATGCTATACACGTATGTGTCGAAAGATCAAGAGTGTAACACCTTAACAAACTAATAAGATCAATATCCCATAACTAATTGACAGTGATGAAAATGACATGATAGGTAAAATTTCTCAAGATTATCTTTTCAATTATTATTTTCCTTGATATACTTTAAGACTACATAGAATAAATTACCAAAAAATAAAAGAGATCCGAAAATATTCATTTTTGTTACGTCATGGTTCCGGTTCTACTTCCGGTATTGGTTTCAGTTCTAATTTTCACTAATAAAAACAACTGATAACTTAATATATCCATCTGATTTGAATTCTCCATATATATAAACATAAGTATAGCAATTTTTAAAAGAATTGGATAATTATATCAAAAGTTATACGAGTTTGAAGTGAGATGGTGCTCCAGCATTTTGAAAAATGTTTCGAAAAGATTGGTATCCTATATATTCACCGGAAAACGCTCATAATAGTGTGAAAAGTAAATTAAAAATAGATTCATTTTTGGTTCAACTACTGCAAATTTGGTCCAAATTGTTTGAAACCAAGTCTGAACTAATGAAGACATATGTAATTCTAGGGCATTTTTCAAACTAACTTATTCCAAGCAAACTTTCAGAATTCTATATCTTTGAAGTTCGACTTGGGCCGCATATTTACATAATTCGTCGACTAATGCAAAAATTGGCAGTCAAAATGTGACTTCAAAGGGCTATAACTCCCAAAGTTTGTATGCTAGAGGTTAGTTTGAAAAATCCCGCCGAATTACATATGTCCTCTTTAGTTTAGACTTGGTTTCAAACAATTTAGACCAAATTTGCAATAGTTGAACCAAATGTAGATATATTTTTAATTGAAAATTGACCTTTTCATGACGATACACACATTCCTAAGCACTAAAATGGTATTACCTGCAAAAGTAGGTCTCAGATTCACTTGAAATTTTCAATGCATCTATTCTTTACTGGGTACTATACGAAAACAGTCTAATCTCAATTATTAAATTAACCAAAGAGGGGCCTTAAAGATTTCAAATTTTTAATTTGATCTTACAGTATAGATGATCAATAAATGGATTATGTCCTAAAGATTGAATGTAGCCGGTAACATGACCACCTATGTTAATATTCTGATAATATCTACTGTGTAGACTAAATAATTAAGTCCTATTGTCTTTAGAATGTCTTTGTAAAGCTAGCTAAATCACATTTCGCTTTCCGTAAGACTGATACACTTCGAAATTTATTTAAATTGCCATAATTAACTAGTCAGTATTTTCTGATAACTCGAAATTATTATAGACATGGCTATTCACAGATTTATCAGTTAATTCTTTTTGCGACTTCAGTTATTTGCAAATGTGATAGATTCCTTGAATGACCAGTTTTAATATCTGTTTGTTGTTCAGGTAAGGCACTAGAGCTAAATATTCTACAATATTAGTATAATTACTCTTAAAATCATTCAGCGCCTTCTTGATTAAGAATGTAGTAAATTCCAAACAATTGCTAAATTTCAAACAATTACTAAATTTACTAACTGGTTTTGCTCTAAAGTGATAAATACTTTGTTTTCTACTAATTTCCTTTTTTATCTTTGTATTGAAAACAAAGTACACATACAATAATCTCATAGATGCTATAAGATAGAAACAAACTTCTAATTTATCAATTGAACCTTATGCCACTTACCACCTCTACAAATGGGTCTTAACACCTTGAGTTGATAATATGATCATCAAAAATTCAGTTTCACAATTTAGTGTACTTGTATCTCGAAAGTGTTGGTTGGCGTTGGATGAACACCCAACGGCGCAGAAAAACAAATACACATCACCTAGTATATTTGACTGAAAGTAGAACAGTTCTAATATAAAGTGAGCTAAAAGTCAACTTCCAGCACCCTATTAGTCGCTACCTTCCGAACGCCTTTCTGAGATATTTACTATGGATGCACAGGATCCAGGATGAGACTGCCAAATCCTCCGGTAAAGAATCTATACATATAGACTAGTTATTTGACATTATTTAGTGTATATAATGTTTATCTCATTATATTAGAACATTGTTAATTCAAATATTGTTTTAATACCAACACTACAGTCCCGTTCAGATCCTTTTAAATACAAATGACACTGGTTAATATGAGTTCCGGACTTGGCGAAACCATTTTGATGTCTCATGGTCTACTTACTGACGAAGTGCTACTATTCCATAATTACATTGCAATAATTTACATTAGTGTCAGGGGTGGATCTGGGCACAAATTTAGGGGGACAAGTTTTGGATGGGTGCAGTAATGATTAATCATCCAAGGGACGAAGCGATGGTTTTGGGTCAAAATCCCAAAGGTGTTCGAGAGTCTAAAATATTGATCATTTCCCTTAAATTTGCACATCTATTGGCGAATGAAATCCAATTCTATAAATATTACTAATTTATTGTCAACTACTAACTGGTTCAAATTTGGAGTGGTGCGCACCCTTTGTACCCACCGCTCGATCCATCATTGATTAGTTTATTCTTTCAAAGCGGATCCGTTGTGCTAAGATCCGGTTCCTGCCGGATCCAAAATAGTGGATCCGCTGCATCTCTAGTTTTCACATCCTAAAATTATGATGACATCATAAAAAATCTAAAGTTACTGCTTCACTTACAATATTACCTTAGGAGGCACTGTCAATCAACCAACCATCAAAAGATAGTGCCTCCAAAGGTAATACTGTAGACACAGCTGTAATTCTAGATTTTATTCTATCTTTCTCCGTAGACGATCCGCTGTACACACCTTAATTGTTTAGGCCTGAAACTTAGCTTGTAGGTGTGTTTGACCGTCTAATTAGCACCTGGGATAATTTTGATTTATTTTTGATTGTCAGATTTTGGACACATTTTTAACACCATTACAAATTTATTTGATCCCAACTCAACAAATGTTCCACTGAAACTTCTTTTTATATTTAACTATTGGATTCATCCATAGACTCCTTAAGTAAAGGACTGGAACGTCGCGATCTCGGGGGTTTTAACTTGAGTCTGAGAGGTTCCAATTATAAAAATTTATTACGCTGGTTCCTCCTTGTAATCACCCATTATTAGAAATGTCCAATTTTTTACAATATTTTCATAGATACTGCAGAAGGATGGTATCTTTCGATGGGACTTGGGGTTTCATCGATCCGATCATTATTTCCAGAGTTATGACCGTTTTAGAAGATCGGCATTTAATATTAAAACTCGGTTATATAACTCCGAAGGTGTTGCCCATGTTAAAATAACTATTTATTGTATTTTTAACGTTTCAATATTCAGACATATGATAGTTTGAGGAAATTTTTGCACAACTCAACAAAAATCTTTTGGAAAAAGTGGAAATTGCAAAAGTTATAGCCCTTCGGCGTTCTTCAGGGTACGGATTCTTAAGGTTCAGGTATACTCTAGAGTACTTCTACCATAAGTATTTACCCGAATGAATTAATTTTTTTACAGCGGATTTACTTCATCCTCAGGATGCCAAAAATACAATAATATTGGCAAATAAACTATTAGAGGAAAAAACTTTTTTTAATTATTCCATTTTTGCGGAATAGATCAATCAGAAAAGATAAACAATACCAAGAATATTATTGATAAAATGTGTTTAGCTGGATGTAATATAACTTTTGAGTACAGGAATTGTGAATATCTACATTTTTCTGGATTTCATATACTTTTATGTGATGCCGATTTTCAAATGAAGATTTTCCTTATCCAAAATCCAAAAAACAGATGAACTATTCATATTAGGGTAAATCGCAGCACTGAAAAGTTGTATCTTTACGAGATCTCTCCGAAACCGTAGAGTTTTTGATTCTCTTACCAAAATTGACAAAATGACTCCTTCCGCAATTCTGAAAATGTTAGTTTTGAGATAGCGGCTTTTGAAAAAAAAATTTACACCAATTATTCCTAAATTGAGGTGACCAAAGTGTGTCAAACTGGAAAGATAATAGGAATCTTTCTTAGAAATCTCTTGAGAGTACTCATTGGTATCAATACAATCCCAAAATGCAATAAAAGAGAAATAGACAATGATTTGGATTTTATCTAAACAAGCTGCTCGCCCGCGCTACGCGCGTTCTTACAACTTGCACTCGGGCCTGTGGCCCTCGCTTGTATTTAAAACAGTTGTATTTTTAAATACATACTCCAATAGACTCAATGCAAATTGAGTAATGTATGTGCATGATTGAGCTCAAACTGATTCTAGGAGCCTATAAAAATGTCGGTTATGTAATGAAAAATTAACAAAATTATATACCCCCTCCCTACATCTCGCTTTTTGCCATTTTGTAATAAAAAAGGACGGGCTGTAATACTTACCCCTTGGCATTACTTAAAATTCAACGGCCTTATGCACAGGTTCATTATATTACGGGAAATCATATGAGTAATATTTAGGTGACCGCTAGTGACACACATAACAGTAATGCTATTGTTTCAGAGTAGGGCTGTGCCCCCCTAAGCTGTCTATTTATCCATGGGCCCTAGGGCCTACGCCTAGCCATAGGTATATACGTATAAGGACAGAAAATAAATTGGGAATACTAATCAGCGCCTGTATTGTTGAATATTTATGCTAATTAGAACTTACAATTTTTTAGATATTAACGCATGATCGTGTATATTAATGAACCGACTCCAAATAGAAATTAATTAAATATCACTAAGGAACTGTACAACTCTGTGGACCCCTGACTTTGGGATGTGGAGAAGTTATTGAATTGATTGTTAATAATCAAATAGACACAATGGAATGTTAGAAATGTATGGGTAGACAGAGTGAACACAATAACTGATTGGATGAATGAACTTCCTCTCGACCAATTAAATCACAGTCTCAGATAGGCATTCTATAACGCACACTTGACAATTGATAGAGAGACTGAAATCCTTTTATACGAATTGAATGCTAGCTGCTAATCCATACTGGAAAACCCTCGAATTTAATAGGCTAAAGTTTTGTCACCTTTAGGGAAGGGAAGATGTTATTTTTTTTCTTAGATATTAGAACTTGTTCCTAGAAACAATATTTTCCACCCCCCTGCCAAATTTCAAGTCTGTAGCTCTTACCAGTTCCTCAATCAATTCCGAACAAAAAAAAAATAAACAAATCATTGTGATTTAATATATAAGATATTCGAAATTTGTAGAGTATACCTGAACCTTAACTAAATTGTAACTCGGAGAGGAAAGGAGATAAATTAAAATATCACTAGTGAAAAATGATCAGCATACATGGTTTCCCATATGCAAATAATACATTTTGTGAGCCTAGGACGCCCCGTTTTCAAAAATGCCCTATATGGTAGTGTGAATGTGACCAATTTTGATGACACATGCAAATTTGAAACTTCTAAACGAGAGACTCTAGAGCTTAGCTCTAAATTACTAATCACATTGATATATCATCTCGAAATTATTGCAATGTCTAAAATCACTCAAAACCAAATGGTTACCTTCCTAATAATCTCGAATGCCCATATATGGAGGTGTCATGTAACCATCGAAAGAGAGAAATCCAAATTCGAAAGTGAACTGGAGCTTAGTTCTAACTTTCAGACACTATCAGTGATTGAATTCCAGCTTGATGGCCCATTTCAATTCCTTCCCGGAACAATATTCTTCGCTGTAGACGTGTCGAAAATAGTCTCTGCCACCTGAAAACCACCAAATCTAAATATATACTGCCACAATCTTTAAAGCTTAGTTCTGGGGAACTTTATGAAGTTATATCGCTGAGATTTGGAACATAGCACTCTAATAAGTAAACTAAGACCTGTTTCAGTTCCGATTGTCCGAATTCGTCCTTAAAATACAAACTGGGGCCCTTTGGGAGCAAAAATGTGGCTCAAATGTGGGAAAACCGTCCGTTTTTTTTAAATCGAGCCATTCCAAGAGAAATTTGACTTTTTTCTCTTAAGCAGCTCCTTGGAAGTCTCAAGGGGACATGCAATAATGGTTTAGATCAAAAATTAGTTCTGTGCCCTTTTTCAAATTTTCAAGACTTAGCTTTAGTACTTTATTATTCTATATGGGAGCTTAAATCCAGAATTTCAAAAAAAATCAGTGCTTATAAGCCCTATATTAGAGTACTAGAAGTCTTAAAATAGCCTATACATATGAGCCCCTATGTACTTGGAAGTAATGACTTACTAGGATCAACGAGTACTGTGTTGTATAAACTCACTAATTTGACCAAGGCGGAACCAGCGATAATGGTATTGAGCATCATGCTAAGCCACGTGGTGAGATATGCCGCCACATGCTGAGTGATGGAAAGGAAGTTATCGGCTGTTACATCGAACCTTGGGAGGACCTCTTCCCGAGGTTATTCAGGCAAAGTAATCTCGAACATGGTGAGCCCGGATAATGGTAACGCCACATGCAACGGCACATACCCCAGTAGCGAATTATCAAATATCACTCAACCAACACTCCTCTATCTAAAGTGTATTGTGGGAAAGGCAACGCAACTGAAACCGGTACGAAACACAAAGAATATCAGATGAGTTGTAATTAATTTATTTATCTAGTTGTGCGTGTCTGTTTAAATTAGTGCAGAAACGAATTTTCAAAATATAACTTACGAATCTTTTTCCAAACGAACGAATATTCTAAAAAAATTTCTTTGTTGGCTAAGCATTATTATCAACTCCGTATAGTATTTGTAATTACAATAGTCACGCTATATGAGTACCTGCGATCTGGGATTTAGAACCAGCTTAGGATTAGGAAAGTAATATCAACTAGGTTATAGCGATACTGGTATAGTGTCTAAGGTTTGTGCATTGACAGGATAAACTATTAATTTTTCGTCTAGCATTAATTTTAATATGCTTTTCTAAATTGTATCATTAATATGTTATATTTTTGTATTAAATTTCTGCTGATTTCGCAATGCAGACCTTGTTAATAGAAAATCAATATAATACAATGATGCGGCACTATTTTAAGGAGGTAAACTGCTACGGTGCACAAACAGTTGTTTATCCAATCATTTCTGGACCAGAGAATCTAGCAATACACCCGGTACCTAATTAAGGTTCAGGTATACTCTAGAGCACTTCTACCAAAACTATTTACCCGAATTAATTAAATTTTTTACAGCGGATTTACTTCATCTTCTAACCGGCAAAAATGCAATAATATTCGAACTAGGTAACTCAGTGAAAAATATTTTTTCTAGAAAATCGTATTTTGCGGAACGGATAGGTTTTTTCCTGCTAATGATTAGGAGTAGATTGTTGCTGCATTGCATTAAGAAACTCCTAAACTATCATATGAGTGCAAGAATTCTTTTAATCACGTATGAGTCAAATTTTTCATCAATAAATGTGGACATCACTTTTTTCATCATCAATAAATTAAATAAAAATAAAAATATAAGTTACAAATGAAATCGCTACACTCATATGATAGAACTAATTGAGATCTGTCCAAAACCGTTGAGATTTTGTTTCTAGGTGGCATATGAGTCATAATATGACTTCCGCAATGGCAATAATTGTGTTTGGAGATAGCGAGGTTTGAAAAAAGTGTCCCCTATGGCAGTGGCTTAGGTAGAGGACACTAAAAAGTCTGTATCATTGAGAGTTTTCAATATTCTTCCATAATATTTGAAATTAAGATGCGATATATGCTGTTCTATCCAAATATAAGATAAAACCTATATGTGGCAATGTCCCGAAATTATCAAGTTTCCATGGTATACTGCAACCGGCAACCAAAACCAGAACCCCAATATTTCTTTCAAAACTCGAAGTGAGTCAAACTGGAGAAATAATTGGAATTTTTCTTTGAAATTTCGTCAAAGTCCACATGGGTATCCACACAATCCGAAAATGCAATAAAAACGAGATTTACCATATTTTGGGGTTTATCGAAATTTTGGGATTTTGTAGAGTATACCTGAACCTTAAGTGCCAACCGGGCACCTAAATCAAATCGAAAATCACGCACCTTTTGACCACAAATGATGCCTGGCCGGCACCTAAATAAATCCCTGATTGTATCTTAGTATTTATCTTTGTTCAGCTCATTCTATTAAGTAAAACTTGGTAACAAATAAATCAAAGAATAGACAACAATAATTACTAACCTTATTGTGAAATGATTCTGAATGTTCATAGACATGTTTGTAGTTCTACTGGGCTACACAATTAGGATTGATTTATTTGTTTCATGAATTTGGTGACTGGAAGGTAACGAATGTAGGTATGAGTCTTATGAAATTATATTAAAATGTAATAATACAAAAATTGCACAGATTTAATGGCGCTAAGGGGGTCTCGTATAGATACCAAATATAATCAAGTATAATAGAGCCCACAGCAGCCGAAGCATAAAATAATGAGAAAAGTGATCATAAAGAGTAATTAAACCCCTCGCCATTAAAAAATGGTGAGTATAAAAAACTTTGATTAAAATAATTTTCTAAGTTATGAACTTATGAACTCATCAAGAAGGGCGCTAGTTCTGACCTTAGAGAGCCTGAACTGTAAGCAGCCGACGTAATATTCATTTTAATGCTATGAAACATTACTAAGCAAAAAAAGAAGGAATCAAAATGTTAATTTCCTTCTAGACGGCTTAGTCTATGATGTAAAATACATTCTTTCTGTGCAATAAAAATTGGATCACATTCAATAGGAGTGTCTAACTGTTCGAGTAAATAGTTAGGGAGAATGTTCCAATTCATTAAGTTGACATCAGTACAGTCAACTGATAATATGTAATTCCAGCCAAGGCGGCTAACATATTAAGTTCAACATTTGTACCCCATGCGTTGGGTGCAGAAATAGCGTTAATATGTTCATGTAACTCCTGCTCACTGAATATACCAGATGTGCGCATAAGATTGTAGTGATGCTGGGTACTGGTATTGAATGTATTAATCAGATTGTACTTTAATATCTCGAATAAAATTTCAGTTCCAACTATTATATGAGATAGAGTACGGTACAAACAGTTGAACATTATACACTGAAACATTCTGACCAAAATCTGTTGTCAGTTGTGCTTTAAGTGAGGTGTAATAATTGTTTACTGCACCCCGAGTCTCACGAATAGGTAAATTATTATCTCGTGGAATACAAACAATGCGCAATCTACTGCCGCATTGGGATAGTAAGATTATTCACCGTACCATTGAGAAAAGACTCTGACAAATCGAATGAATGGATCTCGAATTATTGCATCAAATATACATTCACGATCTGATAGTGGTGATACAATATATTCAGATATATCCATTCTGTATATAACTTCCAATGGGCTAATAGTGCCGTCATTAAACTCATGAAGTTTCATGATTTTTCCTTTGCCATCAGATATATTTAGGACAGACTCTCTCTTTGCAGGAGCAATAGCCTCAAGGCAAATGAGTCATTGTCAATTGGGAACTTGGGAATGTTTCATTCAATAGAGAACAAATTTCATCTATGTCTTCTATGGGTTCAATATGAGAAGAGGATTTGAAAACTTCCTTATAGACTACATTTCTAATCCAAACTTCACCAGATTTTGATTTGTCAGTTCCACATATCATTATTTTTCGTCCCAATGTATTTTAACTCTACTCAATGCAACATAGAGTTGGCCATGACTAAAAGTGGCTTCAGTGGATGGCAGATATAGACCAACGTTATCCAAACCCTGACTTTGCCCTTTGTTAATTGTGATACAATAGGCTAAGCGGATTGGAAACTTCCTCCTTCTGAGAATAAATGGAAGTTCAGACTCAGAAGAAGTCAATATAATTCGTTTTATAAACACTCGCTTATGCTTTTTTGTACCAGTTGCGATCTCCGCGTCAATTTCTCGGTTTGAGAATGCTCTAATAATCAACCGAGTACCATTACAAAGACCCTCATCGGGATCAAGGTTACGCAAAAGAATTATAGTCGCAAACAATTTCAAGAATAGCCGATGAGGAGGCATACCGTAGGAGTGATGGAATTTAAAAACTCATTTGGAAAATTTACTGCAGCAGAACCTTCTACAGAATATGCGCTCAACAGAGTTATACCATCACCAGGAATCTGATTAATTACGTAATCGTTTATTAAATCAGCTGTATCATTTTTAGGACACAGAATAATTTTTTGATTTACATAATCACGATCAGCATAATTTACATTTATATCACCATAGACTGAAGTAACCAAGTCTGTAATGGAATCACCTGGTATCACAAATTTGTTATCTATGTGAATCATTTGATTTTCATCCTCAGGTTCAGTGACTTCTCCTACTCTTAATTCAAATTTGGAAAATTTACTGACCTCGAGGGCATCTTGTGACAATAATGTTTGGAGGCGCATATTTATAGTTAGCTTTACTACTTTAAGCCTTATGTATTATAAAATGGAATATTGATGCATGATGATCAGGAATTATTACAAGCTAGCAGATTCTCTACTGTACTCGGAGTATGTCACGATAATCCATCTTCAGGAGGTCATTTTGGACGTAAAATGCTGATAACAAAATAGCTTCAAGATATTACTGGAAAGGTACTTAGTGCAAACTTAAATTTGAACAATACGTAATATAAAATATGAGAAATATTAGTAAATTGTGACTAGGATGACATTTGATAAATACTTTATTTAGGTATGAAGAATGATATTGCAACATATTGCAAAGAGTGTCCAAAATGCTTCGTGATGAATCCCAAACTTGAGGTCGAATCTTCTCCCCTTTGTTCCATTAATGCACCAGCTAAAGTGTGGAGTACTTTGATCAGTTATCAAGGAAGAGAATTTGTAAATAAAGTAAATGATTTTCTCCTTAAAAGCCTACAAACAGAAAATCGCATTTCTTCAGCTTACCAACCTAAGACCAATGGCCAGCGTGAAAGGGATAATAGAACACTGAAATCAGCATTATTTAAGAAGAAATAAACAGCAAAGTAAAGATAATATATTAATTGCACAAAAGCGTCAAAAACACAATTATGATAAGCGTCATCCCAACAATTTGAGGGTATCTTTGGGTAATACAGTATACATAAAAACAGAAGACGAATCCATCGAATGGGCACGAAATTGGAACCACGTTTGTTTGGACCATACAAAGTGATCGAAATGCTGGGTAAAGGCCTAGTAAGACTAGAAAATATTGAAAGCGGCAACAAACTAAAAAACGTGTATAATATTGCAAATCAGAAGTGTTATACCCATATTAAATCACCAAAGTCTGATGTCGTGAACGAGATTATAAGAAACCCGAGTCACCTAAGATGTAACACTTTACAAAGTGAAAGGTGAAAGCGATGTGATTTAGATTTCATTAAATTCAACATCCCAAGTCTACCAGGATATTCTCTCCAATATCACCTGAAGCTAGGAAGAAAATTGCAAGGTTCTTAAATCTAACTGTACACAAAACACAATACTTTTGAAAGGAGGGAAATATAAACATTCCAGGACGTGTATACATAACCCGAGGTGATGGTAATTGTTATTTCCAAGCTATAAGTTATATGATAACAGGATCTGAAGAAAATCACCTTTGTGTGGTACTATTATCGGCAAATGACATAAATATCTCAATTAGTGAGTCAATAACTATGTAAACTTAAGTTCGATCGCTCGCAATGGAGTTTGGGAGACAGATGCAGATATGATGGCTATAGCAAGTTTGCTTGAACACAATATCGTTGTTTACACGAAGAGTCGAGATTCTTTGCATTGGCTTACATTTCCTTCCTCATTTACTCTAAAGAACAAATCCATGACAACCCTATACAGTACATATTGGATATACAGTAATACCTCGTTTTACGCGGTTTTTTTTAACGCGTTTTCGTTTTACGCGGAACAATTTTTTATGACCAAAACTTTTTTACGCGATCCTCAACTCGTTTTACACGGTTTATCTATGATTTTCATACATTTAATTCTCTTTTTTATGGATATTTTCGATAATTTTTAAGATTTAGTGGTAACAAAGCGGTTCTACATTTCCAAAAAAACAAAAATGATGATTTAGAGATAGTAGATAGTTAGGGATATGTATTTGTCGTATAGTAATTTCATCCAAATATATTATTGGTCAAATGCATACATATTTGCTTCACTATTCACACTAGAGATACCCGGTTGTGGGAGGTAACGAAGGTGTAGGGTTGCGGTGTAAAGGGAATTTTTCCAAGTATTCTGACAAGTTGGTTTCTATCAGGATTCCCATAGGTAAAAATAATTTCCATTCAAAACGATATTGGAAATCCTATGGGAATTCCCATGCGATTAACATCACACGGAAACCTTGGCTATCTGAGAGGTCCGGATGTTGGATTTTTAGTGTTTAATAACTAAGTATTAAAAATTTTATTCGATGTTTATAATATTTGGAAACGCATCTATTGGTTTAATATGTGTTACTATGAGAATGAACCGTTTTTTTTACGCGATTTCGTTTTACGCGGGCTTTTCAAGGAACGCATCTACCGCGTAAAATGAGGGATACCTGTAGTGCTAATGGTGGGGACATCTCATTTATGGACAAATTATCACTATATCCAATATATCACTACAGGAATCCCTCTTTTTACGCGGTAGATGCGTTCCTTGAAAAGCCCGCATAAAACGAAATAGCGTAAAACTGTCTATTCCATAGTTGCTCATATTAAACCAATAGATGCGTTTCCAAATATTATCAACATCGAATAAAATTTTAAATACCAAGTGTTTAAACACTCAAACCTCCAACATCAGGACCCTCAGATAGCCAAGGTTTTCATGTGTATGTTAATCCCATGGGAATTCCCATGGGATTTACATTATGGGATTGGATTGGAAATTATTTTAACCTATGGGAATCCTGATAGAAACCAACTTTTGAGAATACTTGGGAATCCCACAGAAATGGAATTGTGTTGTGAAGGGAATTAAAATTCCCTTCACACCGCAACACTACACCTACGGGTACCTCCCACAACCGGATATATTTAGTTTGTATAGTGAAGCAAATATGTATTTATTTGACTAATAATATATTTGGATGAACTTACTATATGAAAATACATATTCCTAACTATCAACTATCCCTAATCATCATTTTTGTTTTTTTGTAATTGTAGAACCGCTTGTTACCACTAAATATAAAAAATTATCTAAAATCTCCATAAAAAAGAGAATTAATAGTATTAAAATCTTAGATAAACCGCGTAAAACGAGTTGAGGGTCGCGTAAAAAAGTTTGTTATAAAAAATTGACCGCGTAAACGAAAATGCGTAAATTTTTTTATTATTATTATTATTTATTATTATTGGAATGTGCATTCAATTTTGTTTTGCAATATTTCATGCAACTTGTTGCATGCAAGTGTAGCAGTGTTCGACTTTCATGGAACATGTTGCACGTAACCGCAACATATTTCATGTTGCATGCAACAATTGCTTGCAACAAATTTGCCTCATATATAATGGGTTTTATGCATAATTATATAAGTGATCACACCACACGCCAGGGAGTATATTATGTCCTAGCCTAGATTTACCCAGGTATACTCTGTCCTAGCCCAGATTATTCCCAGGTATATTCTGTCCTAGCCCAGATTTTACTGAGGTATACTCTGTCCAAGACGAGATTATACTCTCATGGGGGTATAATCTTGGCTAGGGGGGTATATTTTGGGCTATCCCACTTTATACCCGGGAGTATAATCTGTCCTAGGACAGAATAACCCGGGAATAATCTGGGCTGGGAGAGATTATACCCGGGATTATTCGAGGACGGGGGTATAATCTGGGCTGTTACACCGGCTCTAGCCCTTTCTGGAATCCGGCCACATCGGATTCCATGTGAAGGGCACGAACAGATGGGGCTTCCGAACCTACGAACAATTGCCATCGCGTCAAGCCCATCATGTGGCGAGGCCCGCCAGTGAACGAAGAAGTAGAATGTACGCCTTCCTGCCTTGCCACCACCCCGCAGATACAGCATCCACCAGTGCTCGACAAATTAGGTGGTTTGGTGGAGCTAGCCACCAAAACCTTATCTAAGCCACCAAATTTTGCCTATGGTGGCTTAACTAATCTACCATCTATTGTGGATTATTTGACTTTATGTAGAGTATATTTTCGTTGCATCATTTGTTATTCATATAATTTAAATTGAATATAATCGATCCTACATACAGAATAAACCTATAATTTGTATTCGCCCTAGGAAAATGTCAATGATCAAAACTCGAGCGAAGAACTTTTCAAACGGAGAAATTACTACTTTAGTTGATTTGGTCTTGGTCAATAAACCTAACTCTTTGTGTCATTCAGTTCTTCATTAACTTTTGATGATAAAAAAAACACTATACGCATGGGAAGAAATAGCTCCTACCATTTCTCAACAGCATGGAACTGTCAGGACCAAAGATGATGTGAATAAAAAGTGGTTTAATATTTCCGTAAATACAAGCCGATTATCAGTAACAAATTAGGATCTGTAAAGAAAACAGGTGGTGGACGTGCAGAAGCTGGACTAACGGAGTTTGAACTTAAGATAATGTCGATCAAGGGGAAAGAATCATTTCAAGTGATGATTCATGGCGGATTAGATCTTTCAATTGAACCACCTACCAGTCCATTTAGTGCATGTGATATGGTTATTAGCCACCTCCTTTTGAGATTCCGTATCAAAGTTCAGCGTCTGAATTTGAGTTAAAAGCAACAAGGTAAAGAAATTACTTGGTGAGACTAATCGCACCTGATTCAGTCAAACAGAAATAGTATTGGAAAAGGAAGAAGGGAAAAATTAATATTCTAAGGAGCTTAGATTCCAAATTGACAAGTTAGCTGAGAGTTATCATGCTAATTCCAATAGGATTGTGGATTTCTTAGAGCGAATGGTCTCAAACCAAAATAAGCTGTTGGTTTCTAATACATCCTCGACGATGCAAATCACTCACTACCTTGTTTTCAAACTTCCTCTTCCACACATATACCACTTGGTTTCCAGCCAAATTATTTCCCAGAACTACCGCCATTTTATTCTAATAAAGACTAGCATAGCAAGAATTTATTTAGTATTTCACACTAGAAGAGTTATGAATAGGAAGCGTTTCTATTTAGTTTACTTAAAGTTCAATAGTATATTAATATACGTATAGCTATAATTAGACTTAAATTTGATTAATTGTAAATTTACTATCAGTTCAACATTTATTCATCAGACCTTTATGTGAAATATAGTTGGAATGTGGCCCCTTGCTATAAAAGGTTAGAAGCCCCTGCTATAGAGCTTAGATCTAACTTTCTAATCACATCAATATATCACTACAAACTCATTGTAAGTAGATATCAGACTATTAGGGTGTTTTCAATTTTATATATTCTCAAATGATCACATGACCATATTCGGAGGTGTCACCTCACAGTGGTTTGGGGCACGGAATAGTTGAAAATTTCGAGGTATAGAAATTGCTTAATTATGGAATAAATAGATTTATAATTGTGTAATTACTAAGTATTTCAAAAATTAACTTGATGGAGTATATATAGCTATAACTAGCAACTGTTAAAGATGAAAGAATGTATTTATCAAAATTCCTTAAATTGCGGTTTCAAAATATCAAGAATTTCAATTTGCTAGGATTTCGTTTGTATCTGCAATATACCTTACTCTTCTTATACATTCTAAATTTAACACATATTCAATCTATTCATATTGTCAAATTGATCCAAATGTCTTATTAACTTCTCAAATTTCTTCTTTGGAGCTGAGAGACAAAAATTATCATTATCAAATTATTTTGAAATTTTTAAGTATCCGCTAAAACACATATAGCATTCTAAAGCTTAGAAATTTCCTGTGGCCATTCTAAGATGGAACATATACAACATATTAAAATATTTAGATGCGCTTCGATGCGCAATATAGAATTTATATTCAAATTCCATTCTCTATTTTAAGTTGCTATGAAAATGCTAAAACTAATTATTCGGTACCATTCAGTAGTATATCTTATTGGTTACCCAAATGTTTGTAAATATTGTATATTAAGAACAACTGAGCACTTGAGTACAATTTCATCAATGAGAGCAGCGAACTATGAACTCATATTGGGATTTTATAATGAAGGAAGTTAGTTTTGCACAATTCGGAGGTTATTTAGTGTGATGCACAAGTGACAGCTATGCTAGAAAAAGTCATCTAGGATTTATATGAGTTCTAATACACATTATAATTACAATAGGTAACCATCTACCCCCTTTACACGAGTGTACAAATCCTTATATCCTTTGGGAACTGGACTTTTACAAAATATTCCCAATGTTCAAGATATTTGAACAACAACTGTGGGTGAGTATTAAAAGATTGTTAACAACCAAAATTTTTGTGTTTCATTGATTTGCAACAAATCGCCCAGAACTAAACTTAAAAGAGTGGATAGACCATTTTTGATGATGCCATTCAATTCGCAGCTATCAATAACCCATATGCATTTAATACATCTCATATGTCTATCTGCAACCAGGATACCTATTCTTTACTAACTCCCATTTTAAACCACTGTGCACCTCAAAATTATTACTATTAACCTTGAATTCAATAATTTTAAAGAGCTTAGCTCTAACTTCCTAGTAATATCAATTATCCATTTCAAGTTGTAAGGTTAAGTTAATGTATTGTGATGTAGTGCGTAATTTCGCAAAACAAATCCATTTCCGAAAGTATTTTGGCATAATAGCAGATGAAACAGTAGATATTTCTCAGGTTGAACAACACAGCCTCTGCTTACGGGCAGTAGATAATGAGTTAAATCCAGAAGAACAGGTATTTGGGTTCCATGCTCTGCACAAAAGTGATGGCGAGACTATTTTTAAAGCAATCGAAGATGTTCTATTGCGTCTTGATATAAATATAAAGATCCGTTTCGGATTGACATTTGATGGAGCTTCTTCCTTTAATTGCAATTCAGTTGGTGTTGGTGCACGCATTAACGACTTAGCACCATCAGCATTTAGTACTCATTGTCACATGCATTGTGTGAATTTGGCTGTCGATGATGTTGTAAAAATCTAAGCATGATGCGTGATTTCCTCGATTTTGCAAATGATCTCATTGTTTGCCTTCGTAACTCTCCCAAGCGATGTACAATTATACGAAATACCACAATTCTATTTGAAAACCCACAAACTCACATCAGACCCTCTTTCAACACGCTTCACTATGAAGTTTCACGTTTTAAATGGGCTTAGTAAACAGTTGGACATAATAATTGAATTTTTGTCTATTATAGAAACCCAATCGTTTGACATCAAAATAAAAGCAAAGGCAAGTGGCTTCCTTCAACTTTAGGAGACTTTGATGTATATTTTGCACTCTTAATTTCTTTGTAAGTTTTTGAATTGACAGACAGGCTTAGCAAAGAACTACAAGGAAGAGAAGTCTCTGTTGGAAGTGGAGTTAAACTTGTTTCGTATGCTATGGCTAAACTAGAAAAAATGCATTCTGCAGAAAGATTTGTCCAGCAATGGAAAGAAGCTGACGAACTTCGTAGGCAGCATGGGGCAGATCCTCCAAAGTAATTCCGACAGATAAAACCACCACATCGCATCCAAATTGACAAACCTCACATTTATAATGAACCTCGAGACTATTATCTTGAAAAGTACCACGAAATATTTGACATTTCCTCTGCGAAACTAAAAACTCGAATAAGTGACAAGGCATTAGCCGTGTTGGGAGCAGTGGAATTACTACTAATTTCAGGCTGGGATGGGAATTCAATCCATAAGGAAAACATGCAGATTGTTTGTAAGCATTATGGTTACAATAAACTCGACTCTAGGCGCCTAGATGCTGAACTCATCAGTTGACAGAATTAGAATGAAAATATTGGCATAACCAGCGTACATGAAATAATAAAGCATATTGGACAGAGTGAAAAGAAAAATATGCTTCCTATGGTGTTAACAATGATCAAATATCATTTTAGTTGATCTTGCTTCAACTTCTAATGCAGAACAATCATTTAGTCTTCTTCGACGGATGAAGACTTATCTTCGTGGCACCATGACTCAAACAAGGATAAATTCGCTTTTGATTTTGTCAACTTATACAGAAGAACTTGATCTTCTTGATATGAAGAAAATATTGGATGTATTTACCAGTCGAAATGAAGTGAGACAAAATATATTCGAAACTTCATTATAAATCTAAATTATTTAAGATGTTGATCATTGATAAATTTATATTTAACATTATACAATAATAAACTCATATGTTACTTGATATACAGTAAAATATCGTTATATCGAAGTATCGTATTGCCTTGAATAGTAGCCGGGGCGATTATTGATTTCAAGCCCCATTTAGGCCCAAGAAAATGTTATGATTTTCGAGAATGGGGAATATTTGTGGAATATAATCATTGGAGAGAGTCAATAATTGTAGGGAGGCGATTATTTGATATCAACATATATTATAGGTGGTGTCAAAAAATAATTAGGACCTATTTTGGGGCGGCGATTATTCAAGGGGGGCTACTATTCAAGGAAATACGGTATTTGGTGAATAAATCTTTGATTAATTAATAAAAATCTCGCCCACACCACTAATTTCTTCGAATCGCCGCCTATGGTCCTATCTAATAAGATTAACGCGTATATCCTAATACTAGAAATTGTCTATAAGAGTCCACTGTGCCTTGGCCAACTTAATACACGGCCGTATATGTCACGGAGAAGGCCAATAGTATATTCATTCTAAATGGAGTCCGATAATGTCAGCTATTATTAACTATTATGTTGTTCGACTCTTTAAAAGGTAGTAGACTGAAAATGAGCAACCATTTGACTTCACCCATATTGACCACAAAACAAGTAGTGGATCGTATCCACTAGGAGACACTCTATTCCGCTATGGAACTGCTAAGCATGCAAGGCTGGAGAAACAAAAAGTAGGACGCACACAACACTATTCGCCGCCTGGTCAAGCAAACATCACTTTTTGCTGTATATGATGGTCACGGCGGCTCAGAAGTTTCACTTTACTGCCAGAATATTCTACCATCTAGACTGAAGGAGTGTTCTGACTTCAAAAATGGTGATATTGAAACTGCACTGCATGACTTCTTCCAGCGTTTAGACGCCGAGGTTCGTACCACCCGGGCTATGCAAGAAATGAAGGCTCTATTAGACAGTAAAGAAAGATTGAATAAGATAGTATTCCAGAGTGGAACCACTGTTACTGTATGTGGCTTCAATGATAGTAGTATTACTGTAGCAAATGTAGGTGATTCACGGTGTGTGCTGTCTCGCTTGAGAAAGGCTTGTTCTTTATTATACGACCATAAGCCTACAGATGATAGGGAACATTTTAGAATTGTTCAGGTAGGTGGAAAGGTAACGAATGGTCGTATCTATCCCGGGGTAGCCCTGAACATGTCACGTTCAATAGGATACCATGCTTACAAGGATAACCCTCATCTGCCACTTCAAGAGCAGATCATTGTTAGTTGTCCAGATGTCGAAACCACAGCACTCATCTAGGGTGATAGATTCATTGTGTTAGCTTGTGATGGGATATTTGAAGTGATGAGTCGTCAACAGGTGGTTGATTTAATCAATCAAAATCTGGATCAGTCTCGGACAAGCAGAAGATAGACGTTCAAAGAGCAATTGCCATTTGACAAGACCTATTCGCTTGGTGTTTTGCCAAGAAATATGGGGAAAATAATTGGAAAGACCATGATAACTTAACCGTTGTTATTGTGCAAGAGAAGTGTCGTTTAGCCCGTTAATCCCGTTTAGTACGCAAGTTTAAGAAGTCCAAAAGACATCTTGAATGCATCGACAGCGATGCGAAACGACCCAGGCATTATTTTAATGAATGAGTAATGTCTTTTTTATTCATAATTTATGTTGCACCTAAATTAGGATCTTCAGTGAATAGCGTATTTAAGATAGTATTTCTTTTATATTATACATGTACATTAGTTCGGGACTATTATAATTATTCCATTCTTGTTCACTCGTGCCTCTGTGCTGATTATTATAATTTGGTTAGTACCTCAATTATCAATTTAATTACTCTACTCTTGCTAAATACTGCCACTTACTTTATGTTATAATTTGGTTAGTTACTTAATTGTCAATTTAGTTACTGCATAGCCTACTCTATACATGCCCTGACAGTAGATGTACCAGGGATGCACAAGAAGATGGGAAATTTTAATTTTTTAATGTTTTCTATATTGGACCACTAAGTTCTTCGGTCGTTAACATAACTTAGCCCTTCTAGCCCGCAATTACACGTAGTATTAGCTGTAATGTGAAGGATGATTGGATTTTCATATTTTATTTGTAATAATAAGTAAACAAGAACAGTACAATTTTTAATATTAATATACAGTGAATACTACTCAATATTTGCTTTATTTGGTCTCCACTTTCTCTCTGGCTCTAGTTTTCAAGAAAGTAAATCGCTGCCATAAAGACGAAATTCGATAAGATGTTCCAAATAAACACACCTACCTCAGCTAATACAAGTAGACTCCCGAATACTTGGATCACGATTATAGCTATCTTCCAAATACATCAACTTCAGTTCAACTAGTATTTTCTAGAAGGTCCAATTACTTGCTTCGTCAAAAGCTCTTTATTATTTTCGATGGCACTAAAGGTCTTCCATAAAACAAAAATGGAATTTATAGTTGGGGTTAAGTTTAAGTTTGAGTTAATGGTCCAACAGCTTTTATGAGTTATTTACTATTGACATAAAATTTACAGAAAGTAAGTTGAAATTCACCAAATGTTCGTTTTTTCTAATATAACAGCAAACTATTTGAGAGCCATTATGGGAAATAACGTATGGCCAATCCCGGGAGCTCTTTCTCTAAGACAGCTGCATTTTTCACAGTTATTGAATTTATTCAAAGATTAAGGCTCATCAATATCAGCAAAATATTATCGTCTCAGCTTATCCATTGTTTCACTGTAGAACACTTATACATAGTGAATTATATCACCGTCTCTTAAAGTTCGATTTTAGAAATACCTTTTTTGATTTTTGATTTTTTAAATGTGTAATGGAAGTTTAGAATGTTATACTGAACAATTCCTATTTGGAATAATTAATTATACCTAATTATACCATCGGTATCCACGTACCGTGTTTGTATTACGATATATGTAACGGTGAATTGAAAATACCTATCCAGGTTTCAGCGAATTTGGTTCAAAGGTTGTAATCAACTGAGTTTTCCTATTTATAATACTCTATATACTTACACCTTGTGACTCGAAATTTTTCTAAG
This sequence comes from Hexactinellida sp. DTS-2022, assembly GCA_028753945.1. Taxonomy (NCBI): domain Eukaryota; kingdom Metazoa; phylum Porifera; class Hexactinellida; species Hexactinellida sp. DTS-2022. The sequence continues at coordinate 4,584,255 of JAPNXP010000002.1, forward strand.
GTGACATGAACTTTGAATTCGATGCCAAGCCGATGACTTGGCAAGATATTGAATATTTATAAAATTTGACAAGTCATCGGCTCAGCATCGAATTGATAGTTGATGTCATGGGCGCCGAAACTCTCAAACGCTAGGGGGGGTGTGACGTAATATTCAAATGTGAAAGTTCAAAAAACAATGCTTATGGGGATAAAATCAATGTTTGATGGGCATAATTGTAAAGATATATACATCATCCACTGATATTTATACAAACTCGTTATGGAATCAAGAATTTTCCATTTTTTTCCCCTGAATTCTCCTCGGCCAGGGGGGGTGACACCCTCCCTGACCCCCCCCCTTTCGGCGCCTATGGTTGATGTGACCTTAGAAAATTTCGAGTCATAAGGTGTAAGTATATAGAAGTATTCTAAATAGCCAAACTCACTTGATTACAAGGCAAATCGCTGAAACGTGAATAGAAACTTTCAAATCACCTTAATACATAAATGGTAATACAAATATATAATAGATCCAGTTTCACAAATAATTCTAAATTAAGAAAATTATAAGAGCTAGAGTCGATTTCTTTTCGAATATTTATAGTAATACATGAATCTGGCGTATATGAGAAGATTACAATTTTGCGCTCTCCCAATTAAATCTTTTCCCTAAACCTTCTACAAAATGTGCGTGTCTCGCTGCTGGACAATTTCATGTTGTTTGGTTGATGTAACCAAATATTATCGGAGTCGTATACGCTTCATGTAACCGAATATTATCATTATTCGTATTCGGTTGAAGCAACCGAACATTATCAGTATTCGTATTCGGTAATTCAGCCAATTGTATGTATTCGTATTCCTTAGGACAACTATTAATGTACAGTACAGGTATCCCTCTTTTTACGCGGTAGATGCGTTCCTTGAAAAGCCCGCGTAAAACGAAATCGCGTAAAAAAACGGTTCATTCTCATAGTAACACATATTAAACCAATAGATGCGTTTCCAAATATTATAAACATCGAATAAAATCTTAAATACCTAGTGTTTAAACACTAAAAATCCAACATCCGGACCTCTCAGATAGCCAAGTTTTCCGTGTGTATGTTAATCCCATGAGAATTTCCAATATCGTTTTGAATTGAAATTATTTTTACCTATGGGAATCCTGATAGAAACCAACTTGTGAGAATACTTGGGAATTCCCACAGAAGTGGAATTGTGTTGTGAAGGGAATTAAAATTCCCTTCACACCGCAACCCTACACCTTCGGGTACCTCCCACAACCGGGTATCTCTAGTGTGAATAGTGAAGCAAATATGTATTCATTTGACCAATAATATATTTGGATGAACTTACTATATGAAAAATACATATTCCTAACTATCAACTATCCCTAATCATCATTTTTTGTAATTGTAGAACCGCTTGTTACCACTAAATCTTAAAAATTATCGAAAATATCCATAAAAAAGAGAATTAATTGTATGAAAATCATAGATAAACCGGGTAAAACGAGTTGAGGATCGCGTAAAAAAAGTTTTGGTCTAAAAAATTGTACCGCGTAAAACGAAAACGCGTAAAATAAACCGCGTAAAACGAGGTATTACTGTATACTAATAATCGGTTCGAGTGGTTTCAACCTTAATGAAAAGCAATCTGTATTACCTCTGAATTTTGCTCACTCACTGAAATTATTTGCAGTCTATTTCATAATTGATGCAATTACCTTTCTCTCTTCTTTATTTAAAGAGATATGTATGCATTGAAATTTGTTGAATCTTAGTCATATAAAGGCTGAGCAAGTTCTGAGGATAGTTAGAAGTATTCAGAGCATCCATAGACATGTTCTATAGTGAATTTACAGTTTCCTATAAGGAACACCGTTAAATATTGATTCTGATAACAAATATTGATGGCCGCATTGCCAAATTACCGCATAATATCTACCACCACTTTTGGAAATCGCCCTATGGGAGATTTGTATTAGCCAAATCTTGAAACCGACAAAAAATAAAAAGTATAATAGATAGGGACATTTTCTTTTTGGTTTATTGATTTGTATCGTATAGGTATATATTTCTCACAATTACAGGTTAATACAAGAACTTTCATTCACGTGGGGTAATTTAACCTTAACGAGGTTATACGAGGTTTTACTGCCATTGATATCTAATTAAATAAGTGAATATCTAACTCGGAATCACTGTTGGAGATGTTCTCGTGCTTGACTCCCATCTATAGTTTAGGATAGTTGTATATCTCTCCATTGCAAAGGAGGTAGTTTGTGACAGGGATTAACGGGTTGGTTAGAGGCTGGTTAGCCCTTGCGAAGCCGATGAACCAATTGTTATGAATAACATACCCGAAGTCATCTGGTCCCCGGTGCATTATCGTCTCCAGGCTCTTGATTTCGTCCTTTTCGTCAATAGGGTCTTGTAGATACTTCAGAAATATTTCAGACATTTGAAACCTTTTGATGAATTGACATTTCACTTTATTTGTTCTTGTAACTGTGCATACTAGAGATGGTAATAAGTCCATTGATTGAGAGTAAGTGTTGTGACATAATATATTAATTTTGTTGCGAAATCGAATAGTCAATAGAGATATTAGTATTGTTAACCAGGCTTGGCTTCCTTTTTCTCGTTTAATTTAGAATATGCAACTTTGTCCATCAAATCTATCACACATAAACAATTAACACGTTACTTAACTTATTAATTAATTAATAAGTTATATAAGTTATATAATTAATTAATTAAGCATTGTGTCTTGTCGATTCTTCAGCACTAAAATTACTAATTTTCTCGTTATTAAAGTGAATAAAAATATTACCAGGGATAGGAAAAACCCTCTTTGAAGAGGTAACTGATCTAGGTTGCGTATGAGGGTGCGGCCTTGCAGCCGGAGCCCTGGAGGCCCCGGGGATGTCCAATTGGAATGTTAGAGTTAATAATGCTTCCTAACTACAGTAGACATTGTTTAATGCACTACTTATGGGGTACAACTATATAAGACCGAGTCGAATACTGTAGCATAAACAAATTTTTCTATATATTATTTGTATTAAGTAGGAGGGGCGGTTAACCGGTTAACCGTGCAAGAAATAGGATCGTAAGCGTATCCTCAGAACGGTTAATAATCCCCTCCCTTGTCTTTATATACAATTAATGAAAATTCGTTTTAACTGCTTACCTTATTGGGCGTACAAATACCACTCGAGCCACGGTACGTGGTATACCGATGGTATAATTAGGTATAATTAATTATACCAAATTAGGAATTGTTCGGTATAACATTCAAAACTTCCATTACACATTTAATATACCTACATCTAAACTACCTTAAATACTCGAAATTAACGTAGTACATTGTTGTATAATATTGGTCTAATCTAGGTGCAATCTAGGAAAAATTTAATAAATATTAAGTATAAGGTGGTATACCGAAACTAGACACTAACTTGGAATAATTGGTTATACCTAATTATACCATCGGTATACCACGTACCGTGACTCGAGCCTCTGTCTCCTAGTTTGAGAGAAGACAAAGGTAAATCAGGGTTACAATTATTTAAATCAGTAGTCTTATAATATCATACCGTTCGAATTTCCAGCCGATCAGCAATGGAGCTAAGCTCCATTCTCATTGCGCTTATATCATCTTCTATTAAGGGAATTCTATCGTTCATCCTTCGTTGCTCCCTGGAGATTCCTCCAAAATACATTCGCGAAAAGTCACTATAAAGAAAAGATAAAAAATATTCCGAAATACTTAATGAATAATAAACTTACTTCAATTCAACTTTCACAATCAAGTTTACAATCAAGTTTGCATGAGATATTTATACATAAGTTACGATTTAATAATTTTGATGTTTGTAGTATAGTTGTGTATTGAAGTATGTACTATTACAATAGCAAACATTCAGCATGATAGGAGCATAATAAATTATAGTGCATTCACATAAACATAACTCACAATTTCAAAAAAAAGAAAAAATACTCGTAAACAATGCAAATTTTAACTCATCAGCTCTTTTGTTAATTAGTTGGAAGGAGGAGGGACTGGTGGCCACGGGAGTGACGGAAGTGGAAGTGTCACGGCGGAGACAAGAATTTCCCATAGCTATTTGAGAATGTATTTACTCATAGACTTGAAGTATGTATTATTACTATAGTGGTTATAACAGGTAATTGTGATTCGAAATGAAATACAATGTAAACTCCGAAAAAGGAGTATTACTTCTGGAACGCGGTCTCGCTTTTTTCACTAAGGAATAATAAATAATTACATTCCACAAGGCCAGTCTAAGTTAGCTCCCATTATTTTCTAAACTGCCAAACAACTTAATTCGAAACCTCAAGGGAAAATATATTTGTTCGAAATTCGACAAAAACATTCCAATTAGAAGTTAAAGATGAACTGAAAGCGCATATTTTGAGAACACACAGGATGCAGAATTATTTGACACAGGAAGTGGTGTCTACAGTTTTGACATGGGCGTTCATGAGGTATATACTTGAAACAAATGTCAAGGATCACACGATGCTAAAAAATTAAAATAATTGGATAACAAAAACAACAAATCCAACACAGAGGGGTGTTTTGACTGAAATGGACCCCCCTACAGATTTGGACCGGGGGTCCATTTACGTCAAACACTATCTATATTTTACATATTTGACGGAAATGGATCCCCGGTCCAAATCTGTAGGGGGGTCCATTTCCGTCAAAAGAGGGAACTGGACTTTTAGTAAATGAAAAGGTGCAATATTATTGTATTGATAGACAATTGATTAAAAGGTGAAACAATGTGAATAATAATACTATTCCATTGCCTACTCTATATAAGGCCTACCATCAAATGTACCATGGATGAAGTAGTGTACGATCAGATTGATTTTAGAAATTAATCTGTTATAATAAATAATTCTAGTAAATTAATAGATTTTCTCTATTGAGTCTTTATTGCTTACTTAACAACAATGATAAGAATACATAAATAATAATGTGGGTTCAAATAACAATAATAATAACAAAAATAATAATAGAAGAGTAGCCTTCTGGTGTATTTCATTAATGTGAAAACTTCTTCAGTTTTCGCTTTTCTATACCTTTAGATGCAACAGCGGAGTTATAATTATTAACCTTGATAGCTAGTAAACAGTTGGCACAAGTGAAAATAAGATTTTTTAGGATAGTAAAAATAGAGACACCATAGGAAATGCAACCCAATTTAGCAATCGCATCAGTCTCTTCTAAGAATATGAAGGTTACTTTCACAATAATCTTTCTGGATGATCCTTCCCTCAATATCGCCAACAAGTTTTCTTTGCTTTCAATTGCAATTAACGTCTTCCATAAAGTTACTATAGATTCGAGGATAAACTCAGATGGATACTTTAGGCCACCACGGTCAGTTAAGGTTCAGGTATCCTCTAGAGTACTTCTACCATAAGTATTTACACGAATGAATTAATTTTTTTACAGCGGATTTACTTCATCCTCAGGATGCCAAAAATACAATAATATTGGCAAATAAACTAATAGAGGAAAAAACCTTTTTTAAATTTTGCCATTTTTGCGGAATAGATCAATCAGAAAAGATTAACAATACCAAGAATCAGAGGGGCTGGATGGATTATGGATTATGGATTTCATGGATTTATGATCCATCAAATCCATAATCCATGGATTTTGGATGGATTTGGATTGACAAATCCCAAACTCATGGATATCGGGTGGATTTGGATTCTCCAAATTCCAAGGAAATCCGTGAAATCCATGAGATCCATCAGATCCATGAGATCCACGAGATCCATGAAATCCATCCGTCAGTACCATTGCAGGCACTATCAGTATTTATGTTGGGCGATTATAGTGCCTGCATGGTACTGACGGAGGCACAGGTGGTAATTAGGATTTATTTCAACGGTTATTATCAATTGAACTAACAGAATACACGAATCAAATTCGATGTAATCAATACGCCTATTCAAATCTACAACATAATAGAAAATCCATTTCGTAACTAACACATTGTACCAGAACGTATGTGTGATACTAGATTATATTGAAAAGAATTCTAACAAGTAAAGTGAGAAGAAATCAATTAGAAAATTGAAACAAGGATATCGCATTACATAATAATAATTAAAGTTTATACATACTGGATTTGATGGATCTTATGGATTTCAAGGATCTTATGGATTTCATGGATCTTATGGATTTCATGGATCGGATGGATTTCATGGATCTGATGGATTTCATGGATCTGATGGATCTGATGGATTCATGGATTGGACATGGATTTGATATCAGTATTCTATATGGATATGGATTGGATTTGGATCTATATTCCTGTGGAAAATGGATTACTGAATGGATTTGGATTATGATTTTGATCCATCTGGCCCCTCTGCCAAGAATATTATTGATAAAATGTGTTTTGCTGGATGTAATATAACTTTTGAGTACAGGAATTGTGAATATCTACATTTTTCTGGATTTCAAATACTATTATGTGATGTCGATTTTCAAATGAAGATTTTCCTTATCAAAAATCAAAAAACAGATGAACTATTCATATTAGACTAAATCGCAGCACTGAAAAGTTGTATCATTACGAGATCTCTCCGAAACCGTTGAGTTTTTGATTCTACGACCAAAATTGACAAAATGACTTCTTCCGCAATTCTGAAAATGTTAGTTTTGAGATAGCGGCTTTTGAAAAAAAAATTTATAGCAATTATTCCTAAATTGAGGTGACCAAAGTGTGTCAAACTGGAAAAATAATAGGAATCTTTCTTAGAAATCTCTTGAGAGTACTCATTGGTATCAATACAATCCCAAAATGCAATAAAAGAGAAATAGACAATGATTTGGATTTTATCTAAATATTCGAAATTTGTAGAGTATACCTGAACCTTAATTGCAAAAGCCTGAACTCGGGTTGTGATTCTTCATCAAAGATAAAGTCTTTGTCAATGGTCAAAAGATCAATGCAAACATGACATGGATGAGTTTTTAAAATATATTTATCCAGCAATAAAAGCTAATGAGTGAAGAGTCTGTAAACTACATTCAATGGAAGCTAGATCATCAATTTCACCCCAGACTAGTTGGACATCGATTTCATCGCCATTATTCGTATCAAGGGATGAGTATGAATCAATAAATGTCTGATTTGAATATAAGCCACAATCTTGTTGTGCTTTAATATGTTAGATATCTTGAGGCGGCGTTCAGTTTCAAGGATTTGAAGATACGAGATATGATAGTTTGAACCTGACATCATAAGATATGATTCAACCAGTTGTTTCAAATACTTTTCAAAATGTGCACTATTCAAAAGTAACATAGAGTTTTCTTTTAGTATCAGAAGGGTGTGGCACACTAGTCTCTAACTGTTTAGTTGGAGAAAATAACTTGAATAAGTTCACGTTTAAAGGGTAATTGTCGGTAGAAATAATCTGTACTTTCAAACCGCAAGATTCGATATCCAAAATACAAGACTTAATTATTGGAAAGGTATTCAGCAGATATAGATGCGCAAGGTATCAAACGAGAAATACTGGACCATTTTTTGTGTAAACTAGAAACAATGATAGCAAATACAGTTCTTATGGGGTATTCAGGGGATAAGTTAGGACAAATATTTTCCCACCCTTCCCACCCTTCAGACTTAAGTTAACGTGGATCTCATCCATCTGAATAATTACATTCTTCTCTTGAGAACTTAAAGAAGAAGTTACCTGGCTAAGGTAAGTACAAGAGTCGTTTTCCAACGCAACTGTCCTATTGGTCGCAAGAGGAAGGTCGATGAATTGATCGAGTGTGACCTATGTGACAGCTTGTCCCATGATAGATGTGTAGGTGTCAAAAAGGTACTGTATACAACGATTCGCGCTTATTTTGTCCTACTGTGAAGAGTCTTCATAAGGTTCTCTTCTCAATTCATAGTATTATAGTTTCTCTATGTATTCTGTAGGAAAATGAGAAAATAAAAGTCCTTGTGCTTTGAATGAGTTTATCTCTGTAACATAATACATAGCACCACACGATTTTAACTGTAGACTGCCTAACTGATACACGTTGTAACAGGAGGGAAACAGGTCGAACAATTAATAAAAATTTCAAGAAAATTCGGATTTAGACATTGTTTTGTACTCTCTATCGATTTCATTCAAAAAATCAAAATTTTAAGAAATTACAATGATGACGTAGCATAAAAGTGTTTGCCCGCCACTTGCTTTTGTAAATTCTAAATGTTATAATTTCACGTAGAAATACCCGAAAGAAGATATTAGACTAAATAATATCTATTTAGTATAATTGGATTGGCTTTACAGAGTTGTAATAGATATAACTCAAATATAGGTATTTTTCGTAATCCATGGTTCATCAAATACATATATGTCAATTTTTTAAAAATGTTCTAACCTTTGTTTACTAAATCGGATTTATTCAATTTTTGAGATCTGATAACTAATAAGATAGTCGTAAATGTTCAGGTTTAGAAACAAAGGATTACTTACATGTTAACGGCGTTATATCGATTTAAAGAGAAAGTATGTGTCACCACTTTATGTCGAAATCCTCCAATAAATTTAAAAAAAAAATCTGGAATGTTGATATATCATTGTGCTCTAGTTTGATTTCAAATTAATGGGTTCTATATATTAAATACAAAGAACTACAGGGTATTCTATTTTCCTGAAAAACACTCCGGCAGTCTACGGTTAAAAGATCAGTTTTGGGATATTTTCTTAATATAGAATACTGAGATCTGGAACATAGCACTATAATATGAGACTAAAACCATTTACATTTTCCGTATGTCCAAATTTGGCCTCAGTTACAAACTGGAGGCTTTTGTCAGCAAAGATTTGGCTCAAATATGTGAAAACCGTCCGTTCGGAAGAAAATTGCACAAACCTGAAGAAGATTTGACATTTTGATATTAAAAACTTGGTGGGATAACTCAAGGGGATATGGTAGAATAGCATCGACCGAATTTCATGACATTTGTGTTTTTAACATTTCCAGAACTAAGCTTTTAGTACAATATTAATTCTATGGGAGCTTAAATATAGAATTTCACAAAAGATCAGTACTTAGAAGCCATATATTAGAGTTCTCGTAGTCCTCAAATAGCTTACATATATTGCCAGTATGGATCTGAAAGTATTAGCTTACTATAATCAACGAGTAGTGTGAATATATATACTCATTCCATGCATTTGAGCGTGAACAGCGTTATCAAGTTACAATGTTATTCATTTGCTGGTCACCGCGCCTTCAAACTTTATTTATACACTAAGCGGCCAAAAGTATTTGAACAGCAATAATTTGTATTCAGACTAGAGGTTATACCAGCATAATAACATTAGGAGATGCTATAAAATGGCTATTTACATGAAACCATATGTAAAGTAAAATAAAACAGGAAAATCTTCGAATTTAAAATTTTTGGAGGCGTTAAGGCGTTTTGTATTAGCCAAATTTTTAAACCCACAAAAAATAAAAAGAACAATATATATAGACAATTTATTTTTGGCTTATTGCATTCAATTGTATAATGTATTATGTCTCACAAGTACAGATTGATGCAAGAAAAAAGTCTTTTCTGCCGTAATCTAACCTTATCGCAAAAACAAGTAAATGTTTCTCGACTCTCTAACTGAGAAACAAAAAGAAACTGTTAAAAAAAGAAACTGTTAAAAAGTTTTTAGGTTTAAAAATTATTCACACATCATATTGGCAAGGATCATTGACAGGAAACAATTGTTGGAAACTTTGTGAGTTCGCATCCAGATTAAGGCTACCTACAAGGGCTGAAAAGTATAGATCTGTATTACAGGCTAAATAAGTGTAAAAAAATCATGCTATGGTTCTCAATTGCTTGAATGATATCAGTCTAATATCGAGTCTTTTGCCGGAGCATGGCTTCGTTCTGGAATGAGTATAACTTGTAAAGTTCATGTTTTAATTACTCATGTAATACTTTACTTAACGGCGTTATATCGATTTAAAGAGAAAGCATGTGTCATCACTTTTTGTCGAAATCCTCTTGTAAATCTTTTCAAAAATTCTAGCATGTTGAAATATTATTGTGCTCTTGTTGGATTTCAAATCAATAGGTTCTAAATATTAAATACAAAGAACTACAGGGTAAGCTATTTTCCTGAAATTCACTCCGGCAGTCTACGGTTAAGTCCAAAAGATTGATAAAGCTTTTCTAAGGTAAGGAAGTGTGAAAGACATAAACAAGGTTTAGATGTAGACAGGGGCCCGCTAGGTATTTTCACTGGGGGCGCATAGGGGTGCAGATTAAAATTCATCAAAAAGTAGGAACTTTTTCAATTGCTTGGTGTTTATGCTCCATTGCCATATAAATAAGGGTCGCGTATGTACATTCGGTATTAGAGGTATTAGAGGAGCTAGGCTGGTGAGAAAATACATAATTTTCACATAAAATTGACTCAAGCAGTCGAGTATCACTTATAGAGCATGTTAAATCATTCGAATATCAAATTTTCTAATAAATAGTTGCAATTTCATTTACAACATAACAATTACCTACTAAAGGCCTTCTTTTTTTTGCCACCTCCTCCTCCTCCATCCTCCTTTAGGCCCTCCACCACCACCTCCGTCATCCTATCCCTTGAAGGGGGGCCTACCGGCTACCTCTCATTCGGAGGAATATTCCTCCGAATAAGAACCCTAGATGTAGGTAGACCACCCCCTTCAAGGTGGCCTTCACATGCCAGTTATCGGCTACAGGATTTGCAAATAAAATATTGAGTTCAAATTTTTTCAGTCAAACAAAATTAACACTCTCTTCATCTCATATACCTTCAATTCCTCGAATTTTGGTTCGGAGGTCCTGGTTCGCCCGCTGTAGCTCCTAGCAAACCAGGCACCTCCGATGCTGTTCGATGAACATTTTCATTAGCTAATAATTTATAGTTGAAAGTATAAATATTAAAAACGATGCAAAGTTGGAAGGAAGCTATATCAACGTTATTATCTGTGACTGAATATAATGTAACACATCACTTGAGATAAGGTATGAATATGATTGAGTGAATATTTAGGTTGCTCTCTAATTTCATGTAGCGTTTCAGATCTGTATTCTCTCATTCACTTGTGACAAAATATGAAATATGCTATAAGAATTTTATGATCGAAGATACTTCGAAATTCTCTAAAATTAATTCTTCTGGCATCACTTAGTATGTAGAATTAATTAATAATTATGATTATCCATAGCGGACCACCAAACTATAAAGATATTTGAAACAAATTTCGAAATTAGAACTAAGAAACCACTATATAACAATGATATTTGAAGCTATTGCAATTTGAACTAAGAAACCACTATACAACAATTATATTTGAAACCTATTACAATTAGTACCAATAAACCACTATACAACAATGATATTTAATTCCAATCAACAACTAGAATATGTGAAACCACACTTGATATTTGGGAAAGTGTAAAAGTATTCTAAAGTGCACTGGTAGATAAAATTGGGCAACTGAAAATTCCGATCTTTGTTTGATATTATGGCATCAAGAGATATTGATTACGAGAGTTATTTGGAAAAAGATATTCCCGAACCATTAGAGTCTTTTAGGTCATCAGACCTACCTATCATTTCAAACCCATCTGCCTACGATTCTGCCGAATCTTCCTCAAGCAAGTCCGAAAACACTGAATCTGCGTTTGGTCCCTCAACACCAACAACTTCGGCGAGTACATCGACGTCATTGGGGGCTGCTTTCACTTTTGTCGGGTTGTAGTCACAAACCTCTGACGATCTGTTATCTTCGACAAGTAAACCTAAGAGGAAGAGACTCGTGAAACGCAAATACCCTTTCAAAAAAGGAGTCTCACAATTCTACTTGCTCAGCTCGAAAAGTCCAGAAAATAGTCAGTCAAAGTCATTCGCCAAACTTAGTCCCTATGCAATAACATTCATTTTGAAAAGGAGACAAGGGTGTACAATATAAAACTCAGCTCGAATGGATTAGAATATTCTAAAAATCTATTACCTGCAAACAATAACCAGATTGTCAAACTAGCCATCCTGAATCACGTGTTTTCTTTCTGAGCTGCGTGGATAATACCTACAGAGGGAAGACACGCTTATATGGGCAACTTTGGAGGACGGACTACAAAAATTCCTACTCTTAAAGATGAACTACTTTCATAATGTTGTTGCAGAATTTCAAGCGTCTTGCCGATTGGAGTTCCTGCAGACAAATGTGTAAATAACAAAGCAATTCGTCTTCGAGGCCATAGGATTTGAATCTGCGTTCATTGCTAGCAGTACACACAACATCGAAAATCTGGAAAGACTTTCGACACACGTGTAGTTTCCTGGAATTGAAAGTTCCGGCAAGTACAATCTCCTGGCGTCACATGAAAAACTTCGTTGAGTCAACCAGACCGGTTGTCTCGAAGTTGATGGAACTATCAGATAACCACGTCCATTCTTCTACCACTATTTACTGATCATCTTCCAGAAAACCTCCGAAATTACTGTAAGCTTCGACGCATCGTGGGACCTTAGAGGCCATTTTCCCACTAAATGTTTTGCAGCGGCAATTGATTCGGATTATGGCAAAATCCTTGATTACCAACTCTACGACAAAGTATACTACCTTTGTTCCAAATGGCCCGAACAACGGAAGGAGAATAATCCAGAAGATTATGAGGCATACTGGAGTATAGAGGCGGCTTTAGAGTGGGAGCAGGGTGCGCAGCTGCACCCCCTAATCAAAATCAAGCGACCCTTATAGGTGGGCAAAACTTTGAGCAATAGTTATGTTAAAATTTGTGATTTCACTTCTATGTATTTTGGCTTAGAAATCTTTTTGATAATTATTGTATCATAAATTATAGACTAAAGTTTCTTATACAAAATACACTTTTTTAGTGTGCTTCTTCTTATAAAAACGTTATAGTAAAGTTTTATACTATATTCAGGCGCGGCATACTCGGTGCGTAGGTACGGGGAGCGCACTACCACTTTCAAGTGTGTTCCGGCGTTTTCGCACCTTACTTTCAAAAGATTTCCAAATATCGGTGGCTTTATCACACAATTCTAAAATTAAATGGACTGAAATCGCTAAAAACAAGTACAAATTCATGTGTGGTGCAACTGATACGGATGCTACGATCATCAATTGAAAGATTAAAGTATTATCAAATAATAGTCAACAGATTTTGTGCAAATTAATTGGTGTTTCATCCAGTGTTGTAAATCAAATCAAATATTTCAAATATTTGATTTGATTTGATTTGATTTGAAAGAATTTGAATTCTCAAATGATTTGATTTGATTTGATTTGAAATTATTTGAATCCTCAAATGATTTGATTTGATTTGATTTGAAAATATTTGAATTCTCAATGATTTGATTTGATTTGATTTGAAATTATTTCAAATCATTTTCAAATCATTTTCAAATCATTTTCAAATCATTTTCAAATCATTTTCAAATCATTTTTCAAATCATTTCCAGATCATTTTCAAATCTTACTCTTTAAATCATTTTAAAATCGTTTCCAAATCGCTTTAATATAATTTCACGTCATTTTCAATTCAATTTCAAATATATAAGATCATTTTCAAAATTTTTATACGTTTTGACAGTGATTCGGAAATGATTTGAAAGTTTCAAATATTTCAAATATTTGATTTGATTTGATTTGAAATTATTTGAAATTTCAAATATTTGATTTGATTTGATTTGAAATGATTTGAAATCTCAAATGATTTGAAATGATTTGATTTGAAATAATTTTAAATCAAAAATGATTTGATTTGATTTGATTTGAGAAAAAAAAATGATTTATTTACAACCCTGGTTTCATCTCGGTATAGAATCCTTAATTAAGGTTAAATTACGGCAGATTCGGGCAAAAAAACACATAAATTTCGTTTTGAAGTTAGGTGTTTGATTTTCACATATATGTTAGAAGACATTATAGGTAGATCCAATCTGAAGACGAAATTACATTATCTTCTATAATCTCGATTTCATGGGCAGTGCAGTTTTATGCTAATACAAAAGTACCCTAGGGGGATTTCTTAGGACTCCACTTGATAGAAAAGTGGTTTTGGGAATCAATATTTGTTATGGACATATTCTGAGCTATGTATCACATAGATCATCGTTATGGGCGGTTGGTGACTGGTTTAGAATTTTGATTTGACCTATTTCAAAAAAATTGCGACCTTTTGAAGGCAAAGAAATGAATAAAATGTCAACCTTTATATGCGATATTTTATGAAATGTTTGAAAAAAATAATTTGGAGTCTTAATTCTGAAATGTAAACCGTCTACCAACTCCGTACGCATATAATCTTTCAATATTGATTCTGATAACAAACATTGATGGCCGCATTGCCAAAACACCGCATAATATCTACCCCTACTTTTGGAAATCGCCCTATGAGAGATTTGTATATGCCAAATTTTGAAACCGACAAAAAATAAAAAGTATAATGGATAGAGACATTTTCTTTTCGCTTTATTGCATTGTATAGTACAGGGATATATTTCTCACAATTACAGATTGATACAAGAAATTTCATTCACCTGGGGTAATTTAACCTTAACCTACGTTCGATTAATCAATTAAATTAAATTCATAATTTGCAATAATTAATCGAATTCCTTGCAAGTTCCAGCCATATTATCCGAGTCCGCTTTCTTTTGGGACATCCTTTTAGGAAATAATTGTGGGATAACGTCGTGATAAATTTTGTAATGTATATTATATGCAAGGTTGAAACCGGCTCAACCTGATATCAGTATTCGTGAATATCTGTCTTACCTGATATCAGTATTCGTGAATAGTTCCTTCACCGAATATATTTGGTCAACCGAATATATTTGGTCAACCGAATATATTTGGTCAACCAAATTTATTTGATCAACCGAATATATTTGGAACAGAACCAAACAACTAGTGTATATTTATTCTGGTTAATCGAGCCAACACCTTTATTCCCCTTAATCGGGTCAAAATGACCTGATCACGACGTGATCCAATTAAGGTTAAATTACCCCACGGGAATGAAATCTCTTGTATTAATCTGTAATTGTTAGAAATAGATCAAGGTACGATACAAAGCAATAAACAAAAAAGAAAATGTCTCAATATATTATACTTTTTATTTTTTGTCGGTTTCAATATTTGGCTAATACAAATCTCCCATAGGGCGATTTCAAAAAGTGGTGGTCGATATTATAGTGTAATTTGGCAATGCGGCCATCAATGTTTGTTATCAGAATCAATATTGAAAGATTATAAGCGTACGGAGTTGGTAGTCGGTTTACATTTTTGAATTATGACTCTGAAATTAATTTTCAAACATTTTATCAAATATCTCATAAAAAACATGACCTTTTTAATGATTTCTTTAGTTCAAAAGGTCGCAACTTTTTTTATTTAGGTCAAATCAAAATTCTAAACCAGTCACCTACAGCATATAACGATGATCTATGTGATATATCGCACATAATATGTCTTTAGCTAATAATGATCTTGAGATCGACACACTTATCAGGTGGAGTCTGAAGAAATCCCCCTATGGGACTTTTGTATTACCATAAAACTGCACGCCCCATAAAATCGAATTTATTCAAAATAATTCGATTTCGTCTTCAGTTTCGATATAGCTATAATGTCTTCTATTATATATGTGAAAATTAAACATCTTACTTCAAAACGAAATTTATGTGTTTTTTTACATGAATCTGCCGTAATTTAACCTTAAGCTGAGTCGATTGTTTATAAATATATATTATATTACTCCGTTGACCAAATATATTCGGTTGATCAAATATATTCGTTTGCAAACAGAATACCAAATACTGATATTCGGAATATAACCAAATATTGTACTATTTGGCGAATATATTTGGTCAAACCGAATATTGAACTATTCGGTTGCAACCTTGATTATATGTCTCACTAGTTAGGATACAGTAAGTATATACTAAATATATAAGAATTGAGTGAATATATGAAAAAGTCAATCAAGCTATGATAATGCAATGTGAAAAGGAATATTATATGCAGAACAGGAATTGGAACCCAAGATCTACTTATTGTTGGCCATATATGCTAACCACTGAGATATATCGGCTTATTAATTTGGGGTTTATATTATTTAATGTTAAGATTAAAAAAAGTATAAAACATCTTATTTTACACGTGTTTGCTGTAATTTTAAAAGCAAAAAGTATCCAAGAGATAAATAGGATTTTCGTAGGATTAAGGATGCTTAGGGTGAAATTTAGTGTTTTTTGTACAAAATTGAAATCTGATTTTATACTGTGAAATGAATCTAATGTATCATAAAATTATGTGAGAAGTGAAATTTTTAAAAAAAATATTCTGCAAAGTCTTCAAAATGTCAATTTATCATGTCATTATTGATGATGTAGCTTTTATTATTATCTCAATTGACATTCCTTGGTTTTATATGTACAATATCGTTCACTTATATACTTTATGTATTTAAACTAACATTTATATGCGCAAATATCTCAGTGATTAGCTTATATTGCCAAAACCAGTTGATAATGGGCTAGAAATTCTGATCTGCATATTTTTTGTATTTTTTATACATCACCAACAGATTAATTTACTATATTATATAATTCAACTCAATTGTCATATATATTAGTATATTCATACTGTATCCCAACTAGTGTAGACATATTATACACATTAGAGCATTAATCACTACGGTTGCAATGATTTAATCGCTGAAAATGATGTCCCAAAAGAAAGCGGACTCCATTAGTATGCCAGAAACTTGCACAGAATTTGATTTAATCAAGTCGTTTGTTTACTATGATGTTTCAATACATATTTAGTATATAGTATGAAAATTATCTAGTATATTGAAACTAAATCCGGTTATAATACGGACAAATTTAATAGTACAAATGCATTTCCCATTAAAAAAACCTCAGCCTTCAATTACTCAATTATTGTTTTTATGACATATCCCGAATTTTATCTATTAAAGTTCATATGGGATTGCTTTCAAAAATTCTTATATAGTTCTTAATGGTATAAAGATCATTTTGCAAGCTCATTGATGCGAACTAACGATTAGTGTCTGAGTAGAGACCAAGCAAGGAGCAAAAATACCACTTTTTGGCCTCTTTTTTGACGAATTTTAGGTTTCGTAAGTTAAGAATTGGTTAAACTTGGGATAGGAGTCTGGTGAGCTAAGCAAATGTAGTGCTAATAGTACTGATCAATCATACAAATTTTTGGAGCTATAGAGAATATACTTTATAATATTTAATTAAGTGAAATCTAATAAAACAGTATTACCCCTATGGGGAGGCATTTCCTAAAGAATTTAATGCTACTCGAAAAATTGTTTGGACTTAGACATGCTGTATACATTTTATGCTTAGTTATGCAATTACAGAGCAGATTGGAGAATTACACTTCAATATCTACAAAGACGCTAAAACCACCCATACCGCTAATACATTTTTCACCCTAAGCATCCTTAAGTAATATTTTATCTATACAGTATTATAATGATACTGTCAGCTCCAGTTTAGTGGAATTAAGGACATAGCCCCTAGAAGAAGAAAATTCATTGATTTCAAGTTTGATAGCGTTTTTGGACTTTACTATGTAGTAGTAGTTTACCTGGAAAATAGAATTTAATTAGCTTGTATTACTATACAGTTATTGACTATAATATAATTTATCCTATATGAATCCATATAGCCGTTGCCTAGTGATATCTATACAACAGTAAACAGTCAACTTAGTTTGAGGTTGTATTTCAACTCTAATAGTATTTGATTGAAAGATACTTGGAAGCTTTTGTGGAATTTCTACTTATTTCATTTTTTATGTAGATTTTTCCTAATATATCTTTTATTGGTGGAATATTTTTATGACCAAATTATTATCAATTTTTCTATCTTTAAAATGTGAATTCTGAAACTAGTATCTTACTCTACATACGAAAAGGGACAACTTTGCAATTGATTTAGAGTATCTATCTTTATATTTTTTGAGATAACCCTTGGCAACGACCATCTTTTGGGGTGAAATTTCTTTTGGACAAGATGAAGACACTGGATCACTTGTGAATAATTTCGTCACCCAAAATTGATCTACGTCACCCAAAAATTTTCGGATTGAGATTTACGCCATATTCGGGAATTTTATACATGTATGTTTAACCGTCTTGAACTGCGCTTAGGAGACTACATATATCATTTTTGATAATGCCATTCAGTATACAGCTACCGATCACTCTATATGTCAATAATACTTCATTGGAGTCTATCTAGCATAGTTTTCCTACTTCCACTTACACCCCTGAATATGCCCACTGTTATAAGGGCCCCCAGGAGGCCCAAATAAAACTATTAGCCCAAATTAGGGACCTCCCAAGGGGGCCCTAGCGGGGATTCCTCGCTGGCTTGTATGGCTAGGACGCCCATGGGAAGTACTTATATATAGTGAACAAATAATAAGTTTTAATTAGTTCAACAATTAATCGCACATGTACAACCCTTAGTTGAATATTTTTTTAATTTTCGGTCAAATCGAAGGGGCAATCTCCTTAATTTGCTCTATACCTATCTAGTAAATATCCATAATACTAGAAGTTGCGAATTCATATATCCTCGGTTATAGTTTAATCAAATTTCTATACTATACTGATCCATACTAGCCAAGAAAAATGTATTCACTATCTAGAATTATTTTTTCGAATAGTAACATCAATTATGAATCGTTCCTTACTCTATTCATCTGTTCCCATAGGAAGTACAATTTTGATTTTATAACTCCATTTTTATAAATTTTATTTAGTATTTTTGTTGAAAATTATATTTATTTTTCACTAAGAAATATTTCTCTGTTTGAAATTATTAAAATCGAAATTCTGCTCCCAATGGGATCTAGTACTGGTACATATATGCCTTTTTGCAATATATGTCTGTTTCAAAAATTTATAGATTTCTCTGGATCATCTTTCTGAAAAGTGTTTAATATTATTTTGAAATTTACTTATTTTATAATAATTCAGAATCATAAACAACAACATTTGTGGCATAAATTTTTTTTGTCAATTTTTTCCGAAAAGCGACCACAAAGGTGATTTTTTTAAAAAAATTCCAGATTCGTTTTCTTGACATATTTTTGGTCTTTATCTATTACTTGCGCGCTTCGCTTGCTAGGTCGCTTCGAGGCAGAACACAACCACACACCCACCGCTTATCGGTTATTGTGGTTTAGAATGCGTAAATAGGCCTAAATAGTCAAATTTACAATTGTGAAATATAAGGATTACGTCATCTTGCGATAATGACTGCGTATATTGTGGGCGATCTGGTCTAACGAACCTGTCCGCATCATTACTGTGAATGTTCTATTAAGTAGTAAGTTGTTTTGTCCGACAGGGGCCATTACACTTGGAACTGAATACTAAAGTAATTGATTAATTTCAAAAATATATGCATTATTGTTACAATAGAGTGGATCTATTTTTAATACAGTCGACTCCGCTTAAGGGTGTCCATGGAAGGAGAATAATGGGAAATTTCCGCAAGAAATACACTGAATTCAATTTTTTATTTAATGACCAAGCACGGCAGAAGGACGATAACTAACGTTTGTACATGGTTTAGAATCTCTTCCAAGCGTATATTCAGAGTTATGAGCTATTTTGTACAGCGGATCACTGGTTTCACCTCTTTTAACGATTATCTCTACTGTATTCCTCAACAATGGTAGGATTGGTGATATCATTACTCTATCCAAGCAATCACTGACGAAAATAATCAACAATTGATCAAAAAAAATAATTAAAAAGTGAAAATTAAGACTTTTATGGCCTATAATCACATTCGAGGGTACGTTTTCTTCTCAATTTTCTATCTCAGACGCCCGAGGTGCTAGGAACAAAAAAAACGTCTCAAAATACTCGCAATACCCGACTTCCTATCCGTCAATAATACATTTCGTGACCCTAATACGCACCGTTTTCAAAATGTTCCCTATATGGGCATGTAATGTGCCCATTTTTGATGACACAGCAAATATCCTCTCTCCTAAAGTATAAACTCTAGAACTTAGTACTAAACATCTAATCACATCAATATCCCAATACAAACTCATTGGAAGAACGCATGAGACCATTATCCAATTGGTTACATTCCTGTAAATTCACATACCCATATATGGTGGTGTCCTTTCAGCAGTGTGCCCATAAACCCTCAAATTAATTAATATGCTAGAGCTTAGCTCTAACTTCCCAGAAATATCAATAATCCATCGCAAGTTTGAAGGTAAAGTTTTATAAGGTATAAAACTATTTTCCACAAAATTGCAACCCCTCTTTACCATTTTTCCTGGAATATTTGGATTGACCAGATGCCTGACTAAATGCCAGACTTTTTTGAGAAAGATACAACCGATTAAGACTCAAAAATTTTTATACACAATGAATGATACTTACCTTCAAACCAGGTTTTTTTTTTTCGCAGAAATCAGCAATAATTCATGGTTATAATGCGCTTACATTGAAATTTCGATGATAATATATACTTTTTCGGACTCCGGAGCCTTCATAATTAATTATTGCCTCATGAAAGTAATTAATCGCATCCTGAGTCAACGGGGCGGTAATAATAGACCTATTAGAAGTTAAGGTTAAATTACCCCACGGGAATGAAATCTCTTGTATTAATCTGTAATTGTTAGAAATAGATCAAGGTACGATACAAAGCAATAAACAAAAAAGAAAATGTCTCAATATATTATACTTTTTATTTTTTGTCGGTTTCAATATTTGGCTAATACAAATCTCCCATAGGGCGATTTCAAAAAGTGTTGGTCGATATTATAGTGTAATTTGGCAATGCGGCCATCAATGTTTGTTATCAGAATCAATATTGAAAGATTATAAGCGTACGGAGTTGGTAGTCGGTTTACATTTTTGAATTATGACTCTTATTTTTCAAACATTTTATCAAATATCTCATAAAAAACATGACCTTTTTAATGATTTCTTTAGTTCAAAAGGTCGCAACTTTTTTTATTTAGGTCAAATCAAAATTCTAAACCAGTCACCTACAGCATATAACGATGATCTATGTGATATATCGCACATAATATGTCTTTAGCTAATAATGATCTTGAGATCGACACACTTATCAGGTGGAGTCTGAAGAAATCCCCCTATGGGACTTTTGTATTACCATAAAACTGCACGCCCCATAAAATCGAATTTATTCAAAATAATTCGATTTCGTTTTCAGTTTCGATATAGCTATAATGTCTTCTATTATATATGTGAAAATTAAACATCTTACTTCAAAACGAAATTTATGTGTTTTTTTACATGAATCTGCCGTAATTTAACCTTAAGTATTGAATTAGAACATTCTAGTACAAGTATGAATCAGTTTACGAATGCATAAAAACTATGCTATATACATAGACGCTCCTATTCTAATATAGAAAGAATCTATACTTAGCGACAAAAATTTGTTCTAGATGTATATTAATGACTTCTAAGTTATGCTCACCCCAGCCCTCAGTGATACTTCACTAATGGAAATAAATGCTCATTTGGATAATCCTTTCATTAATAAAAAATACCCATCCTTGGACACCGTTAATAGAGTCACCTCGGGACCAGGTTGTTTTGACCCAATTAAGCGGAGAAACCGATTAACCGAAGATATTGTAAGCCAAAATGTAATTCTGTCCTATAAATCCTGTGAAATTTTGTCCCGATTAAGCGGAGAAACCGATTAACCGGTGGCTCTATTAAGCGGAGTTGACTGTACATTATTTATACCTATGTACAGTGGAAACTACTAGTTAATAATAACGACCACCCAAGGGACTGACCAAAGATAACCGTTATATACAGGTTGTTCATGCGAGAAATCATGTGGACCTATTCTATCTACGTGGCAGTCATAGCAGGTTCTAATGTAGCCATATTATATACCTTTATGATCTTTGTACTCCAAAATATCATTTTCTAAATATAGTATTATGCCAATTCTTTCAAGAGTTAAACAAGTATTCAGGAATCTCTTAAAAACGGGAGGCGAGCCCCCCCGCCCCCCCCTGAACCTGACGCCCCTGGGATACAGCACTAACAAAAGAGACTAACTTGCATAACATTATTAGAGAAATCACAGTGGCACGAAACGGCAATTTGGTGGTTTGAGTATTTATGTAAACTTTAAGGCTATAAAATGCATTATTGACCTATAGGTTATCGAACCTAAAAAGTCGATTGACATATTCAGATAATTTGTAAAGCTTATGGTTCACAAGTTATGACGTCATGGGAGTTATGCTACAATTTCCAAAAAGTATAAATACAACATATCCAATAGATGAGATTTTTTAATCAAGTTCTGGTAACAGAAGTGAATTAACAAGCAGTTCTTGATTACTAATATCTTCTTCTAACATTCAATTATGTGGTACTGGTTTCTTTAGCTTTCTATTGAGTAAGAGGACTGGGTCGCTTTGACATAACATTCGAGTAAAAACATCCTTAATATTATCTTCAAAACTGAACTTACGAGATAAGCGTTCTCTATATCTACGGATTAACTTATTACTCGCCTCAAGACGTTCTTCAGATAGTTGTTCCAGCCCTAGTCCATTATTGAAAGCTGAGATTATATTAGGTGCATGTGCCAACACTTTGTGTAACGTAGGCGTAATATTTGCCCAAGGAAAAGAATTCAAAATCAAGATATATAGTTTCTGGCATACTACCGTTAGTTCTTCTGTGTCTATTCGTCTTCCACAATTATACACTCTCAAGATAGCTCCGAGGTAGGTATGAATGTCGATTATAGCCTCTTTGGATTCTGTCGGTATTGTTGACAGCACCCATTATAAGAAATCCTTCTCACTGTTATTTTTTCGTACTAAACATCGCCTAGCTACATTTCCTGTGGTTGAAGTTCCGCATTGTGAAGAAGCAAAATCAATCATGATATTTAACTTTTCTTTTAGTAATCCACAGAGAAAATTCTTCGCACTATGGACTTTCGGTGAACTAGGTGACCATTTTCTAACTCCGGCACTCAGATGACCTAACAAATGCATTAACCAACTAAAACATCGAAGATATGCGTGTAAAGGTGAACTGGGAATTATGTCTATGTCAGATAACGGGACATGAGTGAGATTAAAACGTTGGTCAGTAGTTAGCGAGAGGAATTGTTCTTCGTTTAATTCTTGGAATATAACCTTAGCATCACTAATAAACCTATTAATTGGAAAAACATCTCTGACGATATCTACATCATGGATCTGTTTGATTGTGGCAGTACAGAACTGGCAGGACGCACCTCCAGCACCGCTAAGAATTCCGGCCATTTTACCATCCAACTGTGAACGTAAGATCACTACGCTGGCATGATGACTATTAATTAAATCAAGTCCATTTGCTTCAATATCAGCAGTTTCTTTGTTGATCATTGTTTTCATAAGAAAACTCACATTTTCCTGGTTTTCTGGAAGTGCAAGAATTGTGACTGGTCTAATAGAGAAGGGAGAGTTGGGTACAGAGTTTTTCCATACAGTATTATTCTTTTCATCCGAAATAGTTAAAACTTTAAAACCAAAGATGATAAAATTCTTCGTAGTGATATCTGGATGAGGTACTGCTTGTTGATATGGCACAGCATACAACATATTCTTCGGAAACTACATTGGCTACTAGTTAATAAACGTATTTTTTTCAAACTCCTCCTTATAGTATATAAGTCTCTCAGTGGACTTGCACCTGCATACATAGATGATCTACTGATAACTTATATTCCAACAAGGACATTAAGATCAAGCACACTCAGGCTCCTTGCAATACCTTCTGGAGCATGTAGTTGCTCAGGGTATGGTGACAGGGCTTTTTCTATTGCTGCACTGAGAGAATGGAACAAATTGCCTGTTTCTTTGAGAAGAGCTCAAAGTGTAGAAACTTTTAAGACACAGCTAAAACGTATCTTTTCAATGTATAAACGCTGTTCACGTTTTAACCCAATTCCTGCACATATACTTACTTCTGCACTGTTTCTTGTACATAGTATATATTATTTGAACTGTTTGTATGTATTGTTATTGTAAATCGCACTGAGGTTGTTTCAACGTGGGGCGTTTACATAAATCAAAATTATTATTATTTATATTATCTGAACAGCATTTCGATAATACAACTGTGCACTCATGATATTTATCACATTCGCATAGGTTAGAAGTAGCTAGAGGGGTAGCAGATACATCTGTAAATGCTTATTTCTATGATCAATTTGATTATGTGGAGAACACAAACTTAGCACTTAATTATGGTAACCTAAAAAAGGTTAGAAGTTCTGCAGTACTGCGAAATGCTAAATTTCATTTGTCTAGTTTACATTGGTATTCTAATGATAACTGGCCTGAGTTAATTAGCTTACAACAGTATTATAGAAATAGTGTTATTGGTCTTCATGTTAGAGGTTACATACAGTCACTAAGTTATAATCCATTTATTGTACATATGTACACTGAAGATCAAATAATAATATTGAAATTGTTTAAAGATACAAGAATTGTTCTTCACTTAG